>CM053405.1:30266174-30386316 GCA_028644305.1 Xerus rutilus | reverse complement strand
TGGTGTATTTTTTTTCTTACTATTATAGATAAGACTGGTGCTTTGAACAAATGTGTTAGAAGGATTTTAATTCCTTTGGGTAAATGTATTAATTTTAATTGTCTGGATTGGCTACAGTCCTAATGGAATTGCCTTTTATAAAAAGATATGACAAATAAAGTTTGGATATTTAGAATATTACCTGGATGCTATTAAGTCACATATTTAGTGAAGACTGACATTTTGGTCAAACAAATGTGTAAGCAAAATCTCAACATGGACTAGGCTGTTGGACTTGCTGTTAAAGACTGTGGAAATGAAAGTAATACTTATCAAAAATACTTTAAAATTTATTTTGGAAAGCAGTTCTTCCGTGTTACAGAAAATTTGGAGGGTGGTCATGATAATATTTCTACCTTTTTTATCAACATGTCATTAATTTTGCTGCTAGTCATAGTTTTAATAAATTGAGTTATTTTAGGCAAAGCTTTTCTTCTAAAGAGTTCAAACTTTTATCATCTATTTTTGTGATGGGTGTACGTTTTTAAACAAGACATTGTTGGGAGGAAGGATGGTTTCTGCTCTATAGGGAGAGACATTGTGGTTGGAGGTGGTTATCACCCACTTTGAGGTTGGACAACAAGTGGAAGAAGGAAGACTCTTGGCATTTTGGAGGATCTCTGTCTCTTTGGGTCTTTGTGTTGATGCCCCAACTTGAAGGAAACAATCTTAAAGAATAACCTTTCAAAGTTTTATTTTGCAACACTAATAGTTCAGGTTTTATTACCTTTTATTACCTTTTCAAAAACCTCTATTATTTTAATGATAAAAACCCCTGCTGAATTTCATTCTGTTAATATAACAGTACTTGTTTTATTTGGTAGACCTGTTTTCTATTATCAGGTTAAAGTCTGATTGCTGGCTGCTCGAGGGCTGGTATTTAGGAGATAAGAGTAGGTAGGAAGGAATCAGGTTCATCCCAGGGCTGGCATCTTGAGAAGATGGAGGGGCTTTCAACCTCAGAGTTCCATCTTGGGAACTTGATGCATGAAGGTCTTTTAGGGGAGGAAGGAAGAACAGTGAGAAGGTGGGTAGGAAGGCTGTGTGTTGAGTGGGCTCTTCATCACCCAAAGTGTGTGTCTCCTTTCTTTCTCTGGCCAGAATTGACCTTGATCTCTTGGGACTAGTTTCTGAATTTTCTTAAAACACACATATTTCTTTTCTGCAAGTTAAATCTCACAGCACTAAACTTTTGTGTTAGGTCATACACTGAACTAAAGACTGAAGAAGGGTGCTACAAAAGGCCACCAGATATTCTAGGTTCTATAAACCTAAAGAAAGACTATTTAGCAGTTAACATCTCAGAATTTATGCCTGGCAAAGGAAGGGGGGCATAATCTTTCAAAAGGATTGAGAAGGGAAATAGCCTAGTAGAAGGGTAAAGAGATGGGGAGCAGAAATAACTCTGCCCCAGATGACCCCCAAAGGAGTGGCCCTATTACAAGTAGACATCATTTTCTGTTATCATTGTATGAGCTTTTTTTTTTTCTTTTCTGGCTTTCTATCATTCTCCAATTTGATTAAGCATACTGCTCAATTTTTAGCCATTTTATTGCAGACATGATATTAAGTAGCTTCCAAGACAGAAAATATGCAAGATAGTTTCCGTACAAAATAGGTCTAAGAAGAAGGAATGCCAGCGGTAGGGCTGTACTGTGGAACCAGGATTGCACTGAAACATGATACCATAATGGCGAATGTGAGTGAGCCATGGGATGCCAAACAAAAATTATTGTACATAATTATGTATTTAACGGTATCTGAAATTTAAAAGGAAACCTAATGATCAGGTGAAGTGCAACTATTGTTGCTACTAAAATTGGACAGAATTTGGACAGAATCTCAGGCATCATTTTAATTGCAAGAAAAGCCTTGATTATAAGAAAGAACTGACTCTATCGAACTGTGGTATAAAGATACTGGTTTGTTTCAGGGTATACTCTTCTGGGAGCATTTAAAAGAGTGGCCGCACTTCCTGAGTATGGTTTTTCTTACCCAGGTGGTTTTGGTAAATACTTGGAGGCATGAGGCTGAAATTTTCTTGTCTAACAGAGGTAGGAATGCATCTGTTCAGAATCGCCAGTTGTATCCAGACACTCTCAGCCCTTAACCAGAATGCTGGCCTCCCTCTCTTCATATAAGACCTTAGATATTGAGAAGGGTAGGACCAAAGGTGTGAAACCTCTAGAGCAGGGGTTTCTCTTCTAATCTGGGGTCCAGCCTTGGAGCCAGATGGTAGACATGGTAAAAGGTATAAGGACAAATATCCTAAAATCTTGTGAAGGATTTTATGAGTAAAGAATTTTTTTTAATGCATGTGAATACATTTTGTAGTGTTCATCAGATTTATAAAGAAGTTCATGTTCATCCAAAAGTTAAAAAACAGCACTGGAGACTTCCTTCTAAGGCTCTGTCAAACCATCAAATACTCCTGTGGTTCTTCAGGTTGTTGTTATGCACACATCTGTACATCAGAGCAGGCATCCTAGTTTCTTCCTTGCTGAATCCAATGGGTGCTTAAATTGTATTTGTTGACTTGAAGTAGATCAACCTGAGTCACATTTTCCCATTGTCTATAAAACTCTTATGCCTGGAATTTGGTCAAGGGCTTTATGAAATCACACAGTTTTCTCCTGACCTACCTATGTGTTGGCCCCCATCACAAATTAATAAAGTTCATTTTGCATGACTTGATTTGGGGAGAGTCTTATACTGCTGTCCAATAATATTCTGTTCTCTTTTTATGGCTGTACACACCATCTGTTTAATAATTCATTCTGGAATGCTCTTGTGCATGAGCCCTCGTTCTGAGAAGGAGTATATTTGCTTCTCTCCATATGCTGATGCTTCCACCATTTTGCACTTGACCATCACTATTCGATCCTACCTTCGGACTCTGAGAATGCTGGGGAATAATTTTCTAGGGGGAAGGTCTACAGACTAGAGTTAGTTCCGAAAATCTAGGTTAGCTCTTCTTGAAATTCAGTTCCTCCTTAGTCTTACTAGTTCCATCTTTTTCCTTCTCCCTGGTGGCAAAGAGAAAAACAAAATAGAATTGAGCTGCTGTTTTTTTCCTGTTGTCTGCCCAACCAGTGATGAGTTTCATTTCCAAATTCTCCAGCAGCAGTGACACCAAAACCCACTCTTTTATCATCTTTATCATTTTGGACAAGCTTCATCTTATTCCAATTTTATACTTTTTGACATTCTTCTTAAGGTTTAGGGTGACTTCCATTTGTTCTAGTTCAGACATGTGTCTTTTGTGTGAACCCTTTGAAAATATGAAGAGACCCATAGGTACCCATGTTATACTTACCACCTTCTTTTCTTTATTCCTTCCTTTGCTCCTCCCTTCCTTCCTTCCTTCCTTCCCTTCTTTCTTTGCCTCCCTTCCCACCATACTGGGAATGGAACCCAGGAGCGCTCTACCACTGATCTGCTACTTCCCAGTCCATTTTGTTTTTTTGAGACTGGGTCTCGCTAAGTTGCTGAGTCAGCCCTTGAACTAGCGATCCTCGTGACTCAGCCTTCTGAGTAGCTGAGATTACAAGCATGTATCACTGTGCCTAGCTACACTTGTTTCTTTGTATATGATCATCTTCATCATCGGAATGATCCCTTTTCTTGCTGTCAAAATGGGAGTTTTAAGAGCCCCATGTCCTTTACAAGTCCATTTGTCATTTTTAGTTTCTGACCACTTGATCCTGCTTCTCTTTTCTCTAAACTTGATGCAGTCTGCTTTTCTTCCAAGACCAGAATATATTTCTATGTATGTCCAGTTTTCACTTCCTGGTCTGTTATGAATTTCCATTTTACATTGTAATTTTCTCTCAAGATTTCCATCATTTCTACTTTATCAAGCAGTTCATCCTTATTGGTGAGGCGCCTCGAATCATAGTTTGTCCTTGTTTCATTCTGAAATATAGAACTTGTCAGAAGCCAATACAGAATTCATCAGCAGAATATGACAAACTGAAGATGTTCAAATAATTTGCATCTCTGTGACATTACTATCTTATTTCTGAGCCAGTTTTGTCACTTTTATTAAAAACATATCATTTACATCTTTGGTCGAGTGAACTGTCTGATTATATGGTCATCGGCGACATTCTGCCTCCTTTTAAACCCACTTCAAACATTCTCTGCCCCATTTCATCCCTAGGTCTTTTGCTTCCTGGGCATGTGCACATTTTCTCCATTTTCAGTTAACTTATTTTCACTAGATGTTGTAGGATGTCTATTAGCATGAGATCTGATCTAACAAGCTTTGGTAATAACTTTGCACTCCTGTTGGCCCACTGTTTTTAAGTGGTGGTGAAGAGAATTGTACATAAAGAAACAAGTCTCATAACCTTGTTAGCTATGTGTTTTGCAGATTCATTTATAGCCACTCATCTTTTCAGTCTTTGTGCATTTCTGTATAGACATCTCTGACCATGTGCATTTGTTCTTGGCCGTTTTAGCTTTCTGTATATTTTTGTGCTGGTTGTACATTCCTTCACAAGAGATTTAAGAAGAATCACCTTGTTCCTTGTGGGTGGGTTTCCCCCTCCTTTTGATTTTCAAGACTGATGTCTTACCTGCTGTCCTCCCCCTTTTCTCCACATCTTCTCTTCTTCTTACTCATTCTCTGGGTTAAATTAGCATCCAGAGCACCTCTGCATCTGACTTGCATCTGACTGCATCTGACTTCCGTTATTTCTCATGACTCCCTCTTCTCTTTTTCTAATCTTCCACAGCTTTTTGCTATTTGGGGTTACTTAGTGTTTCTCATGATTCTAGACTTTATTGCTTGTTGTCTGCTTTTTTATTTCTTGGCAAAAGAAAAATGTTCCTCCTAAACTTTTTAAAAGTTAAAATGACTCAGGGAAAAAAAATCTGGAATGTGAGTCTTCTCCTCCCTCCCCCCAGAGACCTCATTTAGCATGGCACACAGAGCTTGGCAGGTGTGCAGTGGCCATTTTCACCAATAACCTTTAGGGTCGGGCCCACTTTTGTGGCTGTAACAGATTGAGGTTGTCACTAAAATAAAATAAAAAATAAAAATGTTATTGCCTTGCCACTCCTCTGTTCCCTTACCTGAGATATAAATAATATTTGCAAGTAAATGCAAAGGCATTGTCACCGAGGGATGAATACTTATCTTTCTTTGAGCTTTTAAATAAAACTTTCCAGAATTCTAAAGTAGGGAGGGTGCAGGGCAGAGAAAACAACCTTCTTAAACAAAGTTTAAATCAATAACGATTAACATTTGCTAGCCTCTATTTTCCTGCTAATAACTGAAGACAAGTACTAATTAGAGAAGCCTCAAGTGTCTGGATTTTTAGTTGTACCAGATGGTGCCACATGAGAACTATTCATAGTGCCAGGAGCAGTCTGGGTTGTTCTTTGCTACCTTTCTTCCATCTTGATCTTGTCTGAGGACACTGACGTGTCCACTTTTCTTTATGCTTTCTTCTAATTTTAGGAGGCGCATTCTGCCATCTTTAGTGAGCGCTCTTGTGATCCTTAATTTGTTTTTCCCCAACAAGCTCATTTCATTCATAATTTTCAGATTTCCTCTGACCCCTCTGTTATCACCTGAGCTCATCAGATTTTTAATCATCTCCTTGCCTCCTTCTTCCTGTTCTTTCTCAAGGTCACACAAAACCACAAAACCAAGACACTTGTGCCTCTTCAGGCTTTTCTTCTTCTTTTTAAAACTCTTCACAGATTGTCTGAAAACATGTTTTCTTCATTTGATTTGTACTTAAATATTTTCTTCCTTTGCTATTAACTCTGCTAACCAACTCAGAGAAAGCTTTGGTTCTTGTATAGAAATTTTCAATACATTTGAGTGTTGATATTTTTTTGACAAATGCTGCACATGCATTTTCTATGTTATGAAAATCATTGGTATTAAGATAACAAAGTGTGGAACTGATTACATTTAACTAAATTCCTGTCTTTTTCTTTTTTTAACAAAGACATGTTTATCCTATCTGTTGTGAGAGTTACGATATAATTGCCCTTCGTAATGAAACTTGGTCTCGATTTGGTGCTTTTTGAGGGAATTTTCTGAGGGGCAGTGAGAAAAATCAGTAGTGACTGGTTACTGTCAACATCTCCAGAGTAAGTGAGGAATACTTCTTTCCTTTTTTGGGTGTGTGTGTGTGTCTGTGTACCTGGGGTTAAACTCAGGGGCACTCAACCACTGAGCCACATAACCAGCCCTGTTTTGTATTTTATTTAGAGACAGAGTCTCACTTAGTTGCTTTGTGCCTCGCTTTTGCTGAGGCTGACTTTGAACTCGCAATCCTTCTGTCTCAGCCTCCCTAGCTGCTGGGATTACAGGCATAGGCCACCTTCTCAGCTGGAGTACTTCTTCCTTTTTTTTCTCCTTTCTTTTCTACCACATTCTTTGCTCCTGTTGAAGGGTTAGGCAGGGGAATGAACTAGGAAGCTGCTGTAATAATTCAAGCAAGAGATCTGAGGGCCCGATTTTTTGGAGCAGCATTAGGCATGAAAAATAATTCACATTATTATCTTAAAACATTTAAGCAAAAAGGGTTTCCTTAGTTTATTTCATATTTCATAATGCTGTAACTGCTTTTAGGGTTTAGAAACTACATTTTTTCTTGTCTTTTTTTTTTTTTTAACATGCCTTCTTTGGTAGATGTATAATTGTGAAATATCACATGCTCCATTTATGTATTTTCTAGTTTTAGAAACCTTTTGTATCCTTTCAAAAAAATATCATTTATGAGAAATTGTGGATATAGCTTAGTGGTATAGTGCTTAGCACATGTGAGGCCCTGAGTTTAATCCTCAGCACATGGTCCCCACTCAATCATTTGTAGGTTTCATTAAAAAAAAAACTTGGACTTTACCTAGAGATAATGACTATTAACATTTCAGTGTGTTTCAGTTTTTCATAGGTATAGAAATAATTATGCCAAAGGAAATGCTAATTAACCTGATTGAAGCAATACACATACACTGTATGCATATGTTGAAATATCACACTGAACCCCATTAGTGTGCACAGTTAACACATACTTATCAAAAAGTAAAAGAAAAAAATTGTGATGAAATGTACCTCTAAGTATTATACAAAATCTTGCATTTATGAAACATGAAATTATGAGATGTTATTAAATACTGTGAGAGAGAATATTGATTTGTCATGTGGATGCACAATATTTATTTTACTATTTCCCTAGTATTGACCATTTAGGTTGTCTCTGACTCATTATAATGAATGCTGTGGTGAATATTTTCATGAGTAAGTCTTCATGTAGATCCTCAGAATAATGGATTACTGAATAAACATGTTTTTAAAGTCAAGAACTTCTTTGCAGGCTTTAAATTGAAAAGTGTAAGATGTGAATGAGTCTTGAAGGCTGAAAGTTCCAACCCCTACATAGCAACAGTGTTTAGCTGCTCTGAACTTCCTGTCTCCACCTCTTTACCCACTTTGGATAGAGAAGGGCCTATCAGTTTGGAAAGAAGACACTGAGGGCAGGGCAAGGAGTCCCCTTGTTTTTCTCTAATTCATCTTTTTTTTTTTTTTTTTTGGTGGTGCTGGGGATTGAACCCAGAGCCTTATGCACGTGAGGCAAGCACTCTACCAACTGAGCTATATCCCTAGTTCCTCCCTCATTCATCTTTAGATACATCTTTACCCACTAGCTCAACTTGGATGCCCAACTTGGATGTTCCTTGGGGATTCTGTTTGATTTTAGTCCAGGTCCTTGTGTTTTTCTAGGAATATAGCTTTTATCTATATGTCCTATGAATTTTTTTTGGCTATTTGGGAACATTTCACAATAACTAAAATATCTCCTGTAATTTCCAATATTCTTTCACTGTGGGAGGAGCCTGGTGAGAGCATCTAGTAACAGAATAGCACAAAGAGGGCTGTGCACCTCACAAACCCCTGGGCAGTTAGTATCTTAGGAGCCAAGTTCAATACAACTCCTCTTATTTATCAGTTTATTTAAGCAAATAACTATTTGGTTTGGCTATTAAGTCAGCTTTGTGTCACTATAACAAAATACCTCAGATAATTATAAAGAGAAAAGATTTACTTTAACCTGATTGAAGGCTCATGGTTCCAGAAGTTTCAGCCCTCACTTTTAGGTCCCTGGGAGGGATACTGGATGGCAATAGTGGGGTGCATAGGATGGAACAAACTGCTCACCTCATGGCCAGGAAGAAAAATATAGAAATGAAGGTGATGGAATCCCATAGTCCTCTTTGGGACCACACCACCAATGACCTAAGGACCTCCCACAAGTCTTCACATCTCAGAGATTCTGCCACCTCCCTATAGTGCCATCCCTTGATCAAGCCTTTATAACACATGAGCTTTCCGGGGCCATTCAAGATCCAAACTGTAACAGGTGTGGAATCTATTAAGCTGAGTACTCATAATTTAAAGAACTATGCACACATACACACATTGGTCATCAAAGAGCTAAGTGTTTGAAGCTGGAGTATAGTTCAGCGATACAGTGCTTGCCTAGCATGCAGCAAGTCCTGGGTTCAATATTTTGTACTACAAAACAACAAAAACAAAAACAAAACAAAATAGCTGATTCTTTGCCCATAATAGTATTGAGATTAGCTTGCCTTGATCCTGGTTATTCTGAGTTTTTAAAAATATATTGATGTATAAAACCTATTTCTTTATTTCTTCTATGTATTCTGAAATAGCAGACTAACTTGTGGCATTTCATATTGCTATAAAATGCCCTTATATTCTGTGAATAACATTAATTCCTATTAAATTGAGTATTTCCAGTTATTAGTTAATGTTTCCTTCTTGAAATTTCCATATTAAAATTAATTACCCATCTTTAAGTCAAATTATTTCAGCAATTGCTATTCTATCATGATCCTAAGAAGCTAACTACAGGACTAATTTTAAAATGTTGCAAGTAGCATTTGTATCTATATTTAAAAAGTTCTCCAATTGACCAAGCAGATGTTGTTAACAGATTTTTGTCTTTGATATGATAAATTTTCCATTAATTTTGAAAATCTGTGTTTAAGAAATGTGCTTTCAAGTTTTGCATAGTTGAGCAGCAATTTGTGAAAGTTCAAGCAGCTGTACTGATACCCATTTGATAAATTTGTAACTGAAGCTTTTTTAGGAAAAGACTGAGTTCTAGAGCTTTTATGT
The DNA here is from genome assembly GCA_028644305.1 of Xerus rutilus. NCBI lineage: Eukaryota > Metazoa > Chordata > Mammalia > Rodentia > Sciuridae > Xerus > Xerus rutilus. The sequence continues at coordinate 30,377,111 of CM053405.1, read as the reverse complement.
TCTACATTTTATGTTCATACACATGTATTTGAATTTCTTTCCTTCTGTATGTCTGAAAGTATGATACACATTGCACATATACAGATACTGTGTACATATTCTCTCACATGTGTATGGTTACATTGTCTACCCAACCTAAGTTGGAAGTGAAAATGCATTGTTTTATTTTAAGCTTTTACTACCTAATTTAAAATATTTTTCCCTTTAGGTTGAAGAAATTGTGGATATTGGATCATTTGCTCCAGAAGACATCCACATTCCTATGATTTATGTACATCGTCTTATAAAGGGAGAAAAATATGAGAAAAGAATTGAGGTAATAGACTTGGCTTCTTTGTAAGTATTTATGTATATGATTAACAGAGGTATTTGTCCATTCCTGATGACAGCAGACAGGAGCTAAGCAGGAAGACTTCTCTTGGGTCATAGTGTGAGAGCTTCTTGTTGTGCCCATTGTAGGGGAAAGTGATTGTCTATGCTACTCTCCAGCCCAACAGTGTCTTGTGTGCACAAGGCACATATCACCATGTCCCATGACTCTCCAGGCTGTGTCTGCTAGACTTTTGTCATGGTTTTAATGAATAATGCATGGTTTTGGCTGGCTGTCCTAGAGGGAAGCCAAGAATAATCAGGTCTCTGGTGGCTTTGTCCCTGCTGGAGTCTTAATGTTTGATTGCTCTAAAATGTCTGCCTATCTTGAAGTTGCTTTGTACTTTTATGGAATGCAGAAAGAATATCATTTTTAATTATCTTTGAGCTCTGAGCAGCTGGTGGATACGAGGTTGTGCATGGAGTGGGTACCAGGAACATTGGAAGTATTCCAAGGCCAGAGAGAGCATAAAGAATGACCAGCTGGGCAAGGATTGATGTCAAGATTCAAAAGTGTCTAGGAATCAACCACAGAATAAACACTTAATAGGCGATGTTAGGGAATCAGAGATACCCACTGCCCTGTGGATATCAAACAGAAAGATGTTTTGCAAACCAAAACTATTGTTAGGGACCTTGAGAGAAAGAATGGGACATTTGCAAACAGAAACCAGAGTCTGTGTCAAGGTGATTTAGTAATGGAAATCGTTTTCTGGCTGATTTCTGAATGTTTCTGTGATTCCTGTGATGCACATGTAGCAAAACCAGTCTAGACTCTGCAGGTGGAAACAGGCAATTGGCAGCAGCAACACCTGATAAACACATTTTGACAGCCTGGAAAACAGATTCCTAAGGTCTTTCATTTTTCTTTGCTCTGGCTCAGTCTAAGAACACCTGAGGAGAATTCACTTGTAGGAGTCATGTGAGTAACAGTAGTAGCAGTCAGTGTGACAGTAATAGGGGCATTGTTTGCAGCAAAGAGACCGAACATGTATCTTCCTCTTCAGATAAATCTGACCTGTTTCATTTTACTTCCTAAAGAATTACTTCTGTCATCAAATGTCTCCCGTGTTGTTCTTTGTTCAAATCCTTCATTACATTGCAAATTTGCCTCCTAATGGTAATGAGAAAGTTCACCTTTTTCCCACTAAAATTTTGTATCACAGCATACCTTCAAATGTGAATAATGTATTCTGTTTATTTTAAAGCGTATATCAACTCGGAAGGAAGAAGATGGAAAAGCCAAATCTGGTAAACCTAAAGATAATATAAGGGAACGTATCATCAAACGGGCAGCTCTTGAATTTGAGGATGGCATGTATGGTATCCTTTGTCCATCTGAGACTGGCCAAAGGCAGCCCTTGGTTCTCCCATGTTTATCAGACCTCCTAAAGAGTGATTCCTCTCTAGTCCACAGTAACTTTTAAAACCATTAATTAGTTTTTTTTATAAAATGTGGCATCTAACTTGAAGACATTGGTATATAAAATTGGGATTATAACCTGTTTGCTTTCTTGAAACAAAGTTTCAACCAAAAATTCACTTTGTTACTTCCCACTCTACAACAGATTTCAGTACAGCGCAGCATTTATTTAGAAGTTGTTGAGAAAAAAGGTTCCCCAAGATGAGGATTTAAAATCTCAGAATTACTAGTGATAGCCAGTGTTGTTTATTTTCTCCATATTGTGACATTTGCATACTCATTGAAACATAAGATCCAGTTTCTTAACAAACCTCTACTTTCCTTGACAGAGATTCTCTGAGTGCACCATTTTATGTCTAATGTTTTATGAGGGTATTCATTCAATGACTGTTTTAAATTCTGCTTTATGTACTTGGGAAAAGAGAGCTAAACATCATTTAGTACAATTAGCATTCAGATTTTGAATGCATTTAAATAGCAGTGAGACTGTTCACCATTATGCTAATTTTCAAGAGACAAGACATTGAATGGTATATTACAAATAGTATGTTATTAAATAAATATTGCTTGAACTGTGGATAGAGTAAAACCATACCTAAAGACCTAGGACAGGAAGAACTAGAAATGTGACAAGAATATCTTCATTCTGGGAGCTTCCCTCATCTAGAAGGTACTAGAGTTTGCCTAGAATGATTAACTCAGTCATTTGGATTGTGATCTTGACTGAGAGAGCTTTTTTTTCCTTCCTTCTTTTTACCTCTACCTCCTCCTTTTTTATTTTATTTTTCCCCCAGTTGTACCATGTGCTAAGGTGACAGTTCACATCAGGGAAGAGAGAATGTTGCCAGTCATCCAAACCCTGCATAGGCAAGATGTGGAATCAACTTTGACTTTTAGTGAAAGGTAGTCACTGGACTTACTTTTGGGTCAAATGACTCCCCATTGCTATTTAAACACAGGCTTCAACACTGGATTTAGATAATAATTTAGATAATAATGACTTGTAGGTATTCTTTATTCACTGTTATTGTATTGCCTATGAAAAATGTATGCAAGTTCATCTAAATGGTCTTTCCATGTCACCCACTCTTTTTCAACATAGACTTCTCTCTCTCTCTGGTTTGTGACTTACTAAAAGGTATTTTAAAAATAGTAGAATATGGTGAAGGAATTGAGGTATAAGGCTTATAATTTGGGTTGCTCTTCTCTGAAAATACCCATTCTTGACTTACTATCTCAGTGTGTTCTGTGTGTGACAAGATAAAGCACAAATAGCATTATATTACATTAGCTTGTGACTTTGTAAGAGCTGAACCAAGTAGCTGTCATAACAGCTAGACTTACTGTTCCCATGAGATCTGGGTCACTGAGTTGTCCTTCTGGCTTTTATAGTTTATAATATGGTGCCATCTATAAATTTTATTTTTTCCAGCCTTGATTCATAAAGATTTCATTATAAATAGAATCTTATAAGAGTGCCATTATTAATTGTACTAGTTCTGGTGAGGTCTTGAGTGTGCTGTGATAGTGAACAGCAGTGCACAGCAGTTCTTGGCAGTGTGAGCATCTCTCATGTACTCAGCCTGCCTGTGAGCAGGACAGACACAATACCAGGGCCTGTGAGTCAGATTTGACCCTGCTTTGGTCATTTAATGGAGAACATTTCACACCCTCAGTTAGTTCTCAGTTTCCCTTTTGTAGGTACTTTTTTATATGGCCTCAAGTGTATTTGTGAAACGTACCTCCCTCTCCATCTTCCCCTGTGTCTTCCACACAATTCAGTTACTAGTGATTGTCACCACAGAGAACAAAGGATTGATACACTTTTGGCAGACATTTTGGTCTTGCCAGAAAACTTTTTGAAAATCTCAAAATAGTATCCCCTCTTTGGAATATTAAATCATCTTTATTTTTAATTCCTATAATCCTGGCCACACTGGAGGTTGAGGCCGGAGGATTACAAGTTCAAGGCCAGCTTCAGCAACTTAGTAAGACCCTGTCTGAAAATAAAAAAGAAAAGAATGGGCTTGTAGCTCAGTTGTCCAAAGCACGCTTGGGTTCAATTCCTAGTACTGAACAAAAACAAAAACAAAAAATATTAATGAAAGAACACTTTTGTTAAAATGACCTCCTGTCTGGCCTCTGAAACTACCTGTTTGATATCTTTGTGGGAAAGCACATCACTGTTATTGAGAACTCTGTGACTAATTAGAGATTTTCTTTTTGGAAAACTACAAACTAGTGCCCAGAGGGTGATTAGAGCATATATGCAGCTATTACATTCACAGCAAGTTTCCTTTTTGAAAAGGATTCTGTTCAAATTTATATGTACAGAAGGTTTATGGCATATAATCTCTCTACCTTTGATATGTTGGGCCTTAACATCTTTTTTTATAGCTAATTTGGGCATAGGTATCCCTCTTCTGGCCAGCAACTTCATCAGCCCAAATATGACTGTTCATCTTCAAAGTGAAAATGGAATCCTGGGTTTGGTAAGATGGAAATTAAGATTTTCTTAATTATGAACTATTTCAGGGATTATTTATAGTTTGCTATTTTTACAATACTTCCAACTTTTTCTCTTAGACTTTATTAATGCAATAAAAATTGGACATATGGGACATGTATATCAGTACATAAATTTAAATAATGGTCATAGGCAATCTAGTTGATATTGATTGATTGAGGCAATAATCATGCCCATTTTCAAAGACACAAGAATGCTTTATATCTGGATAAAAGCAGATTCTGATTGAAGTCAGAGGCTTACCTTTAAAAAAAATTTGTTCTTTTTACATATACATGACATTAAAAGGCTTACATTTTTAAGGTACTTTGAGTTTGCCTAGAATGATTAACTCCTCATTTTGAAGACAAGGGAAATAAGTTTATGTGAACTATCCATAGCCAGCATTTAAAGGCAAATTCACATAGGTCTCAAACATTAGTTGCCACTTCAATTTATAGTACAAATTTTAGATCCTTCTTTTGAAGGTATATAAAAATTTCATAGCCAGTATTTCTTACTCTTCACCCTGTATTACACATTTCTCTTTTTTCCTCCCTTTTTGTTTAATATGTTATTTTATAAAACCAATAGCCTTTTTCAAGTAATTAGAATTGCTTTATAAAAACATATACAAAATTGGCTAGGGGTATAGCTCAGTGGTAGAACACTTCCCTAGCATGTACCAGGCCATGGGTTTGATCCTCAGCACTAAAAAATAATCTTACTGAGAATAACTGGGTAAAGTGACATAAGGATGTCTCAATTTAGATGTAGAGAAAGTTACATTAAAACCACAAATTCATGGTTTTTAGTGTTACATACCAGAAAGCTGAGGTTGCCTTCATCCTTCTAGCTAAATAATGTATCTCTGTAGTTGGTGTTTATTGATCCTGCCAGAAAGGTTTGATGAGTAACATTGGCTGCGTTATAGGTTTTAAATAATTTCTTTTTGTTTTATTGATATATAATAGCAAAACTTTCTTTCAAACTGGTAATTTTTTAAAAATATTTTTCATTTGCCCAGTCACAATTATTAGTGTATTAAAAACTAATCAATATGAGGGCTGGAGTTGTGGCTCAGTGGTGGAGCGCTTGCCTAGCATGTGTGAGGCACTGGTTTCGTGCCACATATAAATAAAGTCCATTGACAACTAAAAAAAGTATAAGCTTAAAAAATTATTTTAAAAAAAACTAATCAATCTGAAAAACAGAGCTATGAAGACACTGGAGTTATTTTGAAGAGACTCATTTCACATCTTTGGATGATAACTTCCTAGGGCTTTAGGGAAGTTATTTATATTATAGTTTTAGTATGTGATTCAGGAAAATCTTTTACTAACAGAATGTGTTCTGTACTTGACAGGGTCCATATCCATTTCAACATGAAGTTGATGCAGATCTAATCAATGCAGGTAAACTCACTTATTACATACTTTCCAGCATTTTCCTTTGCTATTAACTTAGTTCTGTGCCCAACAGTAGCAAGGATTTGTTCCCAGTTCTTTGTTCCTTCATGGAGAGTACCCCACCCTATTTACCCTGGTGGGAGGTGGTGTTAAGCCTTTCTAGTCCCTCTCTCACACATCTCATCTAGGGCCAAGATAAAGAGGAAAGTGCAGGAGGTGGCACATGTGATGGAAGAGCCTGATTGGTCAGATACGGTCTTGCCTGTTACTGAAGAACACTCCCAAAGGGGATAATTAAGAGTTAACAGAAATGATAATTTACAAGTATGGACAGGATTAAGGGAAACCCAGAAAGGATGGTAAAATCCCACAGGGAGTTACTATCACCTCTTGGCCTTAAGGGGCAGTGGTAACAAGATTCTAACAGGAACTGGGTCTGTGATCAGTTAGCAGCAGCCTGGTGGTGAAAGTCTCCTCTGCTGGGTCTCCTGCCTGAGCCTCCCTTTGGCCAATCCCAAGTCGAAAGAGGCAAGCCTTCTGTGAATAGAGAAGCTGGGAGTGGGTCCACAGCAGCCAAAAGAAAAGGCCTAGTGCACTGGGGCTTTTGTCGTAGGTGATTCTCACTGTCCTCTAGTCCTTATGGGAGAGACAGCATCGTCCACAAGATAGCATTGTTAAGGATGTGCTCCGCCACAGAGCTTCTTTGCTCCTTTGCTCCTATAAGCATGTGCTCCACCTGCTGTCCTCTACCTGCTCTGTGACTGGGATGTAGAACCACATCTGTCAGTAGCCCAGAGGAAGAAGAACAGGTCAGGCCTTGTGCTTAAGCCAACATTGCCATTGTATGGGGCTGCAGCTTATCTTGGGACTGCCCATTACAAACTAGATTCTGTACTCTACCCTCATTTTCTTTTATGTATTCTACCCCCTTATTCTTACTTTGCAGTGCAAACTAGTATTTATAAATCTCAAAAGTAATGTGATCTGAATATAAAGGCCAGCCGACAAGTAGAATTGATGTGTGGTACTTGGGATTTTTGGAAGTAATACAGCTTCTGGTTGAATAGTTGAATTAGTTAACATGACTCAACTCTGAAAGGCTCCTGTGATAAAGCAATGACATTTAACCAAGGCTGTAATTTAATTGTACTGTACCCTTTAGCAATAGTTCATTGATCTGTGAAAATATTTGCTGCTTGGTTTAATTAATTTATGATATTACGGAATTATTTGCAAAATGAATAACTCCATTTTCCAGATTTCAGGCTTGAGTTCATAAGACCCATTTTTCTTTTGGAAAAATAGTTAATCTTTTCAATATCACTATTAGATGGTAGATGTTTCTGAGTCCATTGAGCTTAAAAGTAGCTTAGCCCTAATGAAGCCACGAGTTTTATATTGCAACTTCTGAAATACCACATACAATCTTAAACTGTTTTATAAAATAAGAATTCATTGCTAATGGATAGCCAAGCTGCAAATCAGTTTAGTAGTATTCTTTCACTGCAGTCCTTTTTGGGATTTTTCTTGCTTTTGATTTTGTTGCTGTTCAAAATAAGGAGGAGAAATTTGTTTCTGTTTTTTGTGTTGGTACCAGGGATTGAACCCAGGAGTGCTTAACCACTGAGTCACATCCTCAATCCTTTTTTATTTTTTTATTTTGAGACAAGGTCTCACCAAATTGCTGAAGTCTTGCTAAGTTACTGAGGCTAAGTTACTTGAACTTGCCGTCTTCCTGTCTCAGCCTACTGAACCTCCAGGATTACAAGCATGTATATCTGGCAGGAGAAGTTTTGAGTTAGAGAACCTAGAATATAAATTGGTGATTTTCTTAACTCCCCAAATTACCTGGAAATTACTTGAAAGATTAGCTCATTGTTTGGGTTAATTTACTTTTATGTAAATCCCTTTGGATGAATTCAAAGAGATATGTTTCTGGTTATAATTTTGAAATTAATATTTCAAAATAATAAAACTATTCCAAAGGATCCCTTTATCTAAATATTAGCCTCACATGGTTATCTAAAAATGAATAACCACTGGGATAGTACCATGTGGCTTTTTCATGTGAGTTAGACCATTCGAACCTCAAGTGAAATTTGTTACACTGATTGAGAAATTGAAGCCCAGAAAAGGCAAATGAAGTGCTCAAATAACGACAGAGGTACTGAACTCCCAGTCTCCTGCTCCTGCTCCTTAGCCTCTGTCTCTATACACTGAGCATTGCCTGCTGATAACCTGACTTTTATGAAGGTGCAGACAGCAGTTCTTAGAACATTTCAGGAGTTCTGTGTTTCGAAATTTTTACAAAGTCTCAGGTTTTTGCTTTTATATTAATGTTTATTTTGTATTCTTCTCCATTTCTTAATGCTGTTTTCTTATTTTGAGATACAAATAATGTTTTAAATGACTTACCTTTCATTAAAATTGCTTGAGAAAGAATCACCATGTTAACCTCATGGCCTGAACATAGCCCTGGTCCTGCCGTATACTTGCTGCAGTAGTAGTTCTCAATGGATTTGTGGTAGGGACGTGGTTTTGTCTCCATAGGGACCTTTGACAATGTCTGAAGACAGTTTTGACGGTCATGCTTTGGGGGAAGGAATGGAATCTAGTGGGTAGAGGCCAGATATACTGCTAAACATCCTACAATGACCAGAGCAGCCCCCCACAAGTTATCAGCTCTTTGAGGATATACCACAAAGTTACCCAGTCCCAAAGGTCAATAGTGTACAAAAGTAGAAACTGCTTTAGAGGTATCTGGACCACATCTGAAGAATCACAGTTCCACAGGCTTCAATACAAGTAGCACAGCAGCATTTTACATCTCTCTAATGACTGCACCCAACCTTTGCAGCCTTACCTTTCACCGCACCCTACAGGGATATCTTTATCTACTCACACTGGACTGCTGGGGAAGTCCTGATCATGTCTCATAACTTTTCTTTCTTGCATGCCTTTGCTCTTACTATGACCTTTACCAGAGAACTTCATTTTGCCCACTTCCTTTCTCATCCCCATGTCTCTGTTAGTAATTTGCTATCAAAATGCATTATACCTATCCTTCAAATTCCAGCTTGCATTCCTTTTCTAATCCTTCTATAGCTCAAAAATGTCCTTCCCCTGAACCTGAGTCTACAACATATATCTGGTGTCTTTCTCATAAGCACACAACATTTTTTCCTTGTAATGATTTGTCTGAGTTTGTTTCTCTTGCTGGATAGTAGGCTCCTTTTGCTTAGGGCATTAGTTCTTCATGTCCGCAGACCCACAGCCTCAGCATCACCAGGGACTTTTTAGGAAAGAAATTCTCAGCTTTCACCATATGCCTACTGATTTAGAAACTCTGGTAGTTTGATACAGCATCTGTCTACATTTTTATAAGGCTTTTGTATGATTCCGATGGTTTCTCAAGTTTGAGAACCAATAGTTTGGGGTAGCCTAATTTTATTTATAATATTGTTTGAGGATCTTAGTAGATATTTACTCCCTTTTGAGTGAGTAATCTGTTAAATTATGGGCCAAAGGTAACTAGGATTCAAATCACACCATTGACCATATTATGAAAAGATTCAGATATAGTTATAGAAAAATTGGAAGAATCAGAAATCAATCAGGAATAGCCAAATAAGAAAGTCATCTTCATTTATGTTGATTATCTTATTGGTTATATTTGTATGTCTTTCCTTGACCAAATTTAAGCATTTTATTAGAAAATCATGGATTCAACTTTAGAATATTTATTTTTATTTAGATAAAGGATGTTTAAAAGTGGTGACACTTCAGAAAACTAAAAATAGAACCAACACATGATCCAGTAGTCCTACTTGAGTGTGTGTATATATACTATATATATGTATATATATATGCATATCCAAAGGAAATGAAATCAGTAGGTCAAAGACATCTATCTGCATTCCCATGTTTGCTGCAACATTGTTAACAATAGCCATCAAAATGGGAACAACCTAAGTATCCAGCAACTTATAAGCGGAAAAAGAAAATGTGATATGTATGTACAGTGGAATATTATTCAGTCCTGAATGGATGAAATTCTGTTGTATGTGACAAGAGTGGAATTGAAGATCATTATAGTCAGTGAAATAAGCCAGGACCAGAACAGCGAGTAGTTCAGTGTGTTCTGTCAGATGGGAAATACAAAAAAGCTGATCTTATAGAAGTTGAGAGTAGAATAGCAGTTACTAGAGCTGGTGGGAGTTGATCAGTGGATACTAAATTAAAATTAGGAGCAAGAGGTAATGTACATTTCAAAAAGCTAGAAGGAAGAATTTTGAATATTTCTATCATAAAGAAGTGGTAAGTCTTGGAGGAGATAGACATGTTTACCTTGATGTGAACATTTCACGATGTATACATGCATTTAAACATCCCATAAATATGTATAATTTTCCTGTAGCAGTTAGAAATCAGTTTTAATTGGAAAATCTTGACAATGAACTTTAAAAGAATGAAATTTGTGAGATGCTAGGATGTATTAGCAGGGCCTGGTAGCTGTTTTCCCTGAGAATGGTTTTCTGGACTCTTTAATAAAAAAAATTATGCTGCCTAAATCATACAAGGGTAGCCAAACTTCTCCTCCTTGTCTTGAAGTTTCCAGAGTGTGGTGAACACTACCTTCTATATAGTATCAGCCAGTGGAACCCTTTGGAAGTTATTGCAATTTAATACCTAGAAAACAAAGAATTGGAATTTTATGTTTTTCTCCTTTCTTATTCTACAAATTCTTCCTCCTCAACTCTCTACCTCACAGGATGGGTAAAGATCTGATTCTGTTGGACATAGAATTTGTGTTAGGATAAGGGCCAGTTGTGTTGTATGCTGAGCTCCACAGGCTGGCTACACAACCAGGGTCCTAGGGTATTTATCCCTAAAGAGAAGATGGCATTGTCTCTTCTATAAGTAGATTTGGTGAGAGGAATAATAATAATGACAATAATACAAGCTCATGTTTTTTTTTTTAATTTTTTTTAGTTGTTGATGGACACAATGTCTTTATTTTATTGATTTGTATGTGGTGCTGAGGATCGAACTCAGGGCCTCACGCATGCGAGGCAAGCGCTCTACCGCTGAGCTACAATCCCAGCCCTACAAGCTCATGTTTATGCAGCTCTTTCTCCATGCCGGACTCTAGAGTTAGGTCTTCACATGCTCACTTAATCCCCCAAGTCTTATGTGCCATCTAAAAGCCCTTTCTAACCATACTTGAAAGTGTTTTCCAAAGCTTTTGTTTCATGGTACTTTGAAAAATGTGAAACAATTTTTATCATTTAGAATCAAACTCCCTGGGGAATAAATATTTCAGCCTAATATAGAGATTTACTCTTTGTATTCATTGACAGAAAAGTTGTCTTTCAGCAGGACGAGAGGCTGGGGTATAGATGTATCACACAGCTGGGGATGATCACACCACTTCTGGTTCTCATGTGTGCAGGAGCTTTTCTGTGTTCCAGTCTGTCTTGGAATCACAGATTTTCTTCTCCCTCTTTATATCTGCCCTCATATCCCAGGGCTATGTGTGAGGTGTTCTCAGAGTTGACTTACCTGTGGCTGAGTGGCATGTAAGTGCTCTTCTGGTGGAGACCAGAATCTGTTCCTGGGTACCTGAAGCTCCTGAACAGAGAGGAAATAGATCACTAGATGAGAGCAGCATGGGCATGAGTCAGGTGATATTATTAGTTGTGTGGTGACTGGATAAACTCAAAAGATTTTTTCCAGATCTAAACTCTGATTTATTACATGATGTAAATTTTAGAAGTGCTTTCAAGAGGGTCTCTTAGAAGTTAACATCACATTCGTTGACCATCATCACCATATTACCTGAGTACACCAAACCCTGTGGTTTTAGTAGGAGTGTATAGGAACAAGAGAGTAAAGGTTGATCAGAGATAGATGAAAAGAAGACGGTGTGAGTTTAATGAGATTAAGGAATTAGCCAGGTCCTTTGTACTTTGCTTTTGATTTTTATTTATTTTATATTTATTTTCTCCCCAGCATCATTGAGGTATAATTGACAAATAATAATTGTATATATTCAGTGTGTAACAGGTGATGATTTGATGCACATATGCCTTGTGAAGTGATTATCACAATCAAGTTAATTGACATATCTGTCACCTCAACATTATAATTTTTTTCTTGGTGATGGGAACATTTCATCTCTAAGCAAATTTCATGTATGCATGCAATGTTATTAACTATAGCCACTGTGCTGTACGCTAGACCCTCAGAGCTTACTCATCTTGAAAGTGAAAGTTATTTGTTGACTAAAAAAAGAAAGGAAAAACTGAGGGGCACCTCATATTCCCTTCAAAATGGCATTTCTCCTTCTATGTATGTTTATTCCACCAGCTCTTTTCTCTGGTGACTTCTAGTAGCATGGAATTCTGACAGTGTCACCCTAGAAGTCCCTCATTCCTACTAACATTTTGCAGTGGCTTATGAAGGGAATAGGCATGGTGAGAGGCTCAATAGAGACAATAAAGGGGTACATTGCTTATAGAGAATCCAAATAATAACACCACTAAAAGATAGTTTACTTTTGTGACCACCTTGCAGGGGCAATGCTGAACAATATTGGTGACAGAACACTGCTTTTCACAGAGTGGACAGTTCCCACTATGTCCCTCCATCCCTATGCCACTACTGCATTTGGTAAAGGAAGCATACTTTTTTTTGTGAAAGCAGAGAAGATTCAGACCTTTCTGTTTAGAATGCTACTCTCAAAGTCTAATGCAGTCTTTTCTTTTTTCTCCTTTTGTGTGTGTTTAGGCAAGCAAACAGTTACTGTTCTTCCAGGAGCCTCTTTTTTCTCCAGCGATGAGTCATTCGCAATGATTAGAGGGTATGTAATAATGGAGCCCCTCGTGTTTCACACGGTGTGGAATGAGCTGAGTCATCCCCTGAGCATGTGAGCAAGGCTCTGAGACAGCCCCACTTCTCAGCCAGAAAAACTACCAAGTTTTTTTGGCTCAAGAAGATATGAGATTATTTCCACTGAAGGTTGGGCATGGAAATATGCAGCCCACTGTTATGAAAAGAACCCCCAAAATGGAATATGTATCTTTGTGCCAGTGAGATTGAAATAAACTTTTCTGAGATCCTTTCTTAGGATCTCAACATTTTCTACAAACTGTGTTTTTACTTTCTAGCTACCATTTGTCTTCAAATTGAGTTCCATTCTCCCTCACCAAAGGAAACAAACTCACTGTGCACACCTGTGTTTAGTTTGCTGTTGGAGACAATATAGGCTATAATTTTTTTCAAAGAGCTCTTAATGGTTATTTCTCTGCATCAGCTTAGAGCTAATCTATTTAGAAATCAGTTGTGGGGAAAGGAAAGGCAAGTGTATTTTGGGGGGATAAAGTTATTTTAATTGCTGGCAATTTCAAGCAAAGGAGATGTAAAGCCTGTGAAGTTTGCTTTATATGTCCTCTTTTTCTTTCTCAGGGGACATGTCAATCTAACAATGCTAGGAGCAATGCAGGTTTCCAAATATGGTGACCTGGCTAACTGGATGATACCTGTAAGTAGACACTTTTCTTTTTTTTTTCCTTTTGAATTATGCTTGGGTCAGAATAATTATTTTTCAAATATTGAGGAAAAAAATCTCAAATTTCTATAAGAGTATAATATATTTGTTTTATAAATGGATAAATATTTTGCTTATATTTCTTGTTGGAATCAAATTTTTATTAAGCAAGCACTGAGAAGTACGTGGTATCTCCTGTTTATAGTTGAAACTAAAAATAGGCAAAGTCAGGGCAAAAGTAACATTTTTTTCTTTTAGAGAAAACAGTTTGGAAAGATTAAAAATATTGGGTTAATTATATTCTGATGAGACTAAGAAATAACAAATATTTATTATAGCTAATGTTTTGTAGCAGAAAGAACAACTAATAAGTTCATTAATTTTATGTTGATTCTATTTTTATTCTTCACAGCGATTAAAATCCTCTCTTGATTGGGCATGTGACCCCATAATGAATCAGTCACATTGTCTTCTATTATGGAATGCAAACTCTATGATGGTTAAACATGCTTCTGAAATGTAGACTGTTTTCATTTAACAATGACCTAAATCAAGGAAGAAACCTCTTAAGAGTTAGCTTTGGAAAAAGGACTGCAATCAGTAACTTAATTCACAAGTGCTGTTCATTATATTCTAGGTTGTTGCTTTCTGATTACATGCATGGAAACAATAGTGGATATGTGTCCATGATTATGAGCTCATTTTGGCTGGTAGCTTAGGTTTTTCTTTGTGTGTGTGTGTGTGTGTGTGTGTGTGTGTGTGTGTTTAAGGGTTTCTGTGTGTTTCTTAATAGCATCAGCTAAAAGAAATCTTATTAAGTAACCAAGACTGGCATTGTGTGATGTACCAGTTTAATTTTAAATCTCTGAGATTTTTTTGTAATAATTTTTTGTGGAAGGTAGATTAATAGAGTAGGTAACAATTTTAGTGATCGTGGTAGTTGAGCTATATGGATCTAATACCACCCAAAATATTATTGCAAAATTTTTTAATTACTAAAGCCTTGGTTCTCAAACTTGTTGCATATTGGAATCAATCGCCTTGAAGATTTAAAAAATAATGATGCCTAGATTCCAACCCCAGGCTTTCCAATTTAATTATCTGAGATGTAGCCTGGGTACCAGGTGGTTTATGGCAACCTAGGTAATACCAATATGTGAAGAAGTCTGGAAACAAGCACATTACAGAATAATCACAATTTACTCATATTTAAAATATAAGGGAAAAATACCAGGGACTCTACAATAGTAAGAATTCTTAGCAAATCGTGGATTATATTGCTATTTGAGTTATAAAAATATTGGCCCTAAGAATTGATCATTCTAATTAAGCTTTGATTATAAGGGTTGGCAGCTTTTGGAGTGTTCAAAAGAAATCAGGGAGGGACTCCTGAGCAAAGTAGTGGGTCAGACTGACAGTTTCTGGGATTGCTTATTGGTTTAGGAAATTGTATTCCTGTTTTTCAAATTTTAGAAAAAGGCAGTATGGGCTAGTAGAAGATGTGTAGGAAGGCAAGCCCTGAGTTCTTGCCCCCACTCTACCAGTAATCAAAGTATGAACATATCACTTAAGCTCTTTAGGCTAAAGCATCTTCATCTGTAAAATGAAGATTTGAGACTAGATGATTTCCTGGGTCATGTCTGGCTCTCCTAACATAGTGATTAAGAACAAGGGCCCTGTAGTGATATAAATCTGGGTTGAAATCCTATTTTTGCCACTTGCTGTCCATGTAACTTGAGCCTCATCTGTAAAATAGGAATGATATAGTAGTACCTACTTACAGGACCGTACAAAAGAATAAATGGAAAAATGCATACAAAGAACATGTTGCAGAGCTTGATACATATATATAGTAAATAAGTGGGATATTATTTTGATAAGGAGAGGTTTGGGATACTAGCAGAGAAGGGAATAGCACTGATTAATGTGAAGAGAAGCAGTAGGGTTTTTAATTTGTCTGTTTCTCTGGACTCATGATTATTTGAGTTGGTTTGCACAGTGGTCCTGGGTAGTGGAGCAGAAAATGTTCAACAGGTTCTTCCTTTCAGGGAACTTGAGCATCTTTAAAAAAATTGCTATATGTAAGATTTGTCTATATTATGATTCAGCATCTGTGAGGATAGAAGCTGTTATAGTGAGAATGCACTATGTGATTGTCATTTGTAAGAAAGATTTTCCTATGTGTATCATATTTTATATATGCTCTTAGGATTCCTGTGAATGATTAAAACATCAGTGTTTGTTACTTTATAATTTTCTTAATACAATTTGGAGCTCATGAGTTTCTGAAGGAACAGAACAAGTAGGGTGGTGATGGGGAACTCTGGTGCATCCTGAAGGAGCATCATGATAATCAAGAGAAATGGAAATAAAGGTGTTCTTCTGTCTGGTTCTACTTTTTGGGGAAAGAGGGGGATATGTCAGTTCTGATTGGCATTTCTTTTTTTCTTTTAGTAACTGCTAATTCTTTCCTGACTTCTTTGCATGTGATGTACAGTGTTATCTTTTTATTCTTTGAGACTAAGGATAGCTTCAGTGTCAAAACCATGAGGGTTGGTTTAGAAGAGATCTGGTTTGAATTTCAGCTCTACCTCTTACAAATTATATGATCTGAAACACATGTTTTTTTTTAAGATTAAGTGAGAAAAGGATGAAAAGTGAAGCATTGGAGCACTCCATAAATAATGGCTATTATTTTCATCTTCTTTAATGCTTTGTTGCTTAACATTAAAGAGGGAGTATCTGCCTAAAAATGCACCAGTGTACACAGGATGATTTTATAGGAGACCGTTCAACCTGTTTATCCTGGGTTCCTATTCTAGAATCAAAAATTAAATGTTTTGAGAATATGTCTCTTGCTTTTGTTGGTCATAGATAAGATATATATCCTATCCTCCTTAAAAAGCTTCAGCAGACAATCTATTTCTATTTGTCCTGAAGATTTATGTTGATCTATAAAATTTAGATATATTTTTATTGCAAGATCTGACAGTCAAGAAGCCAAAATGTTCAGCTTTATTATATCATTTTTCATTTCCTTTTATCTTCTTACTGAGTTTAATAATTTTTCAATGGTTGTATAAGCCTTGAATTCTCAGCATTCTAGCATCGCCATCAATCATTGCATTATCATATTATAATACACATTAAGCCTTTAAGACAAGCAAACGGTGTGGATGCTCTCCATCTTACTCCTCAATAGCTTCTTAGTGTGCAGCATTGGTCCCACATGCACAGATTTTTAACAGTTTTTTCCTGAGCATCTCAAAGGGGAAAATTGGACAAAATATTACTTCATTCCTTCAAGTTCCCTTCTTAGCGTCTTGAGCATCTCAAAGGGGAAAATTTGACAAAATAGTAGTTCATTCCTTCAAGTTCCCTGCTTAGCGTGATAGCGATGATGGTAAAACCCCAGATGAGCTAAATAAAGCTGGGAAGATGTGCAGTCCACAAAATCTGCATTCAGATCTGCTCTGCTGTCTTCCAAGTTCCTATTTTTGGAAAACAGCTGGCATAGATTATTGACTGCTGAAGGGAAGCAGATGTGTATGATCAGTAAGGGAGATGGTACTGAAAGCATGAAACAGCAGGCCACTGGACAGAGCAGCCATACACAAGTGGTACTAGACAAGGGCCCTCTCTCCTTACTTGTGGAAAGGCTTGAAGTGAGGAATTCCTAAGGAGAAGGAGAACCGGGCATTTTTGGTAGTTGTTTTCCCCTCACACTTTCCATTTTCTGTGCATTTGAAAAGGATAAATACAAATTAATGTTGTACAGATGCATGCTACATGTCTGAGTGCATAAGGCTGAGGGGTTCTCTAGAGGATCCTCCACACATCTGTAAGTTAAGTCTCTGGTCTTTCTTATTAAACCCTCTAAAAGGAGGTTGATGTTCAAGAGACATTCTGGTGGGTTAGTTTCATCAGTTGTGTAGTTCAATGTTAAATACATAGATACAGATATAAAAATCAATAGATTACCACTATTAAGATTGCAGATCATAGTTTTAACATATGCAAACATATGTCATGTTCATTTGATCCTAAGGCTGGGGAAAGTACAAACCTTGAGTAAGAAAAAAAGCAGGTAGTAATGAAGGGATGGTATGAAGTTTTTGTAATTATTCAGTAATGGTTTTGTTTTTTCAGTGCTATATAGTGAAAAGCACATAGAATTTTGGAATTAGACACACTTGTGCTTACATACTGGTTCTTTTATTTGTTGGTGATATGGCACATCCTTTTCTCTTACTCATTTGTCAAATGCCAATAGTATTTAATGCGTTGATTGTTCTGGGAATTAAATTAGTTCTATTTTTCAGTAAGTATTTATTACCCATATGTTAAGGGCAATGCACTTTTCTAGGTTTTTGTTTCAGAATTCATCAGTTAGCAAAACAGACAAAATTCTTGGATTTGTGGAGCTTATATTCTAGCAGCCCATTTATTGAATCTTGCCCACTGCCCTTTTCTTTTATAAATAAAGTTTTATTGGAGTACATAAATCCACTAACTTAACATGTTGTTTATAGCAACTTCCGTGCTTCAACAACAGAGATGCAGAGTTGGGATGGAGACTTGCTATGGATTAATGTCGTATTGTGGGAGTATGTTAGTTATCTTGAGAGTGAATTTGTCACAAAGGTGTTTGGCCTCTCTGCTCCCTCTTGTCTGAGCTCTCTTGCTCTTCTGCCTTCCAGCATGGGATGATGCAATAAGAGCCCTCATCAAGGGAGACCTCTTGTTTGTTCTTGGACTTCCCAATCTCCAGAATTGCAAGAAATACATATCTGTTCTTTATACATGATCCAGTCTGAGGTATTCTATTAATAGCAACACAAAACAGACAAAGACAATGCTGTATTGCTTGCAAAGCCTAAAATATTTACCATTTGGCCCTTTACAGAAAAATTTTTGCCAATTCCTGCCTTAGCAAGTAATTGCTATGTATTTCTAAGTACTGTACCAGTGACATACCATGTTTTTTATTTTAAATATGTTGTGATTCCATTGTCTTCAAAATATTTTATCTCCCTTGTTATTTCTTCTACAACCCATTGTTTCTTCACTGAATGGTAGGAATGCGAGTTATTACTAGACCTGTGTGAGTTCTGGGGATTTTGTGCCTAATGTAAACTTTAGCAAGAAATTATTTTATATGCTCTGCCTTCTGCATACTATTTCCTTTAGACTCTCATTCGAGTTCTAAATCTCTACCAACTCATCACATATAATTAACCTAAAGTTTGTCTTTGAAGTACTTTATCCATTTTATTTATCCATTTGTATTTTTTATAATTACCAATAGAATTGTTTGGAAGGATTCAGATCCTCTGCTAGGATTTTTCTTAAATCAGCTTTCAGCACTACTTACATGGGAAACATCGAAGTATAATTGTAGAAATGTGAGACCATTGCAAAAAGGAATGCTGTATACAAGTTTTGTTTTAAAAAAATATTAGCACCGAGAATAGAAAGGAACCAAAGCAAATCTATTAACAGTCAGCTCACCCAGCCCACATCCCCATACATGCTAACATTTAAGGTAAGCAAAGGGACATAAGAATGGGAAACAGCCTTTTCTTTATCTCAATTTTCAGTTGGCTGAAAGAGCTTGCTTTTTGATTGCTATTTGAATCTGTTTTTGTTGTGGAAGAAAGAAAGAATTTCTGTCCTTGCTGGGTTTCATATGATGTATTCATGAACAACTACTTAACTCTAAGAGCTTTGACTGTTCACTGGGACTTGATGTATTCAGTCTAGAGATTGAATGATTGGTGCACTGGACATCTGATTGATTCCAAGCCATGGTGTACACAGCCCCCCAGAATTTCTTGTAAGAATTCGATTAAATAATTTTCATCTCCTCTGGTGTCAGAAGGCAGACTTCTTTGCAGACAGTGGGAGTTTGTTAATCTTTGAATCAGTCAATCTATCTCTCTCTCTCTTCTTTCCCTTTATAAAATGACTGAACAATGAGTGAGTTTGATATTTGCAGTAATATCCCTTTGGCTAATGATGCATTTGTATGAATGTGGCAGCTCCTTCTCATTAAACAGCCCACTTAAAAGGAGGAGAAGAAACATTAAAAATGATAAATGAGGCCTCCTAGAAACCCATTTTTAGTAATATGACAAATAATGGTGCTGCTGAGATGACTTAGCAGGGAATGAAACCAAAGGGCTGGTGACAACATGACCCTGTAGCTACAGGCTAATGACTCGGGAACAGTAAGTTTTATTAAATCACTGAATTTGGCATTTCCAGTTGGTTAAATCTTCACCTCTTTATTCTTTTGGTTTAGAGGCCTTCTAGAGCAACAGTTTTGAAAAAGTTTTATAAGGGAAAATATTAAGTATATATAAAAGTAGAATATTAGGAGAGTGGCATACTGGAAATATATGTAAATAGTAGAATGCATCTATCCAGCTTATCAGCTGTCCAGTCTCAGCCAGTCTTGTTTTGTCTGTACTCTTATTCAATTTCCCCTCTACCCCAGACTATTTTGAAGCAAATCCTACACATCATATTGATCGATTCATAAACATTTCCACCTTGTCTCTGGAAGATTCTTTTCAGAGTTCTCTAGAAAGGATTATTTTTACAAACCACAATTCTGATATCCTACCTGTAAGTAAGGGATTACTAAGAGTGCAGGTGATTAATATTCAGCCATACAGTACTCTGACTTCATTGATGGAAAACCTGAATGTAGACAAGTGAAGTGACTCAACTTAGGTCCCCAAACCAGTTAGTAATTAAGCTAGTGCTGGAACTTAT
Source organism: Xerus rutilus (assembly GCA_028644305.1). NCBI lineage: Eukaryota > Metazoa > Chordata > Mammalia > Rodentia > Sciuridae > Xerus > Xerus rutilus. The sequence continues at coordinate 30,357,075 of CM053405.1, read as the reverse complement.
CTGTTGTCTCAGTCTCATAGGGATGGTCTTTCCACCATACAAGGAAAAGTTTTCTTTTATTTTTTGGTACCGAGGATTGAACCCAGGGGCACTTAACCACTGAGCCACATCTCTAGCCCTTTTTTATATTTTATTTTGAGACAGGATCTTGGTAAGGTTTCTAGGGCCTTGCTAAGTTGTTGAGGCTACCTTTGAACTTGTGATCCTCCTGCCTCAGCCTCCTGAGCAGCTGGGATTACAGGCATGCACCACGGTCCCTGACAGGAAACGTTTACTTTTAAAATATATTATCCCAATAGAAAGAACCTCCTATTTTTCTTTCGAGTATGCTGAAAGCAGCTCTATGTCTCCGTGAAGTCACTTACTCTTTCTAGACCTCAATCTTTATTTTTAAAATTTGGTGGATGGAATAGATTTCATTCAAAAAAATTTATTAGGAGGTTTTGTTGTTGTTGTTGTTGTTTTAGTTTTTGTATTAGGTAGTGTATTAACAGTTGAAGGTAGGGTAGTAAGCAAACCCAATATGGTCTTACCCTTACAGAGAATATTATTTCTGTAATGATGATAAAAGAGAAGAAGGATGAAAGCTAGTACTGTCAATGCAAAACCTGTTGTATACCCTACGTTAAATATATTGATTTGGGAAGAGCTAATGGATTTTTAATAGTTATGTCTCCTTGGCCAGGAACATGCCATATTTCTCTATTCAGGTCTCATTTTTGTTTATTATGTTTGTTAAATTATTTTATAGCTTTTTGTCAATATTTTGAGCTGGTTATTCTATTTCAATATCTAAATTAAATGGTCAAAAAAAATTAAATGGTCATTGCTAATATAAAGGAAAACTACTCATTTCTCTATATTTATCTTTTACTTTACTAAATTCCCTTACTAGATATAAGGTTTTTAGAGTTCTCTTAGATATTCTACACAATTCTTTTATCTTAAATAATAATAGCTTTTTTCTTTATAATATCCATACCATTTAATTTGTTTTCTTTCATTCTTTAATATAACTTCTTAAACAATGTGAATAGACAGTCGTGATTGAAGAATTTCTTGATATTGATGAGAATTCATTTAGAATTTTAAATTTTAATATTGTGCTTTCTGCTTCTGTTTGTAGTAAGTGCCCTGTATACTGTCCTAGAAGTGTCCTGTATACTGTCCTAGAAGTTTCCCTCTAGGCCTTTTGCTTATGGATTTTTAAAAATTTGTTTAGGTGGTACTGGAAATTAAACGCAGGGCCACGCTTCCTAGCCCTTTGAGCTCTTGATATTTTTTTGTTTTGAGACAGTGTCTCACTACATTGCTGAGACTGGACCTGAACTTATGATCCTCCTGGCTCAGCCCCTGAGTAGCTGAAACTACAGTTGTGTGCCACCACACAGGTTAATCTATTTTTGACAACACATGGGCCATGAACCCTTGCTAGTAGTTGTTAAACTGAATGGCAGTTGAATTTTTATCAAGTGAATTTTCATCTATTGATCAAAAGCTCTTCACCTTTAATTTGTTAATGTCATTATTTAAATTGACAGATGTGAAATCATTGTTATTCTTTTAATCAATTCAGTTTTTAATCTTTAATGTATTTATATGTTTATTAATCCTCTCACATTTTGTAACTTTTCCTGTGATACTTTTGTTTATCTGCATTTTTCTAGAAAACATTAATTTCTTTTGGATTTTTAAATTGTCCAGTCTAAAACAACATGTAATATTCTTGTATAATTTATTTAATTTTCTTATAAACTTATTATAATGAAACTTTCATTTCCTATACCATAGTTGTTCATTTTCTGTCTTAGGCTTGCAAAAATTATTGTTTTTAAATTAATCATTACTTTAAGAAATATCTGATTTATTAATGTTTTTCTTATTAATTCTCTTCTCTGGCTTAAGTGATGCTAGTTCTAGATTCATAAACTGAATGTTTGATTTATTTATAGTCTTTTAATTATAATTTAGAAACACATTTAATGATCTCCGTGTTTTCCTGAGTGTAATTCTAATTGCTTTCCACAAACTTTGACATAGATTCTTATTTTCTAGGTAATTCATCATTTCAGTTTTGACTTCTATTTCGATTCAAGAATTTTTTACAAGAGTTTTCTTTTTCCCCCAAATTTCAAAGGTTTGGGGAGTAATTCCTTGTACTGCTTTTTGGAATATATTTTCTTGGTGATCAAATACATGTTTGATTTATCTAAACTCCTTTTTTACATGAGTGTATGACAATTTTGTATTAGATTGTGCTTTGTTGTATCCAGATCCTTTACTTTCTTTATTAGTTCTTAAAGGATGTGGTTAAATAGAAAGCAAATAAGAGTAGGAATTAAACAACTAAAATTCTAGCTTTAGCTTTGCTACTAGTAAACCGTGATCTTATGCAAGCTATTCTCTCTCCTTTAGTCTAATATAGTACTGTCCAAAAAATTTGTTGTGATGGTGAAAATACTCTAGAGGTGCTTTGTACAATATGGTAACCACTGGCCATTGAGCCCTAGAAATATGGCTAGTGTAACTGAAGAACTGAGTTTTTATTTTTCTTAATTCAGATTTATAACCACATATGGCTAGTCTACCCAATTGGCTAGTGCAGATTTAATCTGTGAAATTAAAATTGGACACCATAAATTCTAAGGGAACCCAATTCTAAAATCTGAACTTTCAAGCTGTAGCTTTATACCTTTATAAAATACTGTGATAAAATGGGAAATTAGAATAGTTAAAAATTAGTAGTTGAGAGATGGTAAAATTCCAAATATTTTGTACGTCTTTCAAACTTGTACCATTTTTGAGACCTAGAAATCATGTACATTTCAGAATTAAGGCTATGATAATCTAATGGCTTTGAAATTTGGAGTTATTTTAGTGAGGGTTAGCTCCTAAAAGTCAACCCTAAGGTAAAAATCACATTATGCTTATAAGTATGTTTTACTTCTTCATCAAAGGTTGGTAAACCCATGAAATCTATCACATATTCTTTCCTCAGGGGGCTGCAGATCAAAATAGAAATCAAAACTAAAATTACAAATTACTTAGAAATTAATGAAAATAAGAACTTTATATCAAAACTTGTGAAGTATAACTAAAATTATTCTCAGGAAAAAAATGAAGATATTACATGAGTTAATTATTTGCAGAAATGGTGCATTATTGATTTCCTGCTTGCTTGCATTTCCTACCAGTGTGATGCCCATGGTAGACTGAAGGACATCTAGTGCTGGGTCATATTATCACTTGATGTGTATCAGTAAGACCCTCAGGAACAATGCTGGATCAGATGGTGGTTATTGTTGTTAAGGGTCAGGTAGAGCAGTTGACTTCCATTCAGGACCATATGAAATGATGACGTATATCTTTAAACCCTAGAATTTTCTTGATGAGTTCTGCTTTAGTCAGCTTTTTCACTGCTGTAACCAAAAGACCTAACAAGAACAATTTTGAGGAGCAAAGATTTATTTTGGGGCTCACGATTTCAGAAATATCAGTCTGTAGATAGCTGACTCCATTCCTCAGGGCCTGTGATGGATCAGAACATCCTGGAAGTTTATGGCAGAAGAAAGAAGCTGGGAACGTGGTACCAGGAAGCAGAGAGAGAGAGACACTCTACTCACCAGACACAAAATATATACCCCAAAGGCATGCCCCCAATGCCCACCTCCTCCAGCCACACCCTACACACCTTCAGTTACCACTCAGTTAATCCCTGGCAGGGCATTAATTCAGTGATTATGTTAAGCCTCTCACAACCCAATCATTTCACTTCTAAGCTTTCTTGCATTGTCTCACACATGAACACTTGGAGGATACCTCACATCCAAACCATAACAAGTTCACATTACATATGAGAGGATATGAAGTCAGGATTGAGTGAACATGAGTTTTCTACCTCCCATTTAGACCTTTACTGTCTAAAAATACAATGCCAGGCAAAATCATTACCATTTTACATTTGTTTTTCTCACCCTCCTTCTCCCTCAGCCAGTACAGTGGAATTTCCCTAAGTAAAATGCAAATAGAGTTTAACTTGGTTGTATCCAGTCAATTCAATGTTGTATTATTACTTGATAACTTCAGTAGGTATTTGGAGTATTTTTAATAATACTACAAGAGAAGTAGTAAAGAATAAGAGAAGAGAATTTAATAAAGAATAAGATCATATTTTTTCAGATTATCCACATTTAGCTATGTAAGTACCAATTTCTAAATATAACTTTGGATGTAATATCAGATACCCAGTTTTGTTACAGTTGTGCATGAAAAGAGCAAATTATTTTGCATGAAGCCTGACACAGACTCCTCATGAGCTATGACATGTTTTAGATACTCATCTGTTTTGCCTAGTCTGGATTGTAGTTATAGCTTAGAACATATCTAAATAAAACTTAATTCATAAATAAAATAGAAGTAGCTCCCTTAACAAAGGCAATACTTTTCTTTCTTTTTTCTTTTTTTCTTTTTATTACTAGAACTTTATGAGAAATAGACATATTCTTCTGGCACTTAGGAGCTTTATCAGCTAACATATTTGTATCCAGAATGTAACTTCTGCTCATAACTATGTATATTTTAGGAAATTTAATTTTCTTATATCATGGCTTTCAGGTTTGTGAAAGTTGCATGGTTTGTTTATATGCACATTGGGAAGTTTTGTAATTTTAATCCATGAAAAATAACTGTATTTTTAGAAATTGTCTAAACTGAAGCTACATAGGACATCTTTAGACTCTGTGTCTGTCTCTCAAGTAAATTAATTAACATCATTCAATAGGTTAAGAACAATGAGAAAGAGAGAGTGCGCAATTAGCCCAGCATCATTGGTATTTTAAAATAGAAAGCATCTTCTGGGGGGATTCAGTTATCTCTTTCTGGTAGCTGGGGAAGAAACTTTATTTTCTTTTTTTCCTCACTTGTTCTGTAATTTCAGGTAATTCAGTTAACTTTTTTTTCTATTTTCTTTTTTGTAAAGGGCAGTCTGTTATACTTCTCTTTGCAGTACTGTTTAGGCAATAAGGATGGATAAAGTAAATCAATAGGAAAAATGAATAAGAATAGTAAAAGAGAGTAATAACATATTTTATTTGTTATAGAAAAAATGTCCAGTTTGCATTTTTAATTTTTTGAAGCCAGTAATAATGTGGTTTATGTTAAAAGGTCCTTATTGCCATGTTTTTTTTTTTTTTTTTAAATCTTCATCAATAAATTTAAAATGCCTAGTGTCAGGATGGGCTAATCCAATCAATATTGATTTGGATGATAGAGTTTATTTATTGGGAAAAATAAAACCCAAAAAGTTCACACATGCAGTTCTGAGTTGTCTTTCTGTCCTTTATCAAGCAACTACTCTATACCCTTCTGCTAGCCACACTGTATTACTAAATGCTGGATTCTGCAAAGGAATAAATAAAGTTTAGCTACTACCAGAAAATGGATCATGATTCAATAGAAAGCACAGATATATCTAACTGTCATAAACTTACTTACTTTCTGAGTCAGATTTGCAAAGCTGAAAGAGTCACCACTGGGGGGGTCCCCCACAGAGGGAAATCTCAGCATTATTCTCTGTGTCATTTTCATTCTGATAGAAAAACAAAAACCACAGAAACAGGCCACATACTGAGTTTTTTTTTTTAAATAAAATTCTTATTTTATATTAATCTAGATTCACAGAAAAGTTCCAGAGATAATACAGAGACTTTTCATATGCCCCCCTTGCCAATTTCTCCCTTATTACCATCTTACATTACATGATATATTTGTTAAAACCAAGGATACATTGGTACATTACTATCAACCAAACCCCAGAGTCGCTTATTTGGATTTTATCAGTCTTCCCATAAATATCCTCCTTCTGTCCAAGATCCAACTCATGGTACCACATTGCATATTTTCCCTTATCCATTTTTAAAAATTTATTCTTTTTAGTTATGTACAACACCAGGATACACCCTGACATATTCATGAAAGCATAGCAGATTGTTTCCTTATACATCTTTCATAGAATAATTAGAAGAAAAAGATGTCATAAATATTCATTATGTATTCCCTAATCTTCTTTGGTTTGTACTAGTTTCTGAGTCTTGTTTTTCATGACTTTGTCTTGAGAATTACAGACCACATATCCTAGAGAATGGCCCCCAATCTGGGTTCGTCTGATGTTTTTCTTAGGATTAGACTTGTCTTATCAGTAGAATCATGGTTACCAGAGCAGATGGGAGGGATCATGGGGGAAGGGTTGATCAATGGGTACTGAGTTACAGTAGATAGGAGCAAGAAGTTCTCATGTGCTATTGTCCAGTTGAGTGACTGTGGATAACGGTAGTGTACTATATGTTTCAGAAAGCTAGAAGAAAGGATTTTTAAAGTTTTCACTACAAAGAAATGATGAAAGTTTGAGAAGATAGATATGTTTACTGTGATTTAAACATTACATTGTCTATACATGTATAGATATGTATTGAAATATCATGTCACCCCAGTACTATGTACAATTTTTATGTTTTTATGTACTAGTTAAAAAAAATTTAGAGAATACCATAGAAGTAAAGTGCCCTTTTTACCATATCAGAGAGCATAGGATATCCATATGACATACCCTAATCTTTATCACTTGGTTATGATAGTGTTTACCAAGTTTGTTCATTTTTAATGTATTGTTTTTCCTTTTCCCTACTTTATTCTCTGGAATCAGTTCAATACATTTAGCTCACTTTCAAAAGTCAGAAGGAAGAGTAAGTTCTACCTCTTGGAGAGATGTGATAAGAAATATGTATTTTGTTTTTGTTTCCGGTTCTAGATGCTGAGCTTCCAAATTCTTGGAATTTTCTGATGGGGTGATAAGCACATCATTTGTTATTGATAACAGATCCCTTTCCACAGGTCCTGAGCTTTTGCTAATTAGTTTACTAGGCATGCCATTAAATAGCTTCAGAACTGAGTTGGTTTTCAAAGACTAAGGTATTATTAGAGGATTGGTCAGTCCTAACCTCTAAGTAGAATAGAGGGGTTGGAGATTGTGTTCAATCACTAATGGCCAGTGATTTAATCAATCTTGCCCATGTCATGAAGCATCATAAAAACACCTAAATGATGGTATTCGAAAACTTCTGTGTTGTTCTCAGAGGGTGGAGAGAGCATGGCAACTCTGCATCCTTTCTCCCATACCTTGCCCTATTTACCTCTTCCATTTGGCTGCTCTTCAATTGTATCCTCATAATAAACCAATAATAGTATGTCAAACATCTTCTTGAATTCAGTGAGTTGTTCAGCAAATAAACAAACCTGAGAGCAGGGTCATGGGACTCTGCTGGCTTCCTGTCTGGTTGGCCAGGAATATGTGTACTCCAGATTTGTAGTTGGCTTCTGAAGAGGGGCAATCTTACAGGACTAAATTGTTAGTCTGTAAGTGCTATACTAACACCAGGTGGTTAGGGTCACAAGTTAGTTAAATTGATTGACACCTTTCTGGTGTCAGGTGATTTGAAGAATTTGTTGGCATAAACAAACCCCAATATTTGCTATCGAAGTATTATGAGTATACAGTTGAGGAGGTATTATGTATTGTTTGCAATTCTTCTGGAGAAATTTGTTCTCTCATTTACTATTGACTTAGTTATTTATTTGTGTCAGTATATTCTCATGTATATTTGGTACTTAGAGTTGTAATGAAACATCATGTTATTTATTTTCATGCTCAGATGGTTCTAGTGATGGTCCTTGGGAGCTCCTTCAGTTTGACTCTTATACCTCTTTGGCATGCCTCTATTCTTTTTATTTATTTATTTTGTTAAGCACTTCTTTCTGGCACTACAAGATGCTCATCATTCAATTATTTATGTGCTTGTATATGTATTCTTTCTCCCTTACAGTCCTACAATAATATATTTCTTCCAAGAGACCTCTTTTCTTTAATTGGAGAATGGTATTTAGAAACCAAGACCTTGATGCTGAGTGTGCTTATTCTTGTGGGGGTATCATTGTTTCTAGGTCTTCTCAATGGATAGATCTATAATGTATGTCTCCATACTAACCCAAGCTTATATAGTTTTGAATAATAACAATAAACAACTTTCTACTTTAGATGTGCTCATTGAACATGGAGGGAAAAAATAACTCCTTCCTGAGTAGCTATATCTCAAATGGTATTAAGAGAATGTGTCTTCTTCTTCCAAGTACTAGGCATAGGAAATGACATTCTATGTAATGAAAATATCGATTTTTTTATTACATATACCCAACCTTTAAATATTTGTCATGCTTAAGCTCCAAAAGGTCATATCAGCTATGCTGAGGCATTCAAGTAGTAAAATCTTCTTGTTTGCTGGAGCCCTGCTTCTCATCTAAGAATGTACTGGATTCAAAATGTTCTTCCTTGGTTCATAAAATGAAATTGAAGTGCTCAGGCATTCACTTACACAGTTCTTGGCTTTTATTACTGTTTAGTCATGTATTTTACATCCATTTCTGCTACTATGAACAACAAAGAGAGAAAATTAATGAAACCATCAAGATCAAAATTAAAAAGCTACCTACACAGTTCAGGGAGTTGAAACACTGACATCAAAAACTGAGTTAAGGTTTCTATATTTTCATACTATTCTCAGTATTTTTTTACTAATGAAACTCCATACTTTACTTGGTTTTTATTAGTTTTTCCCTAAATCCTTTTAAAATTTTTGAAATAAGATTGATACACAAAAAGGATCACTGTCATCATCTTTAGCCTCCTCTGTTGCTTCCCCTGGGGTCCTTCTTGTGAAGATGGCTTCCCTCTGGGCACTCAGGTTTCCATGGGCCTGGGTGGAAAGATGTTTTCTAAGTGCCCATAGTTCTCCTAGTCCTGAAAATGGGGCTTTCTCAGCAGCCAGAGATTGGACCTAACTTCCCATGTGAGAAGACTTGCATGGGAGGGAAAAATTAAAGGACTTTTGAACAATGACCAAAAAGGGTGTAAAATTGCCATGGATGTTCATAGCTGTTAACCCCCAGTAGGATCTTAGGGGTCATTAAACTGAATCATCAATTGAATCCAGAGGACATCTGAGTAGTTACTATTAATTTCATGTAAAATCAAAATGGTGGCGCATTCTTCCACCCAATCCTTTAATGCTTGCTTAATAGGGCACCTAGATTTAGAATGTATGGCATGCTGTTTCACAATTGCCCTTAGTGTTTTTTTTTAACTTTTAAATTATCTTCTATATTATTTTTTGATCCTTTTTAACTGTGGCTAAAAACACTGGTAATGATTTTGATGTATTTTGTAATGTTCTTTCAGTCACCGTGTCTCTCTCTGTAAAAGTTCCATCCAGCTGTCAGGGATGGCAGTGTAATTACAGTAATTCCATAATTGTGCTCTTTCGAGCTTTGCAGACAGTGGGAGGAGGTGATAGAGCAAATGTGCTTCTGCCCATGGTTCTAGTTCTCACACTCTCTTTGAGGAATCAGAAACCCACGCCTTCTTTGAGAAATCAGAAAATAAAATTTCTGAGAATGGCTATTTTCTGATTGCAAAAGACATAGTAATAATTTCATATTCCATGTGAATGAGTTGGTGAGGGGATTGATGAATTTTAGCACACGGATCAAGAAAATGATTGTTACCTTTCCATCTGTATTTTAGCTATCATTTTTGTAATGATTATCCAGGGACCTCCTAAAAATAACAAGCCTTTCAAAAAATTCTGTGCTAGTAAATGAGGTCTTTTATTACCATCACCATTCCCCACCCTCTGCTTTTAGAACATTAGGTTGAACCAAGTATATGGAATTCCTGTGCTTGTACATCATGCATGGTCATACGTGGGCAATTTCATAGGATTTTAATACCTTTCTCTCTCTGATCCAATGGAAGGGAAAAATAATTCTTGGGTTTTTAAACACAGTACTTATTCTGTTTCTGTAACATATAGGGCCAGAAGCTCCAGTGCTGAGCCATATTTAATAAATTCAATCAGATAACTTATTATAGTGTAATAATCATTCTAAATGAAAACAAATTCCCTTATATCTATCCTGAAACACTTGCTCAAATACTTTCCTTAGAAGCCTTTTAGTAGGAGGCCTAAGAAAACAAGGTGAACTCAGCCTATTTGTTTGATGTTTGTTTTCATCTCTGCAACATTACGAATAGACTTTATGAAAACTGAAACCACAGCTTCAAAACAGAGCTAGAAATAACACAGTTTTCTTTTCTGTCCATTTTATTAATACAGCAAATAGATCAGAAAGTTCATCTGTCTGATCTTGTAACAAAGATGTTAACCTACGCAATATGCCTCATTTATAACAACAACAACAAAACTGTCACACATTGTACATTAAGAAAATATATAAGCTTCATAATTCTAACTATTCACTTAATGAGTGCTTATTAATTTCCTGTTCAAAGGTAACTTAAAGGCCTTTGCATAATTAATGGCATTCAATTATATATATATATATATATAGGGTTTTTTTTATTTGGAATGATGAGGTTTCATAAGTGAACTATGGACAGCTTCATGAATGGTATTTACACTTTTATGAAATGAGAAACTCAGTGTGGTTAATAGCTAAGAACAGAACTCGTTTTTCTTATTTGAAGTTAATTGATTTCTTTTGGAATCAAACCTATTACATTTTGGACCTGTGTAAGTGTTTGGTCTGGGCTGTCATAATAAATGAATGAATGAAGATTCTGATCATGGTAAGAAAATGAGTTTCACTTACATCAGGATTTTGTTTCTTCAGGTTCAATTGCAATAAATAGTATTTTAAAGAAACTTTGTGGTTTTGGTTCTATGCAATTTCTGGTATAAAGTGGTAGAGACAATTTCTGTACAGAATCCATTTTGATTCTTAAATATTCTTCCTGGGATTAGGAAATGTACATGTTTATCCAATAATCTTATGTATATGTGTACATATAAAAGTATTGAAATATATTCTCATTAATACATAGGACTGGTTCTATTATAGTTAGATTGATTATAATAGAATTTATTCCTTTGCCCTTTTAGAGGAAATGGATTTTATTCTTTGTGAATCTTTGAGAGAAAACAGATGTGAAAATATCAGAATTTTAGAATTTGCATTGTTGATTTCATTCAGTCTCAGGAAATGAGGACTTTTAATAATTGTGAACTGTTCAAAGGAGAGGGTTTGTATGCCCAGGGATAGCACAGAGCACCTAATGTGTGTTAAGTAGATGTTTAATTAATGGCTAAAGGTTGAGGTATCATCAGGTTTCTTAGGTCTTTTTTCCTTGATTATATTACAAATTATTTATTTCTCCTCACTAGAAAAATACTTAGATATTTATTAAATAACATTTATTTAGCATTCAGTACCAAAGATGACATAAAAGGGTTAAACGTTTTTATTAGGGTCAAAGTATCATATTCTCTACCCCACCTTGGTCCTTTCCACTTCATCCAAGTAATTGTTGGACTTCTAACTTCGCTATTTCCTAAGGTGAAGTTTTAATTTCATATGTTGTTTTAGTCGCCTCTTGGTGGGCCATTTCATTTGACGTAGGTTGAGTGTGTTCAGAGGCCAGTCTCCACGCTCTCTGGAGGTGACTTGTAAGAGTGCCACCTTAGACGTCTTTGTCAGCCCCAGCTACTGTGGTTGCATATGGGAAGAAAATGTGAGCCGAGTGGTGGGAATTCAGGTGATTGAATTGCAAATGACTTGCTGCACTTGTGTGTGTTCATAATTTGCATCATCACCTCTAAAAAGCATTAAAATGCAATACACTCTTGGGTTATGCTTTTTTCCCCCCAGTCCTTCTTCAGATATATTCCTCCTTCATCATTGCTGTAGTCATTCTTCTGAAAATGGAAAGTAGATGGGGGAAAGGAGGCTCACAGCCAGAGTCAGCCTTGGCCCTTCTTCTGCCTGGCTTTCTCTGTCCTTTCCTCCCATCATAGCTTAAACTCTATAATTTTTCTTTTTTCTGTTCTTTTCTCTGCAGGTAAAGCCCCAAGTTTTGATCAGCCTCATTTGTACACCTTATGTTTTCATTTCTCATCCTATATTTTGCAAATAAAACTTTTACTTGAAGATGGAAATTAGTGTACCTAAACACATAGTGAAAAGACCTGTTATGTATCAGTCAGTACATGGTGGGGCTGGAGTTGAATAGCTGGATGAGAGACTTACATTCTAATGATAAGGTAATGCCTTACATAGTGACAGGTGAACTCAGTCAGGGATGTTGAAGCACAGAGGCTGATAAATCAGAACAGGTATACTCATAGCTAGATGGAGTCTTTGAGGCCCCTTATTGTGATTTGAATTGTTGGATAGTGTGGGGATGGCTACAGAGAGGGGACAAGGTCCCTGTCATAAGAAAGAAATTAAATGGTAAATACCTGTAAGGCTGAGCCACTACCTGCCAGTGGAATATCAGCTCTTACTTTAATGAAGGTTATGCGATAAATTCTAAAACAAGGATATGCAAGAATGCTGTGAAAGCACCCAAGAGAGTTCCCTCATCCTATCTTGCTGATAAAGTGGGACAGAGGTCTATGATACTTCTTGGGAGAGAGTCAAGATTTGATACATAAAGGATAAAGTGGTGTTCACTTGATAGAAAGAGGGTGGGATCTTAAGACATAGTGTGAAGCCATATGCTGTGTACAATCCATTCACAGTTCCTGGAATGGAAATGGGAAATAGGATGTAAGGAAATGGAGTATGGGGCGAGTCATCAGAGGCCGTGTATGTTGGACGGAGGTGCTTGGAAGTGACCCTGAAGTGTGTTGAGGAACCACTGCAAGATTTAAAGCAGTACATCAACACAATCAGATGCTCATTGTAGAGAGATTATTTTTATAGCTGCGGACTGGACCGGTTTAAGACGGAATAAAGGTGAACATAGGCTTGCCAGTAGGGAGCTTATTACAATCTTTGTTCTTTGTTTCTTCTTTTGCAGATCTAACCCAGGGCCTTGCATTTGTTAAGCACGTGCTCTACGGCTGAGCTATGCCCTCAGCTCTACTACAACTTGTTAGGGTAAAACCATGAAGGCTTTAGCTAGGACAGGGAAAGGTCAATTTCAAGAAATATTAGGACAACTGTAGTTTTTAGCAGTTGAATTGACTGGATGTGGATATGAGAGAGAAGTGGAAGACAAGGGAGTTTCTGAGTTGGATCTTGGAGTAGAGGTTGGCCATTAACTGAGCTAGGAAGTTTAACAGGTGGACCTTGACGTTTGCCTTGATGAAGATGCCTAATTTAGTTTGGATCATACTGAGCGAGGCAGATATTAATTCATTAAATCAGTTTTTGTTTTGCACTGACATAGAACTGAAATGAATATCCCAGATAGGCAGCAGGTCTCTTCTGGGTGGTAATTTGGGGTTGAGCTTCCCCCTTGAGCTTCTCCATTTTCAACCTGTAGTTTAGAAGGTGGCGAAATATGGAGGATTGTTCTTGCAAGGTTTTATATCATCCATCAGTTTGTTCTAGTTTCCGTTGGCCAACATTGATTCACATGACCAACTCTAACTTCAAGAAAGGCTAGAAAATTTAACCTAACTATGAGCTCAGGAATGAGAGAGAATGGTTTTGAGAATCAGCCCACAGATTGCCACAGGGTGAGTGCCTTATGGTGATTGAAGTTTAAAACTCAGAGGGAAGATCTGAGCTGGAAATGTGGTTTTAGGAGTTTTTAGAAACACAGGAAGTCTATCCTGAGGGTAGATGAAGTCCTCTTGGAGAACCAGTGGAGACAAAGCAGTGGGCCAAGGACAGAGCTCTTACTTTGGCCAACATACAGATAGGATTTGGAAAAAGGATACTTGGAAGGAGCCTAAAAGCCACAAGAGAGGTGGGAAGAACCAGGACATTATGGTGCCTTGGAAGCCCCTCCATGGACAGATTCAGGGATTAGGTGGAACACTGTAAAATGCAGTAGATCAGGTCAGGAATATAGTAAACTCTCAAGGTGTCCACTGAATCAGGCAAGTAACTATATGAGCTAATTTAGCATACTTATCATTTTGAGGACAATGACGGCAGAAACCAGATTGCAGCTCTTTGAAATGAACTGTGAGGCTTACTCCATTCTGCCTTTTTTGACATGTTTTTTTAAAAACCCATTTATGATGTATAACTGATATTTATTATAAGCAATTTTGTTAACTTACTTAGAAATAGAGAATAAATATATCTAGTTCCATATTAGTTGGTTTATATAATCAATGTATTCATCCAGGCTATACAGTTAATCTATGAAAGGAAAATCACTTCTTGTTGGTTTGCTTTGAAAACAAGCTATAACAAAAAAGAGAAATAGTCTGATATAACTTTATAACAACTTTGCTAAACTAAGGCAAATCATAAATCTTATTTTCCCTAAAGAAAGGAGTTATAAACTGTTTCTGTGTGTTTAAACAAATGTTATTATTATCCTTAGTTTGCCTCTTTCCTGTTTTTTAGCAAGGAGCATGTTAAGAGGAAATTTTCTTTCCTGGAGCATTTTTTTAATAATGGAGAAGACAGAAATAAAGAGGTTTATATTTGGATTGAGGTAGGAACTTAATGTTCCCGTGTTTAATGTTGAGCAACAAGCCCTAGTTTTATTAATAAATCACTCCTTGGCTATCTTTACTTTTTACTTCCAATCAATTCACATTCTCTACTGTGGCACATAACATTAATTTTAAAATGCTTTAAAATTGCTTTTATATATTATAAATTGTTTCTTACTTAAGACCACAGTATTAAGAGGTAACAAATCTGGAAGTGAGCCTTTGCTACTTAAGTCCTAATGAAAAAGGTGGCAGCAAGAGTAATTTTCATTGTGTTTTATATTTTATTTTTAAATAACATTACACAGTTCTGTCCAAATGTCTTCATTTTACCTTTTGTTAAAAATCTTTAAAATAAAGGTCATATTGAGACCTTATATTCTATTTCTTGGAGAATCTAATTTAATATTTGTAGTTTGATGTGTTGAGGTTTTTAATATTATTGCTTTCATAGTTTTACTTTCTTTAAAATTCTGACATTTGCAAATAGGATCAAAGTAGGTGAGACATACAGAGAATATTGAGTTTAATTTAGATCTATTTTGTACAGAGAAGGTAGAAATCATATTCATCTTTCTTTTTCTTTTTCTTCCTTTTCTTTTTTCTGTTGTTGTACTGGAAATTAACCCAGGAGTGTTCTACTGTTGAGCTTACATCCCTGGCCCTTTTTGAATTTATTTTGAGACAAGATCACTAAATTGCTGAGACTGATCTTGACCTCAGCCTCCCAAGTAGCTGGCATTACAGACATGTGCCATCATCCCTGGCTTCAGATTCATCTGTTTTTTTCTAATTCCTGTTTTGGAACCTGGTCTGTAATAGACCCCGAGTAAATATTTGCTAATTGAGGATAATATTTGAATCAGTATTTTCTTAAGAAAGTTGTGTGACTTGGTCATAACAGAGCGTGCTGTGTCTCTGGCTCATTTTATTGCAGTATTCTCTTTGAACTTGATATCAAGGTCAATACTTAACTGCAAAAAGATGAGCTGGCTATGGGCTAAGCATCCAGCAATCATCTCCCCATTATGCAGGCCAGAATACATTTCAGAACTAAAGTTGCACCATTCAAGAAATGTCTGTTTGCTGATGAGATTTTTTTTTTAAATATTTATTTTTTAGTTGTAGGTGACAGAATATCTTTATTTTTTTATTTTTATGTGGTGCTGAGGATCGAACCCCGTGCCTTATGCGTGCTAGGCGAGCACGCTACCACTGCGCCATAATCCCAGCCCCTGCTGATGAGATTTTAAAGAAAGCCACACTTTGTGTTACCCTGGTCCAGTGCTTCAATCATGCCCAGAAGCTTTTCATTACAGGCCTATTTTTCTCCAAGTATCACTTTCCTTCTTGTAATTTATTTAAAGGTATATTTTTAGCTCCCTAATCTCCCTGTTTTATCAGCTTCTTGTTATATATGTTGAATAGGATGTTGAATTTGGGGAGAGGAAGATGAGAAAGGGGGTGGGGTCTGTATCCTTTTACAGCTGTTCCCTTAACTTCTCAACATCCCTTCCATTCATCCCCTCACTCATTCATTTGTGCCACTGTAAATGTCAAGTGGTGCATTGGACATTTGAATGGCAGTACCTGGGACAGTATCTGGTATAGTCACTTCCCTCATGGAGCAGTACACACACACACCCACTGTTTTACTCAGCTTTTTTTGCTGCTGTACTAAAAGACCTGACAAGAACAATTTTAAAGAGGAAAAGTTTATTTGAGGGGCTTATGGTTTTAAAGATCTCAATCCATAGAAATGCGGCTCCATTCCTTGGGGCTTGAGGTGAAGCAGAACAACATGGCAGAAGAATGTGGTAGAGGAAAGTGGCTCATATGATGATCAGAAAGTAGAATGAAATTTCACTTGCCAAATACAAAATATGTGCGTCAAAGGCATGTGCCCCAGTGACCCACCTCCTCCAGCCATACCCTGTTTGCCTTCAGTGAACACCCAGTTAATCTCTATCAGGGGGTTAATTCACTGATTGGGTTCAGGCTCTCATAACCCAGTCACCCCCTTAAGAACCTGGCTCAGGTCATCTCTGCCATGCAACTGTAACAGTTCTATTTCCAAACCGAATTCTCTCCTCTTCATTTAACTCATTTGGATACCGCATCATTGTATTAGTTATACTAGCTGCTGTAGTAAATGAGCCTTCCAATTTCTGTGGCTTAGCACTCTATACATTTATTTTTCATTGGTATTGAATAGCACAATGTGGTTCTGAATAAGTGGACTCTGTTAGACATGATAATTTAAAGACCCAGGATGAGAGAAGCTCAATCATTATCCAGTTGCCTCGGATATCAGTGTCCAGATTACAGATGTGAAAGAGCATGAGGAAATGCATATAAGAGATTTTATGGACCAGAGCCTGGAAATTATAAATATTGCCTCCTTTTCTTCCATTGTCTAGAATTCAGGCACATGGTCAACCCCACCTCTAACTGCAATAGAGAGCTGGGAAATGCAAGTAGTTGGGTCCCAAAAGAATGACTGGTAAGCTGGGTTTGAGTGATAATGATGAGTATGCCTTACATAACTGTTTTTTTGCCGGTATAGATAGAATGACTGCTCTTCTTTTAGTAACTCACTCTGTTTCAGAAATCCTTTGAGAATTGAAATGGAGGGAAATATTTTCTTTTCTTTTTCTTTTTTTTTCAAAGCAATGAACATGTTAAAAGAATAGGAAAACCAAATATTTGATGATTTTACTGTTAGCTTGCTAGAAACGCATTCTCTTGGGAGAATGCATGCTCTTCTCCTTTGCAGATTGCTCTTCCCATCTGGCAAACTAGTTTAGTGAACTGTCTCCTTGGTGAAATCCCTCTGAGCCTCTTCTTTCTATTGCAGCTTCCCAGGCACAGTTAGCAGTTTCATGCTCAGGGTTCTGCTAGAACTCAGACATACATGTGTATTCATTCATCCATTCATCCATCCAGAGAGAAGGAGAGGGAACATTTGACATCACTGTATGGAGGGAAATGTTTTCTTTGACCAAATACAAGGAAATATGGAAAAGGCACTTAGCTCTACCTTCGTGGTGAGGGAATAGAGGGGAATGCTGCTTTTAGAGGAAAAAAGTTTGGTCCAGATCTCTTATTACTCATGGATACTTTCCTTCCCTGATAATGAGCTTTTCAAAGAAAAGAACCCTCTTTTGATAGTCTCTAATATATTGCCAGGCTTATGCTAGATGCTCACTAAGTTGAATTTTCCAAATATGAGGGTGTCAGTGAATACCTTGCTAAACTTTACTATGTACTTTTCCCTACGTTATCCTCTAGAGTGCTCAACTCAGCTGCATGTTACATCAGATACTCTTCATTCTGGTTTATAAATAGTGAACTCAGATTCAAAGAGATTTAGTGTTTTGTCAGTGGCACATAGTGGGTTAACAGAATAGATCTCAGTTGTTCTGTATCTAATCTTGTGCATTTTTCATTCTCTCAAAAACAAATCAGGATGGGGCTTTGAAATTGATAGTGTGTGTTTGGGGGGCTGAATTATCCAACCACTTGAATCTGTTCATTTGCCTTGAGTCAAGCAAGAGTTTTCTTTTTACCAGAAATAAAGAGATGGTTCTTCCACCATGTTTTATAAGTGTGTTATATTCCTCCTAGCACAGTTTTCTATACCTAGTAAGTACTCTATAAATATTTCTTAACTAATTGACAGTGACTTAAAATGTGTTCTTCAGATTTACCTAAATCGGACAAGCTTTCTGTTAGAAGCTGTCATAAATTCTACCTATGTAATCATTTTGTCACAGGAGACAAAATTTGCCTACAGTGTATTTTAAATCAATTTTTTTTTAAAGCACACTAGCTTGTTTTTGTCATCTTTGATGCTGCTTCTGTCCTCTAGCTTAGAATCTGCCCAGAACACTGGGAGCTGGGGTGGTCTGGATGCTCCTACCATCACGGGTTGAGACATGTTATAATAAAGTTGCTTTCATGTCTTCCAGGGCTCGAAAGTCTCAAACTTTAGCATAGGAATTTATGATCAACGGTCATCACTTCCGTGTCTGACTTATCCATACTTTGTACCATAAAGGTATCAGCATTCTCTACAGAAATATAATGTCCTGATACCCAGTTTGTTAAAGTTGCAGCTGATGGAGAATGAAAGCCTTGTTTATAGACTTTTAATACACATTTTCACACAGATACTCTACTTCAGTTCGAACTTAATGTGTCTGAAATGACCCTCCATACCTCCCTCCCAGCTAACGATTGATTGCCTACTGATGCCCATCTCATCTAGTGGCTGGCTCTGAATCATAAAGCATGTGACTCTTTGCTCCTTTCCTTTCGACCACTCATCTAATTTATGTACCAACCATCTTGCATTGGCATCTAAAATGTCTCTGAAATCATGGAATTTGAAACCATGTTTTAAATCCAAACATTGAGTGCCTTTCCTAATCTCCTTAGAGCTCTGACATTAGGGGGAAAGAGCTGAGAGACGCCTGAGTGTTTACTGTCAAATCAGTAGGAGGACTTAGGTTAAAAAAAATAAAATAAAATGTTAAGGAAATTTCAATGTTAGAAGACATTTCTCTTCAGTGTACTTGAGTAAGCATTTATTTCATCACATCTGGAAATATTTGCTTTTTCTAAAACTCTGTAACCAGGAGACAGAACAGACAGTGGGAATTTTTCAGAGTATGTGGCACATAGAAGGTGCCTGATAAATGTATAATGAATAAGGGAATGGACAGACAAAAACAGGATCCTGAACTTGGCTTCTATTTTCTGTTTTTACTTAACAGGAATACTTTTTTTAAAATTTGTTTTATTTTTCCAAGAGCAAGATATATGCCAAGTGTTAGATCCATGTTTCACATTAATCATTACACAGAAACACCATTAGTGCCTCAGCCTACTAGTTAATGTTATTTTAATCCATAGGCAATCCAAGAGTGCTTTTGAAAGTGTCTATAATGAAAGACTTGGTGGTATCAGTTATGTGTTTAAAAAGAAACAAGTGAATGTCAGGGGTATTAGAATTTTAATCTGATATTTTTTCCAGAATTCTAGAAAATGTCGTAAAATTCTTCTTATCTACTGATTGTCTTATTGCTAATAAAGCATCAAAAAAATCATGTTAACCCATGCTTAATAAAGTAGCATTGTAATATTTACACTGAACTTTGTCCTTCAACCATAGAATAATAGGCTAACAAAATATTAGATGGTAAAGTTTCACATGCTAAGCCACAAAACTCCATGAGTTTTTCATTAATTGTTCTAATGGCTTCTTCTTGCAATTAATTTTGATGTCCTACCTATGACAGAAATGATGGATGTAGGATTATTATTATTTTTTCCTGTTTCTGTTTTGCAGGGAAAGATGGTGAAAGGAATGGGAGGTGCTATGGATTTAGTGTCCAGTCCCAGAACCAAAGTGGTGGTCACAATGGAGCATTCTGCAAAGGTACTGTGAACTCTGTTTTCCTAATCCCACTTTTGGAAATTCACAGTACACTCAAATGCAGTATCCAAGGTCCCCTGACTGGTTTATATTGTTTTTGTCAGCTCATTCAAGGTGATAACACTTATAATTTGGAGAGAAAGATGACAATAAATGTAGTTATTTATTACTGTTTGGCTAAATGGTTATTTAACTTTGAGTGAAGCCAAATAATAAGAGTGTTCTTCAGATAATTGCCTTTCATACACATTGAAAGGAAAAGTTTTAATGTTTTCAAAGGCATTGAAAAAATATTGGGGCAGATGTATCGATTCTGGTTCTGAGATGATTATAGTTGTTGCTCACTGTGTGCAAAATGAGAAGCACAACAGAGTGTAGGTTTTAACAGCAGTTGTTTGCAGATAGACAGTCTGACCTCTCAGTGGGTCTGAAAGATGTCATTTTCAGAAGGTGTCAGAATATGGTGGACATAGGGATAGCAAGTGTTCTCATTCTGAAATATAGTATACTTTTAATAAAATATTGAATATATGTTATTTTATTAATAAAATATTTTATTAAAATACTGAAAAAAAATATGGAGTGCCTGTGTTAAGCACAGTTAGGCTTTGTCAGTGACTAAAACTGGGCAAAAATCACTGATCTCCTGGAAGCCCATTTTCAACCTTCTTCCTCGTCTTGAATCCAATAATAATCAGAGCTGCACTTTACTGAGCTTTCACCAGGTGTCAACAGTACAGTTAGCACTCTGCAAGTGTTTGTGTAGACAAACCCATAAGCTTGATAGAGGTGTTTTCTCTGGTTCCAGAAGCAGAGTGGTTAAGTCACTTGCCTGAGGTCATGTAAGAGTGGAGTTGAGATTAGACCTGGGTGTGGTTCCAAAGCCCACCTTTCTAACCCTGGAGCCATCATTACAACTTTCTTCCTTGTTCTCAAATCAATGTCTTTGAACCAACTAAACTTAACTACTTTCCTGACCTTCACCACTGACTTAAGCTGATTGATTATAGTTGATATTGAGTGACACCATCTTCATTTTCTATGTCCCTTGGTCATTGTCCTCTATTTGTTGCCATCCTTCGTTTTAAAGTCTACTGGTTCTTGCTGAGAGACCTGCCAATCCAAGTGGAAACTGTAGTGCATTTGCCTTTTTTTAATTTAGTGATGTGGGATTGCAGTAAGAGCATGAAGCTGGAAGATTCACACTTCACTCGGTTCCCCTGGGGCAATTCTGTTTCAAAATGATGTGTGCTTTGAGATGGTTTTGTTGTGAAAACTGCAATGAATGTGAATTATCATACATTGTTTAGTAAACAGTGGGAATGAGCAGTGGTGCATAAATGTAGAACAATAGAAATGGAACCAATGCAGGTGACTTCTGAGAGGTGCCTGGGAGAAGCATCCAAAATACTTAATTTCAGAGGTGAAATGATGCCAAGCTTGCAAATCAAACCTCTGTCTTTCCTGGAGCATAATGTCTATTTGGAGAAAACTCTTTCCAGCTTCCCTATTGTTACTTTAGTGTTGACGCATAGGCACTGAAGTCTGACTTACTTTGGATTATTTTTGTGCATTCGTTTTCAAAACATTAAGCCTGTGTTTAGCACATTCATATTCTCATTCTCTCTCTCTCTCTCTCTCTTTCTCTTTCCTTCTCTCTCCCCTAAAGTCTTTTCTTTCTCCTCAGCTAGAATTTCTGGTAGAGGAAAATAAATGGTACCTCATACTTCTAACTAGAAATCTCTTATTAAAGCTTTCTACAGAAAAAAGATACATATTTTTACCTTTTCTTCTTTTTTTTTCTCTCAGTGAGGAAATTAGCCCTGAGTTTTAGAGTAGAACTGGAGTCTTGGTACTTTTTCCTAGATACTTTCATTTGAACAAACCAATAAAAAATGTACTTGTAGTTAAAAGAATTGTAATGGTTTATGCACACATAATAGTTAGGTAACCTTGAAAACCAATCAACGGTATCTCTTCTGACCACAGAATTTTACCTGTGCACCTGTTTTGTTGCTGAACTCATGGGGACTGGCCCAGCTCTAGGCTGCGTGAAGACTGCACCACGTCTTCCCTGCATCTTTCACTTGGCTACAGGTTGGAAATAAGGCAGAGAGGAGGCTCTTTACTCTTGGTAGCCTCTCCAGTTAGTGACCAGTTGACAGCCAAAGGGGATAATGCCTAGAGTTTTGTAAGACATGAGAGTGAAAAATTTGCAATGAAGATTTAAAACCTGAAGAAAGGAATATAATATATTCTTGGGCCAATGATTTTTTCCCCCCTGTAAGTGGGTGGACCTGTCTTCTTTTTTTTTTAGGTTCAGCTTTCTTTTCCTTCATCCACAGAGTTACAGGTGCAGATTATTTATAAATACAGCATTGCTTACCTTTAAAAGCATGCTTTTTTGTTATTATTCTAATCAGAGAAAGGAAATTCTTTCCTTGCAAGCCTCTGCAACTTGCTCTTTCCTTTAGGGTAGGGGCTAACAACTTCTGAAACCCAAACCTGGCTGCCTACGGGTGCTGCTTTCAATTGACGCTTCAGACGACCTTTCAGACGTATGGCAGGGGCAGGCATCAAGCTGGCAATGTAACATAATTTTCACTGAGGCTGACAAATCGGGTTCTAGGCAAAATTGTGAAGTAGTTGGTATATTTTTTTTTTAGTGCTCCTTTTTTTAAGCTTCTTTTCATCACTTCCTATGTCCCATCTTCTTCCCTCTAAAACTGGGAGGAGAAGGAAGGACAGAAAGGAGTGATAGTGCTGGCCCCTATTATGTGGCGGTGCTGCAGAGGCTGCACCAGCTTAGTCTCAGTTTCTCAGTGACCTTCTGAAGTATCATGAGGACCATTAGGATATAGGCAACTCAGAAGTTTGTCCAGGTAAGCAACAGAGCTATGAGTTTGATTCATTCTGCCTGCGATCATGCTAAGCTGTGCCACCTCCCTGCAAAGCTGACTCTGCCCCAGCGGCTCCCAGGTCTGTCCTTTTCAGGAATCCAGGTTTCAGAATAACTTCTTTCTTTGCACTTGCTTTCTCTGGCTGAAGTCCTTCTTGCTTTGGTGAGACAGATTATCTGTGAAATGCTTAAAGGAAAACAATTTGAGAATACAGTTGTGCCCCTAGTATCTTTCTCTCTTCCACTGTGTATTATAATCTTGTAAGTTTTCCAGGGTATATAGTAGCCCAGTGACAGCCTCCCCTGTTTATAGATATATCTATGCCACCAGCTTTGGAATCTGAACATTTCTAATGTCTAATTTCCGAGTCATGTCCTTTAAAGATAAAGCCAATGACTTTTAGACTTCCTTTGCCCTTGTTCTGTCCATCTGATAAAGGCCTTCAATGGAGCAGCAGCGTTGGGCTCCAAGTTGTAAGCCATGTGCAGGGGGCTGCAAAGCCGCCCCCCGTCCCAGCTTGGGTCCCTAGGTGCCCTGTCTCCTCTTATGGGCTGCTCCTCATAACTCTGTCCTCAGCCCCTATTCTTACCACGTACACCTTTCCTAGGTGCCATCTAATTTATTGGAGCAACTATTATATTTCACGGAGTGACTCTATTTCTATAACCTTTTTCTTCTTCTTTTTTTTTTCCCCACACCAGAATGCTCTGATGAGATCTAGAACTGTATTTCTACTTCCCTATCAGATATCTCTGCTGGGTTGATCCAGAGTGCCTCAGCTCCAACATATTCCCATATGCGTCCATCCTTTCACCTAAGTATGTTCTTCCTCTCTTTTGCCCAGTACAGATGTGATTTCCCAGTTCCTGTCTGAAGGCACCCATGTTTCCTTTTGGCCCCTACCCTACCTACACCAACCACAGTTAACATTATATTAAATGAGCCAACAAATATTTATTGAGCACTAATGTACACCAAGCACCATACTACTCGGTGCTTCTCACAGACAGATCCCACCCCTAGAACCCTGATTTCTAAGTCTCTGCGTAAAGTATGTTACAACACCTGTCTGATGCCTGCATTTAGATAGATAATATGAATGGCCAAATGAATATTTTCTGCTGCTTTGTCTTGAAATTTGATAGCATTACTTGTATGAATGTGTTGATTTATTGAGGACCTACTATGTGCCAGTAATATTATAGGATCTGAGGAAATAAAAACTGGTGAGTTATGGTCCTTTCTCTAGGCACCTTAGAGTCCTCTGGAGAATAAGTCATAGAAAAGAAGAATTAATGCTTAAAAAAGAAAGGTGCAAAGCAATGAAGAGTTTCTAGTGGGATGCATGGAATGCTTCCAGGCAGGTCTGAAGGGTGGGGGCAGAGTTTGAGCAGGACTACAGGGTTGCAGGGCATGGAGAGCTAGACACTGAGGCAGCACAGGACAAGGGGGACAGTGTGTTGAGGGAGTACAATCATGTCCTATTGTCAGACAGTGAAGGGAGAAGGCCTAAATGGAAAAATATGTATATGCAGGTACATACAGAGTCTGCCATTTACACAGTGGCCAGAGTGGCTTTTTAAAAATATAAATGGGACCATGTCATTTCTTCCTAGGTGCAGAAATCTATGGTTTCACATCTTGCTTAGATTCACAGCCAAACACTTTGCCCTTGTCTCCAAGGCTTACCTGGTTTGACTCCATTCCCAATCCTCTCTGGTCCCATCTCTTACTATTCTCTCTCTCACCCACTTAGCTCCAGCCAGACTCTCTGAAAGTTTTGGAACATTCTAAGTATGTCCTGCCCCAGGGCATCTGCATTGGTTCTCCATGCCTGCAATGCTCTTCTCCAGATATCTTTATATTTCCCTTCCTCACTTCACTCAGGCTTAAAATGCCCGACAGGCCTTTCCTCACTGCTCTTCTGATGATCCTTCACCTGCCTTCTTCACTAGAATGTGAAGAGCTCCCTGAAGTGGGAAGAGGTACTGTCTGTAAGAAGCAATGAGAAGAATGGTGCTTGGTATACAGTAGTACACAATAAATGCTTGTTGATTCCATTAATTCGTCAGATAATAATGATACTTGGAACATACAGAGGACTTTCGATCTTTTCCAAGCTGTTGGATGTTTATCATTTCCATTTTATCATTATAGTACTTTTGTGACATAGGTCTTATTTCCCTTCCAAAGACAGACAAACTGAATTCCATAGAGATTAAATATTCTGATAAAAGTGTAGCAGAAAATGAAGAACAAAACTAAACCAAGCCTGTGCTTCCTGCCTCTGGATCTCATTTTTCTTTCGCTAAACTTTTCTGACAAATATCATCACCATGAACAAGATAGAACAAGGGTTTTGTTCTCAGTTTTGAGTACTGAAAATGTATTCCTAAGAGTATAACTTCCAGAGCACAAAAGCAAAGAAATAGTCACACTTATCATTTACTGTAAGCAAGAGAAATCTGGCCACCTATTTTTTTTTTTTAAATATTTTTTTTTTTAGCTGTAGATGGACATAATGTCTTTATTTTATTGCTTTGTATGTGGTGCTGAGGATCGAACCCAGGGCCTCACGCATGCGAGGCAAGCGCTCTACCGCTGAGCTACAATCCCAGCCCCTGGCCACCTATTTTTAAGAACGTAAATAAGGCCTGCATTTGTAAAGCAGGTTTAGATTTTATTTTTATTACAGTAGGAGGTCTGGATCCAAAAGAATCATAATTATATTGTTAAGAAGGTGGGAGTAAATATTATGGAATAATTTTCTGATTTAGTCCAATCACTGTCTGGTAGCACAGGTCTCATAGAAATCTTGAAGACTATTTTCTCTTTATTTTTTGTGAAGAATAATCATAAAAATTTACTTAAGTTTATTAATTTATTGTTTTCAGACCAAATATGTTACTAAAAGTAAAAAAAAATATGATAGTTTTATTGTTTTAATCCTTTCTTGGGAAACCTTCCTGAGATAATTATCAGCAACACTGAAAAGTATCCCAAAGTAAATAAAGTATTCCTTGATTAGGATAATGCCTAATTAATAATAGTTTCAATTGGTTTAATTTCTTTCCATTCCTTAAAGATTATTACTCTTTTGTAGTTTGTTAGTCTACATAGTAGCTAGGATCCATTTGGAAAAAATTTTAGGTATAAAATTCTGGTGGGCTAGGGTCTGTGGCTCAGTGACAGAGCATATCTTTATTATGCACAAGGCCCTACGTTCAGTTTCTAGCACCACCAAAAAATAAAAGTAAAAAATCAAAATTATTACATGATTTTGCCTTTTAGTTGCTCTTTTATGATGGATCCCCCCCCTCCATGTTATCCTGTGGAATGAAAAGGTATAACACAGTCAGACAGTCAGTGGGCTCTTAAACAGGTCTTCTAGAATTCAATTAATCCCATAACTTTAAATTTCATAACTTTGAGTTTATGTCCATGAGTACCCACGTATTTTAAAAAATGGAAAGAAAACTAATGTAAGCCAAGCTTTCTAAGATAGTTCCAGTGCATGATGAGAAGGGGAAAATAATTTCTTGTCATTCTTGGGCCCTGCCTTCTGGATGTTAGAGACCCCAGGATGCAGCCTTTACAGAGAAAATAAAGACTTGGCTGCTGTAATGATTTTTGTGTTATGCTGAAGAAAAGGGCCTTCTATTCTAAGACCTCAAAACCCTGAAGACTATTTTCAGGGAAATGGCTTGCTGTATCCATTGTCTCATTTGGCTAGTTTTCCCCTTGTGAATTCCCTGTAACCACAAACGGTTATTGCATGCACGTATAAAGATCATTTGTAACAGCAAATGTTCTCTCAGTTAGCTGAACCTCTCCACTGAAGTCCCGGTGGATTGCTAGAATCTCTACTGAGTAGGTGCTGTATAAAGGCCAAAAATATCCCATGAGGATGAACTCAGTGTGAGTCATCTCATTCTGTCCTTTTATTCTGTTTACCTTGATTTTCTTTATTTAGCAAATTCCATTTCTCTTTTCTGTGCAACACATCAATCATCATAGTAATGTAACAGTCTTGGATTTTGTAATACAATATTTCCTGATATTTAATATTGGGAAGGGTAACACATGTATGTAGAAAATATTTCTTTTGATTTGAGCATTAAGATCAGAGTTGAATAGGGGTTATGGCTCAATGGTAGAGCAGTTGCCTAGCATGTGTGAAGCACTGAATTCAATCTTCAGCACCACATAAAAATAAATAAATAAAATAAAGGTATTGGGTCCATTTACAACTAATTATTTTTTTTTTAATCAGTGGAGAGAAGGAAGGGGCCCAGGAATAGGGATTGTCAGGCTTCTCTTGTGATGTTTGGCAAATCCTAAGAGAGGCCTTCCTTTGACTTCCTTGTCCTAGGCAAAGTTTTGAATATGCCCTTGCAGCTTTAGTCCTTATAGCCCCTCTTTTTAGTAGATTATGGCAAGCCTTGAAGACTAAAAAGGAACAGATGTAAGAGGTAGGATAATTCATTCTGTTTTCATCTGCCCTTTTAAATTTGTATATTGCCTTTTTCAGTCCTGGATTATCTTTGGTACTTCCCTTGATCATGACTTTATTTGTCTCCCCAAAGTCTTGTGAGCCTCTTCATGGGCTTCTATCAGCTGTGCTCCTTCTGGGGTGAGTGTAGAGATGCTGGGAATGGGCAAGTACTTATCTGAAAACTAGAAAGCAGCGCCTAGTGCTCTGAAGACGTGGTATTTTATAGCTCCAACTCTGTAGGAGTTCCTCAAATTAGAAATGTGGTGTTCGGACAGGATTTATTGATCACTGTGGTTTGGTGGAGCTTCACTGATTGCTGTGGATACAAAGATGAATGATCTCAGCATTCTGGGAGCTCTAGAGCTATTGCCAGGTCGTTGTATGTCAATAGTTACAACATGGGTGGTGGGGGCAGGAAGCATAGAAGCACCCAAGCTCCAGACTAGAGATGCCCCTGGGACACTGGTGTGCAGACAGCAGATAGGAGATATTGAAGAAGATTTCCTTAGGGAAGATAATACCTGAAGCAAGTCCTGAAGACAGTTAGGAAGATGTTACCATTTGAATTTGGAGTGATGGGGCATAAGGTGGTACAGGTTTCAGGTAGCAGCGAGCATTAAAAAAGTCTTAGTTCTTTTAGGAACAACTGATTTCTAGAATTTGTGTCTTCTCTGCAGTTGATTATTAAGATTTTCTTAACAAAAATGCCCAAAAGACAACAAATACATTGCAGCCACATTTACAAAGTACCTAACACAGAGGATGAATGTGAAATAAGTTTTTTATATAAAGCAACATCTTAAACAAATGCCCGCTTTCCTCAGGTCAATGCACCGTTGACATCAAATGCAAAAATCATTCTGTTATGCAAAAGAGAGCTTGCTATCTGGGATCAATTCTCTGTAATAGCATGAGACATTGTTACGATAGCAAGGGGATTTATTATCATTTAATCAGAGTTGTATGTTACCACAGAGCGTAGGCCTAGGATTTCATACAGACAGATGTAACATGTATTAAAATGCAACTTTTGAGAAAAATTAAAAAATAAATAAATAAAAATTAAAAAATAAAATAAAATAAAATGGTGTTAAGTTCAAGTCTTACATGAGGCCTTTAAGCATTGAGGGGGAAAGAAAGAAACTAGGGAAGCAGGTGGAAGAAATGGATTTAAATGTTCATCAAGGTTATGATGAAGTTAACGAATAACAGCAGGAGGAAATCAAGAGCCCTCATCTCCCATCGCTTGCCATTCCTCTGCCTTTTCTGACATCTCTTCTATAGGAAGGCAAGAAAGAGGCGGAAAGATGAAGACGAACAGTTCCCCACAACCCTGAATTTTGGTACATAGATTTAATCCTTCCTAGTTTATTTGCACTTTCAGAACATTCCATTTGATTCCTACAGTGATCATATAGGAGGAAGAGGCATTTGAAGAGAAAAATACAGCACAGAGAATTTAAGGGACCATCCAGCTTTCTAATGGCAAAATCCTGGCCTTTCGATTCCTGATAGAGTGTTCTTTGTTGCCACACTCTACTGCCTGTCTTTATTACGGTTTATTTTCAAATGTAAAAAGCTCAGCAATTGTTTCCTACTTGTGAATCGCTAATATATGCAGCTGCCACAACATACTGTAAGGCTCTGCCCAGCATGGTTAGAGCTGAGTGCTAAAGTGGGAGTCAGTCATATTTTGTCTTCATAGCTAATCTGTTGTTGGATATTGAAATTGTGACATTTTTTAATCTTTCTGCATCTCATTTTCTCTTTTCCCTTGATCTCTGTTGTGTCTTGGAGCTAAATGTGAATGGAATCATCTAGCTACATTGTTCTAACTGTAAGAATATACTTGACGCCATATTCCTAGGCAAGCCTTACAGTGTGCCTTCAAATACGTATCATGTTTTGATTAGTTTTGTCGGTGTCAGGAATTGTGTTTAAGCCAGTTGTGCAAATTTTATGTCAGACATCACATAGGAACTTGAATTCTCTGGGTAGGTATAGAAATGTTAAATATAAGTTATATAAACAATGCCACCTAACATTTATTGAGTACTTACAAAGTAGCAGACAGGCAAATTTCATTTAATCCTACCAATAACCGTGAAATAAGGTAGATGAAGAAGCTTGGGCACATGGATCTTGCACAGATAGTGTGGCAAAGGTACACACAGGTTCTTCAGCTCCAGCCCACACTATTAAACCACTGTGCCATTTTGTTTATGCAGAAAGTGATCTATAAAAGGTCTCTATCAGTACGGCACAATTAATGCTACCGGTTGAAATCCACGATTTCTCCTAAAATGAAATTGGCTCATTAAAATCCAAATAGCTGCTTTCATACCAGATGTAGACCTTACTCACATAATGAGAACAAATTTAAGAGCTTCCTGAAGTAAATGTTCTTCAGAGGCCTACAGATTGTTCACTTTGTTTAAAGTCAAGCTTGGAATTCATTGTGACATGCCTTATTGGAGTTGTATTAAATTTAAGAAGACCTGACAACTGTAGAAGTTTGAATGTTCATCATTAATTTCAGCTGTTTAATTTAGCTTCAGTGACGTGCAAGATTTGAAATCTCAAAAAGAAAATAGATAATTAGAAATGAAGTGAAAGTAAGGTTCTCTTTCTATATCTCTAAATTTTCTTGTATAGCAAGATCTAGAAACATATAACTTGTTTTAAGAGTATAATGTCTGTCTATTTCATATGTATTTAGCACTGGTTTTGACTGATTTAAGATACTAGAGTTTGTTCATTTAAAAATCCATCCAAGATTTCTAATAGTCTTGTTTTTCCTTTTCCATTCATTCATTCATGCATTCATTCCAAACCTGTTGAATACTTTCTATGCTTTGCACTGACTTAAGTACAACAAAACCTTTAAATGAATGCTGCTTCGCATACTACAGTAATGTAGCCACTTCAGTGTTTATAGCAGTTCAATTCACAATGGCTAAACTGTGGAAGCAACCTAGATTCCCTTCAACAGATGAATGGATAAAGAAACTGGTACATATACACAATGGAATATTATTTAGCAATAAAAGAGAATAAAATTATGGCATTTGCAGGTAAATGGATGGAATTGGAGAACATCATGCTAAATGAAGTAAGACAATCCCCAAAAACCAAAGGCCGAATGTTCTCTCTGCTTAGTGGATGCTGATACATAAGGGGAGTGGGGATGGGGAGCATGGGAGAAATGGAGGAACTTTGGATGGGACAGGGGGAAGGTGGGAAGGGGAGGGGGAATGGGAGTAGCAAAAATGGTTGAATGAAATGGACATCACTACCCTAGGTGCATGTATGAAGAGACAAATGGTGTGACTATCTTGTTTGTAACCACAGAGATGGAAAACTGAGCTCTATATATGTACTATGACTTGAAATGCATTTAAATAAATTAAAAAATAAATGAATGCTGCTTCAAAATTGACAGGTTGTCTCAAGAAGTAAAATCTTAATATAACACAGTTATCAGAAACTCATTGCTTCTGATCATATACTTGGTCTCATGCCAGTTTGGGGAGAGATACAAGCTAGGTACCCAGTGAATATTCCAATGGATTAAAAAATGAGATGGCCAGAGATGATGGTGACATGGTATGTGGTGTGTTTATATCCAGAAGGAGGCAGTAGAAGCATTTGCCATTTTGAAGAGACGATCCAGTGTGTGCCCAGTTAGCCTTCAGTCTCAAGGGAAATAGTAATTTAGGTTCCTGGTGCTTGATAATTAAAAAGAAGCTTAATTGCAATCAGAAGAAAATGATCTGAAGGTCAGAAAGCTGCTTTCCACTTGTAATCCCACTTTCATTTTATGTGTGAAGAAAGAGTACTGTGGCTAAATGAAAGTTGGAAAATGTGCATTTGAACTAGCTCACATTTCACTAATGAGCAAACAGAAGCTCAGACAAACTTCAGGAAGAGTGAAGAGCTGTGGAAAAAAGTAACTATAATCATAATATGCTATACCAACCACCTGGCCCAGTTGTGGTCAGTTTGACATGGTCCTTAGGTCTGAATGATGTAAATTTTGACTGTGGAGTTAATTACAAATTGTGACATGTCTAGATGGGAGAATTGAAGATGATGAAGGGGACAGTGGAGGTGGGAGTGGCATTTTTGTAAAAGGATTAAGTCCTCTTCTGCCACAATAAGAAATTAGTATGTAATGTCTAAAATTGATTGGCCCAGGACTGGAGATATTGTTCATTGGTAGAACACTTGCCTAGCATGTACAAAACTCCAGGTTCAATCCCTAGCACCATATAATCATAAACATAAATAAATAAAATTAATTAATCACGACATAAATAGCAAGGTAAACATAACTTAAAATGTGGATATAAGAAGAAAATGTATAGAAATATAGAGGAAATGGAGAAAAAAGAAAGGAAGGAACGGACTCCTGTTGGACAGAGAGGCAAAACCCTATTTTCTGTGTATGTATTATGTTTTTAACAAATGAAATTAAATGTATTTTTTTAAAGGGAGCTTAAGCTTTTGTTCTATGTGTGCTTTCTATAGTTGGCATTGGCAGATAGCTACTCATGTTTTTCACAGAGATCATTTCCTGGAAGAAAAAACAAGCTGGATATTAGAAGTGAGATTGCATATGGGAAGACCCAAGGCCTGAGAGGCCAAATTTGTGTCAGGGGTTTTTCCCAAAGAAATCATGTATGCCTTTGACTATTCATGTAGCACCCTCCCTAAATTATTTTAGGGACAGATGCTGCTTCCAGAAAGGAAGTCAAATCTTGATGATGCAAAGATTGTAAGACAACCTGTGCCTACCAGACAGTCTTTCCTAGTATCTCTGATAGTTACTGTTTGTCCCATGGTCACATCAGTTCTAAATGAGAATTTCTCCCTGACTTCTTGCTTTGATGTTTCTTTTTTCTTTTAAACAGGGAAATGCCCACAAAATCATGGAGAAATGTACATTGCCCCTGACTGGCAAACAGTGTGTCAACCGCATCATTACAGAGAAGGTAGGGCGCCTTTGTCCTTTTTATTCCCACTAATATCCGCCACCGCCTTTTTTATTTAGAAGCATTTTTAAAATTTTACCTTCTGAAAGCATATTACATCAGTAGTCATAGGATTAATTGAGTCTGTGGGTAAAATGAATAGGAAAATTCATCAATTTAATGTTACTAATTGTAAAATTTTTCATGTGCAACTCTCTGGAAACATATATATACACAAAATCGAACTGCTATCCTTGGTAACTGACAGTATATCATCAGAGGAGTTTTATTGATCCTTACATTTTTGACTATTAAGGTGTCAAGCTGGATGATATACACAGAGTTAAGGGCACATTTATCATTCCTACTTTGCTTCCTTGCTTTCTTCGTTTTGTACTTCCTCGTACAAATCATTGGGTTTCATTTTATAAAGCTCAGTCAAAATTGAGTTTTAATCATTTGGGTACAAATTACAGTATAGGCCCCACACTGCACCAAGAACTGTATTTGTTTCTTGAATGCTTTCTGCCTCTTTTATAGAGTGGGACTTCAAAACACACGAGCCCTTTCAGTGCCTCTCTAGAATTTTCTTCGTATGTGGAAAATGTTGGCTATTGGTACAACCCAAAGGTGCTCACATCAGGGGAGCATTGCTGCCATCTTTCTCTTCCAGATTTGAATTTCAGGTGTTGGAATGTTGTAATTCCCATAAGTCTGCTGGAAAGGAGGCACTGTCTTGATTCAGTATTTTTTTTTTTTTCAGTATTGAGGATTGAATACTGGGGTGCTCTAGCACTGAACTACACCCCAAGCCCTTTTTATTTAGAAACCGGGTCGTGCTAAGTTCCCCTTGAACTTGGGATTCTCCTACATTAGCCTCCCAAGTGTTGGGATTATAAGCATGCACTACAGCTCTCAGCTCAGTATTATTCTTGATGGTAGAATAATTCATTGTAACTTTTAGGTTTTACTCTTCATTTTTATCAAGTTTTTGTTTACAGCTTATAGCACTAAATGGAAATCTTCCTAAATTTTTTAAAAGTAAGTTTCCCTCTTTTTAAAAATAATATATTATTGGCTCTCCTAATATATGATCTTGGGAAATAATTAAGATGTGATAAAGATGCTAAAGTTTTTTTAAAGCAATGAGTCAATTTGCTGTAGTTTTTATCTCCCTGATTACTGAAACTTTATATTCACTATGCCTAAGTTGTCTTCTCTCTAAATCAGCTCTATGCTTGCTCTTAATCACATAATCCAGTGGTCTTTTTTTCTTATTTGTTCCATTTTTATAAATTTATAGGTGTTCGTAATTCAGGAAAAAAGTAAATAATTTTGAATAGGACTCTAGTCACATTTTCTGTAAAGGAAAATGTCCACTGAAAACGTCATTTTAGATGAAGTAAATTGGGATATATGGACAGACATTCCTAAATTTCCAACACACATTTCTGCTGAAAAATAGTTCTTTTTAAGGAATATTTTTTAAAATGTGCAAATAAAAAGAATATTTTCTAAAATACTTCCTCTTAAATGTAAACCACCTGTTTCAATAAAATCTACCAGGTTATCAACAAAGAGAGAAGACAAGCCTCTCTGGTCCCAGGGTTGTTTTGCATGTAGGGGAAAATATCAATCAACTGCAGACAGTAATCATTTCAGGGTTTGATTGGATTTACACAGAAATGATGAGTTAAGTTGCTAAGGAGTAAGAACACGGCTGTACTGGGCCCTTGCTGTGTCCCTGGCGTGGTGCTTTGAGTGTGTTTTCTTTTTGTATCTTACTGTGTCACAGTCTTAGGGAAGGTTTTTTTTTTTTTCATGATATACATCTACAAATGCAAAGACAGGTTCACCAAGAGGTGCTTAGCTGTCTTGCAGCAGGGCTGTAGTTTTTGTCCAGCTCTAAAAGCAACATTCTTTCCTGTACTTGTTTTGTGTCTTGATATTAACCTTCTAGCCAAGAGTGTGTTTAAAAATGACAGTTGATTGGACGTGGAAGGAAGTTGAAAATAAATATTCTCAGCCTGCAAATAATGTTGAATTAATTAAACACATAGTAGAAGAAAGTATAACATTCAAGTCTGAGAAAGAGGAAGCTAACCATGAGAACTGAAAGAAGAAACAGTGCCTAACATACAGGAGGAAGACTGCAGAAATAGGGGGGAAAGTCATGGGAAGCGGTTTTGGTTCTTGTGGTTAGAGCTTCCCATCATAAATAGGAATGCTAGGGTGGAGGGTCGTATTGAATGCCTTCATGAATCCCTACTGAGGTTAGGCTCTGGCAATTGTCACTACCATCACCTGGGACTTTAGACCAGAATGCAGCAATGGAATGTGCAAGGTGAGGTTGGTGCTTTGTGCTCGCCCTAAGCGTAAGCATCTTCATGTGATTTGCATGCCAGAGGGACACTCTCATGCTCTCCTCTTGGGACCTATGTATTTTCATGGACTTTAAAGGGAGAGTTCTAATAGTTCATAGTTTAACAGTTACCTGGACTAGTTCTCTTGTTTTTCAGGTCCAGGATAACTCTTCTTTTATAATTACCTTTAGGCATTTCAGAATACCTTATCTTCCTGTAATTCTTCACCCAACAGCATTTATCAACTTTTTTTTTTTAATCATCCCTATTCTTTCTCCTTTCAGGCATCCCCTGCTTCCCTCCTTCTCTTTCTTCATTTTTTTCTTTTTTCAAATCATTTCATCAAAAGTGTTAGACTTGGGTTATAATAATAACAAATGCCACCAATAGTCAACAGTTTTTTCTCCAGCACCAATAGTGTTCTACACCTAATTGCTGATTAGGGAGTCAGCATCCATTTATATGGTTACAGTTGACATTTTTCCATTGCTGATTCTCAGAGTCTTTTGTCCTAGATTTTGTCTGTCTTTTTAAAAAACTTGAGAGGTTATTTGTTTTGTACTGTAAAATAATTATTGTGATAGAAATTGTCATTGTCATTTTCTTGTCTCCCACAGGCTGTGTTTGACGTGGACAGGATCAAAGGGCTGACTCTGATTGAGCTCTGGGAAGGCTTGACAGTGGATGACATAAAAAAGAGCACCGGGTGTGATTTTGCTGTAAGTGTTTCTGTGAGCTAATCCAGCCTTTTGTGCTACATCACGGGCTCTGTGAATGTGTTTACAGGACATGAACCATTAATTTGTGATCATTTTGGGAGTTGACCTTTGCAGTGTAAAACAGTGGAAGGAAGAGTGCCTGCAGAAGAGAGCAGGTGGGAGCAGGAGCCCTGCTCTGACTCACTCATGGGCCAGGGCTTGGCTCAGGAGTCTGAAGCAGGAGAGGGAGGAGCCAGCAGGAGCTGCTGGAAACGGCTGGCTTGAGCTCCAGGCTACTTTCCGCAAAGTCCCTGGTGGTCCTCTGTTCTTTGAGTATATGTCAGCTGTGGTTAAACATGATTAACTCAAAAGTGTGAGCCACAGGTGGAAAAATGATGCTTCCTTATTTTTAAACCCATCTATGACAGATAAAACTCAGTCCATTTACAGTTAACCAGAAGTAAAAGTGATATGTCTCCGAAACAACAGAGGAAAGATTCAATTCTCAGACCCTTTGTAAAGAACCAATCTACTAATTAAAATGAAATATTATTGTAAGAAGAAAATATGTTCATGTTGCAACTACTCATCTTGAAGAAACAAATTGAACAACAATTATTTGATAGTCATGCATAGATTTCATATAACTTTATGTGTGCTACATGCTTGGCTTGTACTTAGCAGTGCATAACAAATTTCTTTAAAACAGTTTTGTTGCATAATTCATTATCCACATAATAAGTGTTTCTGGTATTATACCAAGGTCCTTGTCTATTAACCTTTTCTGAGTTTCCCTTTGGAAAAAGTAAGTCTCCCACTAATACTTTGCTTGTAAAGCACATCTTCAATTAGTTTTCCAATTTCATCAGTAAGGAAAGGAGGGATTTGTCTATACTTTTAACTCTTTGCAAACAGTTCTTAATCAGCTGTTCTTTTGTTTTGTTTTGTTTTTTTCCCTTTTCTATGTGGAAGAGTTAACTTCTTTGTCAGGTAGCATTTTTAACTACCATAGAATTTTCAGTTTTCTGCTGCAAAAGAAAATATATACTAGAAGACCCTAGTTATTTATGTTTTTAATTCATGTGGGTAAATCAGAAATGAAAAAGATGAATTCTTACAGTTTTGCAAAAAAAAAAAGGTGCTAATTCCCATATCTTCATACATAAAAAATATCTATGTTCTCTCTTGTATTCTAGTATCATTCCTTCTTTTTCCATTATAATTATTTTTAACTGATAAATAAAAGTTGTACTTGTTTATGGGGTAGCATTTGATGTTTCAGTACATGTTTACATTATATAATGTTCAAATCAGGGTAAACATATCCACTTCTTATAACACTTATCATTTGCTTATGTTGGAAACATTCAAAATCCTTTCTTCTAACTTTTTGAAACATGGAGCACATTATCATTCTCTGTAGTCACTCTGCTGTGTAATAACGCACCAGAATGTTTTATTCTTGTCTCAGCACCTATCAATCAATCTCTTTTTTCATACCCTTTCCTTACAGAGCTTTTGGAATCACTGTTCTGCTTTCAACCTCTGTGAGAAAAACTTTTTTGATCCCTTCTATGAGTGACATCATGCAGTACCTGTCTTTCTGTGCCTGGCTGACTTCATTTAACATAACGATCTCCAGTCTCATCCTTGTTGTCTCAAATGACAGGATTTCATCCATTTTTATGGCTGAATCGTATTCCATTGTGTAGATGTACCATGTTTTCTTTATTCATCAGTTGATGGACACTTAGGTGGTTTCCATTTCTTGGCTATTGTGAATATTGGTGCAGTAAATATGAGAGTGTAGATGTCTCTTTGACACACAGATTTTATTTTCTTTGTACATATGTCCAATGGTGGGATTATAGAACCTTAAGATAGTTCTATTGTTAGGTTTTTCTTGAGGAACTTCCATACTGTTTTCCTCAGTGGTGGTGCTAATTTGCATCCTCACCAATATTTTTTTTCTTACATCCTTGCTATCACTTGTTATTTTTTTCCTATTCACTCATAATCTTAGCTGAGAAGAGGATATCACTTGACATTCTAACTGTAGTGAGGTGACAATCTCAATGTGGTTTTGATTTGCATTTCTTTGATTATTAGTGATGTTAAGCATTTTGTTCATATACCTATTGGCCATTTGTATATCTTCCTTTAAGAAATGTGTATTTAGGCTCACTACCCATTTTTTTAATTGGATTATTTGAGATTTTCTGCTATTGAGTTGTTTGAGTTTCTTACATATTCTAAATATTAACCCTTTGTCAGTTACATATTCTTAATATTAACCCTTTCCCATTCTGTAGGTTGTCTTTTCATTCTCTTGCTTGTTTTCTTTCCTGTGCAAAAGTTTTTTAGTTTACTGTAATCTCATTTGTGTACCTTTGCTTTTGTTTCCTGTGCTTTTGGGGTCTTAGCCAAAAACTACTTGCCCATTCCAATTTCCTGAAGTATTTCTCTATGTTTTCTTCTAGCAGTTTTATAGTTTCAGATCTTACATTTATGTCTTTAATCCACGTTGAGTTTTTTTAGAACTGATAAGAGGTAAGGACCTAGTTTCATTCTGCTGCATATGGTTACCCAGTTTGCACAACACTATTTATTGAAAAGATTGCTTTCTCCAATGCATGTTCTTAGCACATTTGCCAAAGATCAGTTGACTAGAGGTGTGTGGTTTTACTTCAGGATCTCTGTTCTGTTCCATCGGTCTGTGTGCCTGTTTTTAATGCCAATGTCCTGTTGTTTTTAATTACTATAGCTTTGTAAGGTATTTTGAAGTCAGGTTGTGTAATGCCTCCTGCTTTTTTCTTTTTTTTATTAGTGCATGTTGACAATACGGAACAATGGGTTTTGTTGTGGCATATTCATACATACATATAACATACTTGGATCATTTCTACCCCCTGTAGCCCTCCCTACTTTCTTCACCCCACCCCCGAATCCCCTTCCTCTTCTCTAATTGTCTCCCTCCTATTTGCATGTTTTCCTGGTCCCCCATCAGATTCCACATATGAGAGAAAATGTGCAGTTCTTCTCTTTCTTTGGCTTACTTGCTTAACATGGTGATCTGGCAATTGCTTTGTTCTTTTTGCTTAAAATAGTTTGGCTACTTGAAGTTTTTTGTGGTTCCATACAAATTTTAGAATTGTTTTTCCTTATTCTGTTTGGCATATTGATAGAGATTGCATTGAACCTGTAGATCACTTTGGGTAGTATGAACATTTTAGCAATATTGATTATTTCAACCCACAAACACAAAATTTTCTTTTTATCCTCTTTAAATCCTTTCATCAATGTTTTATAGTTTTCATTGTAGAGATTTTTCATTTTTTTTGACTAAATATATTCCTAGGTATTCTTTTTTCACTGTGTAGCTATTAGAATTGGAACTGCTTTCTTGGCTTCTTTTTCAGATAATATACTATTGGTGGATAGCAATGCTATTGATTTTCATATGTTGATTTTTTATCCTGCAACTTTGCTGAATCATTTATTAGCTCTAATAGGTTTTTTTGGAGAAGTCTTTGGAGTCGTTTATATAAAATCATGTCATATGAAAAGAGTGACAATTTGGCTACTCCATTCCAATTTGGATGCCCTCTATTTGTCTTGCATGATTGCTCTAACTAGGACATCCAATACTGGGTTAAGTAAAGCTGGTATAAGTGGGCATCCTTGTTTTGTTCCAGATCTTAGAGAGAAAGCCTTTTCCCTCTGTAAGTATGTTAGCTGCTGGCTTATTACAATGGCCCATATTATGTTGAGGTACATTTCTTCTTCATTTGTTCAAGGTTTTTATCATGAAGGAGTGCTGAATTTTATCAAATGCCTTTTTTCCACCTGACACTGGGGTAGGCCCAGAGGCTCTGTCTGTGGGCACTGGCCTGGGGACCTCCAGCACTGCTAGGATCTGCCTGGTGTTAGGTTTCAATCAGCCCAGCCCTCCATTTCAAGACACAAACCTGTGCTCACTTTCTTGCCCTACCTACCCGCTGAGGAGGAGTCTTGTTCCTGTCTGGAAGTGTCCGCAGTTGGAGGAAGGATGGTGGAGGCAGCTCTGTGGCCATCTGGCAGAGGAGGAGCCAGAGGTTCAGGTACTGTCCCTAGAGTAGGTATAAGGAGGCTACCACTGGGTTTTCCCACAGTGAGCATGTTGCTGGGTTTCAAGTCTAAGGCCTGGACTGTTTTCTCCCTGGTCCCCAAGAGGGAGGCATCTCTTTTCTTGCTGTGCTGTGTAAAGTTGGGGAAGCAGAGACATGGGCCACTTTTTCCTTCCTGCTTTCTTCAATGCATCTTTTCTCATTGATTATGCTAAAATTAGGCATATGTTTTCTCACCTGGCTTCCTTAGCTCTTCTAAAGGTCGTTTGGTGTGGGAAAACTGCCAAATCAGTTTCTCTGTGAGGAGGTGATCATTGAAGTGTCTACGCGGCCACCATCGCCCTCCCAATCCCATCTCACCTTTCAACAGTGACATGCAATCTTATGTCCATCGAATTAGGCTGCTGAGATGAAGTGTTAATTTGTATGTCACTGTTGTCCCAGCCATTTAAAGGTGTGGTATCAGCTGACCCATCCAAACAGAAGAACTAGCTTTTGAGGATCTGATGATGGATGGCATCTCTTTAGATCCTGACAGATGAAATCACATATATTAGGTAGTTTCTCCATGAGGCTAGGGACTGGAGTGCTCTCATTAATAAAAAGC
This sequence comes from Xerus rutilus, assembly GCA_028644305.1. Classification (NCBI taxonomy): domain Eukaryota; kingdom Metazoa; phylum Chordata; class Mammalia; order Rodentia; family Sciuridae; genus Xerus; species Xerus rutilus. Next base: position 30,316,965 of record CM053405.1, on the reverse strand, counting down.
ATAATAGCTGGATTATCATTAAGGATATATTTAATAATAAAAGCATATTGAGGATAATTTTTCTTTTCTGATAATTCAGAAGATATTCCATGTCATAATTCAGAAGAAGTACTTTACATAGGTAGCATTGTATTCTATGTGACTCTCTGTCAGTTCCTCATTTCTTTGAGGGCTGGAGATGTAGCTTAGTGGTAAAGTCAGGCCCTGGGTTCAATCCCCAGCATATGCAGAAAAAAAGTATGTTTAAGAAAAGACTCAATAACAGCTTTCAATGTGTACCTGGCAGTGAAGATTCTAGAAGGGAACAATTAATCAGGTCATTGCCTAATAAAGAAAAAAGGTGAAAATCTAGTGCAAAACAATTTAAAATGTGTTGTAAAAGGTCACAGACTAACAATATAGGCAAGTAAATGGGCAAAGGATACAGAATGTCGATATAGGCTGATTGAGAAAATACTGAGGATCTCATTAAAAAAGATGAAATCAGTATCAGATAATAGGACATGACCAAATTATGGTTTCATGTTATTAAAAAAGAATGATTATAATGAAATATTTGGGCATTTAAGAAAAACAGAAAGGACTTTTCCTATTTATCATAGTGTAATTAGTTCTTTACCACAAGAAATAGCTTCTCCTAAAAAATCTGTAATGACCATCACACTTAGGATTGTAAATGCACCCCCAAACCTCTTTGTCCCCAGCTGATGGAACTTTTGGGAGGACGTGGGTCCTAGTTGGAAGAAGTAGTTCATTGGAGGTATTCACCTAAAGAAGACACTGAGTCCCTGGTCTCTTTATCTCACTTTCTTTGCTTTCTGGCCACCATGAGGTGAGACGCTTTCACCTGCCATGTGCTTCTGCCATGATGTACTGCCTGGTGATAGGGCCGAAAAGCAACAAGGCCAAATGACTGTGGGCTAAACTACTGACACTGTGAGCCAAAATAAACATTCCCTCTTTTTAAGTTATTTATGTCAAGTGTTTTGTCACAGCAACAGAAAGCTAACAGGGACCATATCTTAAGTTACAGTGAACTCCAAAGGAGGCTGTGTAAATTTAGTCATAGAAATGCAAATATCAACTGTCTTTCTGGAACCTTCACTCCAAAAATAATCTTATCTGGCCTAAGGGTAATTCACAGCTAGAGGAGGCACTCACCCTTTGATGGACAGAGATCTGCTTCCACTTGATCACTCTCCCTCAATATGTAATTGCTGTGAAGAAAGGGACTCTCCTCTGTGTTTCTTAAGTATTGAGTTCTGAATCCATGGAGAGAGAGAATAGAGCTGGCCAGGTAGATGTAAAATGTCATCATTATTATGTGTAATTCATTCTTTACCACAAAAAATAGCTTCTTGGGGCTGGGATTGTAGCTCAGTGGTAGAGCGCTTGCCTCGCATGCGTGAGGGCCTGGGTTCGATCCTCAGCACCACATACAAAGCAATAAAATAAAGACATTGTGTCCATCTATAACTAAAAAATATTAAAAAAAAAAAAAGAAAAGAAATAGCTTCTCCCAGAAAACTAGGAGTGTCATTATTATAGAGGCTAGGAGGAAGATGTTGGCTTAGATGTACAGCCACAGCAGACTTGCCAGGTATGAACCCCAGTGGTGGAGAGGCTTTGGCTTCCATGTATAGGTGGAGTGGGAAAACCACAGGCTTCCTACATAGGAGGAGCCTTTACTGCTGAGCTTCCTTCCACATGGCCTTGCAAAGCAGCATGTGTTCCTCACGTGAAGGCGGGTCCCAAGGAAGAAGTGGCAGAATGAATTTCACAGGCTGCAGTTCCTCTCCACCAGAGTCTCTGGGGCATACTATGGGCACCCTTTCACATGGAAGGGAATGAGAAAGGTAGAAATGTTCCACCTCAGCGCTATTAGGTGACAGAGCTATGGGCACCCATTCATGCGCCACAGATGCTTGACTGTAGTGGTATTCTATAATGTTTTTCTGTCATTTATAGAACTGTGATTAGAAAAAAACACATTACATAAAATGTACCATCTTAATCATGTTTAAATATACAGTCCAGTAATAGTAAGTGTCTTCACATTGCTACACAACACCTGTAGAACTTTTTCATCTTGCAACACTGAACTCTATACCACTGAACACCACTCCCTCTTCACTCCTTCTAGCTCTTGGCAAACTGTTCCTCTTTGCTTCTGTGGTTTTGACTACTTCAGATACTTCCTGTGAGTGAACCAGTACAGTATTTACCCTTTGTTGACTGGCTTATTTTACTTTGCATATGTCAGATTTGAGGTTCATCCCTGTTGAAGATATGACAGGATTAACTTTCAAAGCTTGCATGATACTCTGTGTGGGTAGATACCACACTTCATCCATTCATTTCTTGGTAGACATTTGTGTTGCTTGTACCTCTTGATTATTATGGATAATGCTGCAAAGACTATGGATGTACAAATATTTCTTAAATTTTTTGGTTATGTATGCAGAAATAGAATCGTGGAATCATATGATAATTCTACTTTTAATTTCTTGGGCAATTTCCTTAATGTTTATTCCTACCAATGATGCACAAGAGTTCCAGTTTCTCCACATCCTCACCATTACTTATTATTTTCTGCTTAATAGTGGCCATCCTCATGGGTGTGAGCCCATAGCTGATTGTGATGTTGATTTGCATTTCTCTGATGATCGGTGACATTCAGCATGTTTTCAAACATTTGTTGAACATTTATGTGTTTTCTTTGTCTATTCAATTGCCTTTTTGTTGTTGTTGTTGTTTTTGTTGTTTGATTTTGTTTTGCTCTTGTGTTTTCGGTTTGTCTCTTTTTTGCAGTGCTGGGGACAGAACCCAGGGCCTTGGGCCTGCTAGACAGGCACTCTATCACTGAGCTCCCCTCCCAGCCCTAAATGCCCATTCTTTAATCAGGTTATCCAGTATTCTTTTGTTGTTTTTGTTGAGTTGTAGAAGTTCTTTAGATATGTTTAATGTTAATCCATTGTCAGATACATGACTTGAAAATATTTCCTCCCATTCCATAAGTCGTCTCTTCACTCTGATGATTGTTCCTTTAACACTTCTTTTTATCCTACTAACACTCACCATTTTCACAACTAAGGAATTCTTTGGCTTATTTTTCTTCTATTGCCCTCACATTTTGAAAGAAGTCTGTCTTCCAAATATTTATCAAGTCATAATTCATTTCAAAGATATTGAGTCAAAATGATATTGTACATTTCCTCATATTAAAACTGTGACAAGCTAATGAAACTGTCAAATTTCTTTGTTTGTATCTACACTTACATCATTCACTGTGCCAGTAACTTGATGGGTCAAAGTAGAAAGAAACAGAAAGGAAAGGTGATATCCTACCATTTAAATTCCATTATCTCTAAAATATCATTTTGTAGTCACTAGTGGATTTGATTATTATTATTCATTTCTTTCTTTTCTGATGAGTGCGTAAGTGACATGAAATAGGTTTTCTTTGCCACAGATGCCTATGGATCCTTTTGAAACAGAAAAATTCTTTTTTTTTAAATAAATTTAAGCCATAAGAGAATATATGTGGTAGGATAAACACAATAAAATATATGTGGTCATTTATCACCTCTCACTATTTATTTATCTATGTTCACAGTGCTGGGGGTTGAACCCAAGGCCTCATGCATACTAGGCAAGCACTCTACCACTGAACACACCACAGCTCCATCTTTTATTAATCACTCAGTGTATGTTACACCAAGCTGTGAAATGTGGGGGAAAAAAATAGACTAATTGGCATAGTTCCTACTCCCATGGGTCTTGGTCTTATTCTCTAGGCAAGAGCATACCTAAACCACCAGTGGCAAAAAATTAAATAAGAGCATTGTTTATTTGTATGCTTGCCATGGAATCTGAAAGAAGCCAGCTGTAGACATTCTTTGCCAAATACAATAAATTTGTATTCTCAATATCTGTTATGAACTGGCATTATACCAGAATTAAATAGTATACTGTTGGGATGTCATTAGACTGGGAAGACAAACTATTGGCTTATCTTCTACACTTAAATCATGTCTTTTGCTTAGTCTGTAGATCACATTGGCAGGATAATGTGCTTTGGTTTGCATGAGCTTACAGTGTTGATGATACTGTGGGAGAACAGAAATGAGAAATGGTAGTTTAGTAGATATTTTTTATTACAAAAGAGACAAGCCAAGCCAAGTCTACAGAAAGCTTCGTCATCTTCTTTTCCAATACAAGTCAGTTTCCACATTGAAGATTTGAATGATATTAAGAGTTCAAAATGGAACCAAGACAAGTAAAGGGACCAGATATTTAGTTTTTAAAATTAAGGTATTATGTTATAATTCTACATCATATACAACCAGTAAAATGAGAAGCCATACTCCATTTATGTATGTGTCAAAATGCATTCTACACTCATGTGTAACTAATTAGAACAAATAAAAAAGAAAAGTATTAAAAATTAAATATCTGTTAGACATTATCTGTTTTCAAGAAAGAACAATTTCATTTCACTTAATTAATTCCACAAATGCTGTGTTGTTATAAAAAATGAAAAGGAGTTGTTTGTGAGACATACTTCCTTAAATACTCAGAGCTCATGTTTTCTCTTCACTGTAGGTGAAGGTCTATGCATATGAGATGTTACTCTTAGCTAGTCATTATGTATCCATTATTTTGTCTGTTATACATCTGCTCCTAGAACTGGCAAGGCTAAGCTGGGAGTCTGGAGAGTCTGGGTGCATGCCTGTAATCCCAGCGGCTCAGGGGGCTGAGGTAGGATCATGAGTTCAGAACCAGCCTCAGCAATTTAGCAAGACCTTGTCTCTAAAAGAATATATTAAAAAAGGTCTGGGGATGTAAGTGTCCCTGGGCTCAATCCCTGGTACCAAAAAAAAAAAAAAAGAAAAGAAATAGCAATGCTGAATGATCTCTCATCATCCTAAGCTGTATGCCAAACTATGCTGATCTTTATTCATTTTTTATTCCTATCATTTCTTTTAGTAGAAAAATTTTGTTTATTCTTACTTATTGTTATTATTCATTTTAGTAGAAAAGTAGAAGGGCATTAACTCTTTTTTTTTAATGTTTATTTTTTAGTTGTAGGTGACAGAATATATTTATTTTATTTTTAGGTGGTGCTGAGGATCGAACCCAGTGCCTCACGCGTGCTAGGCGAGCACGCTACCACTGCGCCATAACCCCAGCCCCGGGCATTAACTCTTGACATGTGAATATTAATACAGAAGTTATTTATAAATGAACTAAAAATATTTAACCACTTCAGAGCCAATTCATTGCCTACACTTTCAATTTTTAATATGATTTTACCTTTCTTAGGAGTCCTTCTTCTAGTTTTTTGAAGTTGACTTAGTCATCCACTTACTCATTCATTTGTTAATTTTACAAAATATTGTTTATCCTGGAAGCAGCATGCTGATTTGACCCACTTCCATTGCCACATCCATGAGGTACTCAGAAAATCACCTAAGTTTTAATATTCCCTATTGTGCTTTCCAATGTTTGATCCTGACTAGGATCTCATGGATTTTTACCATATTGAATTAAGAAATCTGGAGCTGGTACCATACTTTGAATGATCTGTCACAATTAAGCCAGATTCCTTACATCTAGATGTCTGCTTCATCCATGCTATGAGTCTAGACCTGTTCTCATTTTTCTGTACTTTAATATTCCCAGGAATACAATCACTGTTCTAGACACTAAACATAATTATGATCAACATTTAATAGTTTTAGTACTGTTACCATCTTTTTGTGGTGACTTGGAATCCTTTTACTGCTTTTGTATCATTTCTGTACTGACTGTGAAAGTTTTGATAAGATTTATCATTGATCATACATTTCCATTACTGTGTATCCAGGTGGCCCACAGACTATGTAAACTGCAGAGTTGACAGGATCTGTTTGGAGGATGAATATGTAAACATGGCCCACAGACTATGTAAACTACAGAATTGACGGGATCTGTTTGGAGGATAGAGACTTGCGCTTGGTACTGGGTCTTGAGTCAAGTCTCAGAGGCATCAGTCTTAGAGATCCCTGAGCCATCCAGTGGAGGGCTTGGATATCAGGACCCTTTGTTTGTCTCTGTACTCCTTTTCTGCACCATCTTTGTCGCCTTGCCCAGTTGTCCTTAATATGGAGTTGTAATACAAGAAGGTTGAGAACCACTAAAGATGCCAAATGCAAACAGAAGTGCCCTATTTTGGTGTTTCAGAATGAAAAATAATAATGAAACTCTAGGGCAATGTCCATAAAAGAAAGTTTGCTAATTGCCTTTTTCGTTCAGGTTTGGAAGTTTAAAGTTGTATATACCGTGTGGTTTTTCATAATTTGATTTTTTTTTCTTTCACCAGGTTTCACCAAAACTCATGCCAATGCAGCAAATCACAGCTTGAAATATGGAGGAGACATTTGCGCCAGGCTGCTAGTTTTTCAATTTAAAAACAAAGGATTGATTTGAAAGAATGTCAGGATCATAATTGTGTATTTAACAAGCAGTTTTTGACTAGTTTTCTTTGGGCATTTCAGGATTTCTGCAGCCATATAGATTTTGTTCTCTCAAGTGTGCTGACACTTTAATAAAAAACAAAAGGAAAACATTTATGGTTATTTTATTCTTTTCTAAGTGCTTAGAAGGTTGTCTTTACCATTGGTGCTCACATTGGATGTACCTTTTTCATCTGTGCTATGCTGAGTTATACAGTATTTACTAAGATGGGCCCTAGGAAGAGTTCCATTGATATGCTTTTCCTTATACCTAAATTATGAAATAGTACTTGTGAAAGAAAAATAATATATATGTAATTAGGAAGAATACTTTCTTGATGATTGTTTTTCCTTCAACCTCCTCTGCTTTTGTGCCTCCTGTCTGCCTAGACCATCCCTCTTCCTTCTATCCTTCTTGTAGCTAAATAGATGATCAAGAAAACAAGCAGGAATGTCTGTGGCAGGAGAAGTAACTGGTTCATGGGAAAGACTAAAAGGTGTAGGATCTATTGCTGTTTACATCCCATCAAGAAGCTGCCTCGATAGACAACCAACCATCCATCGGTGCTTTGCCAAAGGCTAAGGCTAACTATGGGAAGAGGGCTAGAAACCTGACTGTTCTGTTTGTCAGTTTTCCCTTTTTTAAACAATACAGTATTCCTTTCTATCTAGTGGGATCCTTAATATTACTTCCCTGTTACTGAGGCCCAGTGGGCTACTTGTACAATACCTCTTCTTAAGTCAAGAAGGACTACGGTAATTTATCATGAGTCCTTAATCACAGTGATAGCAGAGTTTAAAAAATAAATATATAAAAGATACATTCTTTTTAGGGTCTCATTTCTGCCTGGAAAAGATTCTAAATATTGAATGAACTTTCCTACAGAGCAGAGGTTTTTCTGCCTAAGCTACTTTTTTTTTTAATAAAGTACTTTTAATTTAGCCTTAATCAAGTCAGAGAAATAATAATCGACAAACCTCAGATTTGAAGAGTCGGTGAATTCTTAGTGTTGGAGATAGACATGGCAGATTAGTCTTATAAGGGGTGTTTCTTCAGAGTTTTCCTCAATACCAGGGAGGTTGCTTCAGAAGCATCCTGGGTATCTGATGGGAAAGTTTAGACACCCTGAAACCAGTCCAGACAGCTGGCCTATGAACAGAGGAAGGCAGAGTACCATGCAATATATCATTCCTCTGGGAGTAATTTATGCATATTTTTAGGTGATGACTGTAACTGGAACTCACTCCTTTTCAGGTTTGCCTAGAGTTGTGTCATGTACAATATTCAAGGAAGAAGAGAGGGGTTTTTGTGAGTAGCATACTTCGCACATAAGACAGCCTTTCTGGCTGGCTGCATTAGTTGAAAGCTTACTTTCCTATACTTATAAAATAAGAAACCTTCTTAAAATGTGCAAGGTCCATTGAGAGTAATATTTGTCTATATTGGAGTTATAATTTGGAAAAAAATTATATGTTATTGATGGTTGTTATATCTTCAAACTTACTTGCTTATCATTCCAGTCTGTTACTTTAAGATAATGTGATTCTAAAAATGTTCTAAATATTGGAACTTAAATAGATGACTTAATATTCTTGAACAGAGAGTACCATGATGTTAAGAACTGCATTAAGAAATACAATAAAGATTCCAAATTGATAGAGAAGTGTGCTTGTCCTGTTTCTCACTTGGGAATGGCTGAGCTAAAGATGTGAATAATGCAACAGAGGTTGTTAGAATGGACAACGATAAAGGCATGCATTACCACTTTTAATTAAGTCCCTGCTTTTCTTTTTATCTTACCAAAGAAGAGATATTGTCCTTATAAAAAAAAAAAAATGAACCATTCCCTAAATAAAGTTTGTACCTTGTTCCTTATCAGAGCCAATCATGTCTGTAAAAATAACGAAGGTTTCATGTGTTAATTTTGTTGCTTTCATCTAACGTTTTCCTTTATGATAGACATGCATTCATTAAGTTCCCAGTGGTTTGTTGAGTTTTGTTGCATTTCAAAGTGTCTCCTACTTGTCTACTCAGCGTCTGTGTTGCCTCTCTGGAAACAGACTCACCTCCTGGCCAAAGGAGTGGGCAGGTTCCCGGATATGCCACTTCTGGTACCTCTCCTCTGTCTACTCTGCTCATTCCCAGGTATTGGCAAATGATCCAGAATGTACCATTCAAATTATTTCTCCCACATTTGAAAACAAGAAATGAGAGAGAAGCCATTTTTCTTATTCTTCTCTGGCCACAAAGCCAAAAGAATGTATCTGGCTTTGATACCCACTCTCATTATCCATGGATACACACATACACACACACACAACCAGCCAACTGAGCTGCTTTTGGAAAGAAAGAAGCTGATACACAAACACACAAGAGATATAGGGAAGAATCATCCTGGTAATGTTTGGGTTTCATGTTTTGATCCAAATAATATTATGGTACAGCATTTTCAAAAGATATCAGTCTTTTTGAAATCAAATATATTCATTACATCTTATAGAACCATAGTGGAAAACAGCATATTCTCCCCATTTTAAAGATGGAGAATCAAAAATAAGCTTTAGAGACTTAAGACCAGCTTCCCTTCATCCATAGCTGTACATGAGCCCATAGATCTCCCTTTGTGCTTGAGGTAGCTTCATCATCTGCAGCCATAGTTCCAAGAGGGACCTGTTCTCCTGCAGAAGTTATACATAATATGAGCAAAGCTGCTTTACCTGGGCCCAGAGAACACACAAAAGAGCGCTTGTGAATGTTACCAGTGGTAGGAAGTTTGTGGTAGACCATTTGCCTTCTGATCTCAGTATATGCATCACAAGTTTGGAATGGCATTCCATTAGAAGTATAAGAGATTTAATCAATGAATGGCTTCCTTTGGCACTTTTCTGCTTTTTCTTATAGGTGTGGTTTTGAGTTTCTAAAGCTTATTTTCAGATCATCCATCCTTAAAATGGGGAGAAGATGCTGTTTCCCACTGTGGTTCTGTAAAGATGTAATTAATATATTTGGTTGCAAAAAGACTGACATCTTTTGAAAATGATATTCCATAATATTACTTGGGACACAACTGTCCACTGTTCCTGTTTTTTAGTATTTTATGTCACCTGCCTAGGAGAGCCATTTTGCATATCAAATGGAGTTTATTTATTGGTAAACACCAATAAATATATGTGATCTTAGTGCACATTGGTGTGACATGGCCTTGAAGTCTCCTACCTGCAGGAAGTCAGACATGTCTATGTTAAAATCATTCAGAGACACACTTTGTGGATCACATAGCAACTCCCATGAGACTAATAACTACATCAGTCTAGAACTGATAAGGCAATTCTTTATCAACATCTTGAATACAAATCATGTTTGGTCAAGAAGATTAAATATGAGGGGCTGGGTTTGTTCCTTAGTGAGAGTGCTTGCCTAATGTATGAGGCACTGGATTTGATCCTCAGCACCACATAAAAATAAATAAAATATTGTATCTATCTATAACTAAAATAAAATAAATTTTTTAAAAAGATTTTATAAAAAGATTAAATATGATTTATTATGTTCATCATGACCTGAGTGGGGTGCTACTACATTCTGGCTCTTTGTAGCAGGACCAATTGTCATGTCAGTATTTCTACTCACAAACTATGGGATGCCACTGTCCAACTCAGTCATTTTGTATCTGATTCATTTATTAGAAACTGGGCATTCCACCTTCTACCCTTTACAAAGTTTGGGGGAGATAATTAGCTCCACAAACATGTATAAAACCCTGATGTTATCCTGTAAGCCCCTTTTTGTGATTTAGGGCTTAAGAGGTTGCATCTCCCACTTGGTCTTCTTGTAGCTGGGAGACCCAACACTCTACATCTCTGCAAATGCTGTTTTCATCTCCAGCTCCCAATCTGGTGCACACTCTAGGGTAAGAGTTCAGCAGTTGTCTTCCTGATTCTGAACCACATATTTCAAAATCAGTGCAAAGTGGTAAGGTTTTTGCTTTTGTTTTAGATGTTATTTATGTAATAATGGCCTGTGGTAGATTTCTCAATGTATTCATTCAATCAATTTTCTAGTTGAGAACCTGAGTTACAGGAGGGCAGGCTTAGAGGATTCCCCTCAACTAGATAGTTAGAAATGATCTCTTAAGAAGAGGCAGGGAAAGGAAAAAAAAAAAAAAAAGTGGAAACTGGAGCTGTAATAAAGAAATAAAAAGAGACCTGCACCTACATTTGTTTAACACTTTATAATTTCTAAAACACCCAGAATATGCTAGCTAGCTTATTTGATTTTCACGATTACCTGCCAGGGAGACATTATTACTTCCATTAAAATTAACTTGATTAGTCTGAGAGAAGTAATGTCCGCCAGTTCTTTAATCAAATTAGCCTTTCAGGACTAATGGTGGACTTTGCCAAGGTAGTTAATGAGATGTGAATTAAATCCCCTGAATAGAACCAGATTTGTTGTTCTCTGGTAAGCCATAAAACAGAGTCCAAAACCTTTAAACCTAATGGGACAGGTATTCAAAGTTTGTTTCCTCTGTCCACACAGCTCTTGTCACAACCCAGTTTAAAAGGAATTGGGTAGCTATCAAATCAAAAATGATAATGCCACACATCACAGGAAAAATATTCCTGTGAAAGACCTGGACTTGCTCCCATGAAAGGCTCTGTGTAGGTAACCACAGGTAAGGAGGCTCACTTGACTCCAGCAGGAAAGGTTGACAGACATTGCTTTATCTTTGCAGCTTAACACCTTTGAAATTTAGCTCCCCTGGCATTAACCTTTACTGATTTTCAAAGTCAGAGTTATATCTCAGACTCATACAGTTGAGCCCTCAAGATAAGGCTGATATAGGCAGCCTGAAATAATCACTGGTGACATGGAAAAAGGATCACTCAGTAAGATCTTGTGCCACTACCTCAACCAGGAAGGAGAGGATCCATGGAAAGAAGAAAATTCATCACAGATTTGAAGCCTGGGGAGTGGGAGAAGGTAAGGAGGTATTAGGGCTCAGCAAGACACATACCATATGAGAACATGTAAGTGTTATTGTCACGTTTATTTGAATATGACACCATCAATTGTAAAATGCACTATGATTGTGTTTGCTTTCTTCTTAGCTTGAAATTTGGTTGTATCTATATTAAGATTTTTTCCAAGTATTCCCTGCACATTTAAGCAAAGAAGGATCATTAATGAATGATTTCTGCAGCTGATAGAAATCATAAGAAGTTAATGGCCTGAGAAAATCCACCAGTTTTGAGGTTTGTACATTTGCAATCCAGAGTCTTCTTGGTGACAAGAGGGATCAAGAGTGGTGAATAGGTCAGGTAGTTGGGAGCAGGTGCCTTTCTCCTCCTCTGGAGCTAGAGGGTAGCCAGAAGCTGAAGATACCCAGACAATTGTAAGGTGCCATCATTGGTGAGATGCGTCTCAATTTTGAATACTTTAAAATGTGGGAAACTGTTCACCTTGGAATCAATAAACCTGAAGTAGTCCTTCTAAGGCCTTTCTTGATAGCATAAAATCTGATTTAAGAATATTTTAAAGAAAAATATTATTACTTTGAAATACATATAGTACTGATTGCAGAAGAAAAGGTCCTTAGGGACCTACTTTACAGATAAGAAACAGTTGATGAATTCATTTGTGTGTATGTTAGTTCTTAAAACCAGCTCTCCCAAGCAATCTGTTTGTTACAGAATCTTCCCATCGTGATTTGCCTTCCAGGTATGTCTCTGTGTCCTCCCATCCCCCTCCCTCACCACCATCTTTTCTGTATACACAATTTTGATCTTAGTATTATATAAGTGTACTCTGAAAATTTTTAAATACTGTAGTTAAAGATGTTTAACAGGTCATAGACACTCAAGTACATAAAGATACAAAAGGCCAAATAAAGCATTATAACGGATACTTCCATTAAATCAGTAGCATCAAATGCCATATGAGATTGTCAAATAGACCTTGCCATTTAGGATGTATGTGATCACTCTGAAGAAAGCTCAGGAAGATGGAGCATTAAAAATGATAAAATTAGCTGGGCGCGATGGCACATGCCTGTAATCCTAGCACTTTGGGAAGCTGAGACAGGAGAATCACGAATTCAAAGCCGGCTTCAGCAACAGCGAGGTGCTAAGTAACTCAGTGAGACCCTGACTCTAAATAAACTAGGGCTGGGGATGTGGCTCAGTGGTCGAGTACACCTTTCAATCCCTAGTACCAAAAAAAAAAAATGATAAAATTAGGGAAAGAATAAAATGCCACTTGCAGATGAGAAGCTTAAAAAGTGATTGAATAAGAGTTTAAAGAATGTTATTCATAACTTATGAAGAATGCCCCATATCTAAAAGGAAAGAAGAAGGAAGAATTTTAAATATTAAGAAACATTCCTTGACAATGAGATATTAAAGGACAGGAATTAAATGACCTGTTTATTTACTTTCTTCCTTCTTTATTTTAAACAGATTTTATTGTGTATACTTAAGATATACGACTTGATGTTTATCTGTTGGCAGGAGGTGAAGGAAAGGGAGGGACAGACCAGGTTTTAGGTAGTCTGATTTAAACACTGTTCTGGAATCTAGCATTCATGAACTCTGGAATTCAAGGATATTTCTATTGGCTTTACAATCTGGATTTTTTGGTAGACTTATCAACTCTTTCATCATCCCAAGAAACCTATTAGCAGATTCTTGGCAAACAATAGATACCCAATTTTATTTCAGCAAATAAATGAATAAAGAGTGGATGAATTAATGAAAAATAATTCAATGACAGGATCATATTCAGATAAAATTCAGTTTGTCTTTTTAAAATTTCTAATTACAAATAATAACAGCAAGCAAATTCATAACTGGTTTGGCGATATACCAGTTATTAACCACTTTCTCTTTCTCTCCCCCTAACTACCTCCCTTCATTTTTCTGTCCTTTCAATAAGTATTCATAGAGCACTTCACCAGTCAGAGTCCAGTTAAGAGACAGAAATTACATAGTAATTGAATAGCAAAAGTTTAACATAAAGAATTATTAACAGAGGATTAGGGTTATGAGTATTGACTATTAAGTAAAGAACATTCTAAGCAACCTAAGAATAACAGGTATAAGGAGCAGCCACTACCCTTGGAATTAAAATAGGGCTTCCAAAGAGTTGGCCTCCAGGACTGAAACCCAGACCTGGTAGAAAGCATATAACTATGACTCACTGAATGTCAGAGAAGCCACAATGGTGTCACACTGACAGAACCTTCTGGAAATCTGTCTCTGAGGTACAGGAGGGAAGTTGTCCTCATAGAGGTAGGGGGGAATTACCACACTTCAGGTATTTCCATAAAGCCACCGGAAGAAGTACCTTACCAGGAAGCTATTCTCAGAGAGGTGTCTCATCAAGGCATTCCACCATACAGGCACCAGAGGGAGTCCAGCGGTAATTTCTGGCTTTTGGGCCTCATTCATTGCAACACTGTGCAGGAGCCAGGAAGTGGAAAAGTCAATCATGATTCCATTGCTGAGTTCTGGAGAAGCTTTGCATGCTGTGGGAGCTAGATGGTGGACCAACTGAGCTGCAGGACCCTGGCAAGGAAGCGCCCAGAACTAGGAGAAATCTCTTCCTACTCCAGTGTCTCACCAGCACGTTCTCTTGAGAAAGATTAACATTGTACCAGTTGGCAAAGAGTATTATTTGTAGGGTCCATCTTGATGATCTTGGAGCAGGCAATGAAAGACAAATTGCTAAGTGGCATGAGAACCTGCCAGATGCTAGGGAAATAGCAGTAAGAAAACATGGTCTACCCTCATGGAGTTTGCATTCTAGTAGACAGAAAGAACTCTTAATCAAGCAGTTATGCTTTTAATTCTTAATTGGGTTGAGTTTACCTTTTCTACAAATAAAAAGTATGAGTACCATGAGAAATTATTTTAAAAGGTCTTAAGATTACATTTTATACTTGCCTGTGTTCAGCACATTCTTTAAGGGTTTTTTGTTTGTTTGTTTGTTTTATGGTACTGGGGATTGAACCCAGGACCTCACACATGCTAAGCAAGTGTTCTACCACTGAGTTACTTCCCAGCCCTTCAGCACATTCTTAAACATACCACAGCTTGTTCAATAAAATGTGTAAATATATTTAAAAAGAAAAATATGAAGTGAGTCTTGAAAATCAAAACCAAAACAAAACCACAAAACAATGTAGAGATGAAGTAACTTGTGACTTATCATGATCTGTACAAAAATCACAAAAGGAATTTTGCCACAAACAACTCAAAACTCTTAGGAGGAAATGGTTGAAGGACAAAAATCAAACATCACATATGCTTGATTGGAGAAAAATCTGAACACTAAAGTTTCAGTGAGATAATAGAGTGAGTGAAAGGATATGAAATAAAATGATCTTGGCCCAGAATAGGGGCATAGCCACTCAATGGCTATTGTAGTCATTTGATTATAGATGTTTTATTGTGGAAGGATATTGCACAGATACAATCTGTTCTGAAGGGGTCAATTGAAATATTCTGGTGACTCAGGAAATGCAGCAATGGAAATACGGCTAACCAAATAGAGCCAGCTGTGTTTTTCAGAAAAGAGGCAATTGTGAAATGACCTCATTGTCATCTATAATATTGTGAAGAAGCAGAAATGTTCCAAGGACATCTGAGCTGGTGGTAGAGTTGAGCATGTTTACAAAAGTTAACTCAGTCATAAACTTAAAAGTAATTTCTTTTGGTAAAAGGAGAGGAAAAACAAGACCTTAAAATCATGAAAACAAGTGTTCTAAACAGAGAGTGGGTCCATACATTTATATCGTATGGCTATCATTAATAGGAAGATGTTCTTTCATTTCATTAATATCATAGCACAAAAGAATTGATCAATCTACCCATATGTATAGAACCTAAGCATCTAGTCCAGAAAGGGTGGTTGTGTCAAAAACTATTCATTAAAATATTCTAAGAAGCTTAGCTGTCAAAGAGATCATATTTTGCAAGCACTAATTTTATTTATAATAATACAAAGAAATTAGAACCTTTGCTTGAAAACCAACATATGTTCCTTAATCCAGGCAATCTCATGACTTGATCTGGTCAGGACAAGTATTAATTCATGGACAAAGTGATATGATGTAAGGATTTGCTTATAAATATTCTGAATAATAACAGGGAATAGAGAGAAAATAATATCTGCCAAATGTTGGTAGTTTTTGGTTAGGGGTAATGAGTATGTTGAAGTTATTATATTATTTAATGTATGTTTGAAATTTGTCCTATTAAGCTTTCAAAGGAAAGGTATACATGTAATATCCATTACAGCATTTTTATGATAACTACAATTTTGAATAACAAAATTTAGTGATGTTTTCTTGCATTGAGGATGACAAATTACTCAAGAAGAATAGGAATATCAATGGAGGAAAGAATGAGTATTGATTTTTTAAAATCAAGCATATTTTCACTTTTTAGTCGCAAACCTCAGTGCTAAAAATAAGTACAAAGAACATGAAGAAACAGTCAACATTTTTACCTTCAAGAAAACGCAAGCTAAGACCTCAACATGATATCACTAGACACCTAATAGAATGATTAAAATAAAAATAGTGGCACCACCAAATGCAGGTAAAGACATGGAAATATATGGAGATCACTCACACATTGCTAAGGGGGATGCAAGTTGGTGTGGCCACTCTGGAAAACAATTTAGTTTCTTATAAAACTAAACATGGAATTTAGCATGTAGCCCTGCAAATTAAGTATTGGGCATTATTCCTGAAAAATGTATCTTGAGGCATTATTCCAGCAAAATGAAAACCTATATTTCTGCAAAAACATATACAAATGTCAACAGCAGTTTTACTCATAAAATCCAAAACCTGGGAGCATCCTAGCATCCTTCAATGGGTGAATATTTAACCGAACTGTAGTTCATCCTATGTGGAATACTATTCAGCAGTATAAAGTTCGAACATGCTACTGATACATGCAACAAACTAGTATGAATCTCCAGGAAATTATAATGAGTGGGAAAAAAACCCCAATAATAAAAGGTTATATAATGCATGATTACATGTATGAAAAACTTTTGAAGTGATAGAATTTTAGAAATGGAGAACAAATTAGTAGTTGCCAGGGGTTAGAAATCTCAGAGAGAGAATGTGGAGAGGGGTTATGGTTGTGACCTGGTCATATTAGGGGTCCTTGTGGTGATGGAACTGTTCTGTATCTTACTCATGGTGGTGTATATGTGCACCTACACACGTGATACAATTGTACAGAACTAAATACGCACATGTATGAGCACAAGTAAGACTGGTAAGTATGAATCAGATCAGTGGATTGTCATTAATTGTGGGATGGTAACAGTTTTGCAAAATTATAGGAAGAAAACAGATGAAGTATACATGAGATTTCTGTTATTTCTTATAAACGCATATGAATCTAAAGTTATCTCGATAAAAATTCCAACTAGGGCTGGGGCTTGTAGCTCAGTGGTAGAGAACTTGCCTAGCATGTATGAGGTACTGGGTTTGATCCTTATCACCACATAAGAATAAACAAATAAAATAAAGGCATTCTGTCCATCTACAACTACAAAAATATAAAATTCCAACTAAGAGTCAAGTTCAAAATTAGCTAAGTGTTCAAAGTCTGACTTCTTAATCTCTTCAAAATCTCAGTGGGTATTCTTTGTTCTTGGCTTTTAAGTTTTGTTGGGTTTTTTTTGTGTGTGGTACCAGGGGTTGAACTCAGGGGTATTCGACCACTGAGCCACATCTCCAGCCCTATTTTGTGTTCTGTATAGAGACAGGGTCTCACTGAGTTGCTAGCGCCTCGTCGTTTCTGAGGCTGGCTTTGAACTCAAGATTCTCCTGTCTCAGCCTCCCAAAGTGCTAGGATTACAGGCGTGTGCCACTGCACCCGGCTGGCTTTTAATTTTTTTAATGGAATGAAAACATGAAAAAAAATAAAAACATGAATAAAAATAAAAACATGAATAAAAATAAAAACATGAATAATTTTTTTAATGGAATAAAAACATCTTTGTATTTAATGCTAAGAAATAGTCATTTACTTAGCTTTACCTAGGAACACCACCCACTAGCTGGATGTCTCTGAAGAAGTTTAACCTTCCTGGGTAGGTTTTATAATATGTAAATGGATATAATACATTTCTCATGTGGCTGTGATAAGAATTAAAAATATACAATTAGGGCCTGGGGTTGTGGGTCAGCGGTTGAGTGCTTGCCTCGCATATTTGAGGTGCTGGGTTCGATCTTCAGCAGCATCACATAAAATAAATAAAGATATTGTGTTCATCTACAACTAAAAAAAAATATAGAAAAAAATATACAGTTAGGTGCCTGGTCCCTAGTAGCTACTTTAAAAATTTCCCTTTGCATTAGAGAGAATTTTTTTTCATGTATAGATGTTTTGGGCAATTGCTTTTCCACTTCTTTCCCTTTGTGTTTAGGAACTTCCTTACATGTTTATGTGTTCCTTGAAACATGACTATGTCTCTCTATAGCAAAATTTCTGGATAGGAGAAAAAGTCTGGAGAGAAAGCTTAATTGTAGTGAAAAAAATATATTGGATTATTTGTGGTTTTCAATTATCTACCATCTTCCTGGCCAAGTGAAACATATGGCATTAAAATCATTGGAAAATTTAAGTGCAGAAAAATTAAGCTTTTAAAGATGAATATAAATTTTCATGGTGTTCTCCCATCAGTTCACATTTATCACCCAAGACACCTGTTATTTAAAAATGTAAAAGTACTCAGAGCTTTCCTGGCCTTGTAATAAGGTGTTATATTTTTTAAAAAAAACTGCACCACAGTAATAATGTGTGTAGCCAGTCCATCTACTTTTATGAAGCAGATGATAAGCATTTTTGAAGGAAAAGAGAAAAATTACTCTTTTTGAAAGCAAATAGTGAATTCCTACTTTTTGTAATGGCAGTATAGATTGGGATTGATAAATCTTGATAAAATGCCTCCCAGACCTCCCCACCCAATGTTTGAGGACATCAAAGAACACACAATACTGCTAAAACTTCTTGAAGCAAAAAAGAAACACAAGTTATTCTTGAGCTTGACATTTCATAGTATTTTCTCCTTTGAGGCACTGCTAATTTATAAAATGTGTGAGACCAAAATGCCAAGAAAGTAAACATAAAGGGACAGGTAAGAGTCGGAGATGCTTGAAAGATAACTGTCTGATGAGTTGGGAAGAGAAAGATCCCAACATTAGAACCAGCCAAGAAGAATAATTCCTAAGTAAACACCTTAGGTTTCCAGTGCATTCCCCAGAAGCCATGCCTCAGGTGTAAGAGAGAATGGGAGTAGAGAAAACCTACTAAAGAGGAAGCCCATCTGCAAAACATCTCAGTTCCTGAGGGCAAGTATCACTACTCAACAAAAAGAAGAAAGCAAGCTCTTCTCAAGAGGACCTCAGGGACAGCATCAAATTATTGTCATGATTCTCCATACAAAATTGTTCCAGATGTTGAAATCATTAGATGCGGACCCAAAAACTGATTTGTATATTCAAGAAAATAGAGGATGAGGTAGAGAATCTAACCAGAGAAATTTAAACATAATAAATTGAGATTAGGAACTCAAAAAATGTGTATAAGACCAGATGAGACAGTGAAAGAAATGATTTGCAACCTGGAGGGTAGAACAATATAAAATATCCAGAATAAAACAGATGGAATAAAAGCATTAAGAATACAGGAAAGTGTTAAGTAGCCTATGGAACCCGCTAGAAGGCCTAATATTTATGTGAAAATGTCCAAGGGGAAGAAGAAAAAGAAAGGGTATAAAATCATTAATGAATAAAATAATTTCAAAGATTGTTAAAAGAACTTAAGCCACAGATCCAAAGAAGCTCCACCAAACTTAAGCAGAATTAAAAATAAAACAAAAGCCTGTCATATCAGGAACCAACAGCTACTAGTCAAAGACAGAGGAATCTTAAGTGTCCAGAGTAATTAAAGACATTCTACTGCTAAAGGAGAAAGAGTAGGAAGGAGAACTGACTTCTTTAAAAATAACGTCAAAGTGAACAAATCTGAGAGTTAAAAGCTCCAGTAGGATCCAGTCATAGGGGATTCCCAGTTTTGTGTTTAACCTCCAGGTGGTCAACAAGATTTTCATAGCAAGTATCAGAGAAAAAAAATTCCTCCTTCTAGTGGAAAGTTGGTGAGGCAGCAAGGAAAGAACCATTTTAAAAAATCCTTCCTAACAAGGCCTGACCCTGGAGAAATCACTTAACCAAAGCCAAACTTCTGGGGTATTATCAGGGTCTAACTTTACTCAAGAAAGGGAAACACCCAATTCCAACCCACTGTAACTGTATTGAATCAGCTAAGGTTGTCAGGGACTAACTCAAAACCACCTGTCAAGTTCAGAGTCCAGAGCATATGCTCACAGAAAGACTGAGACATAATAGAATAGCTAATAATAGACATAATAACAGAACATTTCCCTTTCCCTCACACCTTACCAACACATAACTAAAGGCTTATTTTTAGCAGTCTCTTTTATCTGGTACATCATGTCTGGCTATCAAGGAAAAATTACAAGGCATATTAAAAACCAAAAGAAATTTGATGACATAGAGCAAGGATCAGAATGAGACATGACAAAGATGTTGCAATTTATTCTTTTAATGTTCTCATTAGTGCATTAAAGTTATATATAGCACTGAGGTTAATTTTGACATCTCCATAAAAGTAAATAAGCTAGTTGGCTTCATTTTAGTATCAAGTATGTCTCATTGCTTTTCCTTCATCCTTCTGCTGATCCCCTTCCTTTACTCTCTTGGTCTTGAATATTTATTTATTTATTTTTAATTGGTGCCTTATAGTTATATGTAAAAGTGGAATTCATTATAAAGTTGACCACATCATACTATGTGTATTGTGCATATATCACAATGCAGACTGAGAACTCAGAACAACGTAATTAATTTGCTAAGGTTTCTAATGGATAAAGTAGACAACATGACCACATTCAAAAACAGATGGGCACTGGGCACGGTGGTGCACGTCTATAATCCCAGCTACTAGGCAGGCTGAGGTAGGAGGATCGCTGAGTTCAAAGTCAGCCTGTCAACTTAGTGGGGCACTAAGCAATTTGGTGAGACCCTGTCTCTAAATAAAATACAAAAAAGGACTGAGGATGTGTCTCAGTTGTTAAGTGCCTCTGAGTTCAATCCCTGGTACTATTAAAAAACAAACAAACAAACAAACAGATGGGCATTGCAAACACAAAAATGAAAATTCTAAGAAAGAACCAAAAATAAATGCTAGCAATCAGTAACACTGTCGATGATGAATCTTTGAGGATTTACCAGTAGGCTGGTGGATATGGCTGAGAAAAGTATCTGAGTTTCAGGATGTATCTACAGAAACCTCCAAAACTGAAAATTAAAGAGAACAAAAACTAAAAAAACAGAACAGAATATCCAAGGACTGTGGCAAAACTACAAAAAGTATAACATATGTAATGAGAATATTAGAATTAGAAGAAAGGAACAGAAGAAATAATTGAAATAATAACGACTGAGAATTTCCCCAAAGAGATATCCAGCACCAAAATCAGAACCAGGAAGCTCAGAGAACAGCAAGCAGGATAAATGTCAAACCAACAAAACAACAGGGAACACCCCCAAAGCCCAAACCCAAAATCAGTAACAAGAACAAAAACAACAAAACAAAACGCTGCGTCCAGGCATATAATTTCTAAAATACAGATAATTGAAGATAAAGAAAAAATTCTAATAGAAGCCAGAGGGAGGAAAAAACCTCAACTCTTCTCTAGAGGAAAAAAGATAAGCATTACATCTGATTTTGCCTCAGAAAACACATTCTAGATGCAAATGGAGTGAAATAATATGAAGACAGAAGAAAAATCCACCAACCTAGAATTCTGTACCCTGTGAAATTGTCCTACAGAAGTAAACAAGGAATGAAGACTTTCTCACAAATAAAAATTGAGGGCATTTATTGCAAATAGATCTATCTACCCTGAAAGAACTATGAAAGTAATTTCTTTAGACAGAAGAAAAATAATACAGATCAGAAACTTAGATGAAAGAAGGAAGGAGGGAAGGCAGGGAGAAAGGGCAGGCAAAGCATTGAAGAAAAATATATTTTCCTTATTATTAATTGATCTAGCAGATAACAGTTTGTTTGAAATAATTTAACAATGATGTGTTCAACTATGCATGCTATGTCTGTATCTCAGATATATATATATGTATCTCTCTATATATGCTTATCTATAAGTGATATGAATGACAGCAATGATAAGGAGTAAGTAGGAGGGGGAATTAAGATTATTTTGTGTTTATAAGATACACTGTCTGTGAAGTGGTATGGTGATATTTGAAAGTAGTCTTGGATTAATTGAAATGTATATTATGAACTCTAGAGCAAACACTAAAAAATGTGAAAAGAAGTTTAAATGATATACTAAGAAAGAAGAGACAATGAAATTATAAAATGCTCAATGAAGACCACTAAATACAGAAACTGAATACATGACAAAAATAGGAACAAAACACAAAGACAGAAGACAGAAAACTACTGTTTTCTAAATGTGGCAACTATTAATCCAACTGTATTAATAATCAGTTGAAACATCAGTGGTTTAGATGCACCAAGTAAAATACAAAGATTGCCAGAGCACGTCCAAACCAATATCCCCAACTATATGTTTTCTATAAGAAATTTACTTTAAATATAGACACACATATAGATTAAAAGTAAATGGGGCTAGGGATGTAGCTTGGTGGCAGAGTGCTTGCCTGGCATGTGTGCAGCACTGGGTTCAATCCTCAGCATCACATAAAAACAAAACAAAATAAAGACATTCTGTCTATATACAACTACAAAAAACTATTTTAAAAAAAGTAAATAAGGGAGGACATACCTTGATAACACAAATCAAAACAAAGTAGGAATACCCATATACATTTCAGAAACAGCAGACTTCAATGCAAGAAAAGTTATGAGGGATATAGAAGGGGATTGATTACATAATGGGAAAACAGTCAATTCTTCAGAAGATAGAACACTCATTAACATGTATGTACCTAATAACAGCATCAAAATACATGAGGCAAAATCTGGTGGAATTACAAGGAGATGTACATTGGTTCACTGTCATAGCTGAAGACTTCAATATTTCTCTATCATAAATGGACAGATCCAATAGTAATCAGTAAGGACATAATTAAACTCAGCATCAGCTGTATACAGCCAATACGTCTGCACTACTTCATCCAAGAGTACCACAATGTCTTCTTCTCATGCTCACAAGAAACATTCACCAAAATAGACTATATTTGGGGCCATAAAACATTTAATAAAACAGAAGTTATAAATATTAGAAATCATACAATGTCTTCTCTCAGACCACAGTGGAATTATCCAGAAGTTGGTAACAGAAAGATAGATGGAAAATATCAAAATATGTGGAGATTTAACAACACATTTCTATATAACAATGGATCAAAGAATTCTCAAGAGAAGTTACAACATATTTTGACTAAATGAAAATGAAAACAATTTATCAATATTTGTGGAATATAATGAAAGCAGTACACAGATATTTATACTATTAAATACATTTATTAGAAAAGTCCTAAAATTGATAATCTAAACTTCCATTTTAAGAAACTTGAAAAAGAAGAGCAAATTAAATTCAAAATAATAAGAAGAAAAGAATAAGGATGCATAAATCAATGGAATTGAACACTAGGAATCAGTTGAGGAAATCAACAAAACTAAAAGCTAATTATTTAAAAAGATCAATAGAATTGATTGTAGCTAAACAAGACAAAAAGAGGACACAAAGTATTAATATAAAAAATGGAGGAGGGAACATCACTATAGACCCCATGGACATTAAAAAGGATATTAAAGGAACACTATCAAGAACTCTTTGCCCACATGTTTGATAACATAGATGAAATGAACCAGTTTTTTGTTAGACATTGTCTGTCAAAACTCATGCCAGAAGAAATAAACCAACTGAAAAGGCCTATAACTATTTTAAAAATTGACTCAGTAATAACTTTCTAAAACAGTGATAAGCCCAGATGGGTTCTCTGCTGAATTCTATTAAACATATGACAAAGAGATTAAATCATTTTTTTACAATATCCTTCAGAATATAAATGCAGAGGGAATACCTTCTAACATTCTATAAGGCCAGGACTACTCTAAAATTAAAATTGGATAAAAACATTACAAGCAAAGAAATTAAGGCATTCAAATTGGGAAGGAAGAAATAAAACTTTCTTTGCAGAGGATGTGGTCATCTGTGTACAACATGTAATCACTTTTAGTGATTACATCAAAATCACAGGATATAAGATTACCACATGAAAGTCAATTAGTTTCCTATACACCAGCAATGCATAGGTGGAATTGGAAATAAAAATAATATCATTTTATTAGCATCCTCAGAAATGAAACTTAGATAGACCCAAACAAAATATCTAAAATCGGGAAAACCATACAAATCTAATGAAAAAAATCAAAGAACTAACTAAGTAAGTAGGCAGATGTACTTTGTTCATAGATAGGAAGATTCAATAATGTCAAAATTTCAACTTGATCAACAGATTTAGTAAAACCCCAAAACAAAGCAAAATCTCAACAAGTTATTGTTTGGATATTGAAAACACTGGTTCTGAAGTTTATATGCAGAAGTGAAACAACTACTCCAGTATAATCAACACAATGTTGAAGGAGCAGAACAAAGTTGGAGGACTGACACCACTTTGAGATTTACATAAATCTACTGTAGTCAAGACACTGGGGAACTGGTGAAAGAATAGACAAATAGATCAATGTAATCAATCAAACCGCAGACATACAACTGATCTCTGACAAAGGAGCAAAGGCAGTGCAATGAAACAAAACAGTCTTTTCAACAAATACTGTTGGAACAATTGAACACCTACATGGAAAAAATACAACCCTTACAAAAATTAACTCCAAATGGATCATTGACTTAAGTGTATAACGCAAACCATAAACCTCCAGAAAGATGACATAGGGGATACCTAGATGACCTTGGGTGTGGCAAAAACTTTTGATACACTACCAAAACAATGATCCATAAAATAATTGATAAGCTGGACTTTATTAAAATTAAAACTTCTACTCTGAAATAGACACTATCAAGAGAATGAGCAGACAAGTTGTACTGGGAGAAAATATTTGCAAAAGACACATTGGATAAGGAATTGTTATCCAAATATACACGAAAGCCTTAAAACTCAAAAATAAGAAAGCAACCCAATTAAAAAAAGGGACAAAGACCTTATTATGTACCTCACCAAAAAACATGTCCATATGTCAAATACACAGATAATAAGTTGCTCCATATCTTATATCATCGGGAAAATGCAAATTAAAATGAGATACCACTAAACATCTATTACAATGACCAAAATCCAGAACTCTGACACCACCAAATGCTGCCAAGGACGTAGAGCAACAGCAACTCTCATGCTTTACTGGTGGAAATGAAAACTGGAGCCATGGTGGTGGCGCATGCCTGTAATTCCAATGGCTCAGGTGGCTGATACAAGAAGATCACAAGTTCAAGGCCAGCCTCAGCAAACTAGTGTGGCCCTAAGTGAGACATTGTCTCAAAATAAAAAAGATAAAAAGGGCTGGGAATGTGACTTAGTGGTGAAGTGTCCCTGAGTCCAGTCCCTGGTACCAACAAAAAAAAGAAAGAAAGAAAGACAAGAAAGAAAAAAAGAAATGAGTTGTCATGCTATGAAAATACATGGAATAAAAACAAATGCATATTACTAAATGAAAGAAGCCAATTTGAAAAGGCTACATAATGTATTATTCTAAATATGGCATTCTGGAAAAGGCCAGACTATGAAGACCAGAATTCAGTTGTTTCCAGAGACTGAAAGAGTGCAGAGAATTTTTAGGATAATGAAATATTCTATATGAGACTATAATGATGCATATATGTCACTATAAGTTGTCCAAACCCATAAAATGTACACCATGAAGAATGAACTGTAATAGTGGACTTTGAACTGTGAAGTATGGACTTTGATTAAGCTGCAAAAATATAAGTTCATGAATGATAAAAATTTATATTGCTCTGGTGGGAGACATTGATAATGGGAGAGGCTGTGTTTTCATTAAAGAAGCTATATGAGAAATCTTTTTTGCTTTTTCCTCAATTTGCTGTGAATATAAAACTGTTCTAACAATAAATAAATAAATAAATAAATAAGTAAATAAATAAATAAATAAAATCTTAAAGAAATGGAACAATGACACATTTTTTAAGTGCTGTACTGCTTAACTAGAATTTCTCAATGAGTAAAAATACTCTTAAATACTGGGTAAAACAAAGAAAACTTCAGGCATACAAAAATCCTAGAGAATTTATCACCAAGTGTCTTGTATTAGAAAAATACTAAATAGTTTTTAGGCAGGAGGAAAATATAGAAATGCAGCTAGAAAGGAAAAGTAACGGAGAGAATAAATATATGGGATGATATAAATAAATTATGTTTTTCAGGATTTAAAACATACATGGAGGTATAACATATTGCCAAAAATGAGAGAAGAATGGTAAGTAGAATTAGTATGTTGAAGAATCCCATACCGTTTGGGAATTTATGTGATACTCTAAGTTGAGAGTGTGGGTTATAACAGAAAAGGAAGTGAAATAATGACTAATAAGCTAAGACGAGGGATAATGGAATAATAAAAAAAATTACCAATCCAAAAGAAAACAATAAAGGGGAGGAACAGTTATATAAAACATTGGAACAAATGGAATTTAAATAATAAATTATCATATTTAAACACAAATGCCTCAGAACAATAGGATGTGTGAATATGTTTTACATTAAAATTGAGTAAATTACAGACTCACAAATGTAATCTCTAGACAAATAATACAAGCACATAACACTAACAACAGAAATTCCACATCAATTCAAAAGAAGGCAAAAAATGGAGCAAAAGTGAAACAAACACAGAACATGTAAAACAGGTAGAAAAGATTAAAACGAAGAAGGACTTCAATCTGTTAATTAGGAGACTGAAAAAATACAATGACTAGACAGAAATATATAAGGGAGAAAGTGACAGGGAAGGGAAAAATCACGCGAAATTGTATTTGCTGAGGTGGAGGTGACTCATAAGCTTTTATAAACATAGAACTAAGCAAAGTTGCAAGGTAAACACCAATAGCGGTGGCTACTTCAATCATGTACATCAAATGATTTAAATTTACCTATAATCTATGCATAACCTTTAGTATATTTTAAATCATGTCTGTATTACTAACAGTACCTAATACAATGTAAAAGCTATGTAAATTGTATTGTTTAGGGAGTAATGACAAGAAAAACGTTTGTACATGTTCGGCAGTCATCTATTTATTGAAGAATGTTTGTGGTTACTTAAATTCATCGATGTGGAATGCATAGATACTGAAAACTGTGTATTAATTACTTAAGCTTTCTCACAAGTACTTGAAACCATGATCTCAACATTTAAAGCAAGGACATATGCAAAGAGGTAGTATATTTATATTCAGAAAGAAGTACAGATGTATGCATAGAGATATGTGTGGGGATATAGACTATATGTATAATGATATTATTTTAACCTGAGAGGTACTTTGAATTTGCTTTAACTTTCTATTTCTATCAAATGGAAATTGCAATGTACTCTCAAAATTTCTTCAGATTCCTGAGAGCTTACATTTTCATGATTGTGCTGTGCTCGTCCGTTTTTGTTCCTTTCAAACTCTTCATCTCACTCATGCCTCATATTCACTCTCTGTTCTCTTCACTCTATTGGCACACTTATGTAATAGTTGGCTTTCCTTAATTTCCTCACATCACCACCCCACAAGCAATTTTTGTGTGTAGAGATTTATCTTGAGCTTGGAATGACAGGGAAGGTGCTCAGCAATGTGTAAAAGTTATTTGGCCACGTCCCCCTTAAATGGAGAACTCCAGAAATTAATAATTCATAAGTTTTAAATCACTTTTATGATATCACATTGTTGAAATTATTCTATTTTATTAGTTATTGTTGTGTTTATAAGTTATTGTTGAATTTATAAATTAGTATTATACCTGATTTATAAATTCTTACTGTACCTAATTGATAAATTAAATATTATTATAAGTATGCAAAATAGGAAAAAACACATAGTACATATAGTCTTTGGTACTTTTCATGGTTTTAGGCATTCAGTGAGGATCTTTCACACATTAAGGGGGATTACTCTATTTTCCCAAGCAAAAAACCATCAACTCTCCCAAGGATAAATGAGGTAACTATCATAAATTGTGGTTTAAATAGCAAGATTAAGTTAATACATAGATAGCCACAGAGATATGTTAAGAAGAAAGGAGATGTCGGGGCTGGGATTGTAGCTAAGCGGTAGAGCGCTTGCCTCGCATGCGTGAGGCCCTGGGTTCGATCCTCAGCACCACATACAAAACAATAAAATAAAGACATTGTGTCCATCTACAACTAAAAAAAATTAAAAAAAAAAAAAGAAAGGAGATGTAAAGAGACAGGAGTTGACTAGCTACTTGATTGTCTGTTTACCCTCTTTTAAAATATACTGTTTGTTTTTTCTCCTATCCAGAAATGCCAGGACTGATAAACATAAATCATAAGTCTTTAAAAATATACCAAATAAGAAAATTTTCCTCAGAAACGAGGAAAAGCTAATCTACTTGAAATGGGATAAGGGTCCCTTTCACCATTCCCTAGTCTACAGAAGGCAAAACAGTATTACAGAATTTAAGGGAATTTAAGGGTGAAAAGGATCTCAGGATAAAATACCTGAATCCTGTTTTCCCAAGTGGAAAGCAAATAAAATTTCTGTGGGAATGCAAGTTCTTTTAGATGGGCATTGTTGAGATGGATAATGGCAAAAACAATGTGTACTTCTGTGTAATCCTGTCAGAGAGTTTTTTTTTTAATATAACACAATGTTTACAATGGGAAATCCATCATTGAACAGAATGAATAAATAATATTTCTTTTAGATTTTGGCTACTTGATTATTGTTTATATTTTATTTTTTTACAAATTTAAAATTTTGTTATTTTCATTTTTATATTCAATTTAGTTGTTTTCATAACAGTCACCCTTTGAATGTTTACCCTACCTGCTATATTTTTCTCATGATTCCCTACACAGTCCTTCTTCAGTAATTATGTGGAACCCCTTTTTTTAAAGTTGTTTTTAAATTGTCAATGGACCTTTATTTTATTTATTTATTTATATGCAATGCTGAGAATCGAACCCAGTGCTTCACACATGCTAGGCAAGCACTGTACCACTGTGCTACATAAAACTCCAGCCCATGGAACCACTTTTTGAAAACTGTAAAGCCAGATAACAACGATATAAAACCAGATAACCAGAAGCAAGTAAAGTAGAACCGCTGGACAGGCTTTATTTTGGAAAGTATGCTCCCGGGCCAATCTCCCCTCCCCAATCACCAGGCTTGAGCGGGAGGTATGGCCCCCAAGCCTCGTGGTACAGAAAATTTAAAGGGCTCCTCCAGGAAAAGGAAGACTTAAGGCAGGAAGGGAAGGGCCTGAGGTAGGAAGAGGAGGTGATCTAGAGTCCGGTGTCCTCTGAGATTGGTCAGGGGATCCTGCTGAGTTCAGAGTCCTTTCGGGATGAGCAAGGAAGTATGGCGACGCCCATGCTGAGTGTTCCGTGTCTCTCTGTGCACGCGGCTCGTAGCAGCCATGTTGGTGTGTTTGGCGCATGCACGCTGCTTACAGCTTCAGTCTGCCTGGGCAGAGGCAGCCATGTCTGTGTTCTGCATTTGCCTCACTAACCTAACAAAAACTACTCTGTTTGCTCTAATTTTAACGTAAGTACTACATTTTCACTACCTTTCTTTTTTCAGTTACCTGTCATCTACCTCTACTTTAAGATCCAGGTGGAATCTCATCTCCGTTAACCAGTCCACTCAAGTCAGTTCAGGTTGCTTTATTAATCTCTTCACTGAATCCTACTATATGATTAGCTAGTCTCACACTTATCATAAAATAATTGTTCCCTAGGCCTTGTTTTTGTTTTAGATATCTTATATCCACCCCTTCCCTATGTATACAAAATGAGGGGTTCCTTATTGGGTGGTTAATCTTAATTGGTTAACATTGATAGTAGAATTATTAGTTTCTTAGATTATTTGACTGTTCTCCAAATATGAAACAAATTTAGCCCACGAACAACATTTTTAAAAAGTAGACTTTTCCAGTGAAATTCCATTTAACCATGATTTATTCAAGGTATGACAGTTCAGGTTTCAGGCAGCAGGGCTTCTAGAGAAATAAGCAAAAAGAAATGTAAACTGTGAAATAACCACAAGTTTGTTGACATCTGTAAGCTTATTAGAATAAGCCCTGATTAAAGCTATTATCCTCATTGTTCCTAAGGGTAACAATTCTTTTTGCAACATCAAAGGGAAAGAATGGAAATGGAAGCAGAAAGGTGAAAATAGTATTAGAAAAAGAGTTCGAAAACAGCTTAGGGAGTTCTTTTTTTTAGGTCTGCAACTTGCCTGTTCTGTGGCCTGGGGCAAGGGCCATGTCTTAGGAGTCTTGTTTTCCTATTCTGTCAATGGAATGTGGATATTCACCATGTATATTTACCAGGGCAATTTTTTTGTAGACAATAGAATATGACTTTGAAGATGGACAAGAAGACCTTCTCAGAGCCTCAACAGTGGTGATTCCAAACAATGCAAGCACCAACTTTATATAGGATCAGGGAGAAGGAAATTGTCTAATTTAATAGCATCACAAACTGTAATTAATACTTAATGAAAAAATTATTCTTTTTGAAATCATGTGTTCAAAACTGTAGTTGCTACTTCAGTTTCTACCTACAATTGTATTGACAGCCATCTATGGACTATATATGGAATAAATCGGCATGGAAGCCTATTGAGTAGGAAAATCTGGTATTTGGGAACTTCTAGTGGCAATTCCACTGGGTAAGATTGCCCAGATACATGTGAATTTTTATTCAGCTCTGCCAAAAAAGTCCCACCTAGCACCAGAGTTGGGGTGACCTGCTGCAGCCACCTAGCCACACAGACTCTCAGAGATGGGTGTAGCCTGCCAAGATACCAATCAACCTGTTGACTGCAAGACATCATGAAGCAAGACTCCACCCTTGAAACCTTATCCCTGTCTTTGATAGTCTCCCTTAAATAATCAGAGCCATTTTTTTTTTTTTGGTACTGGAGATTGAACTCAGGGGCACTCAACCACTGAGCCACATCCCCAGCTCTATTTTGTGTTTTATGTAGAGACAGGGTCTTACTGAGTTGCTTAGGCCTCGCAGTTGCTGAGGCTGGCTTTGTAATCAGAGCCATTTTTTAACTGTTTAGCCCCAGCTCTTGTGTGGGCTGGATCTATCAGGTGCTCTGCATTTAGAACTATTTTTCTGACTTTGTCTTTTATTTCTTTACTAGTTATTTCAGACTGTAATTTTCTCAGGTGGCTTATCCCCTCCTGTCCAGGAGAAATTACCCCTGTGAAGTGTTGGCCGCCTTGCGATACAATAGTGTAGAGTTTAGAGTTTTTTCTTTCCCAAATGAGTCTTGAGAAATATTTAACATGAGAGACAGCTAAGTCTGGGCAGTAAGAGTAAATTCAAAGCTAGAAATATACTATGGTTTGACTATGATGCATTTCCATAGACCTAACTTGAATTTTCAGGTTTTTATTCTTAACAGGAACCCAAATATAATCACAAAAAATGTTTTTTTGTGTCTCTATTCCCATCTATTAAATGGGAGCGTTATTATGTTTTATGAAAAACTCTAGGAGATCACAAGATCAAATGTCTACAGGGAGTGAAGAATTAAAATAAACATATAAAATGTATTGTAGTAAGTCATAAAGAGGGGTAGGGAATGTATCTCACTGGAGAGATTGCAACCCATTTAAACTGGCTGACTGATATCAAGCAAGCAAATTGCTTGGAACAATGCTGTCATGTCTGTTGTTTTTCAAGTGGATTTTATATATGAGTTTCCAGATTTGGGGCATTTAATTTAAAAAACTTTAGATCACTGTGCAGGTCAAATGCAGCCTATTTGCGGGTCACCACGCGAGCTCTATTTTACAAACGTGCCTTTGAGAAAAGATTATGAGAAAAAAAAATTACACCTGATTGTCTCCAGGTGCTCATGTTACATGTACAGAAACCAAAACCTCAAGAGACAACCTGGCTGGTAAATGTTTTATGTATTCAACCAATGCACCAGATATTGTGTTAGAAACTGGAGATACATTAGAGAATAGTAGAGACATAATCTTTAACATCATAGAGCTGTTCACTTGGACCAAGGAAATAGCACATATTGGATAGCTGAGACCCTCCATAACCAATTTAGCTTCTCTTTGAATATATTCACACCTCCTAAAGTAAAGTGGACATGATGCTGTGATAGACTAGATCAGGCTTTTTTTTTTTTTTTTTTTTTTGTACCAGGGATTGAATCCAGGGGTATTTAACACTAAACCACATCCCCAGCCCTTAATTTTTTTTTTTTAAAGACAAAGTCTTGCTAAGTTGCATAGGGTCTTGCTAAGTTGCTGAGACTGGCTTCAAACTTGTGATCCTCCTGCCTCAGCCTTCCAAGCCGCTGGGATTACAGGCTTGTGCCACTGTGCCTGGTTTGGATCAATCATTCTTAGTCACTGAAATGTTCAGATAATCAAATGCCCTGCACAGAAAATTGGGCTGTGTTGCAGCCAAAGGGAAAGATCTTTCCTACTTTGTCAAGGAAGATATTAGCAAAGGGTATTAGAGTACATATGTAGAAATGATGGAAAAAGACTTTCTTTTACTACTTAAGAGTAGATATAGCAATTTGTGATTTTCATTAATATGGTAATTTCCTCATGTGATATGACTTGGATGTTGTAGGTAAATCCATGGTAAAGGAAAATTGTTCTGGAAGTATATATTGTGTTCTGCTTGTTATTAGATAGCAGGACAACTGAACTCCTTTTTGGTACTCATGGCCTTTTCCCTTCCCACTTACCAGGATTTGCTCACTTTTTAATTTTTTTTTCCCATCTGGGATGTTTTTCTATTCATTTAAATCCTGCCTATCCTCTAAGAGGCAGCACAATGGAGCCTCCTTAGTGAAGTAGGAGATCATGTCCTCCTTTGCTGAGTCCTCATATGTGTTTGTTTATTATTTTAGGGACAAATGGAAATATCATATGGGTAACATATTAAGAATTGGCATTTTGTCCTCTAAATTCTCAAGTATACTCTTCTGTTGTTAATAATTGTATAGTCCTAACCTAATCTGTGTTCACTTGTGTTCACTTAGAAATCCAATCTATGACAATACAATAGAGTTAAAGTCAGGTCCCTAGGAGACTAGGAAAGGAATACATAGTGCTCCCCTGTCATTATGTTTATAGTGTTGGAAATGGACAAGGTGTGAGAAGGATGTCACTCCTTAAGATCAGTACAGGACATTTTTTGTATGAAATAGTGTGAGGGCAAAAAATCAACTAGACATTAGAATTTAGACAGTTCCATAAGTAAATCATTTCCTCTCTTCTTTGCACAAGAAGAATTATTGTAGCCAACTAAAAACAAAATATGGACAATTTTAGTGAAAATCAAGGTAAAGTATTTTTCCTACTAGAAAATTTTTTGTAAGTGTGGAGAATAATTTTGCTGGTGACATGAAAATTGGGCTCTTGATCTAGTCTTTTACCTCACCCAGTCTACTTCATTACTGATCACCAGTGATAGTAACTCTTTTTTATGTTTTATTTTTTAGTGATCTTTATTTTTTTAAAAAACAGTTTTAGGTTCACAGCAAAAGTGAGCAGAACTACAGAGTGTACCTGTAAATCCTGTCTCTACAAACCCGATCTTCTTCACTATCCACGTCCTGTACCTGAGTGTTCCTTTCTTACAATTAATAACCCTACATTAATACTCTATAGTTTATATTAGGGTTCACTTTTGGTTTTATGAACACTTCATGGGTTTTGAGAAATATATATGCCAGGTATCCACAATTACCGGATCACACAGATTAGTTTCACTATTCTGAAATTCCTTTATGATCTGCAAGTTTATCCCTCCATCTCAATTTCCCTGGCAAGACTATCAGGGAAATAGGCTAAACTTTTAACATGAATTATGTCATTGAACCTACTAAAACTCTGTGAGGTGAGTGGAATCACTCCCTTTGTATAGATGATAGAAGCAACTTGGACAAATTTAGCAACTTGTGTGAAGTCACCCCACTAATGAAGGACAGAGCCATGCTTCATTAGATGCTTCATAGATACCTGCCTGCCTCCACTCAGAGCCTACTCTTTATCCTCACAATATTTTTTAACATATGACTTAATATTTAACATTGCTTAGCCAGGCCTTTTTCCTCTTTACTTCATCAAACTTCTCTTTTGATACTTGTTACTGAATGAACTCTTCATACCAGCCAAATTGGTGTACTCTCTGTTCACTCAACAGATCAGGTGCTTTTGTATCTTCCTACTCTTTGTAAATTCCAATCCCTGTAGGTCCTTTCAAATGCTCTCTGCATGTCCGAGCCCTGGTCTTTGGTCCAGGCCAATGCCCTGTCTTTCATCATTTCCTCCTCTGGTCTTGAACAAAATGCTATTTGTACCTCTCATTCAATATCAAAACAATATCATTTTTTATGCATATATGGTTTTCCATTCAAAACCATTTCTTAAGATCTAAGATTATGTCTTTTACAACTTTGTATTCTACCCAGTAAGTTTTCAAAGAAGATTCTGATTCATAGAGAAGGATCTGTAAGTGTGTGTTCATTCATTCATGAACAACAATGAGGTTGAGGTTGTGAAGAAATAAAGTAGACTTGATATATGTCTAGGAAAGCACTTTGGATATTATGTCTACTGATACATGGAACCAACTAGAAGCAAATAAACCAAAAACCCAATAAGACTGTGAGGTAATTAATTTGACAGAGAAACAAAGAGACAGAAAAAGGCATTGAGTATTCAAACCTCAAAGAAAACGTGAGGCCTAAAAACTTGGATAAATAGAAAGTATGCTGATAAAGGGAGCTGACTCCACTGCCAGGGCAGAGAGTATTAAATGACACCAGCCCCCAAGGATGGCATCCATGCCATGAAACACAGACTTCTCTGACTCCTATAGTCCCCTTTCTGAAAGTAGAGTTCTTACTTGCAAATATGCTATTCCTGTTTCACCATTTTCCTGGGGGTGGGAAGAGGTTGATAACTTGAACTCTTTGAATTTTTAGATCATGAGACCAAAGAATTAACGTCTAAATTTGATGGAGAGGACTGCATACTATGCAGAAATAATTGTGTGTGTGTGTGTGTGTATGTGTGTGTGTATGTGTGTGTGTGTGCGCGCATATATATTCCTTTTGTGTTAAATTACTGGAGTATTTGGCTTTAAAAAAATCTCAGCTTCACTTACATTAAAACATCCTCAGTGATAAAGTTCCTTTACTTCTTTGACTTCAATGAAATTTGACTGTCCCACATGCCTATCTCCTCTCAAATGAAAACCATTGGTTTTATGTACCCAGAGAGCCTTAAGCTGAGTGGTAAGCTCAGTATGCTTTTGCTCTTCTATACTTTTAATTTATTATTTTATCTTTCTTCTGTGAAAGGCCACTGGATTTTACATAAGCTGAACTCTGTTTATATTAGGTTCTATTCTTGGTAAGCACAATATTCTGATGAAAGGGAGCATATTGCCTTTTCCACACCTAGCCATATCACAATATTCCAACTCCTTAATAACAGCAAAGCAAACATTCCATGATGAGAGGCAAGAGCACAGGGCATGCAGGGAAAAGGAACATTGGGAGGAAGTTGTTGGAGGAACACATAGAGTCATAGGAGGCATGATCTACTATATACACTGTGAAATAATTCATGGTTTTACGTCTCCTAGCAAAATGTAAAAAATGTATTTCAAAAATGAAACTTAGGAAAAACTAAGAGCAAGGAAAAATTATGAGCACAATTTTATACAGAGATCTGCCTTGAATGATCATGCCCTATCCTATTCATTTCCTTATTAATTTGTATGAGCTATGAGGTTAAATTGATGGGCAGGCAAAGAGGATCAAACAGAACCAATTTGGTAAGACCAAAATTGAGGAATTTCTAGTAGCTGAGAGAACTATAGCCTAAGGAACCGTTAGCATAGTTAGGTGGCTAGAAATGAGTAGAAATGGGAGAAAGGGAGGACAACACAGAAGGGGGACTGGCAAAGGGCCTCTGTCAAATTGACTCAGAGAGATGCCACTAGGACATCAATTCCCCCCTTCCCTTGTGTGGATGGACTATAGAAGAAATCCATGTTAGGAAGATAGGCAGACCACTCAGAGCCGCTGAATGGCACCACCAGTCTCCCCCTTATCTTCCATAAAGTGGGTGCAACTCCAGAGATTTAAGGGCACACACCATGTTTCCAAGGTCACACATGCCTACAAGCTACTCTGAGGGTCAGTTGACCATTATATAACCTTCTGATAGTAGACCAGGCCAGAAAAGGGAAAGTGATCCTGGTACACAGGTATATACCTTCGGTTTTCACACAGTGCAGGTGAATGGCTTCCTTCAAATGGGCAGCAGCTTAAAGAGGTACGACTACCAAGGTTTTGCTCCACTGCAAATTCCCACCCCTTATCCTAACAAAAGCCTCAAACCTAATCATTTTAGTGCATTTCAGTCTCTGGCTGACCTGCCTGCCCCTCTCTCTGATGTGCATGTCACATTATCTTGGCTTTCCTTTGCCTTGTAATAACCTGCTCTAATTGCTCTCTCTGCTTGGCTATACTTCTATCTCTGCCCTGAAGTGACTGCCCTATTGTTAGGCATTATATCCAAAAACCAAGGATCACTCCACCATTGATTCAACCTCCTGGTTACAGAATCTCATTTTGAGAGAACTTTGGGGTTCTCTAGGAAACTATAACCATGATAGACTATTGGAGTTAATGAGGAAATTAGGCTAAAGTAATCAATGAAGTCTTCATAAGAGATTGGGGCAATTTTTAAAGCCCTGGGTGCTAGGTACAGTTGCTAGTTGGGACTGAGAGAAACACAATTCATTTCTTCAGAGGTTCTAGAATATGACTAGTTCTCTTTGGAGCCACAGAAGCTTAGTTCAAAGACTGTTGGTGTGAGTGTCAGTCCCTGCATTCCTATCTTAGCTCCCATGTGCCTGTGATTATTGATGAATTGTTACCATCTATAAAAGCTGGCTAATAATCTAGTTCGTACCTACATTTTAAAGAAAGCATTTGCAGGAAGAAATGGACTCTATTGTTTCTCCCAGGCTCTCCCTTGTACTCACATTCTCATATTCTTCACCTCTTTGAATCTGTTAAATGAAGTCTAGTTTAATAATTATTTCCATTTAGTGAATACTTATTACGTATCAGATAATTGATGAGAGATGTCTTTTTTAAAATATATATATATATATTTTAAATTGTAGATGACACAATACCTTTACTTTACTTATTTTTACGTGGTGCTGAGAATTGAACCCAGTGCCTCTCACATGCAAGGCAAGTGCTCTCCCACTGTGCTACAATCCCAGTCCCAAGAGATGTCTTAACAGTCTTATTCTGTATCTTTTTATCAACCATTCAGGGTTAAAGAAATCAAGGCTCAGAGAAGTGAATAGACTTGCTCATGATTATACAATGAGTAAAATGGCAAGGTAGAATTCAGTCATAGGCATGTTCAGCTCTGAAGCCTGTCCATCAATTTGAGAAAGGAGTAGGAATTAAATGAAGCATTAATAATTAAAACTATCACCTTAGTTGGCTAATCCTCAGCTGCACCAGTACTGTGCCACAGGAGGTGAGCAGCCAGTTTCCAGCAACTGCATGGAAGTTTCAAACGAAATACAGTTGTTATGCAGATTGCCTGGCTTAGCAACAGAAAGCAAACAAAATCCAAAGCTTCAGAGGGGACTTTGAAGATAAAAAGCTTTAAAAAAGGAACACAAGGTTGTTTAAATGCTATTGAACGAGTTTCCAAGGGATGGCTGTTGTTATATTTTAAAAGAAAAATTATGTTTTTTTTTTTTTTCCTTTGGTGCTGGGATAGAGCCCAGGGCCTTGCACACACCAGGCAAAAGCTCTACTGCTGAGATATAACGCCAGCAAATTTTATGTTCTTTTAAGAAACACAGGTGTGTTAGTCAGGTTTTCATTACTGTGATCAAAATACCTGACAAGAACAATTTATAGGAGGAAAAGTGTATTTTGGGCTCATAGTCTCAGAGGTTCTGTCCATGATTGGCAGACTTCATTGCTCTTGGCCAAGGTGAGGTCAAGGAGAGAAAAATACTCACCTCATGGTATCCAGGAAGCAGAGGGAAGGGGGTAGGCT
The DNA here is from genome assembly GCA_028644305.1 of Xerus rutilus. Lineage (NCBI taxonomy): Eukaryota > Metazoa > Chordata > Mammalia > Rodentia > Sciuridae > Xerus > Xerus rutilus. The sequence goes on along the minus strand of CM053405.1, from coordinate 30,278,999 downwards.
GAAGAAGGAGCCGTGGAGAAGGTAAACCCTTCTAGGGCATAACCTCAGTGGTGTACTTCTTGCATTAACACAGGAGTTTTGAGGGGATACCGTATATATAAGCTGTAACAGGAGTGGAAAAGGCAATTACCAACAAATGGTCATTAATCATTCATTCATTCAACATTCTTCATTACTGAACTCTACAAATGAGTACATTAACTATATAAAGTGATTTAAAAGAATGATTATAAAGCAAACACCCAGATAATATAAGGAATATAACAATCACTGGCTCATTAGATGATAGGTCCTGAACCCTTCCCCAGAATGTTCCCCTTCTCTCTAGGTATTACCTAGTTATTTCCTGACTTTTTTTTCCACTGGAAAGAGAAAAATTCTTATATGTCCTAAATGTATTTACAAGGCCCTGAGGATGGAGGAGGAGAGATGAGAGAGGTTACTTAGTTGACAGTAACACTGAAAACAAGGAAGAACTTTAAAAATTTTAACCCAAATCCATAGGGATCCTCTAGGAGCCACTCCTTTTTACACCCCCAAAATCCAGAAGCAAGGATTGCACCTCTTGTGGACTATCCTATCCCAAAACTTCCCCTGCATTTGCATTATCCTCTCTCTCTAATTTATAGCCCTCTTATTTATACTATAACCCTCTATTTAAAACCCTCTTTTCTATTGTTCAGTACAAACAACTTACACTTTCCTTTCCCCAAACTTCTCTTATAAAAATGCTTTTAGCTCTAAGTCCAGTGGTCATTTTCTTCAAACTGCTATTTATTCCTGCTGCCAGTTGTCATGGGAACTTGTTGTGGGACCAGTAAGGATCTGTAAAGACTCAATAAACCCATTTCAGAGATCCCTCAGTCCCAAGAGTTTTGGTTCACTATCACCTATGCATGCATTCCTAAGCTATATACATAGATGCCCATTGGCTAATGATGGGGTTACATCTGGGTAAGCTTATCTTAAGTTTAAAATATCATAATTGGAAATGCATTTAATATGCCTAACCTAATGAACATCAGTGACTTAGCCACACACTACATTGTATTGATGGTTTTGCCTCATGAACACATGGCTGGTGGAGTTCGCTAACCCTCCTCCGCTCAAGAGACTACAGTAGGGTATATTGCTAGCTCAAGGAAGGATCAAAATTCAAAATTCAAAGTATTATTTATACTTAATGCTTATTGATCTTGCATCATTTTAAAGTAAAAGTAAACAAAGTGTTAAGTTGGGCCATCATCAATCAGGAACTGGTCTTTTTTTCTTTCACTTATTTTGGAACTCCATGTAAGTAGGATAATAATATTAGTACATGTTCTTTTATGATATGAGTCTCTGTATATTTGTCCTGCTGGAGATTTATTATGATTTTTGAATTTATGCATCAATGTCCTTTATTAGTTGTGAGGAATATCAGCCATTATCTCCTTAAGTACTGTCCCTGTTCCTGCTGTCTTCTCCTCTTCCTGGAATCCCAATTATATGTGTACCATCCTAGCTGCTCACTCTTGCTTTCTATCTTTTTTTCTGTGCTGTGTTTTGAAACATTTCCTTTGGCCTATTTTAAACTTTACAATGTCTTTGGTCAGCTACATCTAACCTGCAGATAAATCCATTTATTAAGTTTTCTATTTCAATGATTACATTTATGATTTCTAAAAAATGATTTCATTGCTGTTCAAATTTCTTTACTGTATTTTGCATTTCATATTCCCTGAAAATATTTTCAAAACTGTGATTGATTTAATTTAAATACTGAGTCACCTTATTTCATTATTTGAAATATTAAGTGATCCATTTCACTGGATTTTACACAAAAAGCCTTCTGTCCTTGTTTTTGGTTTTTGAATTTATGCATTATTATGGTTGGCTCTGGAATGTTCCTCAAAGCTTCAGGTGTTTAAGGCATGTTTTCCAATGCAGCAATATTCAGAGGTGGTGCTTTGGGTAATTAATTGGATTAGATGGGCTCTGATACAATCAATGAATTAATCTATTGGAAGATTAATAATGTCATGACATGAGTGGCTTGGAAACAGTAGGAAGTGGGGCCTGGTTGAGGGAAGTAGGTCACTTGAGGCATGTCCTGGAAGATATTTCTTGTCCCTGGTCCTCTTTCTTTCTCTCTCCCTTCTAGCTGCTGTGAGGTAAACAGCTTTGTTCCACCTCGTCCTTCTGCCATGCTATTCTGCCTCAATTCAGGCTCAAAGCAAGGAGCCAGCTGACCGTAGACTAAAACATCTGAGGCCATAGGACAAAATAAATCATTCCTCCTCTGAGTTGATTTTCTCACATATTTGTCACAGCAAAGAAAAGATGACTAACACATGCTTCGTGGTTACATAAGCATTTGTGGAGGTTCTCTAGGCCTACACTGGAGGTCCATTCCTTCAGAGAGGACTTACATTTACTTACAGAGGATGAAGCATCACTAATACAGAACTCTTAAATTCTTAGGTTTTTGAGGATGCCTACTAATTAATTTTTAAAATTGATTTTATTATTTAGGTGGTTTTGGGGTCACAGCAAACTTAGGCAAAATATACAGTTTCTTATCTTCCTACCCCCAGACCAAGCCTTCCCCACTATCAACCTCCCATACCCCCGTGGTCCATTTGTTATAGTCCCTTAGTGAATTTAAGTTTAATTTGCAAATTTACAAGGCCAGCTTGCGTTTATAATTTCCTAGGGATATCCCCTCCTTCTCTATTAAGAACTGAAGCAACTTTCTTTGAAGTGCCCTCATGTTGGGAGAAGATTTTAGTGAAAGAAAACTATGAAATTCTCACCAAAATATTAGGGAAACCCCTTTCAAATGGATCTCAGTATGTATATTTAACAAAAACAGTTCTTCTTGCCCTTCATTTTAAGACATTTTGACTTTATGACCCATTTCAAAAACTGCAAAAGATTTATTCCCATTAAAGCAAGATTTTTTTTTCTTTTTCTTTTCTTCTTCTTTTTTTGGTCAGTGAGTCATTCCCTAAAAAAAAAAAATGAAAGAAAGAAAGAAAAATTACTCACATGGGCTATGACAAACTGAGAATGGAACTTCATGAAGGGAGGGTTTCCTATTTTACTGGGCTCATTCTGAGCTTGGTTTCTGTTCCTTTAGCATCAAGGTCAGGAAAACTGAAGTTCAAGTTTGCAGCATTCAACAAATGCTTTCATGAAAACAATGGTTCTCTGAGTTTTCTCCTGCAGGGGGAATTGGCCTAACAAATCTTTACAGTCCCGCAAATTCTTCAGTGAAATTAAGAAGGCTTGCAATACTTCTCTCCATCTTTTCCAGTCATGTCCATTTGGATACCTGTTCAAACATTTCATTAGGAACAGAAGGCCATTCATATCCTCTCAAGCAATAGATGATTATTGAATATCTACTACTGTGTTGGACATTTGGGAGAGACAATTATATATTGGATGCTGTTTCTGCCATGAGAAGCTTATAATCAAATAGGGGAGGAAGTGCATAAAGACTTTTAATCAAAGTTTCATTAAATCACAAAGTTAAACACTGCTTATAACATGGTATCTCTGTGTTATCCTCAAACATGATTGGGGTGACTGAGAATTCAGTCTGTGGCAAGAGTTCTTTGCACCAACACCCAAATTTGTCTTGGTTCCTATCAGGGAACAGAACACCAGTAGAAGGGACTCAGAAACAGAAGTGGGTGGAGATAGGACTTCTGAAGACATTTACCCCTGTTTACACTGTTTTCTTGGAGCTATTAAAAGGCTGATACAGTCTGTTCTCTTCTGTTTTCTGAACGGCTCCTTGCACGTGAAGTATGACCTTAAGCTCTCCTTCCTGGGAAGCCTGCCCTCCCCAACATTGTCAAGGAGGGCTTAAGGGTGTCACTTATAGCACTCATAACAATGGAGGTGGGATGGGCAGGTGGCCCAGGTAGAGCATGTGTTAGCATGTAGGAGGCCTGGATTCCATTCCCAGCACTGCAAACAATAACAAGAACAATGAATGGCCATGGCTTTCTTTGGTTAAATAGTTCATGTGATCATACAGTGTTCTGTGGACATTGAAAAACTTGAATAGGTCCTCTATCTTAAGATTTAAAATTAATTTGGTGCTTTTAGGTATACCTTTTTAATCCCAGGAAAATATTTAATGCATTTTTTCATGATTAGAATGTTAGATTTTATTTATGTAGAATAGGAAAAACGTCTAACAAATCAGTTTGAAGAAACCATGTTTATATTTACACATCATTCTGAGAGTAGCAGATCTGAAAGGCAAACCAAGGTTAAAATCCTAGCAATCAACTAAAGTTAATTGATGGAGACATTTCAGAGTAAAATAAAATTATCTTGACAGCTTTTCATTAGGATAACAACCTGACAGTCAAAGGACTACCTAATTTTTCTCCTAATCATGACAAATTATTATTAATAGCATCTTACACATATATTTCACATCTTGAGAGATGGATCCCTGAAGATTTTAAGCATGATTGGTGAAATTGCCTCTTCCCTTGTTAGCTAGTGGTTTATTCCTAATACAGTTCAAAGGGATCTTTAGCTCCTCAAATTTAGACCAAGAAGAAAAATCTAAAAATATAATGAAGAGTGTAAAAATTAATGCTGCAGAAACTGTCACCAAGTGATCATAGCCCACGTGAGTAATTTTTCTCTTTTCTTTTTCTGAGGGAATGACTCACTGAACAGAAAATCTCCCTTTGCATACAGAAGCATGCACTACACACTTCAATGGGAATAAATCTTTTGTAGTTTTCAATTGTGTTAGAAAGTTTAAAGATGAGGGGAAAGAAAGAAATTCCTTTCATTCTCTTCATTGGACACAATTTAGGATTGATTTGAAGAGGAATTTACCAAATTTTCTGTGAGAATTTCATAGCTTTATTTCCCTAAATCTTTGAGCCAAAGCTCTGGCTTTGCGTATCTATGATGCTTGAAGAAAGTAAAGAATGTTCTATCCATATTCCTGTCTGAGAATTCAAGAAAATTCTGGAATAGTAACTTAGAATAGTAACTTGAGTAGACTTCCAAAAAATGTAGAACTGAACACAAAATTGGGAATTCTTGATAAACGGAAAAGAACAGACCCACCCCCAACATTCTTTTGATCTGAGTATTTATAAATTATAAATCAATTGACAAAATGGTAAATAAAATTTGTTCTGTCTTCCAACTTTCAAATCTAACCTTTATAATGACAAATTGAAAAATTAATGTAAAGTTGTTATTTTTACATGGCTCTATACAACAACATTCACAACTGTCAGTTAAAGGAAAATCACATTTTAAAAATCTTTAAAATAAATCTGATATTAAATATATTTTAAAATTTTATTCAGTTTTATTAAATATTCTTATAACTGTATTTGCAGTTATATCATGAATTTCCTAACTGGCAATGTTTTTGTTGTGGGGATTTTTGCTTGTTTGTGTGAGTGCTGTATTGTGTGGGTACTCTACCACTGTGCTACAGTCCCAGCCCCCTATTTGGCAATGTAAAGAAGAAAGGGGCATCATATTCCTGGTGTTTTGTCTAGATGTACACATTTAAGGGAAATTGTGAATTATTTAATATTGCAAAATGCTTTCCAGCTAAGTGCAACTGTTGTAGTTCATTAATTCATGAATATCTCCCAAATTTATGAATATCTGGAATACAAAAAACATGTTCCACATTACTAGGAAACAATGCTTTATTATCCAAGAATATTGCATTCATGCTGAGTAGAAGAATTTGCCAAATTTTCCCTTCCTATTTTTCTTCCTTCCATCTGTGGTAGTCTGTTTCACTGTGACTAAAATACCTAGCAAGAGCAACTAAGAGGTGGAAAAATTTATTTTGAGCTCACAGTCAGAGGTCTCAGTACATGGTCAGCAGACTCCATTGCTCTAGGCTCAAGATAAGGTAGAACATCATGGAAAAGGAAAGTTTCTCAACTAGTGGCAGCCAGGAAACTGAGAGATGGCAGGAGCCAGGGACAAGCTATATAAACTCTAAGGGGATGCCTCCAGGGACCTACCTCCTCCAGCTATTCCCTAACTGTTTTAGTCAGCTTTTTTGCAGCTGTGACTAAAGGATCTGACCAGAACAACTGTAGAGGAGGAAGAGTGTATTTGAGGGCTTATGGTTTCAGAGGTCTTAGTCCATTGAAAGCTGGCTGCATTCTTTGGGGCTCAGGGTGAGGCTGAACATCATGGCTGGAGAGGGTGGCAGAGGGAAGCAGCTCACATTATGGTGACCAGGAAGGAGAGAGAGAGAGAGAGAGATTCCACTCTCCAGATACAAATATATATTTGTATATATAAAGCCATGCCCTAATTCCCACCTCCTCCAGCCACACCCTACCACTTCAGTTACCACTCAGTTAATCCCTATCAGGGGATTTATTCACTGATTGGGTTAAGACTCTCACAACCCAATCATTTTTTTCTCTGAACCATCTTGCACTGTCTCACACATGAGCTTTAGGGGGATACCACATCTAAACCCTAATACTACCTGCCTACAGTTACCACCCATTAATCCATTCAAATTATTAATTCATCAAATGAATTAATCCACTGATTAGGTTCCAATTATCATTAGCATTTTACCACTGAACATTGCTGCACTAATCTGAGAATTTTGGGGGGATACCTCACATCATTCAACATCACCACAATTCATTCATACTTCATTTCTTTCTATTCTTCCTTCCCTTCCTACCTTCCTTCTTTCTTTCTCTTAGGTACATATGCTGTCTGAATCCTCTTGTGACTACATAACTGTCTATCTTCAGTGTCAACAGGGACATAATCCAAAATCTTCATGGTACTTGTATATAGTGGTCCTCTGTTTCTAGGACATGGGAAAAAGATGAGAAGCAGCATTTCCTTGGGGCCTGAATGGTGTTGTCTACAGACCTGGATGTTAAAAATAATGTGCACTTTACCACAGCTGACCATGGGATCCTAAGTGACAATGAGTTCTTAATGTTTATTTAAGTATAATGTTTGTAATACAAAAAAATGATTCCAATTGTTGGAAATCTATTTTTTTCTAAAGTTTTTGTTTATGTGTATGTTTGTGATAACTGGATCTCTCTAAAGCAGGACAGGAAAACTCCTTGTGCAAGTGTGGGAAAGGAATTGACCAGAGATTTATGAATTCCAGTCTTCAAACTTGTTTTTGTAGAAGAGATTGGGAAACTCAGTCATGTTACCTATGCAGATTTCCCAGGTGACCTGTGAAGGTACAGGTATAACACAAGAGTAGCAGGAAGAAAGCTTCAGGGCGCTTGTTCTGTATGGTTTTGATGGAAGAAAGAACAGCTGATACAGACATGAGGGGTGGGTGGAGTGGAGATCAAAAGAATGAGTTTTTTGGAGTTGCAATTTTCAATAGAAGCTCACCACATGAATCAGCTTTGAAACAGAATTCCATGAATGTCTAGATTCAAAGTATATGATATGTTTCATGGAGTGTTTTTTCTCCATCAAACTCTGTCAAGAATTCTTCAAGTACCCTGGTGACTTTCAGGGCCTAAGAAATTGCTTCAGGACTTAATTTCTCCAGAGCCCCATTTTAACTGCTACAATAAGACGATATGAAAGAGATGGAAACTAACCACCTTGATGACAGGCTCAACTTTTAAAGTATTCATTATTTATTTATTTTTTTTTTGGCAACAGTTCAGAGGTTAAAGCTATGAGAAAGAATAGAACAAAGTTACAAGATAATGAAAACCTGCGCTTTTCTTCTTTCATTTCTAGGGACACCAAGCCACAATATTATGCACATTTTTAATGAATTCCATTTTTTGTCCTGTCACTTAAGCAATCAACCAACCAAATAATTTACATTTAAAAATGATATACAAAAAAGATTAAAGAGAGCAGAAGTTTCTTGTAGAGATGACCCTGTAGTGCCTCAACTTGAAATGTGAAGAGTGAAATGTGAGGTGGTATCCAGAGAAATACAAGTTTATGCTGCAATAATAATGAGAAAAAAAGTCCACTAATGTAAGTAAAAATTACATTATTTTTGTTCAAGTGTATTCAAGAACAATGGGAATATAAATCTTCATATTAACAGTATGGTCAGAAACTGAATTGAAGAAAAGCTGAAAATCCCCATCTCCTCATTTAAGGTTTATCAGTTGATATGTAATTATCAAGTTTTGGGAAAAAATGAACACATCCCCATTTTGGACAAATGTGGGTCTAGTTCACAGATAAATATTTAACTAGTGTAGTGATCACTTACATCCCAAAGTGTCAAGGTCTTCAAAGAAATCAGTATAGAGATAATAGTTAAAGGGGTTTTCTAGGTAAGTTGAAATGCTATATTTGTGTTTAAGGATTTGGGCATCGATCACAGAGGCTTCCATCCTAAAAGCTGGGTTTTTGTAGATGCTGAGATTCCTACAGCACAGAGAAACAAGTTGGACTGCTTAGAGAACACAAGTGCATTTCAACTTTTGTTTTTGTTGAGGAGAAGCCAGTTTCTTTACTCATACCAAGATATTCTTCTATGTCTCTTAATTACAGCAGGTTTACTTCTCTTGGTTAGTTTCTTAAAGGTCTTAAACGCTTTAAAATGTGTTTTAAGAGAAATAAAATCAAGATACATCACATAATAAAACACAAACCTTTATTTTTTTTAGCAAAAGCCATGGAATATGAGTATAAAAGCCAGTTTTTGCTTGACTATGTGTTACAAACACTCTTCAGGAGAAATTAAAATCTTCTCTGTAGGTAGGAAGAGACCCTTAAACACTATGGCTATTTTTTATCATAACTCAATGCTTAGATTAGGATTACTCTTTATGTTATTGTTTTATGTGGCATAGTTATTGTTGGGTTCTGTCATTACCAGCACTGAACTCATGGTTTTGTGCTAGGCACTAAAAATAGTAGATTACTTTTTTCTGGACAGTAAACACCCTTTAGCAGATTATTGGTATGCTTTTGATGACACTCTAAAGACCTGAAAGAGTTAATGTTCCTCCTTTAGCATCAGAAAGCAACTTAAGGTTATAGGAAAGTTTAGATTCTTCTGATTATAATCAAAGATAATTGGAATATTGTGCAGAGATAATTGGTGCATGGTGACTACACAAAGACAACAACCATGGATAAATACCATTTGTCTAGACCACACCTTAATGTGAGATCAGTTGCAAAACTCCCAATACCTTGATTGTTAATCTTATTTGGTTAGTTTTATGTAGTTCACATCACCTTCTTCTTTATGGCTGTCTGCTGATTATGGGCTGAGTCAGGTTGTTTTGTTATGAGTTATTCACAATGCCTTAGGGAGGCTGGCTTATATTATATGCCTCAGTTTGGATAAATACCATTTGTCTAGACCACACCTTAATGTGAGATCAGTTGCAAAACTCCCAATACCTTGATAATTTTATTTGGTTAGTTTTATGTAGTTCACATCACCTTCTTCTTTATGGCTGTCTGCTGATCATGGGCTGAGTCAGGTTGTTTTGTTATGAGTTATTCACAATGCCTTAGGGAGGCTGGCTTATATTATATGCCTCAGTTTTTTTTTTAAGTCATTAAAAATGAAAATATATCTAGGGTAAATTGATTTAGAAAAGGAGGGTATGACACCATGAAACTCCACTCACTCTTTTCTAAGCACGGAACTAGGAAGCATCCCAATGTCAATACCATCCCAAGGTAAGAGTGCTAGTCCCAGGTCCATTGGAGACTAGTCCCAGGTCCATTTGGGAGAAGCTGGGTTGATAAGCATAGAGGCTGGCCTGGGCATGCTGCTAAAGAGAAACTGCTTATGTTTGTTTGAGATAAAATAAGAAGATAGTTGTCAGTTGGTGCTAAAAACTAATGAGAGATTCCATAGTATAATGTGTCTACAAGTCCTCCTATTATCATTAAGATACAATAATGGAAGCTGCCTTCTTTTTTAGCTGAATGGCATATCTTTCTTCTCTTTTTATAATTTTCCTTTAACTGCAGAGCTACCTTTGATGTTAATGTTAACCCGATTTTACTTGAGTAAATTTATGGAGGAAGGAAGAGAGGAACACACATCACATGGTATGCTTTGACCCTGTATCTCTTTGTACCTGACCACTGGGATTGCTTTCCTTAAAGAATAAGATCAATCAAATATTTTAATTTCTCAAAGAGTTAGTGTAGTCACTTATAATAGCACTTTATATTTTTTAACCATTTTTTTTCTTTCAAAGTCTCATCTTTTATCATTCAGATCCAAACATCTAAGCTTACAGCATTGAACAGTTTTAGCAACCAATATGTTTCTTTTATGTTCCAAAAAACGCAGGTGGTTGAAGATGTTTTTGATGAAAACCAGAGGAGCAGTGTTTAATCTTCCTCCTTCCTCTTCTTTCCAGATGGTCCTAAAAAAATCAGTTTTAGTTTTCCCAATTGTCAAATGAAGATAGCTGTACTTGCAAGGATCAATTAAGATGATATGTGGGAAAGTTCTAAGTGTTATATGTAATAGTGCTTAAAAATACAAGATTTTGCTGTTATTATTTAATAATATTTATGTGATGGCTAATCTGAATTGTCAACTTGATTGGATTAAGAGATGGCAGGAATTAAGAGGATTATGAGTGTGTCAGGGAGGGTGTGTCTAGGAATGATTGACATGTGGGATAGCCAACAGAAATGGAGTCCCTCCCTAAGTGTGGGCAGCATCAACCAATAAGATGATGGGTTGGATGGAATAAAAGTTGGAAGAACAAGGAAGCAGCAGCAGATGCAAGCTTGATTCTTCTTGAAAGGTCCTTGATTGCTGCTGCGATTCTCTGAGGATATTAGACTCTTGCTTCTTCAGTCTTCCCAAGTGGATTCTCCAGAAGCCTTTGATCTCAGACTAGGGTAGCACCATTGATCCCTCTTGTTCTGGGTCTTCAGCCTCTTGAAATGCACAGCTACTGGTTCTTCCAACTCTCTAGCTTTCAGACAGTCATTGTGGACTATCCAGCTTCTGGTCGTGTAAGCCAACCTAAGCAGTCCCCCTTTTATAATTATACTTCCTGTTGATTTTGTTTTTTAGAGAACCCTGACTAATGCAATTTATATTCTGGTGTTAGGGAAACCAAGAACTAAGAAGCATTTAATAGGCATGTGTATCAGTCAGCTTTTCATTTCTATAACAAAATACTTGAGGCAGGCTAAATTTAAAAAGAAAGAAAGTTTATTTAACTCACAGTTTTAGAGGCTAGGCATCTCAACAACATGGCATAGGCTCTGGTGAGGACTTCCAGGTTGTCTATGTGACCTTGTGGTGAATTTCAATGATGGGATCATGTGTAAGAGAAGTGTTCACATACCAGACCATAGAGACTTAGGCATCAGGTTTTTATCACAACTCACTTTCTCAAGAATTCATTTCAGGTGACCAAGGGAAATGCCCCCAATAACCTAAGGATCTCCCTGTAAGCCCCAACTCTTTTTTTTTTAATGTTTATTTTTTAGTTGTGGGTGACAGAATATCTTTATTTTATTTTTATGTGGTGCTGAGGATCGAACCCAGTGCCTTATGCGTGCTAGGTGAGCACGCTACCACTGCGCCATAATCCCAGCCCCAAGCCCCAACTCTTTAAAAGTCCCACCAACTCAACTTCACCACACTGAAGACCAAGCCTCCAACACATAGCCCTTGCAGGACAAACCACATCTAAATATCAATATGTAAGTAATGGACTCCTTTTCACTGGTGAAATATGTCTTACACTTGGTAGAGATTAAAATGGAATTTTAGAAAAGATTTCTTGAGATTTGAACAGATTTTAAATCAGTTTTATGTATAACAAAGTAAAGTTAACTTCACTGGATACCAGGGATCTAGGTCCTGAAGCCATATTCTTTACAGGGTCAAGTAGAATGCAGATCTTAAGTTAAAATATTCCATGGAGCAAGTGTGTGTGTTTATGTGTGTGTACACAAAAATAAGGGAAAGGCAAAGTTGTTAAAAAAAGCCCCACTCCTAATATATATTTAACTAAGTTTATTATTTGCAATGTATTCTCTGGTTAAAAGTGTATTCTTTTCACTTGTTAGATTATGGTGTTGTTTGGCCATGTTACCTTCCTATCTTGAGTGTTATAATACTTATAATCCATACCTTTCATGCATCTCATTGTTGACATATTCCTGACATCTTCCTTCTGTAACTGAAGTCTGAGCTGTTATCTTATCTGCCTGAATTTTTATATGCTTTATTTTTGTTGTGGTTGACTAAATAATGAGAAATGAAGGCTATGAGTTCTTGATCTGCTATGCCATGAGTTGGCTTAGAAGACTATAAAATACTTCATCACCTTGGACATTTTAATCCAGCTCGCATAAATGGTGTGTTTATCCTACCGTGACTACTAGGAAACAGGGTTTTAGTAATGTTATAGTCACTCATCATTAAGCCCAAGAATTGGGTATCATTCCCAGCTCCATTACCAGCATGAAGAAACATTGAAGATTCCTTCTTAGTAATTGAAGCAACTGCCATCTTGACAGGGTCAACAGGCTCTAATTGGTTGAGATGTCATGTGACTTGTTATGGGTAACTCTGGCATCACTTTCCCAAAACCCTTATAAGAGTGGTCCTCATTCTTGAGGGACAATTGTTCTAAAAACATTTCTTTTTTTTTTTTTTTTTTTTTTTTATAAATTATTTTATTTTTTTCCCATAAGTTGCATTTTAATACATGTTGGCAAACATAACAGAAAAAAAAACAAATTATCAGAAGCTGTACACACTATTCACTGAAGACATTTGTTGAGGCAAATAGAAAAAAATTGTTACAATCATAATTTTTCTAACTTTGCACAAAATTATAA
>CM053405.1:30222723-30265674 GCA_028644305.1 Xerus rutilus | reverse complement strand
TTTAATACATGTTATCAAACATAACAGAAAAAAAACAAATTTTCAGAAGCTGTACACACTATTCACTGAAAACATTTGTTGAGGCAAATAGAAAAAAATATTGTTACAATCATAATTTTTCTAACTTTGCACAAAATTATAAGCAGATTACATTCTTCATATTAAACATCTTTATATGCACTTTCAATGAACAGTATATTCTTGATCCAACTCTTTCATTAATCCTCAAATGTAGTTCACAACATATTCCAGTGATTCTGCTTCCAAAAGATATCTTTTTTTTTTTAATATTTTTTTTTTAGTTGTTGATGGACACAATGTCTTTATTTTATTGCTTTGTATGTGGTGCTGAGGATCGAACCCAGGGCCTCACGCATGCGAGGCAAGCGCTCTACTGCTGAGCTACAATCCCAGCCCCCAAAAGATATCTTAAGCATATCTACTTCTATCCATTTCCAAGGAAACCAAGCCCTGTATTAGTGCAAGACCCTCTTAATTGGCCATTCTTCCTCTTATGTCCTTTAATCTAGTAGCTCTCAGCCTAAATTCCACATTGAACCACCTATAAATGTCTAGGTCCCAACTCCTAGAAATTTCAATTCAAATAATTTGAATGGAAAATATCTTGAAAGCTCATGGAAAATACTCTGGAAATGATTCAAGTGTATCTTCAAGATTAAGAATCGCTGCTGTAATCCAGTGCTTCTCAAATTTCCATGAGCATGTACTCAGGCAGAGCACTTACTTCTGTCTCAGTATGCTTAATTTGGAGCTCATGATCCTGCATATCTAATAAACTTCCAGGTGATGATCATGCTATTAGTCCAAGGCCAGACTTTTCCCTCTATGCCCTGCAGTCAGAATGATCTTTTAATAGGCAAAATGTTCCGTTCCATTCTCCCACATAGAGATCTTTAGTGTTTCTCATTACACATTGCACCTAACCAAATTATTTATCATAGTCCTTCAATCTCCTCATGACTTGGCCCTTATCTATCTCTCCAGTGTAACCTCTTGCCATTATTCTGGTGCACTGTACTCCAGCCGTACTGCTGTCTTCCAGATCCTTAAGTACCCCAAGCATCATGATTGTGAGTGTGAGCATGAGATTCACTGCTCTAGGGACTCAATTCCAGTCTCACCATTTACTATGTGACCATGAAAGAGGAAATTAACTTCTTTGCTTCTGTTTTTTTTTTATTCTTTAAAATGAGAATATTATTTTCATCTACCTATAGGAAAATTGTGAGAACTAAAAAAAGATCATGCTTGTAAACCTTACAGCAGAGGATGTGGAGAGATTCTGGTAAATGTCATTATTATCTCCTCCTCCTCTTTTGTATTCCTTTTTATTATACTATTTTTTTTTATTTAAGCCATTAGTAGTACTGTTCAGCTGTGAAAGAAAGCTCTTCTCTTTGCTATTTGTTTTTCTGGCTCCACCAGATTAATGTTTTCTTCCAAAGAGTTATTTTATTATTACTTAACCTAAATTAAATAATCCTTTCCCCACCTTCACATGGTGTTTGTTTCCTTTGCAGGTTTTGTTTGTTTATTTTTTCTCACCCACTAGATGATAAATCCTATGAGGATAGGAACAATGTCTTCTTTATACATCCCCCAAACCTCAACACAATGTCGGGTATATAGTAGACTCTCAATAAACATTTGTTCAATAAACAGGTGAATAAATGTATATTCTGACCCCAGTCTGAAGATGTGGCCTAAATTCCTAGAATGTATGGACTCTAGAATATACATACCAGAAAGTGACCTCAAATCTCTTATTTTTGAGTGGTTGCCTAGCAGGGGTAGGATAGGTTTGATCCTCAGCATCACATAAAAAATAAATAAAAATAAAATAAAGGTTAAATTCTTTTTTTAAAAAATCTCTTACTTTACTAATGTGGAAAATCATAATGGGATCCAAGGCTTGATGAATGAATTAACTTTCCTGACTATGACTTCTACCCAGATGCTGATTAGTTTAGCAGGAAATAACCAACATGCCTCACTCTTTTATAGATTCTTCATTTATTTCTTTCTCTCTGATATCATGGTCTAGTCCACATGCATTTACCTGGAAGGAAAGGAGTTAGTGTATGTTTGGGAACTTTTGGAGGGAGTGAGAAGTAGACTTTATGGAAAGCAAATTGAAAATGAGAGGGCCTCGCCCACTTTGGTCACTGGCCAATTTTCAGTGACTTTTAATAATTTCCAGGTAAGTGAAAATTAGGAAAAATCTTAATTCAATATTATCACTGCTAACTTCTGTCTATATAATTATTTAGGGTGATAAGTACATAAGGACTTAGAATGGACTTGAGCTTTGTTACCCTGCCTTCTCCTTTGTCCAAGTCTGAAGAGCAATTTGCTACCATTTCTTCTTTCCTCCAAATCTAACTCCATACTCCTCTATGCCTTACTGCCCAATTAATTTTCCAAGGAGTTTTTTTATATGTCACATGCCTGTTCAGCAATTTTCGGTAAACCCCTTCTGCTTTTAAAGTATATTTTCAACTCTTCAACTTGGAGTTCAAGCTACCATTTTGTGGTCCTATCCATTTCTCTCCTATCCTGAGTCACACTCCCTTTATAACCCATTCTCTGCCAAAAATTTACTTCACTCTGTTCTTGAAATGAGTCGTGCTCCTTTCCTATTCCCAAACTTCTCTCAAAGTGCTCCTCCTATATGCAAGTTTCTCTTTACTCATGTCAGGGTATGTCTAGATCCTGCTCAATGGAGGCCCTTGGTGGTGTCTTCTAGGGCTATCTCAGGCCAGTGATTCCCCACACTATCTCACAGGGGTTTATATTGTAGTCTCAGAACCCTCTTTGAATGTTAAACTCATAAAGACCACAAAGATGTAGTATTGGGGGATGGGGCTATAGCTCAGTGGTGGAGCATTTGCCTAGCATGTTTGAAGCACTGGGTTTGATCCTCAGCACCAGAAAAATAAATAAATAAATAAAAGTGTTGTGTCCATTTACAACTAAAGAAATATTTTTTTAAAAAAAGCTATAGTATTGGCTATTAACAGACATTACCTTGAGGGAGATTTGGAAAGAAAAAGAAAAAAAAGTGTGAAATAGAGAAATTAGGCAAAAACTGCTTAGTCTAAGCTACTAAATCATAAATTTTCTAATAAAAACAGAATGGTGCTCATGGAACAAAGACAAGAAAGAATTAAAATTAATAGAGGTTGTATCAGCTCAGCTGAGGAAGAGAGAATATGAATGTGATGGACACAGGAAAGAGCAAGCTCTTGAAGGGAATGGTCCATTGTACAGAAATCTCACCTGAGATTATCTAACTCCTTTGGCCTGTAAATAACCCATTTTTGTCTGATCCCACCTCACTAAGTACCCACCTGACTATGAATTCAGGGTCCATTCTTCCTCCCTCATCCCTCACATACCTTGAGATGATAGCAGGAGCTGCCCAACATGGCTCAACGGGGCTTACTCATAAGAAAAGAATATACTCTCATTAACACTGGATATACTGATTTACACGTCTTTTTCTTGTGAATAAGATTACTGGGAATCCATATTCTGAATAGTGCTGACTATCATGAATAAACTGAGCTTCTGAGTCTATAAGCTTGAAGCCCACACCCTGGAGCTTGTTGACCCACTAGATGCTGCCCCTGTGAATTCTGGCCATCCAGAAGGCTCCTTCTCAACCTTTTCAGTCCCTTCACCAGGACACATAGTAATACTCACTGGCCTTCAGTGAATGGCTTTTCTTATTCCTTCCTTGGCTTCCCAGAGAGACTTAAATTTCCTGTAAAGCAGGACTGTATGTCAATCCCAGTGACTAGAACAATGTCGATGGAATCAGTCAACAAGATATTTATATAGCTATTTCTGATTCTCCTCCATTAGAATGTATCATCCATGTTCTCTATTGTCTGATTTGCTTACTCCCTGCTGTATCTCCAATGTTTAATAAAGAATTCCTGGAACATATTTTGTACTCAAAAAATGTGATGATTGAAAGCCAGCCATGGTAGCATGCACCTGTAGTCCTAGGAGACTGAGTCAAGTTGCTTGAGCCTAGGAGTTTGAGACCAATGACACTCTATCTTAAAAACAAACAAACGAAAAAACCAAAAAAGCATTGATGATTAGATCTGAGAAGCCATGATATTCTATTCCTATTAAAATCTATTTTTCCTCAAAGTCTGCAGGAAAGCCAGTTGATCTAACTTCCTAACACCCTTCACCTCCCGGCCTCATCAAGGTTTCAAAAATATTTCCTTTGGTTCCTGATCAAATATAGTTATAGTTAATGCCCCTATGGTGAACATATGTGTCATTCACTGTTAGAAGTAATTTGTATATATTTACTCTTTTAACCTTCACAAGCATTTCCTCCATTCTCAAGTTGCAAGTGAGGAAGCTGAGGCACAGGGAGATAAAGCAGTAACATTGGATGTGAACTCAGTAATCAGGCTTCAGAATGTGTGTTTCTAATAATTATGTCTGCTGCATCTCCAATGGTTATAGCAGTACTTATTTGGAAACAGTCCCATTCATTAAATTAGGGCACACAGAGAATGGAGGATGGGCTAAGACATGTGGGAAGGAAGCCTTCCCTGTGCATTTTTAATACATCATATTAATAATGAGCATGGTTTATGTATTTGCAACATCATTATTGCACAAGAAGATCAACAATACATGAGATTAGATCAAACAAAGCTTCAGCCCTACCCTGGAGAGTTGATAACCTAATGGCATAAATGTATTCTGTAGGTTACAAAGTGAGAGCAACAATGCATGGAAAATAATGAAGAAATGAAAGAAAACTGGTGTTTAAGAAGAAAAAAAAAAACACCTCGAGCTCTCCCCATGGTTTCTTCTTTGCAGATCAGGGGTGTCTTTGCCTTTGCCAGTTGTGGCTGATGAGTTTCAGTTTCCTCTAATATGCTTGAAGGTTGCTCCAAGTTGCCCTAGAGGCTGAAGTCCCTGTTGACTTTGCATGGCCTGTACTCAGGAAACTACTTTTGCATATGTTAAGAGGTTAAATTTTACAGCCAGAAAATCCTGTCACTATCTAGTAGTCATTATTAATCAGGACAATTAATCTACTAGTATCTGTTTCCTCGTCTGTAAGCCATATACCTCATTGGCTGGCATATTATGATACAGAAATATGTATTTGGTATCCGCCCATAGTTCATGACTTAGATAGTGGTCCTAAAAATCTAATAGATAGGGCTTTAGGAGAATCTACTCTCCTACCTCGTGTTTGATCCCAGTTCCTGACAGAAAGCTCCTAAGATCTTTGTAGTTTCCTGAATGATAGGAGCCTCTGACACAGTTTCTAAATCCATTGGAGTTTTCTGTGTGATAGGAGTATCTTTTATTTTAATTAAGCAACACATATAGGCCTCTGGGTAGCCTAAGTATGGGGACTGTTTGCCAGGGGAAACAACCATGTGATTGGGAGGTTGTAATATATAGCCCTATCCCCTGACTTCTATGGAAGGGACAAGGGCTGAGGTTAAGTTGACCACCAATGGCCAATGATGTAATCCATCATTGTGATGAATTACATGTATTTCATCATATGTGATAAAACATTTATAAAAATATCTGCAGGGTTTAGAAAGTTTCTGGTTTGCTGAACACTTGGAGGTGTTGGGTGTATGGGACCCCAGAAGGGGCATAGAAGCTTTGTGCCTCCTCTTAACCTTGCCCTACCCATTCCTTATCTAGCAATTTCATGTATCTTTTGTGATATACTATATATAAAAAAAACTTGCAAATGTGTTTCCATGAGTTCTATGGGCTAGCCTAGGATATTAATTGAAACAAAGGATGGGCTAGTGGGAACCCCAATTTATAGTTAGAGTATAGGTGACAAGTGACTAATTAGTGTGGGGGAAGTCTTGTGGGACTGAAGATTTACTCTAGGGGATCTCACTTTTACTCTAGGGGATCTCACTTTAGGTAGACCATCAGAACTGAAATGAATTATGGGATGCTAGTTGCTGTCCACTGGAAAATTGGTTGCTGGCAAGTATATCTCATTTTCCCATATATTTGGGTACCAGAAGTGTTGTATTTATTGTATAAGAATAGGAAAAAGGCTTTGAGATTTTCCTTATCTCCCTCATAATTGGGGCCAGAGAAGTGGAATATGCTAGAATGGCCCTGGCTCACAAAAATACATGGTTTGGGAAGAAAAAAGATGAAAAGGCAGAGAATGAGAATCTTTGGTTTTGGGATAGCCACTTGGTATTGGAGAAGCAGCTGTGCTCAGATCAGTTACTAAGGTAAGTTGCCAGTAGAATTTAAAAACAGATCCAACTCTGAAAGAGCTGGTTCATGGAATATATGAGAAAATGCAAACTAATAAGTTTTCAATTAGTCAGAGTTTCTGGTACAGCTGCAAAGTTGCCCCCAAGGGAAAACTTATGTAGAGGCAATAGAAAGGCTCTCCAAGACCTCTGGTTACCAAAAAGGTGGTCAACACTGGGGAAGGGAAAACCCAAGGTAACCATTGCCCACTACATAGTAAGCACTCTATATGTTGTATAAACATCCACATTATTTTAAAAACTGGGCATCTGGCTGTGAGAAGAGCAAATAACTTGCACTATTGGCAGATCATTAGATTCCAGCCTGAGGATTGGCATTTGTCTTCTCATTCATACAATAATACCTACCTTGCAATTACTGAGAAGTCATCCTGTGTCAGCTGATGTCATGCAATTCTCAGCAGGAAAGAGAAAGTAAATACAGAATAATTTATGAGAAGATCTAATAGAAGGATAACCACTAAAGTATGGGAAGAACATAGGGAATCCTTGAGGAATTGATTGGTATCCTTGGCTAGTAAGAGTGGGATATTATCACCCTAGAGTAAAAGGATAGAGAGGAGAGAAGCTACTATCAAAACCTGTAGGAGTCAGATTTGAAGAGAGGTTGCTTTGATATGACCTTAGGATGTAGTCAGCCAGTAGGTTGACCTTGAAGGGAGGGGCTCAGGACAGAACATGACCAACTTCATTCTTCTTTCCTGATGACCGCACTGGGGCGGGGCTGTGTCCATACCTCACTTGCCCCTTGCCGTAGTCACAGCAAGTCAAGGTTGAGAAGGGTGTGGGGCATGTGCATAAGAATACACAGAGCCCTTAATGTATATATGGCCTATTTACTTCTTGCAATATCCTTGAAAGGTATGGACTATTCCAGTCTTTAGAAGATGAAACTGGAAAGCAGTGAAACAATTTATTGTATGTGCTTATATATAAAAATACATACATATGTGTATTTATATAATATACTTATATTCTTGTTTTTGCATCAAAAATATGTCATTCTCACTGTAGAAAATTGGGAAATACAGACTCCTCTCCTCCAAAAGAGAGTAATAAACAAATAACTTTATCATTAGAGAATACCTCTAGCAACAAGCGTGCATATCTGTTTATGGTCTTTTATTTGGCACATTTTTGTTTTATTTAATTGTATTTCACTCAATTCTATTTCACTTTATGTATGAAAGCTTATGTGAAGATTTCAATGTGCCAGTCACTGCTATATGTGCTATATATGAACTCAGCTAATTCTCATAACAATCCTATAAGTATAGCTATTATGGTTTTTTTGGTGGGGGGTACTGGGAATTGAACTCAGGCATTCAACCACTGAGCCACATCACCAGTCCTATTTTGTATTTTATTTAGAGACAGGGTCTCACTGAGTTGCTTAGCACCTCACTTTTGTTGAGGCTGGCTTTCAACTTGTGATCCTCCTGCCTCAGCCTCCTGAGCCACTGTCAATCTACACAGATTACTGAAGTTAGTCCAGAGTCCCATATTTAGTGAATGGTGAAGTTCATATTCAAATACTACATGCAATTTTGTTTGAGTCTCATTCTTAGCCATTCCTCTCTAGATTAAGTACACATACAATGCAAAACTGGAATCAGTCCTGTTCTGTACAGTTTATTTTTATGTAACTATATGTCTTCAGTATGTATTCATATGTCTATTCCTTTTCTTGATCATTCTAATTCTAGTTAGATATGGAAACGAATATTTTAGCAAGGAATAGAACATGCCAGGGCAAGCTGCTAAAAAGTCAGATAGAAAAAAACTAACTTCCAATCTCCTCTTTCTCTCTTGCTCTTTCTCTTTTTTTCTCTCACCTAAAGGGAAAAAGATAATATTTCTAGTCACATACTGAATCATCATCAAGGGTACAGTTACCCTTGTATGTGTCCCTTAAATAAGATTCAATGTATTTAATTGGCTTTGTATGTTTGATTGATTGCAAAGAGCCAGAAATACTTTATTAGCCATCAGTTAATTGCTAATAGGCATTTTGATGTGGACATTTGATAGGTACAAGAAACTTTGGAAATGTAGGGATGTGGGAAGACGATTCCACTAAAATGTCTTGCTAGCAGTGTAGTTGTGGAGTCAAGATGTATATTCATAGAGGAATGTTATAGATGGAATGTTTGTGTTTCCCCAAATTCATATGTTGAAGCTTTAATACCTAATGTGCAAATGAAGCTTTTGGGAAGTAATTAGGGTTAAGTTTGGATGAGATCATGAGGATGGGGCCCTTATGATGAGATCAGAGCTTTTATAGGAAGAGACCCCAGAGAGCTTACTTCCTGTCACTAGGACAGAGCCTGCACAAGGAAATGGTCATGTGGGCTCACAGTGAGGTGATGCTTACCAACCAGCCAAGAGAATAGACCTGACAATGAAAGTAACTTCACTGATACCTTACTCTTGGACTTCTCAGCCTCCAGAACAGTGATAAGCAAATTACTGCTGAGTGAGCCACCTGTCTATGGCATTTTGTTGCCCAAGTAGACTAATATAAGGATGAAATGAATCTTAAAAAGTGCTTAGCATTTGATGACAAATATAATAAAAGCTTTAGAGGTAGGAGAAGTCTGAGCAGCTGTGGTAGTAGAAAAGGCTTGCAGGACTTGGTGGGATTGAGGTGGTGGAAGAAGCTACAGACATAAGCAAGTGTACTTAAGGGCCATGCAGATTTTAAATGTGCCTACTAATTACTCATGATTGATCTGATTAAACAGAACTCCTGTCAGGTCTCTTTATCTTTTCTTCTAACTGGCATATTCTTCATCTGTTTGACCTTTGAGCCTTAGGACTCAGCTTAAATGTGTCCTCCTCTGGAAAGCCTTTGCTGACTCCCAGGTTTGGTTGTGGTCCCCAGTTACAGAACCCATCGCCTTTCTTTCCACAGAAATTTCCACAGTGATGTTCCAATTATTAACTTTTCTAAGTTTTTGTTAATGCTTGTCTGTCCTATTGGAGTGCAAGACCTGAAAATGCCTAATTTGGATTTGTTTTGTTTTTCATCCTGATCTCATATTCAAGCACATTCTTAGTAGATACTAGGTGCTCAATAAAGTTCTGTTGATTGATAGAATGAATGAATGAATATTACTCTGCAAAAGAGTGTTCTTCCTGTTGCAGAAGTGATGTATTTTAAAGACTGAGTCTTCAAGTATTTCTTTTTTTTCTTTTTTCTTTTTTAAGTCTGAGGTAGAGACCACATATAATCAAAGTAAATTTTTTTGTATAAGTTTCTGAGCCATGTTTTACAAATAAATTGGTTAGCTCTGGTCTGTGACAGCCCTCTGTAGGTCTTCAACTTGCTTCTGATTATAGAAATATGAGAGATGGCAGCTTCGCATCAGATAATAAAATAGACTGAGTGGAATAGATGACCATATAATAGCTGGGATGTGGTTTAAACATTACTTCAAAATTTTGAAACTTGTCAACTTATAATAGGCTGAAAAGAATTTCTATTTTTTTAAGCTCTGATTAAAAACATGAAGAGAATGGATTTAGCTTCAAAACTTTGACTAGGTGTCTTTTCAGTATTGAGGTGAAATAAAAAGTTAAATATATATTTTTCTTTTTGGGTACCAAGCTCCTCAGCTATTTAGGAAGAACAGTAGGGGAGTGAAACCAAGATGTTTCTTCCTTTTGTGTTAAGTTCTTTGAGTCCTTAAACTATTCTCAGATGCCCCGATTTCCAGCTTCCTGTGGTATCAGATGTTTGGGAGAAAAGGCAAGATCTGTTTTTAGAGACATCTATTTAACAGGGAATTCAGAAAACCCCATTCTGATGGTTTTGAAATTAGCTGCTTTTGACCTATTTCCAGGCAAGTTTCTCAGTTTCTGAGGTGACCCTAGTGGTGGCAATCCTACTCAGACTCTGGGGGCTATAGTCCCTTTTTTCCTCCTGCCTCCACAGAACATATGGCCTGCCCATCCAGATCATGAAGAGTAGAAAGCTAGATGTAGCTGAAGCCACTCTCTCCTTTGGATGCTTGCGGCAACTGTAGAGCCCAAGGCCAGTTGTGCAGGAGTTGAAAATGGCCAAACCAATATGATCAAAATGACCTAATGATAAAAAAATTAAGACCCAGTGGGTTAATAATGTTGAGACTTTTTCTAATACAGAAACCCTTCCAAGATCTGCCTCACACTAATAATTGCAATCTGGCTGATGAACTATGTTTTCACAAAAAATATGGTAGGAACAAATGTGACTCAAAGCCACCTCACATGGGTAAATACTGAAAACACTTCTCTTTTCCAGTGGTCACTTATTTTATCTGAAATTCAGATGAGAAATACCCAGAAGTTCATATTTTAAAAAGCCAATAAGTAACAAAATGTGTTTCTCAGTACTAACATATTCAGTTCATGAACTTTATTTATATAGTCTCTCTGATCTTCATTTTGAACCTGTATATTCTTGTTTTATACAAAATTTTATTAGCTTAGGAGTATAGCTTCCCCACTTATGGTATATTAGAAACAAAGGGCAGACCCATTAAAATCAGCAAAAAGTCTCAACTGATAGACATATTACAGTGTAGGATACAGGGAAACAGAAAAGGCAGACTCAAGAGCAACAAACCAACATTGCAGTCAATAGCTTAGGGTCATTTGGTGTTTGGGCTAGTGGCTCTCTCCACTTATATTGGAAAACACTACTTCATTATTGTTGTTTTCTTTGTGCCTTGCATGGGTCTGCCAACGAGCTGGGATCCTGGGGGATGAAAGTATGGGGTCCTCAGGAAGGACGTTATGGCGTCCCACAGGACAAGGTATGTGGTGGATGGTTGTGGAGTCTCTCACCCCAGACTCTGGGGATTGGTAAAATTGCTCTGCTGAAGCAAGACACAGAACCCATTGATTCCAGGAAGTGTAAGAGCTTATGAATGGTCCTTGGACCAATCATGGCCCTGAGGTTACAGCCAATGGGGTACAGCTCTGTCAGGCATGCAATCACCATAGGGTGAGGAAGGGGGAGGGGAGGCATTGAAGGTATGGAGAGAGCTCCTACATTTCCCCCTTTTTACTTTTATTTGAAAGGTCAGCGGGGCCTGTGTGGCCCATAAGCAAGCATGTTGGAGGGATCTGTGATAATCTCCTCATGGGAGAGAATCATTCCGCTGCATTTCCAGACTCCTACATGTTGCATATGAGAAGGGAGGGAGGGCAAACAAGACTGTGCCTGTCTTAGGTTATGCCCATCTTTCGGAGCATCTTACCCATCATTGACTAACCAGCCTGTGTGAACATGCCCCAAAATGAGTTCTTTCCTAAGAGAAGGGGTAATGGGGTTGGGTGGGGTTAGAACGGAAGGGGGCTTGGGGTTAGGGTTGGTTGAAGTTGTGAAGCCTTGCGTTTCCAGCAAAGATGGGGTGGGTGAGCTTCTTACATGTTCTTGAGGGCTGCAATCCATACGATAAGAATTTTCTTATGTTCCTGTGATTCTTTAATGATATGAACTAAGAGAGTTTGTTTAGTTTCTAGTTTTTATACATTTGACAAAGAGAAGGACCAGAAGAAGGCTTAGGACCCTGAACCCCCAATGATAATCCAATTGGATGGATCTAACAGAGCTAATAATTTATTCCACACCTTTTGAAGAATAGAAGGGTCAAAGACAACATTAGCTTTGGTTTAGGTACTCACAGAAGGGGCTTCTTTCTTCAGGTGGGGAGTTATGTTGTCTTCTTGAGACAGGCTTGGACGAATATTCCTGGCTGGGATCCAAAGGGCTTAGACTCTGTGGGGCGGCGGGGGGGGGGGGAGACACAAGCATAACCTCACCCTTGTGTGAGCATAGGGTCTGGGCCTTTCCATTGAAGGGTTAAGGGGTCTTTCCATGGCACCGAGGGAAGAGGGGTAGGGAAGGTAAATGGAGCCCAGTGTCAGATTGCTGCATTGAGGCCTTGTTTTGTCAAAAGTGAGGCAGTTGAGGGTAAATAAAGCATCCAACAACCTCAAAGAAGGGTCCTTCTCTGTAGCGTCAAGTTTTTGAAGCAGCTCCTTTAGAGTGTGATTGGTTCTCTCAGTGACTGCTTATCCCTGAGGGTTTTAGGGAATCCCTTTGGTATGGGAAATTCCCCAGGAAGTTAAAAATTCCTTCAACATGAGGGAGATATAGGCTAGGCCATTGTCTGTTTTGATTGACCATGGGATACCCATGAATAGCATTGCTTGCTTCAGAGCCTTAATCACATGGGCTACTTTTTCCCCTGTGAGGGCAGTAGCATACACAAGGGAGGAATAGGTGTCAATTATCACATGTACAAATTTAAGTTTATGGAAGGTAGGGATATGAGTGACATACATCTGCCAGAGGAGCATGTATGAATCAGATGATTGCATTGTTGGACTGCAATATCAGGCAATAGGCAATGAAGACTATCTGCTGAGAGGTGAAACTTCTGGTGTAAGGCTCTAGCTTGTTCTAGAGTGAACATCATGACTTTAGGCTGACTTAGAGGTTTATCAATAGAGGCATTCCCCTCTGATAGGAAGCCAGGCAACCCAGAATGGGGGCGAATGTGCATAATATACTATGGTTGTTGTCTTACTTCTAGTATAGCCTTCAGGGTAGCCATAGGCTGATTGACAGGACAGTCTCTGGGCCTAAATGTGGAATAAACAATGGAAGAGACCTTGACAGCATATATGCTATCAGAGATTATGTTAAGGGGAATGGTCTGATATCTTTCCAGCACCAGGATAAGTGCAGTCAATTCAGCTACTTGGATAGAATCAGAATGCAACAAGGAGGCAGTCTCAGTGTCAATAATAGTAATGTCAGCTCCAGTGTTGATGAGACTTTTAATGAGTTTCCCATCAAGATAAATGGTCATGCTAGGTCTTGTGGGAGCAAAGGTACTGTCCAATTGACCTGAGGAGTAGGGACCATCTTATTTAATGGGGCTGAGTGTTGCCCCTGTTGGAGTTTTAAGGATTGGAGTGACAGTTTCGGGCCCAATGATACTCCTTTTTGCAATGAGGTCAAGGTGTGCGGGGCTTCCTTGGTAACTCAGATGACTGATTAGAGGGACAGTTGCAGGCCATATGCCCAGGTTTATTGCATCCCCAATAGATAGGGGCTTGAGAGTGGCCCATGAAGGCTGCAGAAATGTTGGGAGTCAAGCAGGACTTGAGAGCCACCATGAGGGCCAAAATTGAGTCATTAGGGGTGGAAATTTCTTTAGTGGCAGAAACCCATTTATTGAGGTCCTCATGTCTAACTGGGGCAATTGCCGCTTTAGAAGTGGAATTGGCACCTTCCCAGGTGAGTTGCCAAATGAGGGCGTCTTGCCCTGGACCAAAAGTTACTTTCTTTTCAACGGCCTGGATGACAAGAGCCAAGAAATCAGGAAACCATTCATCAGGATGTTGAATAAGATTTTTGAAAAGTTCCTGAGGAGTGGAGGGCTCAAATTATGTAGGGCTCTGAGGGCACTGTCCTTGACTTGCTCAAAGTAAATAAGATTGCCAACAAGCACCTGAGAGTGGGGGACATAAAGTCATCCCTTCCCAATAACATATCCATAGAAAAATTAAGACCTTGTGTTATATTGTGATGAGCCCATTCTTCTACAAATTCTAGGTAAGAAGCCTTCCATTGAAGGTATTGGGAAGTTGAGAGGACTGCCTTGAGAAGGGAAAACCAATCAAAGGGAGTATGGAGAGAAGAGGACTAGGACTCCAGAAGTTGAAGAAAAAAGGGAGAGGAAGGGCCAGCATCTTGACAGGCCTTGTGTAGCTGAGTAAGCTTGGAGATGGGAGTGGGAATCCAGGGGTGGAAATTGCCATGGGCCTGGAGATTAACCATATAAGCGTGGGCGGTGGGTGGAGTTGGGCAAAAAGGATTGGAAGGAGAGAGACCAGTGAGTGGGTCGCAGGCAGAGGAAGCAAAGTAGGGAGGAGGAGGAGCGAATGCAGGGGGTGCTGATGGCACGGTGGGCAAATACGAGGGGGATCAGAGGGAGGGGAATTTCCAGGAAGAGGGTGTTCACAGGAAGTTGAGGATGAAGGACCAGGGCTATGTGAATGGTTTTGGGGGGGGTGCGGGGGGGGGCCACCTCATTGAGGTCATCTTCATCCTCCATGAAGGAGGAGAGGACCGAGGAGGGTAGATTTCCCATGTTGAAGGAGGGGGGACAGGAGACGTTAAAGTGAAAATAAGCAGTAATATTTGGACTGGTGACCAGGACGCAGACTGGCACATGTGCTCTCTCCCTGAGACACACAAGCAAGCACTTCACACATCGGGTGACACACCAGTGCACACGGGGGTGGAGAGGAGCTGCAGTGTGAAAGCCCGACCTGCTGCACCCTTCACATCCGCACACGGACCGCCCACCTGCGTCTAAGGGTGGGCGGCAGCGACCCAGGCCGCAAGTGGCATGAGAGAGCTCAAGGGAGGCAGGGGGTATGTGGCCATGGCCAGAGGAGGTGCAGGCGTGGCACACCCAGCACTCTCCCCTCTCCCTGCCAGGTGCACACACCACGACGCAACACCTCATGGCATTGCTCTCACCCACCTCTCAGCACGATGGTGGGCAACAACACAGGGTCCCAGAGCACATGTGTTGTTGTGGGAGAAGGCCATGTGCGCACCTTCTCCCACGGTGCTGGCCCCACCCCCGTGGGGTGGGCACGGGCACTACTGGGTAGCGTGGATCCCAGAGACACAGGGCCCATACGCCCATGTAGACGACCTCCAGGGAGAAGGGGAGGAGTGAGGAGAAGCGGGACCAGCCCGCACGGATGGGCCACCACCGGGGAAATTTCCCAAAGGTAGAGGGGAACGCTAGTGAAAAGAAATTGAAAGAAAAGAGGACAGAAAAAACCATGAGGATTGTGAGAAGAAAAAGGAGAATGTGAGTTTGGGTTTCAGGAGACATAAAAACAGAAACGTTTAGGATTAGGGTATGTGTCGGAGGACCATACGCCACAAGCGCTATGGCAGTTCTAGTCACCGGGTTGATCAGACCTTCATGCGCAACTACCGGGAGAACCAGGAAATGGAAGTATGTTCCCTGACCTAACTTTATTGCACAAAGACAAACAGATACAGGGAACAATCATGAAAGGCTGGTGTTACCTTCACCAGCAAGACAAGAAGGATGAGGGAACACCAGGAATTCATTTACTGAGGGATTGAGCAGGCCCTAGAGCACTTAGGCACCAAAATGTCATTTTATGTCTCAGCTCCCATAGGTTTGCTGACGAGCTGGGGTCCTGGGGGACAAAAGTATGGAGTCCTCAGGAAGGATGGCATGGGGTCCTGCGGGACGAGGTATGGGGTGGATGGTCATGAAGTCACTCACCAGACTCCGAGGGTTGGTAAAACTGCTCTGCCTGAGCAAGACACAGAACTCGTTGATTCCAGGAAGTGTAACAGCTTATGAACGGTCCTTGGACCAATCATGTCCCTGAGGATATAGCCAATGAGGTATGACTCTGTGTCAGACACGCAATCAGCATAGGGTGAGGAAGGGGGAGGGGAGGCATTGAAGGTATGGAGAGGGCTCCTACACATTATAACTCTGCACGGTAGTAAATTGACTGTAGCATTCACCCCGAATAGTCAAACAATATAAAGAAGCAAAATCATGACAGGAAACCTCTGCTTAAGAGGCAGAGAAGCACTCAATGTATTTTAGAAACATTTTCAAATAAAATAGTTCAAATAAAACATATTGTAAGGCTCTAATGAATAAGTTATGCAACATGGAAAGTACATTGATTTAAATCAACTTATTTTGCGATAAAATCAAATGAATGAGGTATGTTATGTGGTGTGCACTAGAGAGTACAGATAATAAAATCTTGATTTCATGGGCATGTTAAAATATTCATGAGATATTTCTTCAAATTAAACTTAATAATAGTGTGTTGTATCTGTTTTTAGCATGGCTGGAATTTGGGGTAGAGAGAGGGACACTCACACCAAAAATAGGAGTTTTAGACTATCTAAAATATATTTTTAGCTGACTAGTTACCTCCGGTTGGGAAGATTTGGGGATGATAATTTCTTCACCTGTGTAAATTGTAGATAGTCTGGTCAACAGTTAGCAAATATTTTCAGTGGAATAGCAGAATCTCATTGAAATAACTAAAACTAAGGAGAGAAAAATCTTACTTGGTGTCCTGAAAAGCTTGGCTCTCCATGTCTCAGTATGATGAGGTTACAAAAGACCAGAGTGTATGCAAACATGTGTTTGTTCAGACTCACCTGGGCTCTTGGTAGGAGACACTGAGGATATTTTCTCTTCCCTCTTTATTAGATTTGTCTTTGTCTGCCTTTCTGGGCACTATGGAGATAAGTGTTTTGAAATTATCCAGAGAAAAGCAGATTAATGATTTTGTTTTTCAAATATCTTAGTAAAAATTTTGAAATTATTATTTTGAGGTTATAAGTAGGTACTTAATCAAGCTCTGCAAATTGAATATCGTCTCTGGACATACTGAATTAGCATGTGGACCTAAGACCCACAAAATAAAAGTAGTCTAAGCTAAAGTTAGAAATCTTTAAAGGACCTCACTTAATTCTGCTTCTCAGATTTCACTTCTGGCAATTATCATGTTGTCTGTTTAACACATTGTTTCGAGCTTACTCTCAACCTCAAAGCCCATGATGGAGGCTATGACGTGCTAGTGGGCTTATCACAATTTGGTGAGTGTAGTGAAGGTCATTCAGAATCCCAGGGTCCCAATCATTGGGTATCTTCTTTATGAATCCTTTCTCTATCCAGGATAATAAGTATCCATAGAGATAGGAAAAGTGAGAGTTAGTGATGACAGCCTGTGTCCTTCTAAGAAATACTTTGGATTACTGTGACAAAAATTTCCTGTCGTAACAAAGATCTTTTCACTCAGATATACCTCCCTCCACTCCTTGCTATCCCAGGCCCATATTTCATTTATATCTCCATGCCACGAATTCAGTAGGTGCTCATTAATTTTAGATACAAGTCTTGACCGGCAAAATGGCTTTTCTTTGTATCAGTTCTTTTCCTAATTCTGACTTCATTGATGAGGGCTCATTTCTTTTACTATATCTGGTTCACCTGGTTTGGGAGATGTGAAGTCTTGGAATCCAGGACTAGTATGGCTTTATGTGATGAGAGTGATCCCTTTCTTCCTACTCCAAGTCATTGACCACATGAACTTAAAGAACTGCGTATTCTCTCAGGATGTACCCAGATGGTTTCTACCCATGACTGATGAGAGATGAAGCACAAAATGGTCCAAGGCAATAACAACTGAGTAACTTTTTAAGACATTATAGTTTTTAGAGCATTTTTGTGTGCATGATTTATGTGAACTTCAAAACAGTCTTGTGGAGAAAGTAGTGTGGAGATAAGTTTTATCATCTTTATGTTACAGAGGAAGAAGTAGCAGAGTGACTTACTTGAGTCACACACCTAAAAATTATCACAGGAAAAATGGCCTTCTGGGTCATTCATGCATTCTGCTTTTGGCTGCTGCCTGTCTTGGTTATCCCATAGCCTCTTGTGATATTGTGATATAACAAACACCACCACAACAGGTCAATGGTTCTCTTGTATGTGAAGGTGACAGTATGGGTACTATGAAAGGCTGGTGTAAAACCATCCACCTTTTTGTCCCTCATGTGACAATGGCAGACATTTCCAAGTTGCTTGGGATCTGTGAGTGATAGAGACTTGGAATGAGATAAAACTAACTGGTCCTTCTGGGAATGAAATCTTCCACCTGATTAGCATTAGACTCTCTCTAATTAAAAGGACAATCATGTATTAAATTGATTAAGCAGCTTTCATTGAAAGACAAAAAAATCTCAGGAAATGCCTACAAATGTATATTATACCACATTGGATATGTGCTGTGTCCCTCTTTATTTTAGATCTGATAAAATGAATTAGTTTATTTATCTATCTTTCCTTTAGAGCAGAAGTTCTAAGATGAAACTGGCAAAGCAAGGGGCAGATGACTGAGTGTTGCCAGGACTCTTGCCTCCCTGCTCACCCACATGGTGTGACAGCCACTTTTCAAAGGAATCTTAACTTCCACTCTTATGGTCCTGCTAACTCAATTAGAGGGGACAGCCTGGCCTTTTTCATTGTGCCCTGTAGGAACACCCTTTGATATTGGTAGGGATCCTAGGGCTGAATGAGAGAACAGAATGAGATGTCAACTCCAGGGGAGCATTTGATCTCTGAGTTGGGTCACAGTGAGAGCAGACACCTGCCTGTAAAGATAGTTTCATGCTGAGATGATCAGTCTCCACCAATGTAACTGCAGTCAAACACAAGTGTTTACCCAGGCTAAACCTTGAATAACTGGTGATATGTCAGAAATAAGTACCTTCCCTGATCCAGGAATTAAAGACAATCATAATTCCAGGTTTGCTATTAAAAGCAGAAATGTTTGGCCTCTCTATTAAGGCTTCCTGCTGAAAGGCAGAATAGACCCCTGAATTTGGATCAGTGTGTAAAGCAATAGGAACACATCAATCCCAGATATCCTCATTCCTACCGCTTCTCAGAATCGGACAGTACTAGCTTTCTGTCCTACTGTGTTTTTTAACTGTAAGGAAAAATAAAGATGGAGGATATGAAGAAATGACTAAAACAAGACACAGGAAGCCAAAGGAAAGATGGAGAATGAGTCAAATTTCTGAGTGGCTTTTGTACCTGGATCTAAATAAATAAGTAATCCAAAATTAAAACAAGGCCCTATGGAAAGTAGAAGACTTATTTCCTCTACACCTGCAACCTCAGACAGTCTAGATTCCTTCAATACCGTCATTGCCCACAACATAGTGCGTAGTGACTTGGGGTCTCTTCAGTGTGTTCCCTGGAGGAAGTGTGATGTCTGGGCTTGCTGGGTGGAAGTCCTGCGTCAGTGTTTCCTTTTGGGTTCCATGGACATTTCTTCTGGTTGAATTTGTGTAAAGAAACCTGGGCCATGTACACCTGTTGAGACACATCAGTGGGATGATATGGAGTCTTCATTTGGAACTTAGAATAAGAGTAAAGAAAAGGCTTCACAGAACCTTACCTCAAGAAAAGCCCAGGCACTAATATTACAGCAAGAGTGTAGATTTCTTTCTCAGCAAAACAAACAATCAATGAAGTGAACAGAGAACCTACATTCTGGGAACAAATTTTTGCCACATGCACATTAGATAGAGCACTAATCTCCAGGATATATAAAGAACTCAAAAAACTTAACACCAAAAAACAAACAACCCAATCAATAAATGGGCCAAGGAGCTGAACAGATACTTCTCAGAAGAAGATATACAATTGATCAATAGACATATGAAAAAATATTCAATATTTCTAGCAATTAGAGAAATGCAAATCAAAACTACTCCAAGATTTCATTTCAGTTGCCAGTCAGAATGGCAATTATCAAGAATACAAACAATAATAAGTGTTGGTGAGGTTGTGGGGGAAAAGATAGGCTCATACATTGCTGGTGGGACTGCAAATTGGTACAACCAATCTGGAAAGCAGTATGGAGATTCCTTAGAAAACTTGGAATGGAACCACCATTTGTCCCAGCTATCCCACTCCTTGGTCTATACCCCAAAGACTTAAAAACAGCATACTGCAGTGATGCAGCCACTTCAATGTTTATAGCAGCTCAATTCACAATAGTTAAACTGTGGAACCAACCTAGATGGCCTTCGATAGATGAATGGATAAAGAAACTGAGGTATATATGCACAATGGAATATTACTCAGCAATAAAAGAGAATAAAATTATGGCATTTGCAGGTAAATGGATGGAGTTGGAGAATATCATGCTAAGTAAAGTAAGCCAATACCAAAAAACCAAATGCCGAATGTTCTCTCTAAGTGGATGCTGATCCATAATGAGGGAAGGAACATGAGAAGAAAGGAGGAACTTTGGTCAAAGGGGAGGGAGGAGGGAGGGGGCATGGGGATAGTAAAGATGGTGAAATGAGATGGACATTATAGCCCTAGCTTCATGTATGACTGCATATATGATGTGATTCTATATTATATACAACCAAAGAAATGAAAAGTTGTGCTCCATCTGTGTACAATGAATCAAAATGCATTCTGCTATCTTGTATACCTAAGTAGAATAAAAAAGAAAAAAAAAGAGTGTAGATTTCTAACAAGGAAAATTTCCACGAAGCAAAACATGACAGGGAGCACGATTTAAAAACGAGGAGTATCCTTCAATGGCAGAGATCACAGGTGGGAATCTTGGGCAAGTTCCCTATTCTTTCATGTTAATTCTAGCCCATACTGTTAATCTGTCTCATCTTGCCATTTTCTATTATGAAATCACAGTTCCTGGCTTCGAGTCTATTATTGAAGCTTTGTCAGGAAAAACTTACAGAAGGACTTATTTCAAGGGGCCTGTAATTAACAATTTGGGGCTAACTTCAGCATCCTGTTTGACTGTATTCAATGTGTTATATGTAGGGATTTGGAGCATACTCTCATGACGCATCACCTCTGCGTTTGAGAACACTGGTTCTCTACTATGTCTATATATTGGAATCACTAAGTTATTAGATTCTTGTGGTCATCCAAAATCAATTGTCAATCTCAGGAATGGGGTCCTTCCTTATTCAATGATCATGAAGATATTTATCTACAATATCTTCTAGAAGCTTTTTGGTTTTATTTTGTTTTAATTTTATGTTGATACATATTTATTTTGTATATAGATATGACATACATACAGTGCACACATTATAGTGTTTAGTTTAATAAGCTTTTACAAACTCAACATGTCTATGTAACCAGAACCTAAATTAAGAAACAGAAAATTATCAGTGTTTTGGGTGCTCCTTTGGTACTGTCAAAGTATGCCCTATAAGGATTGCTGTTATCCTAAATTTTGACCTCATGGATTAATTTTTTCCCTTAGGTTTGTATAAATAATCACAGAATACATATTGTTTTGAGCCCAACTTCTTTTGACATTGTTTGTGAGGTTCATTCATACTTTTGTATATAGTTATAGTTCATTTATTCCCATCACTATCTAAATAGTCCATTGTATGGATATGCCACAATTCATTTATTCATTCTATTGCTGATTGGCATTTGAATAGTTTCGAGTTTCTGGTGATTACAAATCATGTTGCTGTGAACATTCTTATGCATATGTTTTTGGTGAACATATGTATATGTTTCTGTTGAGAATATATTTAGCATAATTGCATATGTTCATTGCATACATACATATGTTCAGGTTCAGTATATATTGCTTAACAATTTTCACAAGTAATTGTACCAATCTTAAGAGAACATTAAATACATCTGTTTATCAAAAGATGCCATTAAAAACTGAACAGAGAACCTACAGAATATACAATACATAAAATATATATATCAGGGAAGGACTCTGTCAGTTGACTTTCCATTGCCATGACCTGCTGAAAACAACTTAAATGGAGGAAAGATTTATTTTGGCTCATGGTTTTAGAAGTTTCAGTCGAAGCTCACTTGGATCCATTTTTTCCGGGCCTGTGGTAGGGCAGTGTATCGTGGCAGAAGGGCATAATGGAAGAAAGATGATCACCCTATGTCTGCCAGGAAGCAGAGGTGGTGGGGGGTGGGGGGAGGAAAGAGAAGAGCTGGGTACAAAACATGCCCTTCAGAGGCCCACCTCCAGTAACCTGCTTCCCCCAACTAGGGCTCACCTCCTAAAGGCTGCACCACTTCTCATTAACACTTCAGGCCGACAACCACGTCTTTACCACATGACCTTTGGGGACATTTCAGATCCAAACTCTAACAGACTCACAGCTGGAATACATGAAAATTAATTCTTACAAATTAGTTCTAAAAAGACAACCTAATAGAAAGGAAAAGATTTGAATATACACTTTACAAAGAAAATAAAGGGGGAGGATGGTATTTGAATGGTCAAGGAATCTACAAAGAACTTCTTTTATTATTAATGAAATGTAAATTCAAATCACAAGGAGATCCAGTCACCTACCCTTCTGGATGATTAAAATGAAAGACAGCAGAAACAAAAGCATGGCAAGTATGCGGAACACCTGGATGTTTTAATGTGCTGCTGGTGAGAGCGTAAGTTGATTCAGCCACTTTGGAAAATTATCAGACATAGACTTTGTTTTTTTTTTTTCAGTTGAGCAAGATTTTTATAAATTATAACCAGGAAGAGTAGGGACCATTTTTTTAGAAGGAACCATAATTTCTCCTCAGACTCTCTTGCATCTTTGCATTAATACAAGTCTGCAAGGTTTAAGAAAGAAAGGCTTCAATGTCTTTTTAATCTGCTTGTTTTTCTTTCAGTTGCTTTGTCCTTTTCCATAGCATGACCTTTTATCTGTGTTGGTAGCATAACAATCAATTCTGGAATACTAGTAGCCACTCTTTACTGATCTCACTGTCCGTAGTTTAGACCTAGGGAAAATGTTTTCTTTTTTCTCTTTGGGCAGCAGTCTAATTTTTCCATTGTTTCCTCAGTTCCAAGTACAGATGAGAAATGTTGGCTCTTAAAACAAAGGTTTTGAGAAGCTATGTGTTAATATGAAAAGATAATAAATGTGCAAAGTAGTGTTATAGGTTACTATTTATACTAAAAGGTACAAAATGTAAAAAAGCAAATTGTATAAAATGTCTAAACTACACAAAATATACATGTTAATATATATGTTAACCTTAAGCAATATTAGTTATTGTGAAAAAGGACACATTTATAATATGGGAAAGGGAATCAGATAGTGGAACTATTGGATTCTAATATATCTGAGCAGAAGGGAAACTTTTCACCATAAATCGTTTA
Organism: Xerus rutilus; assembly: GCA_028644305.1. Lineage (NCBI taxonomy): Eukaryota > Metazoa > Chordata > Mammalia > Rodentia > Sciuridae > Xerus > Xerus rutilus. Next base: position 30,242,533 of record CM053405.1, on the reverse strand, counting down.
TTTTTTGCACTTTGAATTTTTAACCAAGTGAATTTTCAAACTATATAGAAGACAAAACAAAAATAAATATGTGCAAACACACACACACACAGTTCTCTCTCTCTCTCTCTCTCAAGCTTATTAAAATGTAAAGCTTATTCTCTCTGCTAGCCCCTGTAGGACCTTCCCCCTAGAAAGTGTCCATCAGTCGAGGATGAGACCAAGAACCTGAGGTTTTTTCAAGTGCTCCAACTCTCAACACTTGGATTTCAGGTAGTCTTTAAATCACCCTTTACGATACACAACTTTGCTGGGAGTGGTGGTGCACACCTGAAATCTTAGCAACTCAGGAAACTGAGGCAGGAGGATCACAAGTTTGAGGACAGCCTGCACAACTTAGAGAGATCCTGATTCAAAAAATTAAAAAAAAAGAAGTAGGTGGTGGTGTGTGTGCTGGGGATGTAGCTCAGTGGTAGAGCACCACTGGATTCAATCCCCAGTACCAAAAAAAAAAAAAAAAAAAGAATAGAAAAAGAAACATAACCTCACCATGACTATCAGGCCATTTATCTGCTAAAATTCCCTACTTGAGCTTTAATCCTACTATATACAACAAAAAATAAAGGCATGGCAGATGATCTTCTGGACAAGACCTGGTGTCCTTGAGTGTGTGTGGCTGTTGGGAGGGAAGGTTTCATGTTGGGGCTCACTGGGGAATGCAGGAGCATTGAAGGAGGTGACCATGTTGATATCCATTTGGTTCCACATATTAATTTACTAGCACTCCTGCCTTGAACAATGGAAGTTATTGTCTCTTAGCTCTGGAAGCTGGAAGTCTAACATCAAGGTGCTCACAGGGTTTCTTTTTTCATGAGTCAGTGAAGGAGTCTGCTCCATGCTTCTCCTCTGGTTTCTGGTGACCTGCTAGCTTTCTTCAGCATTCCCAGGTTCGCAGTGGGGTTACCTTGATCTTCCTTCATACTTTCATGGCATTCTTTCCATGTTTGTGTCTATCTTTATGTTCAAATTTTTCCTTTTCATAAGGATACTAGTCTCATTGGATTCAGGCCCACCCTGATGACCTCATTTAAACTTGATTACTTGTGCAAAGGCTTGGTCTCAAATTAGGTCATATTCTGAGGTCCATGGATTAAGTCTCCTACATATCTCTTTTTTGGGGGCATACAACTTGACCTATAATACTCCTTGTCTCATCTTTTCCTCTTGATATGACTTCTTTCATTAAATCCCCTATATGGTGATAGCCCAAAGTTAGTTAGGAATGTCCCAAATGTCCCTTAGGAATGTCCCAAATCTCAACAACTCTGTCCTAGGCCTTTCTCTTTCCTAGAAGGAATGATTTTTAAAATTTTAAGCTTTCTTACTTTGAGAAGTTAGTGGATTACATTATACCCAAACTCTGATCAAATAGGCCTATCTCATCCTGGCAATTGTAGAAGCATGCATTCCCGATTTTTAAAAGTAAGTGGCTGCATTTTCCCTGTTATCTTGGTCTTGTTTTTACTTTCACCCACAAGCATGTACACAAGACATGGGTCTCGTTGTTCCTGGGAATTTTATCCCTGAGGATAGTCAGCTTCTTACGGCTGCTTGGTGGAAAGGCAAAGTGGTCATCTATCAGCAGGTTTTAAGGCATGTTTTCCCCTTCTTCTGTGCTGGTAAGTGACATTTATAGTATACACAAAACTGCCCCCCTCTGAGGTACCACAGTATATGAAGAGCTTGCCTCCTTCTGGGTTACTGCAGTAGAAAAAGAGTAATATATATATTATCATGATTTAGATCTGGAATGTCCCCATAAAAGCTCACATGTTAGACAATTCAGCAATGTGCAGAGGTGAAAAGATTGGATTATTAAAGCTGTGACCTCATCAGTGGATTAATTCATTTGATGGATTAATAATTTGAATGGACTACCAGGTGGTAACTATGGGCAGATGGAGTGTGGCTGGAAGAAGTAGGTTACTGGAGATATCCCCATGAGGACTATATCTTGTCCCAGGCTCCTCCTGCTTGCACTGTTTCCTGGCTTCTATGAACTGAGAAGCTTTTCACTACCACATCTTTCTGGCATGATGCTCCATATCACCTTGGTCCAGGCCAGTAGAGTCAGTCAACCATGGATCAAACCTCTGAAGCCACAAGCCAATATAAACTTTTTCTTCTCAAAGTTGTTCGTCTCAGGTATTTTGTCACAGTAATGAAAAGCTAACACTCATATTAAGGGAAAAAGAAAGGAATGAACTAAATTAGATGCACCTTCACATCTCTATTTTGTTCAATTTTTTTAGAAGCAAGAAAAATTAAAATATGAGATAAAGGAACAGACATTGTGTCTGTCAAAAAACTAAGGGAATCACAACACTGAAACCATTTCTGCTAAGAAGCAAGTATCCAGAATCCCTACAAACAGGAATATAGTTTAATATTAAACCTAAAGAATAAACCTTCTATAAAAAGATGCTGAAGGAAAACAACAAATTACATTTCAACATGAATGTATGAAAAACTTATAGTATCTAATTTCTTTTAAAAAAGAGATTTTGGAAATCATTTTGGATTTAGAGGCTTAGAATGTTGCCTAAACCAAATGGTATTAGTGATGGTCAAATTATGTCATTTAGAACAACTACCTAAAGTTCATGGAGATCATCTCTAAATGTGATCTGCAAGCTTTTGGAAACATTTGCTTTTGAAGCAATGAATGCTGCTCTGTGTGATCTGCATGGGTTGTTTTCATTTTCAAAATTCAATATCTGCTGGGACAGAACTGAAAGAATAAATTATTTTCTTTAGTTAATGCCTCAGGCCAGACACCTTTCTGTATCCAGTTTTGTTGCTGACAGGATTGCTTAAAAGCAAAATATGTGACTCATGAGCACATATGGCAATGATATTTAAAACAAAGACTGGGTGTGGAGTTCCATTTTTACCTCTGGTGCCATTTGCACTAATGAGGGCTTTTCAGAGAAGACCAATTCAGCCTGGCTGGTTCTAGCCACACCTAAGGGAGGAACAGGACATCTATTTACAGGAAGTCACATCACTGGCGTATTCTTATGAATGTAGAAAAGGAAACCATAGTGTTAGCTTTTTTAAAAATGCAAAAGAAAAAAATTTAAAAAGTCAGCACACTGTTGCTTACTGACTTAAATTTTTTTAAAAACCATGTTCTTTTAAAATATGCCCAGAAGGTCTTGGGCACAAGGAATGGTGGGACCTGAGCAAAACTGATGCAGAGGGAAGCTCTGGGTATCATCCAAGCCCAAAAGCTGTGGGGATACATAAGCTTCAGTGTAGATGGGATATGGATGTCCCATCGGGAGGGCAGCCTGGTGTGAAAATTCTTCAGGATATGCTTGAATGCCCAGAGGACAAGTGGACATCAATATGGCTCTGCAGATGGGGGTCATAAGAGGGGAAGGTAATGATTCTCTGGAGCCCATTAACAAGACCCACATGGGACCTTGCAGACTCCATGAAGTTAAAATCCTTCCTCAGGTTTCACCCCAATGACTGTTACTTACTCTGTGCTTTTATTTTGCAAACATCCTATCTCACAAGACAGGAGAGGATGGAATCTAAGTCAGAGGAGAACTTCCATTCTAAGTTGATGTCATTGCTCAGATTAGGGAGAGATAAATGAGTTGGGTCAGCAAGTTCAGGATCAAATTCTGCTTTTATTTAAAATTTTGACATTTTCTTCACCATGGATTTGGGGGAATTGCTTTTTTGAAAATATGCATAAATATTATTTATCTTGATTACTGAGGTTCTTAAAAATTACCTTTAAATTTTATGCCTGAAGGGAATGCCTTCTTTTTCTCACCCTAGGATATGATTTAAATAGCAACAGCCCAAACTGATGTTTCAATGCATGCTCATGGAATTTAGGGAACTGTACCTTTGGATGGTGAGCAACAGACAATTCCTGCCCTAGTGCCTTGGAGAGATGGTAAGAAATCAGTGAACTTCCTTGTCTTTAGTTTCTATTGAGCATTGACTCCTCCTGGGTATTTAAAATATATATATATACACACACACTTATATATGTGTGTGTGTGTGTGTGTATATATATATATATATATATATATATATATATATATACATATATATATATTTAGTTGTTGATAGAACTTGATTTTTATTTATATGTGGTACTGAGAATTGAACCCAGTGCCTCACACATGCTAGGCAAGGGCTCCACCACTGAACTACAAACCCAGCCCCTCCTCCTGGGCATTTTTAAACATAAAGTTTAATTAAAATCAGTATATTTTTTTAAAAAGTAGAAACCAAAGCCAGTTACATTTCAGTTTAGTACTGAACATGAATGAGAATCCATTGTATTTGGATTCAAATGAATCCAGCCATTTTTATCAACCTCCATTTGATTAGAAAAGAAAAAGCCTTTTGAAACACATGTGATAAATGACTCAAAATTAAAGAGTTATGAAATGAGTTTATTCCCAATAAAATAAAAAAATGGCAGCAAGGAACACTCTTCCGTTGAGAAACAAGAAATTTATCCTATGGGGAGGAAGGCAGTGAAAAGAGCAGCTTTTGGCTGTGCAGTTCATCTTCATTACCTTGTGGATAGTGGTGGTCATGAGGCTTTCCCAAGAACTGAGCTGGACCTGGTATGAGCACAGCCAAGATTTTTTTTTTTTTGCATTGACTCTCTACTTTTTCTCTTTTACATCTCCCCTTCCCCTTTAGAGCTATGTACTCAGTACTGGATCTACACCAGCCAGCAACCTGAATTCTAGGTGTTTTTCTTTGCTTTCTTTCTCTCCCTCTATCTGCCAGGATTGATTTGCATCTAAGTAACGGAACCCCAATGGTACTGGCTTTATCAAATATGAGTTTAACTTTTCATGCCCAGAGGTAGATAGGTCAAAGCTGGCAAGAATTATTTTAATCTCAATCTATTATTGCTCTGAGAAAAGTTGTATAAATAAGAGATTGGCAAATGTTTATTTTTTAAAACTTCTATGCCTTTTTCAATGTTTCATAAATATTGGGCAAAGCATACTGGGAATATGGTAAGTTAAGAAGATGGGGGAAAAAAGAAAGAACAGGGTAGAGACTGGAGGCTGAACTGAGATTCTATTAGGGATCTTATTGGATACAATCAAGAGACCTGGTTTACATTAGACTAAAGACTGTAGTACATTTGTAGAGAATTGACTCTAAAATTCATGCTACAAATGTGAACTCATGCGGAAGTAAATGTGAAGCTGTGAATTCAATCTCGCAGTATAAAATATTGGCAGAAATAGGTGATATATGATGAGACACAAAATCATAATTAGAGAAGACTCCATCAGGAAGCTAAATATAGTCATTTCACTTGCAGCTAGAGAAAATAAATAGGTAAACATTTTGTTTATCAGACTCATGGGAGAATGTGGAAAGGATCCGGGCTAATTTCCTACTAAAATCTTTTTTTTTTTCCTTTTTAAGAGTTTGGGAGGACACATGCTCCCAAAGAATTCCAGGAACTGCAATGCTGTGTGAAAACTATTTCATGCAGTTGCACATCCTGCAGCTCAAGGGATTTGCACATCAGATTAAGTTGACTAAGTAATAGAGGTCATCACATGAAAAGACAAAATAATGAATTACACTTTAGTCATCTCCTACCACTCTTTGTGGTATTACAGAGAACATAGGTTTTGGAGACAGGCAGACATGCATTAAAATCCTGACACTGACATAAACAACTGTGGGCACTTATGTAACCACCTTGAGCCTCCTCTTCCTCATTAATCCACCCAGCATTTATTAAGCATTTACTTGAGGCAGATTCTGGATATACTGAAATAAATGACATCTAAAATCCTTAAGATATCATAGTAAATGCTTCCCAGTTTTATTTTGGAAACTAAACAGGACTAACTGGAATAATGTACGGAATCTAGGACTAAACAAATATTAATGTTTATTTCCATTCTCCAAGCTCCTTGTCATTGCTTTACTGAAGCATTTTCTCTTCTAACTTCCTAAGTACTAATTGGACTACTTTTCTTGGTGGTATTAGGGAGTGAACCTGAGGTACTATACCACTGAGGTACAGCCCAACCCTTTTTTAAAAATATATTTTATTTTGGGAGACAGGGTGTCACTAAATTGCTGTGGCTTTCCTCAAACTTGTGATTCTCCTTCCTCAGCCTCCAAAGTCACTGGGATTACAGGTGTGCTTTACCTTCTCCAGTGAGACTGACTTGTAAAACTCAATTCAATGAATGAAAATTTACCCAATTCTCTACTCAGTTTCAACTGCTCAACTTTGTGTTATATTATACAGATATTTTACTCAACATCAGACTGACTTCTGCATTCTAGCACAGTACCTTACATATAGAATTCTTTTAGTAAGTGTTGCTTGGGTTGTATTCAAAGAGAATATGGTCAACACTGGAAATCTTAAGGGTGTAGGTAAACAAGGATATTTGTAGTGGATCCTGTGCTGTCTAGATTTTCCTTAAGGAATAAAGAATTTATTCCTGTACTTGTTGGAAATATTTTAGCTGACAGTCCATTGCCCTAAGGTGAAGAAATTCACCCTTCCAAATTCATGTTTCCTTTCTGGTCCATATCTAATGCAGGGGGAAAGGTCTAGCCTTCTTTTTCAAACTTAGAACAATTATGAAAGTTCATTATCTGCTTTATAAATTTGTCTGAGAACGTCTGTTAAACTCTATCACATCCCATTTTTTTGATTTGCCAAGTCCTATGTCTTCCCTTTCTCCTAAGTTGTTGATCTCAAGAGTCCTCCCTACATGCTAATCATATGTTTAACTTTTGCCTCCTGGAGAATTCAACCTGTGACAGTTGGTATCAAGAGTAGTCCAGGAAAGTAGGCAATAAGAAGAGATTTTGGAACTGGGCACACTGCCGAATGCCTAGCAATGAGAACTCCATACATGGTAGTAGATGAACACTAAAAACTATTGGTATAATGCAGAGATTAAGTATTAAAAGTATTATTAAGTATTAAGACTTTTATCAGTGCTAACTGATAGGGTTAACTGTTGTAAGTAAGGGCTCTAGTACAGTCAGTGCACCAAATGTTTGAGAAATAAGGAAGAAATTATTATAAACACAATGGAACTTGATGATTGTTGCAGGAGCAGTCAATGTTTTGGAAAAACAGTGGAAGGGGAAGTGATTAATTAGTAACAAAAGTCTAAGTGTAAAAACAAGAAGGTCTTCTTGGTGGCAAATGAAAGAACTTTCATATCGCACTTGGAACAAAACAACAACAAGCAAATAAACAAATACTAAAACCTCTCAAGTAGAAACTGAGAACCAGGCCTTGTACTTAAGCATAAAATCAGCATACCTCCCAGGAAGGTTGAATTCTCAACCCAAGTATATTTGCTCAGCCAAGATCAGGCCTGATTGAGAAAGAATGGAATTCTGACATACAGGATGAGAACATCAAATTTATGATTTCTAACATCATGCATTTAAGAGATCTAGTTCTATATTCTTCTGAATCCTCTGAACTTGCAGAAGTGTCCCCAGTTCCTTTTGTAGCTGTGAGATTAATAACAAGGTTGAGAGTAACAACCTGACCTAGCCAGCAATGTCCTGGAATTGGGTAGAGGATGAAGGGAACTAAACCCAGAAAAAGCTATAGCATCTAGCCAGAATGCACTCCCAGAAAGCATGAGGGTATGTACAGGACCCAAGTCTGAGAATGACAATTCAAGGAGGAATAAAATCCTTATTGCAAATAGGCAACTTTATTGATAATGGAAGTACTCTCCAGGAATTCAAGATCTAACACACTTGTGGGGTCCAAGGAGACTGTGCTAAGGACAGTGTGAGGCAATTCTTAGAACTCATAGCCTTCACTAAGTGAAGGAGAAATGCCATAATTGTGGTAGCTAATGGAAGAAGGAATCCATGGGCTCAGAGAAATGGGCATGTTATACTGGATATTGTATGTATGATGGTTAATTGTGTGTACCCACACTAGTCCAATGTGGCTGTGAAGCCATTTTTAGATGAAATTAACATTTGAAACAGCTTATCCTAAATAATGTGGATGTACCTCATCCAATCAGTTGAAGACTTTAAAAGAAAAATGACTGATGTATCCTGAGGCCCTGAAAAATTTGGGCTTGGGTTTGCTAGCTTCCAAAATTTTTTTTTTTTTTTGGTATAAAGGATTGAACCCAGGGGTACTTAACTACCGAGGCCATGTTTAATTTTTTTTATTTTGAGACAGTGTGTCACTAAGTTGTTTAGGTTTTTCACTAAGTTGCTGAGGCTGGTGTTGAACTTGTGATCCTCCTGTTTCAGTCTCCTGAGCTGCTGAGATTACAGGAATGCACCATCACATCTGGCTTCCACAATTGTATTTGCATCGGTCTCCACACACTGTTGATTCTGTTTCTCTGGAGAACCCTGACTAACTTGACTACTAATATACTATATGATACTGGAAAATCTATCACATGAATATTTACCATGTCAAGGCCTGGTGAATACTTCATTTACCAAAGCAATGAGAAATATGCTGTGATGGGTACCATGATGATGTTTTTTATTTACTTCCTTCCAAGAAGAAGGGTAGATATTGGTGGTTACCCTAAAACTTTAAAAGGATACAGAGGTAATACTCCCAATTATATCCTCATTTGAATAGTTAGTTTTGCTCTCATATAAGCCAATAGATTCTATTTATAGTGTATTACTGCAAAATCAATTAAGTGATCTCCCCTGTGGCTCTTGTACCAGAGGAGATATTGAAATATCTTTTCTGGGGAAAGTTATATGACCTCAGATTCATTGTATGTGGTCATTGTTCTGGCAAACATGTTTTTTTTTTTCTTTCTTTCTTCTCATCACCAACAAAGAGGAGGATCAAAACCAGTTTGCATTCACTTGCAGTGACACGGCAACATTCATTTATAGTCATGCCCTGGGAAACTTATCTCTTCCAGTGTTGTCATAGGTTTTCTTTCTCACTGCCTGTATCTTACCAGTAGCTCCAAAATAATTGATTCATTGAGTCTAAGCCTCATAATATCTTTGATGCAATGGATCACTATAATACATTTTGGGATTTCCAAATGGTCTAAGTATCTTTGAGACCATATCATGACATAAGGATTTTATAATAAGCCACATTAGGAGAATCAAAACAGACACTAGATTTATGGAGAAAGACCATAACATCTGAAACAGAGGATGGTAGCATTCTAGCATGCTAATGGATTCTGGAAGAGATGGTCCACCTGACCATGGGTTATCCAGTCATGGTGTAGCTGGAATTGTCCATTATGAGCTGGGTTGTATCAGACTTGCCATGTCATAAGGTTCACTGAGTCCAGCATTGTTCACTGGGTCCAGGAAATGACACATTATTCATCATCAGGCATGTGCTGGGCTAAAAAACAGGTCAAATGCTGGAGCGTGTGCCCCAGGACCCCATGTCATCTGCTCACTCTTTCACCATTATTTCACCTATGACCATAAGTGAGGTCTTTCATAACCAGCTAAAGGAGAAAGAGAAAGTTCAGGGATGGCTCACAGATGAACTGACTTTGTATATGGATAAAAACCTTCCTTCCACCACACAAATTGGACTTCAGGTGATGCCTTGAAATATATTAGTGAAGGAAAATTATCTTAATGGGCAAAACTTCAAAGAATTTAACTGGTGAACAATTTTATATGAAAAAGAGAGGTGCCAATGGCTTGACCAACTGGAAAGGGCCTGGAAAAACAGTTATTGGAATATTGAAAACAAATGAATGAGAAATAGGGGAGTTTGTATAAAATCGAGAGTGAATAGAAAAGGTGAAAAATCTTTGTATCTTATATTAATCATCTACAGATAGCATGAACCACACAGGAGTCACTCAACAACTCCATTCACGGACTCTGGTTGTGTTTACCATGGTAGAAGGGATTCATCTTTTCTTTTGTGCCGAGAGCATGGGCTCCTGCTCAACAAGACTGATCTAGCTATTACTGCTACTACATGTCCAACAACAGAAACCAATGCTAAACCCTTGGTATGACAGCAGTCTTGAGAAGATCAATCCATCAATTAGTGTTATGTTAGTTACATTACCTATTCCACCCTGAAAAGGGGCAATGATTCATTGTGACTGGAGTAAAGAATTTTATAAATATATATATGTATAAATATATATATATTAGATATAAATTATATATATGTATATTAGAAATAAATATGTATTTATTTTTGGCTCTCAGTGCTTCAGTCATCATCTTCTAAAGATTTGATCAACTAACATGGAGTACTTCTGAACATTGTGTTAAATTTCAAATTACTTCTGGACTAGACTCCACAAAATGAGATATAGAGAAAAACTTCTTTCAGTGAGACTAACTATGGAAACACTTGTTTTTCATATTTTGATACACTTACTGTTACTTCTTTTACTATTACTTATTTTGTAGAATAATGTATTCATTTAGCCAAAATATGGAAACTTCAGTTTAGGTAGATGACCACAAGATGTCATTGTATGTCATAGTCACTTAAGAGTAAGAAAGAACATGAGAAGTCCCAGCCTCCAAATATAAAAGTCTTTAAAATGTTAAGCTGAAATAAGTGAATATTACATACCCACTAATGTTTGCAAATTTTTAGAAGGATAAATGTTTTGGAAATTATTTTTGAGATTATTGTCACTTATTGCTAGAGAATCAATCCTAAGATGACTTTAGTAGATCTCAGAGCATCTTAGATCCTTCCTGGGATTTACACTTATTTTGCATAAAAATTCTTCTGAGAAAATGTTTTTCTTCTCTGTAACATGTTTCTATTGAAGTTACTTGTTTGTAAAACCTCAGTCTTATTTAGATTTTATTTTTCCAAACATGTTTAAATAAAGCATAAATTCTTAGGATAGACATATTTAATCGTTTTCAACCTGAGATTTTCAATTGGTTTCATTGCCAATGCAATTTTCTGTTGGTTTTTATTGATGATATATATATTTTTAATGCATTGACTTTGCTATTATAGTACTGTCCCTGAAAAAGAACAGAATCTTTTAAAATGACATTGATTTCTGATAAGCAACCAGAGTCAGTTTCATATTTTGATTTGTTTGAAGAAACACTAGATTTTATTGACTTAATTGTTTTTGCTCTGATTCATCTGATTTTTGTTTTTTACATATTGATGGGATTTGCTATTACATATTCATACCTGCACACACTGTAACAATATAATTTGACCGATATCACTCCCTGACAACCCCTCCCCACTGCTTCTCATCTCTTGACCCCTTTCTTCTACAATCTCTCTTTGATTTTTAGGAGACCTGCCCCCACCTCTGTTTTCAATTTTTCCTCTCTAGCTTCTGCATAGGAGAGAAAATATGACCCTTAATCTTCTGAGTTTGACTAATTTCAAAATCTTAACATGATGGTCGCTGACTCAACTTCTTGAGTAAATTCCTTTTCTCAGAGTGCCTGTATATTATCTTCACTTGATCATTTTGGTTCTCTTTGCAACCATGGTGGTGGTGTCATAGATGTTTTCCCTAGTAAGCTTTTCTTTTTTAGTTTTCCAGTTTCTTTTCTCAGGTTCCTCCTATAGCTATCTCTGCCCTGTCCCTGCCCTCCCCTACCACACGCCCATTGACACACGTCAGCCAGCCAGTTCATCTGCGGTGGTCCCTCTCCTCACGCCCTCCGCTCTTGCCACTCACTGTCCGCTTCACAGGCAGCCTAAAGCTACTCTCTTTGCATTATTCTTCCATGTTTAATGTTGTCCCTTTCCTTGCCTGATGTTAAATGATACGAATGCATTAAAAGCATGATAGTTTTTTAATTCTCTATTTTAATTAAATTAAAAAATAAATTTTTTGTGAATCTCAGAGCATCTCTTCTCCAAAGGATGGCTGCTTTTCATTTAAAAGAGTTAAAAGAAAAAATGAAAAGAAAAAAAAAACCCAGAAAATGAGTCTTCGTCTTGTGCTATAAATATCTAAGACTTGAATCAGAAAGGGTGAACAGCTCTTTCTGGATGCTGATGGTTCTCTGAGTGGAATCTTATCGACTGACTGGAAGAAAAGCTTCTCATATCCTGCAAAAGTAGTTTTAAGTGTATGTGCGGCAGAGTCTGGTATATGTTATTACATTAGACAGCGGATGGCATGGTTTTACTGATGATAAAAAGAGACCACAACATGTCCCTCTGCAGGGAATTTATTGCCATTCTTCAGGTTAATGTCTTTAATATCTGAATATTTGTCATTGCCAGTGAGGTAATGTATAAATAAATCAATTGTGCCATTTTATTATGCACTGGTAATAAAGTCTGTGCTTTCACATGTCCCTCGAGTTTCAGCTCCGTTTCAGAGTTGGCTTTAAACAATTTCACTGCCTTCTTCCTTTCCTGAGTTGATTATAGTAAATAAAGGGTGTAGTCTTTGGGAGACACAGTTGTTCTCCTTGTGTGACGATGCCTCTTTCCATTGCTGGCTGGACTTCCTCTTTTTCCTCAGTGTTCTAGCATCCTCTGTGTCTTCCATGTACATATACTCAGTCAAAATTGTCCAAGTGGTCAAGACTGTCTCAGTCAAGAGGAGGCCCTGGGAAGCACCTGAGTAGCTCCCTTTTTTCATCTTCCTTGATGGTTGAGATCCACGTACATTCCTCAGTCATTGAAAGTGGGTCTCATTTTTTTCTAAAGTTTACACAAAGGTTAGAAAGTCTTCTTCAGGGTTGATATGGAAGATATTAGTTCTGTTTGTATGATAAAGATTGATTGGCTTGAGATCAAAAGGCAGAGATAAAAATAAAACCCATTCTGCCCAGCACTTAGGGAGCCTGAGACAGGAGAATCATGAGTTCAAAGCCAGACTCAGCAAGGGTGAGGCGCTAAGCAACTCAGTGAGACCCTGTCTCTACATAAAACACAAAATAGGGATGGAGATGTGGCTCAGTGGTCAAGTGCCCCTGAGTTCAATCCCCAGGACCAAAAACAACAACAACAAAAAAAAAAACACAAAAAACAACAACAACAAAAACTCATTCTGTAGGCTCTCTCTTTATGTTATTGATTGTTGCCTTTGATGAGAAGAAGCTTAGATTTCATCTCACTCTAGTAAGAATAGCAATTATCAAGAATAAGCAATAATAAGTGTTGGCAAGGATGCAGGGAAAAAGGTACACTCATACATTGCTGGTGGGACTGCAGATTGGTGAAACCACTACGGAAGGCAATATGGAGATTCCTCAAAAAGCTTGGAATAGCTTCACTCAGCTATCCCACTCCTTGGTTTATAAAACAAAGGACTTACAATCAGCATACTACAGTGACACAGCCACATCAATGTTTATAGCAGCTCAATTCATAATAGCTAAACCATGGAATTGACCTACATGCTCTTCAACAGAAGAATGGATAAAGAAAATGTGGTACATATATGCAATGGAATATTACTCAGCCTTAAGGAAGAATGAAATTATGACATTTGCAGGTAAATAGATGGAACTAGGGACGATAATCCTAAGTGAAATAAGCCGATCCCCAAAAAACAGAGACAGAACATTTTCTCTGATAAGCAGATGCTGATCTATAGTGGAGGCCGGGTCTAGGGAAGAATGAAGGAACTTTAGATTGTGCAGAGGCGAGTGAGGGGTGAGGTGGAGAAGTGGGGATGACAAGGATGGTAGAATGAGACAGACATTATTACCCTGTATACATGTATGATTACACTACTAGTGTGACTCATGTACAGCCAGAGGAATGAGAAGTTGTGCTCCATTTGTGTACAATGTGTCCAAATGCATTCTACTGTCATGTATAACTAGTTAGAACAAATTAAAAAATAAAATTAAAAATAAATAAATAAATAACCAACAACATTTTTAAAAAAGCAAATTTTTTCATGGATCAGGATACAAGCAGTGTTCTATGAAGGTCATCCTCCCCATGTAACGATTGATAGGACAATCCTGAGGACTTTTACATATAAAACAATCTAAAAGACTAGTCATAACCCTAAGCTGAGGTACAGTCACAGGTCCAAATAGGAAGCATGAAATACAATAATTAAGTGGACAGTTTGGGTCCATCACATCTTAATTACCTTTTGAGGGTGTTGGGCTTTTTGGAGGTTAGAAAGATATTCTAATAGCAAATTAGAATTTCTTAATTTCAAATACCTTTAGAAAGGAAATAGGACTATTACTCCTATGGATGTGATGGTTGGGAAATTTTTACCATTTTACCAATACTCTTCTAATATAATGTCATTCCAGATGTGACCTTTGGATAGTGATGTGTTAGGCAACCATTTTTCTTAAAACTCCAGTGAATAGCTCCTTAGCTAGGATTTTATGCTGATGAAGAATAAACTTGTTGTGATCTTTCATAATGGAACACTTATTTTTTTTTTCATAAATCACACTTAAGAAAACTCAGTTGTTAGGAACCGTGATGGTTAATTTTGTGTGTCAACTTGATTGGGCCACTGTGCATCCACACATTGGGTTAAATATTATTCTGGATGTGCCTGTGGAGTGTTTTTGGATGAGCTTAACATGCAAATAGTTAATAGTTAAGTAGACTGTAAACAGTTAGGTTGAGTAAAGCAGATTGTCTAACATGAATTGGTCTCAACTAGTCAGTTGAAGGCCTGGATGGAAAAATCAGGACTGACACTGCTAAGTAACAGAATTTCTCATGTCAGATTGTCCTCAAACTAGGACACTAATTTTTCCCTACATTCATAGTGGAACTGAAACACTGGCTCATCTTGGGTCTTTAGTCTGCTGCCTCTTAGGCTGGACTACATCACCAGCTCTTGTGGTTCGCAGGCATTTGGACTCAGACTCTATACCATCAGCTTTCCTGAGTCTCTGGTCTGACTCACCTGGCATATTTTGGTCCTTGTTAATCTCTATGATTGTGAGCCAGTTCCTTGTAATCCATTTCTTTCTCTCTATGTATACATCCTATTAGTTCTTTTTCTCTGGAGAACCTGGAATCAATCTAACTCCTACTAAATACATTTATCTTCCTATATTCATATTTATAGATTTCTGTCTTGTGTTCTAGGTATAGACAGCTTCTGAGTATTGTACAAGAAAATATTCATGAGTCATACAGCGTCTCATTCCTGATAGAGATACTTCCTTCAGAAGTTCTGAAGTGGATGTTGGGAGCCAGATGCAGTTGAGCTGTCAAGGTGGGGCAAGTGTGTAAAGGAGCCCCTTCCTCCAGGCTAGAAATGATCATCTACTACTTGGGCTCCGTGGAAGGAATACAAAGAAGAGAAGGAGGAGGAGGAAGAGGCAGAAGAAGAAGAAAGGGGTTGAGGAGGTGAGTGGTCAGATGGTTTGTACTTGTTTAGAATTAGGATTAGAAGTGTGGTTGGCACTTTTTACCACTATCTTTTCATGCTCAGCTTTGGGAGGACACAGGACAGTCTGGGAGACAGCAGTGACTGTTTAACTTCTGCAGTGACTGTGCCTCAAACTCACTCTAGTTTAGAGATGTTAAATCAGAGAGACACAGGACCTTGGCAGCAGGGAAGAATACCTCTATGGTTTCTAACCTTTTCACTTTCAATATGCGTCCTTGCTCCTGGTGAGGGAGGCCTTAATTTATGCGCTTGTGCACAGTCCTTATTATACCCCCTCATCACCTCACATAATTGGGTATTGTTTGGGTGGCCTCTTCCTCCCCCACTATCACAAGGACAGTACTCCCAGAACAAGTTAAGAGTTATCAGTTCTGCCCACACACAGCCAGTACCAAGCCTGAAAACAGGCTTTTTTTTTTTTTTTAAATGTGCCTGCTTTATATCTTCACTCTCCTGAACAGGAAGAAGAGAAATGAGTTACAAGGGAATTTGCATTTATCAGTCCCTGGAAACCACTGTCTGCAGGGGCTGGTGCTCCAGTCTTGCCTGACAATTCATCAATTGAGCAGGAAGCCAGCATCCTGAGAGAGAGGCTTTGGCCTGCAGTGGCCTGGGGCAGTGGAGGTCGGGTGGAGGACACCTGGGAACCGCACAAAGTCTCATTTAAGTTCTGGAGGTTTGAGAAAATATTTGTTAGTTGGCAATAAGCAGTGGGGTGTCTAGTGAGGAGGACCTTCTGGTCTTCATCTCTATGTGTCCTCCCATGCAGAGGACATATGATGGCATTGTCACTTCTAGTAGCATTCTTAGATATGAACAAAGGGTCGACCACAGATAGATAAGAAAAAGCAGCCAGCCTAGGCATAGGAACCTGGCTAAAGCGTTGGCTATGGTTTTTTCCAGAAATTATCTGTCCAGACTATAGAACTCTTGCATTGGTCTCCACTGGTTTCCAGTATTGCTGTATCCCCCTAATCCTGACCATCCCATTCACAAAGCTATGGACAGACACAAAGATTCCTGGGAATTACCCTACGAAAGTGCTCAAGTTTCCAGTACAGTGTACTGCTCTTACAGGAATTCTGCTTCTTCAGAAGGACATTAAACACCATGTTCTGCAGGGCAGAGACAATAATCCAACAGCAGAATGTTTGAAAATGAGTTTTCAGCAGGCTTTGGAGTAATTTTTATTTTATTTTTGCAGTGCTGGCAATTGA
This sequence comes from Xerus rutilus, assembly GCA_028644305.1. Taxonomy (NCBI): domain Eukaryota; kingdom Metazoa; phylum Chordata; class Mammalia; order Rodentia; family Sciuridae; genus Xerus; species Xerus rutilus. Next base: position 30,225,939 of record CM053405.1, on the reverse strand, counting down.
ACCCAGAGCCTCACACATGCTAAGCAAGTGTTCTACAACTCTACAACTGAGCTGAATCCCCAAACCCATCTGAAGCATTTTTTAAAAAGGCAGCTTGATAGCCCTTTTAAAATGGGTTCAGTATAACATCTCACTGCATTAGGAAAAAACAAAAAGCCCTTCACATGGCTTCATCCTCATTTTTTCTTTTGGATTAGAAATAGGAACGCGTCTCTGAATTCTTTTCTTTCTTTTTATGATCTGGTTGCTGGTCTCCACTCCACTCTAAAGCCCAGGAGTTCTCATAATTTACAGTATGAAGAATCACCTGGGGTATTTGGTAAAAATCTCAAATATCAGGACTTACTATCAAGAGATTGGGAATAAGCTCAAACTTTTACATTTTTTATAAGAACCCAGAGAATTTTGCTACAGAAGTCAACACATAGTCTGAGAGCACAATTTCAACCTTCACTGTTTAAATTTGATGAGTTAACAATGATTGTATAATATCTGAATTCATTTTCAGCTTCATTGCTTTTATGTAATTTTTTCCACTTCAGAATTAAAAACAAACAAAAACAAACTAAATGCAGAATGTCAGAAATCTTGTTTCTATTTTATTACTGTACTTGAGTCTGAATCTCTATCTTTCTGTGTTTCTCTTTCCTATTTTAATTCAGTAAAAGAGGAAACTATTTGCTCCCATTGGGTCAGATTTTTAGCATTCAAGGTATAAATGAGTCCCACAGAGTTGTTTATTTTCAGGGATACTTTGAATACCAAATTATTAGTTGCTCCAACATATGCGATATCAAATTTACATTTGGAAAATATTCTGGTTGAGAAGTTGAGAGATTCCTGGATGATTAGTTAATTAGATTTAAAATTATTACATGTAAATGAAGGTTTGCCAATAAGTGGAATTTTAAATACTCTGAGGATTTTGGATATCTTGAGGTAACTGGTAACCAATTTAATGGTAAAGTGAGTACCAATTTGGTGCCAAAGCATAATTCTCTAATTTAGCTGGTGCATAAATTTGGTTATATGTATATGTATATATACCAGTTTGCTCCAATATAGTCAAATGTGTGTTTCCTGGATGAATAATAATAGTTATGAGAAAATGAGAAAAAATAAAGATGGCTTGTCTATAGAATAGGACAAACATAGATCTTACTACAGAAGGACAGTGACATGTTGAATATTAAATGCCTACAATCATGATTAATTGTCCAAATTCCACTGGTAGGTGTTATTTTTATCCTCACTTTATGGAATAAAACAATTGAGTTCAATTATCTTATCTGAAGTCACAGAGATGATAGGCAGATGAACCATAATTTAAGTCCACATAAGAGACAGACACCTATGGTTTTCCCATTTCTTAGTATCTGCTTCCCACATGATGGAGGATAAATGATAGGATTCCGAAAAAGTAGACTGAAAGTTCTCATCTTGCCATATATGCAGATTCATTTCTTCCATAACTGAAATAATGTGTTAGTCTGTTTCAATAACATCATCAGCAAACCTTAGAGTGTTGGAAATCACTCATTTCTGTCCACCAAATTATTTAGGGAAACATCATCTGTGGAAGAAATTGGAAGTGAACTGGAACAATTATACAGTCCATCCATTGAAATTATCTCTGACAAATATGAAATTATCTGAAGTTATGTGACAAATATTAATGACACAACTGCATACTGCATATGGTGTGTATTTATTTTCAATAGCTTTTGGAGGTATAATTGAAATATAATAAACTTCTTGTATTTAAATTGTGCAGTAATAGTTTTTATACATATACACATACAACACACTTGTAAAACCATCATCACAATTAAGATAAATACCTCTAGCCACTTCATAGATAGTCGTGGAACTGTTTCTTATTAGTGTGAATTTGTTTTGCATTTTCTAGAACTCTAACCCTAACCCTAACCCTAACCCTATAGAAGGGGAATCACATAGTATATACTCCTTTTTATCTGGCTTAAGTTGAGATAATACTCTTGAAATTCATCAGTATTGCATCAATCATCTACATTTAAATTTCTCTTTGGCCAAGAAATAGTATTCCAGACTATGATTGTACCACAATTTATTTACCCATTCACTTATTGAAAGACAATTGTATTGTTTCTAGTTTTTACCATTATAACTAAAGCTATTATAAACATTTAAGTGATTATTTGTATAGACATGTTATTTCATTTCATTGCCACTGTATTCCTAGGGGTGAACTAGCTGGATCATATATTAGTACACTAAATTTTTAAGAGACTTCTAATATTTTCTCAAAAAGGTAGGACCATGTTACATTCCCATTGGCAGCATATTCCAGTTGCTCCATATCCTCCTCAAGTCTTGATACTGTCAATCTTTTAAAATTTTAGACATTTTAAGATATATGTAGCAGTGTCTTATAGTTTAAATGTAACATTACTAATAACTTGGGGGTTTGAATATTTTTTTAGAAGACAATTCTTTTTTACATTTTTTAAACTAATACATAGAAACAAAATTGTACATGTTAGTGGGTACATGTAATATTTTGATACATGAATACATTGTGTAATGTTTAAATTAGGTTAAATGTAGATATTTTCTCAAACATTGGAAATCAACTTTTTAGCTGCCTAGCTATCATTAGAAATGGAAGCCCTTCTATGGGCATTGAATAAATTCATATATGTATGCTTAAACACACACAAATATGCATATGTTTTACATACACATATTTGAAAATTTAAGCACAGTGGACTTGTTTTCTATGGTTTCATAAATAGAACTGATTCTGTTAGATATTACAAATGGTCATACATTGTATAGTATTTCAGGTGATATGCTGAATCATGACAATGACAAAAATAATAGATAAATAATTAAAATTTCTATTAGCTTTTGAGTTTGAATATTTTTAATGTCTTTTTTGCCATTTGAATATCTTCTTCCATCACATGCCTGTTCAAAACTTTTTCCTATTCCAGAAACTGGATCATTCATTTTCTTATTATTGAATTTTTGAGAATTCTTTTTTTTTTTTTTTTTTTTTTGGTACCGGGGATTGAACTCAGGGGCACTCGACCCCTGAGCCACATCCCCAGCCCTATTTTGTGTTTTATGTAGAGACAGGGTCTCACTGAGTTGCTTAGTGCCTCGCCATTGCTGAGGCTGGCTTTGAACTCGCGATTCTCCTGTCTCAGCCTCCCTAAGTGCTGGGATTAC
>CM053405.1:29968656-30222623 GCA_028644305.1 Xerus rutilus | reverse complement strand
TGAGAATTCTTTATATCCATATTCTATACACGAGGCCCTCTGATATGTGACATTCAAATAGTTTCTCCAACATAAGATTTGGCTTTTTATTTTCTTAGCATCTTCTATTAGACATAAGTTCTTTTTAAAAATATTTTTAGATGTTAATAGACCTTTATTTTATTCATTTATTTATATGCAATGCTGAGAATCGAACCTAGTGCCTCACACATGCTAGGCAAGCACTCTACCACTGAGCCAAAACCCCAGCCCTGAGCATAAGTTCTCAAATGTGAATTTTGATTTATCAATTTTTTTTTTACTTTTATGGATCATATTTTTGGTGCTATATTTAAGCAATCCTTGTCTAGCTCAAAATCACAATGATTTCCTTTTATTTTCTAGCAGATTTAGTAATTCAGAGTTTGATTTAGGTCTATGAACTTCTTTATTATTTGAATATGGTGTAAATATTGTTTGTTGGTTTGCCTCTGCATGCCCAGTTGCACTAGTACCATTTGTTGAACGGACCATTTTCTTCTCCTTATTGCCTTAGCACATTTTTCAAAAATTAATAAATCATAGATATATGGGTCTATTTCTGGGCTCTATCATAAGCAATCCTGTTACCTATAAAATTTAAGATGCTTGAAGTTTATCATAGCCTTGCTGTGGCTTTTAAGCTCTAAGAGTGTAGATAGGATAACTGAAAGCTTCAGTTTTTAATTTTATTCAATTTCAATGAATATTTTTCTAAATTTATATGGCCATGTGGCTAATGCCTTACATATTGGACAGCGTCAATATAGATGATGAAAACAGACAATGAGCAAATAGATTCTAAGAAATCTAGTGCTTGTAAAGATAAAGAAGGAAATTAAAGCATGGTAAGAAAAGGTGTGGTGTTTTGTTGTAGATGTATTCAGGGAAAGTCTCCCTAAAAATGTGCATGTATGTAATATACTGGCACAAATAAGGGAGTAAGACCAGTCCTTATAGGGATGGGAAGAAATTCTGCATACGGAATTTCAATTGCAAAATCACGAATTGTATTTGCATGTTGAATCCACTCAGGAAACATAAAGGAGGCCAGTGTGAATGAAATAGGTTGATATGAAGGGAGGATGTCAGGAGACAACATTATAGGAGCAGTAGGGAGCCGGAGCACTAGACCTTTGTAGGCCATGGCAAGGGCTTGGAATTTGTTCTGATAAAATGAGGAGCCATTCTGTGTATTAAGCAGAAAAGGAGCATGTTATGATTCATATTTTAAAAAGCATTACTCTTGCTATTATGTGAAAAATAAACTCTGATCCATATTTATACCATATTCAAATATTAGAGGAATTCACTGATCAAGGACAGAGAGAAAAACCAGTAAGGAGGTCCTCAGCAATTTAGGGGGAGATAGGATAGCTATCAGGGTTAGGTGCTCCTGTGTAGGATGACCTGAAGGGAATCACAGGTCACATGAAGGAAGGACCAAGAACTTCACTTTTCTGGGCAGAGGGCCACTGTGGATATCTGTGCACACTGACCATTGCACAGCTCTCGGTGGTGCCTTTCCCAATACGGACATAGGCTTTGTGTTATTTTTGGACAGTTTTCCAGCAGTTGTCAGATGCTACTCAAAGTGTTAGAATACAAAATACTCAGTGTTGAGAAGTAGTAACACATTTTGAAATGAATGTATTTTAAGGTGGATATGATAGATATAGACAAATTTTCTAGATTTATTTTGAAATAGAGATAATAGGATTTGCTGATGATTTAGATACACAGTGGAAGATCAATACAAGGAGTCAAAGATGATCTTTAATGTTTTGGCTCAAGGGCTGGGAGAGTGAAATTTCTATTTACTGAGAAATGGCAGACTGTATGATGAAGAGATTTGCAAGGGGAAGTCAAGCATTCAGTTTTGACTGAATTTGTGTTCAGTGAGTTTGAGCTGCTTTTGAAGGTGTGATTAGAAACTTTGTGCAGGCAGTTCTGTATAGGGGAGAGTTCTACCTTAGGAAAGAGTTTGGCTCAGGAGATCAAAATATTGGGGTTGTTTGTGTATAGATAGTATTTAAAGCTGTAGTACAAAATGTAGTCCTCTAGGGAATATCTGTACAAAGAAGAAGAAAGCTCAAAACAGCCTAATTTGTCAATTTGTTACATAGCTTGCTAGTTATTTGAATGCCACATGCCCCTTACTCAACTCACATGGTTCTTTACAATCTGGATTTCTAGATAACAATGGCATGTTTTTCCATGAAATTGTGTGTGTGTTAATGCAATTTTAATCAATCGATTACCTGAATAAGATTGCGCTAAAAGAGAGGCTATGATCAATCTCAAAAAGAAAAAGATTATATATATATATATATGCTTTTTAGGCAAAGTTAAGACCAGGTTAGTGTCTTAGTTTGTTTGGGCTGCTATAACAAAATACCTTGGTTTAGGATACTTATAAACAACAGAAATATTTTGTTCACAGTTCTGAAGGCTTGAAGTTCTTATAAATGGTACTTTTTTTGTTGAGGGGGTGGGGGTTGTAACCAGGGATTGAACCCAGGGACTGAACCACATCCCTAGTCCTTTTTATTTTTTATTTTGAGACAGGGTCTCGCTAAGTTGCTTAGGGCCTCACTAATTTGCTGAGACTTGTTTTGAACTTGTGATCCTTCTGCTTCAGCCTCCTCAGCTGCTGGGATTATAAGTATGCACCACCAAGCCAGATACAGATGGTACTTTGGAAGTGTCCTTATATGGTAGAATAGCAAAGGAGTTGATACTCTCCTTCAGTCTTCCTTTATCAGGACATTAATACCATGCATGAGGGTGGAGTTCTCATGATGTAATCACTTCCCAAAGACCACACCTCTTAATACTGTCACTTCAGGGATTAATTTCTAACATAGGAATTTAGGATGTCCACAAACATTCAGACCTCAGCAGTTAGTGTTGCTACCAGGGCCAGGTGCTCCTGAGTAGGTTGACCTGAAGAGAATCACTGATCACATTGAGGAAGGAAGAAGCACTTCACTTTTCCAGGCACAGGGCCACTGTGGATATCTATGCACACTGAGCATGGCACAGTGCTGGGGGTGCCTTTCCCACTATGGATATAGGCTTTATGTTGTTTTGGGCAGTTTTCCAGCAGATATCAGCAAAGGATATCGAGGAAGGGGCATCTTTTCTTATTTTACTCAAAGATGGCATATTTGTAAGTTTTCTATAGATGTTTGACCTTCCTCTGCTGGAGTGTGACAATCCTCTTGAAGGTCAGACAATCAAATGTAAAAAGAGGCCTAATTTTATATCTTTCATGTTCCCATCCCAGTCCTATAATGCAGAATATAGATGTGATTAGGGATAATTCCTCCCCAAGAGAGAGGAGCACAGCCTAACCTGGATTTTAATATTTTTTTAGTGCTAATCCTTTGATAATTTGTAATTGTATTTTTATAAGTTTCCTGAGTCATCTATATTTATCCTCTCCCAAAACCCCCCAAAATGAAAGTTGATAGTGGCACCATGAGAAAGTAGGTTGAAGAAACAATTGAAAACTAAACCACTTTGAGCAAATAATTTGATATCACTTAACCTTATCTTCTATATCTGTAAAATGAGGAAATTGGATATGCCCATTATCAAAATAACTTTTAACTATAATACTTTAGGATTCCATGTGAACCTTTATAAGATATTGCATAGTGTTACCTGGTTAACCAGATGACATTTAGACAATTTTTTTCTGAATTGTACCAAGTTGAAAATATTAGGATTTAAGTGATTTTCCAAATCAATGGAATTCACAATCTGAGATCTGACAATATTGCTTAGAAATACAGGTTAGTGAAATTTTAGGAAGTCTCTATCTTTCTCTCCCTTTCTTCCTCCATAGGATTCCTTAAACTAATAGAGCAGTTGACTTGGAAGTTCAATCAGAAGTTGTGGGGGATATTTTAGCTCTGCCACTCATTAACCATGACCTTAAACTATTTAATAATCTTCTTTAATGTTCACTCCTCTTATGTATAAGGTGGAAATGATAATGTCTACTGTAAAGCATTATTGGGTAGACTAATCAAGCATAAATATTCATATTTCACATGTTCAAGGGACTTTTAATATGCTGAGAAGTTTCCCATTACAGTGAAATATCAACAAATGCAAGGTAACAGCCAGGTGTTGTTTGGCAAAGAGCCTCCTTTGTCACCACAACAATCCTTTATATCATGTCATGCTCTCTTCCTAACATCTTTAGGAGATGAGCTTAATTTTGCCAGTTTTATTGAGGAAGCAAAATCATAGGCAGGCCTAGGTCGATTTTGCATCATCATCTTTGAGGTGGATCATAAATACTTGGAGAGAACATTTAAATTTATTTTTCTCCTCTGCCACATCATGCCAGAAAAATAACTTCTTTCTGGTAATTTAGTTGTAGGTTTTAATTTCTATGCCTCCAAGCTTCTCTGTGTGCCATTTCCATTTCCATTTTGAAAGAAGGATTTCTATAAGCTGCACACACGAAGTCTATCATGGAAGAAGCAAACAGATGTGGATCATCCTGGATTCCTGTTTCAGGGGAAGGTAGTCTTACTGCTTTCTGCTTGAACTTGGCAAAGATAGTGAGGTGTGTTTTAAATACTATCACATATTTGATCTTTTTATTAATATTTCCTATGTCTATAGAGCAGCCTTCTCCCAGAACCTCAAAAGCAATTCGTAGTCATTATTAGTTAATATGCTCAGTGTCCTCATGAGACAGGCACAGGGCAGGTGGTGTTATTCGCCTTGTTCGTGTGAGAGAACTGGAAGTCAGTGTGATGCCTCCAGGCTGTTCGGAGGGGACTGGTTAGTTCAGGAGCAAATCTCAGTTGTTTACTCAGAATCACTCCTTCTTCCAGCACTGGGTTTTTTTTAAGCTGAAAAAAATTATTAGGGCTCAAGAACATTAATAGGCTTATATTGCGAAATACGAATTGAGAGTTTCTTGCTGCCTGGTACTAACCCTTCCTTTAATCAAACAAGCCTTCTAGATTTTGAAGCACTATGTCATCTATGCATGTATTTATCCACCCATCCATCCATCCATCTATCCATCCATCCAGATATCCATACCCAACAAAGCAAATATAGATACCTTCCTAGGTCCTAAAGCTAAAAAGCTGAAAAGAAAAAAATTCAGCCCTTGCTCTCAAGGTTCTTACATTCTACTGGAGATGGACATATTAATAGATTCTTAAAAATAAAGCAGATTTTGTGACAGTGCTTGTATAGGGAGTAGTATGGTAAATAAAAATGCAGAAGCGGTCAATTCTAAGTGGGGTTAACTCTAGAAAGTACATTTTATCTTGGAAGTACAGAAGAAATCCATAAGGTTTAAAGCCCAAGCAAGTGTTTTAAATTAAGCTATCATGTTTCACAGCTGTCTTTCTTAGATTTCAGTGTACATGAGAATCGCCTAGGGCCTTGTCGAAACATGGACCCTTGGCCTCCATCTTTAGGAACTCTGAATCTTAAGTCTGGGTGAATGTATTTCTATAAGCTTCCGGGTGATGTTGATGCAAGGACCACATTTGAAGAATCACTGCTTTAGAAGCAGACAGAATCTTTGAAATCACAATTCCAACTAATTGATTCCATGGATAATTTTTCTAGGCCCTCATGTAGGATCTAATGGCAGAGATCAATGAATAAAAACTCTAGAAGAGGCAAGTGTGATCCAGATTACTTGGTTAGTCAGTAGTAAAGTTAACTCTCCACTTCTTTTCAAACGATTTCTGATAAATTGTCTCACAGAACTAATCACTCCTCTTAATCTACCAGGTACAGGTTTTGGTCACATGCTGACGGGAGGGGGTTTGTGGTATTCATATGTGAACCGGCTGAAAAGAAAACATCAGGATGGAGGCAGAGGCAAGAACTTTCAGCAGGTCAGGTTGCCACAGTTGTGGAGGCTTTATAGGAATCTGCACAACACTGGAGCCAATTTCTGTTGATAAATTTTTATACTCGTTGAAAGGTTTATAGATGTAGCAAGTCTTGTTCATTTGCTTTGAGTTTGTGCATTAATTGTTCAGGCCACCGATCTCAAGTCTTTGCTGGGAATGTGGTTCAAGCACCTCACAGGGAGTCTCTGATCTGAGGACTCTAAAATCTGGGCCTTGTCTTCTTTGTGTATCCCCAGGGCCTATGTAGTGGCAGGTGTAGCAGAGCAGAAGGAAATGTTTGCTGAATGGATGAATGAGCTGTAAATGTATGAAAGTCTCTACTCAGAATATTGGCTTCTCCCCAGAGCAGCAAAACCATGCTTCAGGCTGGCCTGAGGCGTAACCATGACACTGGTAAATTTTCTTTAGCATTTACAAACAACAAATCATTTAGGGCCCCTCCAGCTGTTCGCAACACTTTAAAGCTGCTAGAACTTCCATGTGGCTCTCTGCTGCCCAGGGCCTATCCAGGGGGCATTCTACTACAGTCTTGCTTCATTTTTTTAGTGTGTACATGTCATTATTTATTCATTTGTTTGTTTGCTTGCTTAATTGTAGTTAAAAACACAACATAATTTTTACCATCTTAACTTTTTTAAAGTGCCGATATACTTAAAAATAGCTGGTGAATTTTAACTATTTTCACATTGTTGTGAAACAGATCTCTAGGACATTTTCATCCTGCAAACTGAAACTCCATAGCCATTAAACAACTCCTTTTCCCCTCTTTCCAGTCATTGGTAACCACTCTTCTATTTTGTTTCTATGAATTAGGTTATTTTAGGTACTTTGTATAAGCAGATCGTGCACTATTTATATTTTTGTGTCTGGTTTAGAGCCATCAAGGTTTACCCATGTTGTATCAGGTGACAGAATTTTCTTCCCTTTTAAGGCTGAGTAATATTCTATTCCATGTGTATACCACATTTTATTTAGCCATTTGTTGGGCATTTGGGTTACTTTTACCACTTGGCTATTGTGAATAATGATGCTCTGAAAATGGAAGGACAAATGTCTCTGAGACTTCACTTTTAATTTTGGGAAAATGGGTTTCCTGGACAATATGGTAGTTCTATTTTTAAGTTTTTGAGACTTGCCATACAGTTTTTCATAGAGATACACTACTTTATCTCCCAACAGAGTATAAGGGTTTCCATTTCTCCATGTCCTCGCTACCATTTGTTATTTTCTGCTTAGTTTGCTTTTTTTTTTTTAAGTATTTTTTTAGTTGTGAATGGACACAATGTCTTTATTTTATTGCTTTGTATGTGGTGCTGAGAATCGAACCCAGGGCCTCACGCATGTGAGGCAAGCGCTCTACCGCTGAGCCCCAGCCCCAGCCCCTAGTTTGCTTTTAACAGTAGCCATTCCAATAGGTATGAGATTCCATTTCATTCTGGGATTTGTTTTTCATTGTGGTTTTGATCGATACTTCTCTGATGACTTGTGATACCAAGCATCTTTTCATATGCATGTTGATAATGAGCATGTGCATGTTGATAATATGCATATCCTCTTTGGAGAAATATCTGTTTAAATTCTTCACCAATTTTGATTTTTATTTGCCCATTTTAAAAAATAAGATTTCTTGATATGTTGTTGTTGAGTTGCAGGAGTTCTTTGTATGTTCTGAAAATCAGTCTCTCCCAGATATATGATTTACAAATATTTTATCCCATTTCATAGGTTACTTTTTTATTATGTTGTTAATGTCCTTTGATGCACAACATTTTTAAAGTTGATTTTTGTATACAGTGTGAGATAAGTGTCTAACATCATTCTGCTATATGTGGAAATCCAGTTTTTCCAGCATCGTTTTTGGAAAGGACTCTTTTTTCCACATTAAGTGGTCTTGGTATCTTTGTTGAAGATCATATGACTCTACATATTTGGATTTATTTCTAGGCTTTCTATTCTACTGCATTGGTCTATTTGTCTGTCTTTATACCAGTAACACATTATTTTGATTATTATAGATTTGTAATATGTTTTAAAATATGACTCCTTTCTAGCCTCCCCTTAAAGTACATAATTGGCTCATCCTGGATGAGGTAAGTCTGGTGCACAGGTCAATGGAGTGGAAGAGAATGATATCAGTCTGTGGGGTAATATGTGTGAACCAGATCATGAGCATTCTCCTGCATGAGTCACTCACCCAGTTTCTTCAGTCACTACTTGTAGCTCCCTCCAGATATACTGGATTATATAATGCATGAAATAAACAAGACATTACTCACTTTCCCCAACATTCCACTTTTCAAATGATACATGTGATGACTAGAAAACACATGCCAAACAGTAAGTTTGCAGAACATCAATTGATACTTAGCATTTCTAGGAAGTTTGAGAGTGATTAGTCTAAATCCTGATTGCTCAAGTCAGTATAGGTCATCTCCTTTACCTAGATGTCACTTTGGAAGGTCTAGCTGCAAGTACTTCTTATTCTGAGTTTGAATGACCCACTTAGCCTGGGGTTCTGACATGTGAGCCACTTCAATCACCTTCTCAGGATGTACCATGACCTTGATTGTTAGCCATACCTGTCAGATGCATCATAGTAGGATTGTGGAATTTTCCCTCTGAGAAGAAGGGGCTCTATTTCCTTTATTTTGTCTCTTTGTCTTTGTTGGAAAGAACCTCACTTCCACATCAGCTCCAGTAAAAATTCCAGAACTATGCCTTATGTATTTCAATGGGGACCATGATGGCTGGAGCTGAGATTTTGTAGGAATAGTCAAATGTGAAGAATACCATGCCCTTCTTTCCTCTCCCTGCACTCCAAGTACCTATTTGCATGCATTGATTCCTGTGGAAATACAAGAAGCTGTTATGCTAGAAATTTTGAAGAGGGATTCAGAGATAAACAGACATGACTAAACAGTCATAGTGAGAATTAGAGGAACAATGAAAACCAGCCTTCGGAATGCAAATAGGAGAATTACCATAAAAACAAAAGAAATTTGTGTAAGGAGAGAGTCTTTAACAGTAGGACTTCTTCTGGAGAGATGTCTTGGTTCTGAGTAGAGGTATAGCTGTTACTTTATCCTGTTTTAGCCAGTTATCCTGTGCATGGATATGCCCAGGGTAAAAATGGAACATACATTCATTGATATTATAATATTTTGATATCCAAGAGACTCTATGGTCAGATTCCTCTCATAGAGTGCAACATAAAAGGGAACCATTCTCAGTTTTCAAGAATTTCTACATCCTGAGTGAAAGGGCAGAGACTTGAATCTTGGTTGGATAGTGAATGATGAAGTCAATACCAAGTTTTTGTGCAATATTGAATTTTAGTTGTGATGACTGTGAGTGATCAGTAAGGGTGACATGGCTTTCCTTAGAAAAACTGAAGTGCCATTGAGAATTATGGCTGTGGACTCCTGCATCAGGTGTCTGTGAAAATGGAGACATCAGAAATAAGTAATGCTATTGTATCTGGGGCAGTGGGGACCCAGAGTCATCTCCACAGAAGCAGAGAGAACAATTATATGAAACAGCAGTGCCTTGGCTGAATAATAGAAGAAGGGGAGCAGCAGCCTGGATGGTTTTATAGATGTGGATGAAGTTCCTACAAAGGCCTTATATTAATACATAAACACTCAGAGGTAGCAAGATTTAAAGGATTTTACACTTGCAAGTGGAGTAACCATTGTGCCAAATTAGGTTAAGGACAACAATAAGCTATAGCCCTTTCACTCAAGGAGCTTAGAGTCCAATAGGGAAGAAACACACTTAAATAGGTAAGTTATCCCAACATACATGTACATGAGCATGCATACCCAGATAAGCTTTTTATTCAGTAAACACCAAATGAGAATCTACATTCATGTTAGGTACTTCATATCTATTCTATGCTTGTAGATTCTTTCATGTACTTGCAAATTAATGAGGCCTGGACATTCAGGTTATAGATACACTTTAGGGGTTGAACAGTTTTCAGTTCTCTTCAGAGGTTATGTTAAGACTAGCACACATTCTGCTCCTGTAATTATCATCCTCCAGCTGGAGCTCCTGAAGCTGGGAGGGCACAGGACAGGTGTCTGGGGGCAGAAGCTCCTCTAACATGACAGCATGAAGAGTTGATATCCAGATGGAAAGCTCCTGCAAAGTCTTGGATGGAACTAGAATGAGGCTCCAGGTGCATCTAGAAGCCAGGGGAAAATCACCAGCATCTGTTGAAGCAGACACATTGTGTCAGGTTTGCCTTTGACTTTCAGAACAGTTCTAAAGATCCCTGGGGCAGCAGTGACATCTGGGTTCTGGACATGCCAGTGAGAGAAGACAGAGAAAGGAATAAGCTTCTATTTCATATTTCTTGTACAGATATACAATTGTATTTCTTGTTCAGATATACAATTTTAAAAATGGAGCCTATCAGATTGGATTATGAGAAAGGAGTCTTAAGGGACTCAGTGGATTGTATTTCTGTAGGTTATTGTCAGAGCAAAGTGTGGCTGCCTGGAAACAATTAATTAAGGAATGAGCAGTCTATGATTTAAGATAGGAGGTGTAGGGCAATTGTGTCCTTCACTGCTTTTGACTCTTGCATGCTGGCTGGTCCTTAGGCAGAGAAGTTCTCTTATTCCAGACATTTTAGAGTCTTCAGTAATAAGAACTTCATCAGTATTCTTTTGAGGGCCATTATATATTTATATGCAATTGGTAAATCAATAAGTATTCACGAGAGTACTGTGCCATGGAGGGAGATAGATGGGATTTAGAGTTCTAGCATGTGGGTTTTTTTCTGGTTCATGACTTTGGTCTGGACTCTTACCCTTTAGACTTCAGTTTCTTTGGTTATAAAGCAAAGTTAGAGACCAGTCATAATAACACCCACTTTACTTACCTCACTGAGTAGCTGTGAAGATTATATGAGGTACCATCTATGAAAATGTTCTGCAAATACAAATGCTTGTTTATTATGTTTGTGTGTCTGATGTTACAGAGCACAGAAAATAAATCTAAAATATGAACAGAGTGTTTATAAAGAGCTCACAGTTTAGTCAGAGCACTAAAATTTACTCCTGTGAAAATCAAAATATTCAGAAAATGCATTATGGGGGCAAAAATTAGGGGAGGTTTTATTAAAAAAAATAGCATAAGAGTCACATTTCAAAATGGGAATGAAGTGAAGACTAAGTGAATTTGCATCAAACAAATGAATGTTCATTTTAATATTTTTGTCAGTTATTTCTTCTGTTTCTAGACTGTGAGCTCCTCCAGGGCAGATATCTTATATTGTTCATGAGTATTAAACTCAATGCTTAACAATGATTTCTTTTGCTGTGATTTTCTTCTGAGGTGGTTTTCATGGTAGCCATTTCTTCTTTGATACTTGGGAGTTTTGGACTTCTTGGATGATGCCTCTTCTGTCTGTCTCAATTAGATCCTGGGCATTCAGTCTTCCCATTACTTCCTGTTTGTAGACAATCCTGACAAGTGGTTACCATAGTTACCTTATATTCAAGTGGCTTCAAAGTGCACTGCTCCAAAAGAAATTATGGATCAGAGTCAGAGTGAATTTGGGAAAGAATGGAAAAGGAAATTAAAAAGAAGAAATGGAGTTGAGGAAGTATGGAAAGTGAGGTGGATAGGAAGAGAACTAGGGTAAACTGGAAGAGAGTAGTAGAGATGACCTCAAAGTGGGCTCACCTTCAAGTTGAGGAAAAATCACCAATCCTCTCTTAACTGAATTCCGTTCCCACATTAGGGCTTTGGTATTATGTGATTTCTGTTAAGTTTTAATTTACAAATCCTATTTCAACTTTTCCACTAACATGGGTTAATGATGATCCCCTCAACTCCCAAATTTTGCACAAGAACTATCACTATGTGTTGACCTACCCAGCATGTGTGTATGATTTGTGCCTTAATCCCCATGTCTAAAAAAGGTGAACAGAAATAGGACTTCTACTAACTTCTAATGACTTTGGGAGTAGTCTAACCTAATCCTTTATATCTATGTGTTAAACAATTATGGGAATATAAGAGCAAAAAAATAACTGTCAGGAACTCAAAGGAATTAACACTGACCTACAAAACAATTTAAAATGTCATATGCCTGGGCTGGGGTTGTGGCTCAGTGGTAGAGTGCTTGCCTAGCACATGTGAGGCACTGGGTTCGGTCCTCAGCACCACATAAAAATAAAATAAAGATATTCTGTCCACCTACAACTAAAAAATAAATATTTTTTTAAAATGTCATATGCCCATCTAACCCTTTGCTAAGACACCTGTTGACACACAATGGAGATCTGGGTCTCTGGGCTACAGGTATAGATATAGAAGTACCAGACTGAATAATTGCAGCATTTTTAAAATTAGACAATAGCTGTTAATTTTGTATTTTGTAGACTGAAAAATCCTCAGGAGACATATCTGAAAGAATCAAAGCCAGATTATTCCAGGGAGATGGCCCCAAACTCGTTTGCCTGCTCTTTGCCCTCACCCCCATGTGGGGCCAGTAAGATTCAGCTCTGCATAATGATTCATGGCCAACGTGGACTTGAGGCATAAACATTACTGCAACATCACTAGTGCCCTAACTGGAGTGGATTCCTTTGGATCCGTGATATTCTGCCAAGCATTTAATTACCATCTACAGACTGGAATTTACTACCAGTGTCCTCAGACTCCAGAAGTGTCTGGATTATTCACAGCAGCCTTTTTTTACTCACAGCTGGCTCTCAGTTGTGTCTCTGTCCTGTGTGTGTCCCATGTGGAGTTATGTAACAGTTCTATGGGGTGCTTCTGTAGTCCAGCTCTTATATTCCGTCTTTAGATCTTGATGATTGCTGCCATATCTTCAGGAACTTTGAGCAAGCCTGTACATTCTAGGTCTTCGTAGGTCAACGCTGGCTTGTTGAGCTGGTGCCGCAGCACTGCTCTACTAACACCTTCTGATTATCCCTCACCTCGTTGGAGCCAGCAGCCCCAGATACGTTCAAATTTGAAAAGACTTCTCATTTGAATCTATTCCATTCCAATTCCACATCAAACAAAACCATCCTAGTGGAATCAATCCAGCAAGGTGATGCTACCCATATCTATTTATGTTACAGATTGTATGTGTGTGTGTGTGTGTGTGTGTATATGTGTTCAGCTCATATATTTCCTGACCATTAAGTGCTGTAGGGTAAGGAACAGCATACAGAAAAGATGCGATCAATGGTACAGGCTCATGAGAATTGATTTTAAATATTAGCTTAAAGTCAGTCACAGTGGGACTATTTAAACCATGGAAATTGCCGAAGAGTACACATCAGGTCTTTCCCCTCCCCTATAAAGACAGTTTACCAGCCCATTCACTCAGTCCCTGGCATAATACATGTTTTTTGTTTATGCTTATCAGAAACTAGGTGAAGGAAGAGGGAAGAGATATATGAACCTTGATTTTCAGGAGAAAAACTTTTAAATAAGCTTATGAAAGTGCAAAACTTCAGTATTGCAAATTCTGAAACATAAATCACAGTTCAATTGGTTCTTATAAAGTATATAACTGCAAATCTAAATAATAAAAAAATTTAAAAATAAAAAAATCCACATTCCAGTGATCTGTGCTTTTCTAAATATTATGGACAAAAATACCTAAGTCCTTGAATTCAATTTACTTGATGTTGAGCCTGGAAAGGACAGTTTTGCTCAGATGATAACATGTTCTGACAACTGGAAGGTTATAATACAAATCTGCATAGGAGAATTTGGAAGACATCCCAACTTTCTCTTGCCTCATTATGGACCCCAGTGAGGTGCAAGTTTATCATACAAAAACAGGGCTTTGCTCCTTAAGGGGATGGAAAGTTTTTCAGATATCAAAGAAACATTAATACTAATAATTTTCAACTCAAAAATGTGTTCTCCCAAGTTTCTCCCCAGACCTCAGTACCAGTAGTTTAACTTAAGCGCTGATATTTTAAGCCTGTTGCAATGTGAACTTCAGCATCTCCATTGCTTTGCTGTCACAGTAAAGATGCCTTTCAATTATATTTCTCCCTGTGGCTTTTAGTGCATCCGTCCTCTCTAGAGGTTTTGTGCTTATGCTTACATAGTGTGTCACTGAGATTTCCTCAGTAACAGATACCAAAAGACGAACTTATTCATGTAAACCATAACCTGATGCAAAAATACTACAATTAATAATTCACTGGATGCTTTAGCAACTAGTTCTTAAAATGCCAAAAAAAAAAAAAGTGTACAGCTCAGTTTTCTCCCAGGGATACACAGATGCCAAGAACCGCCATTGCTTCTTCCAAACCACTAATGGACTATTAGGAACAAAAGTAAAAGTAAATGTAAAACTTCTAAAAGGTAAATCTTCTGCTACCAGTTTAAACTATGCCCAGGATACAATATTTAATATAAAAAAGGCTGACAAGCATGGTGGTGCATGCCTATAATCACAGTAACTATGGAGGCTGATGAAGAATTGCAAGTTCAAGGCCAGCCTGGGCAGCTTAGAAAGACCTTGCCTCAAAACAAAATATACAAAGGGCTAGGGATGTAGCTCAGAGGTAGAGCACCCTAGGTTCAATCTCCAGTATTGGAAAAGGTAAACATAAACATAAAGTCTCCATCCAAATCCTAAATTTGTGCTTTGTCCCTATTCCTCGATTTTTTAAAATTAGGTTACCTAAGATTTTGTCCATTTAATTCTTTATTGTTAAAGTACTAGATCTTGAATTTATTGATTCATTCCATAATTTTGTTATTTACTTCATTAATTTATGATACTATATTAATTTTATTTTTTGATTTATTCCGAGTACTTTGGTTTTGGATAGTTATTTCATTAATTGTAGTCTTTTTTCTTCATTAGCATAAGGATTTAGGAAAATGAATACTGCTTTATTGGTCTTCTTTAGTTTTGTTACTGATGTTATTACCTTTTAGGTATTCTGTAATTTCAGTTTTGATTTTGTTTGATCTACAAATAACTTGTTTGACAAGTTCCTATCCTTTGGTAGGAATTTCCAGTTCTAACTTGAGAAGATACTAACAGCTGATGTGTGATGTGTGTTCAGGGTTTGCTATGCTTGATGCTTCACATCCCCTCAAACCAAGTCTCTGAAGTGATGTGAAATATTTTATTGTATATTTACCCTTTCCATGGAATTAAAAATAGAGGCTGAGGCATAGAAAAATTAAAAAACTTGATCAAGATCACAAACGAAGCAAGTGGCAAAGTCAGAATTAAAACCCAGCCATGCTGAGAGAAGAGCTGGGTCCTTGCCCTTGTTGCAAGATGGGACCGTCTGTTATCCTGATTATCTATTACTGAGCTGGCTCCTTGATTGAAGGGACTCAACACTGCTGCTTGGGCTCAGCATCTGTGCAACATCTCTCAGAAGTTAGTCATATTCCAAATCAGTAGGAAGAAGTGCTCCTCCTTGAGTCATTTCACCCAGTGATTCTGCATTTAGATTTATTAACCACCATGAGTCTGTGATGATATGGTGCTCTGTTGAGGGCTACATAAAGCTGTTAGTGGACATGGCTTTTGTTTTGGAGAGCCATGCAACCAGTATTTATACCCATTGTACCTCAATTATGGTGGCATCCAGCTTGTAAAAAGGGCACTGATAAGTATTTCGTGAGCATCTTCTTTTACAGTAGATTTCAAATTTATTTGCACATCAGAATCATCTGGGGAATTTTAAAAACCCTCAATTCTCAAACCTCATTCCAGACTAATTAAATCAAAAAATGCTAGAGGCAGACCTTAGCTGGTATTTTAAAGCTGTGATGTCTTTGATAATGACAGTGTGTATATTTTTTGTTTCTGTAAAATAAATATTACCATTCACCTGCTCAGTCAGCAAATTTTTATTTTAAAAATAATTTCCTCTGTCATTCTCAATATGAGAGTAGTGTATTTGCACTGTACAAATTTTTGAAAATAATATCCCCAAACCATAGACCACCAAAATATCAATTAGAAAATAATGGTTCCTTATTAGGCTAATGTTTACCATATAATTGCATATATTTACAATTATTTACTGGGACAAGGGCTGAAAAGAAAAATGGTGGGAACTATTAGAATATATAGAAAGAACATTTTCTAGCCTGGTACTCAGGATGGTTTTCCTTTAAAAAAAAATTCAATAAATAATTGAGTGGAAAAACTGAGATTCAGAGAATGAAGAAAGGGTAGGAATGAGTTAAGCAAAGGTGGGTAAGAAAAGGCCTTGGATACAAAGGAAAGGATAGAAAAGCCAAGGTATGTGTAAAGATTATGGGGTAGTAAAGAGCAAAGTGCCTTCTACCACTGCAGATCAGGCCATCTGCTGTGAAGGGGTGGAGGTTCTGTAAAGCTTGGCAGAGGCCAACTCTTTATACATCCCAAGGCATGTTAAAGATTTGGGTCTTTATCTAAGAGCAATGGGAGCCATTAAAGAATTTTAGATGTGAAATGACAAGGTTGCCTTTTGAGATATCCTTGTTTCTTCTATGGAGAATAGACTGGAGTGGGCAAAAGAAAAATGGAGAGACCAGATGGAAGAAAGATAATAGGTGATAATATTTTAAATTGAGATGTAGCTAGAGGATTTGAGAGACAAGGTGAAGAAGAGGACACATTAGGTATTTAAGAAGTTGGAGTAATAGAATTTGGAGACCAATATATGGGGGGGGGGGAGACTCGGGAACACTGGAAATAAAGAAAAAAAGTAGGTTAGAAGGGAAAACAGATTATTTCAGTTTTGGGTAGGTTGATTCTAAGGTGTCTTTAAGATGTTCAATGAGAGAAAACACATAAATTTAGAGGCAAGTTAGAGGCTCAGAGGAGAAGATAGGGCTAGAGGTACAAATCTGAATTTGTTGGTTCAGAGAGGGTAATTAAAGCCCCGTGTGACCTAAGACTGCCAAAGAACAGGTATAGAGTAGGAAGAGAAAGGACCAGCCCTGAGTTCTGAGGCATGCCAATATCAAAAGCCAGCTAAGAGGAGGCTGAAAACACAATGGAGACAGGGAGGCTGAAGAGGGAGGAGGTGAGTTAAAAGGGGGTGATGTCGAAGAAGTTTAAAGAAAATGGCATAAATTTTTTTTAAAAAGGCATTCTCAACAGTCCAACATTCTGATTGCAACTCACCTAATCTGAATCCACACATTTTGGCAATACAGAAGTTGGTCAATGGTAAGATTTGCAGAAGCTGTTCTGGTGTATAATCAGGTTAGAGAGGAATGAGGAGTGGATGGGAAGAGGGGAGAGACCACAAAGGAGGGAAAATACTTTAAAAAGTTTAGTCATGAAGGGGAGAAGAGAGAGCGATCATGTTGGGTTTTGTGGCTGATAAGAGTGGAGTATTTTGATTTCATGGTTTAAAGTCAGGAAGATTTGAGGCTAGTAGAAGATCCAGAAGGAGGTGGTTCCTGAAAAGGTAAGAGAAAATAGGAGCTAAAACAGTGACGTCTGACTGGCTTAGAGAGGATGGCACATGCCCTTTCTTTTATAACATGAGCAATCGGAAAAATATGAGGATGCATAAAGTATGGTATGTAGGTATTGTGGCAGGTGGGCAGGATTTCTTGTCTGTGAGCATCTGTGTTTTGTAAAGAAACAAGAAAGGTTGTCTGATGTAGGGTGTGTGTGCACACATGCACATGTAGGTGTGTATAGGTGTGTGTTGATGAGAAAATTAGGTTTATAAAGACAGTGTGGATGCGAAATAATCATTATGGAGAGTAGAAGATTGAGTTGATTGGGTAAAAACAGTGGAATTGCCAGGTAGTCTTGAGGCCCAGTGGAAATAACAACCAAAACTTACAGTGGTAAAAACAGTTCTGCTTTATTGACTTACTTGTTCAATAAATATTTGTTGAGTATTATCACTGCTCTAGGTACTGACGATATGAAGAAAACAAAACAATTCTATGTCATTGTGGAGCTTACATTCCTGGAGAGGAAGACAAGCAAAGATCAACTAAATAGTTTCTCATGTGTATTAGGTTAGGTGGTGATAGGTGCTGCAAAGAGAAATCATTGAGTCCTGGGATGATTTTTATTATATAGGATGGTCAGGGAAGGAGAATTTTGAGCAGACACCTGAATGCAATGACAAAGCAAGACATACAGACAGCTGGAAGAAAAATATTCTGGGTAAGGGAAACAGGAAATTCAAATGTCCTGAGGCAAGAAGATGCATGGCTAGTTGAAGATTCAGCAATGAGATCAGCATGGCTGGAGCAACATGAAGAGGAGATGAAACTGTAGTGGAAACTATAGGACAGAGCACAGAGTATTTGAGAACATGGGAAGGAATTTGACTTTAAAGCAGATGAGAAGTAAAACTATTGGAGGATTTTGAGCACAGGAGTGACACAAGTTTTGCACTTCGGCATTTTTTTTTCTCTAGTAAAACTCAGCTACCTAAGTGCAAACTTGGAGGAAGTGGTGAGGTTGGATTAGCAATGCAAAGAAAATCCAGAGAAATACTAAGCATAGAGTTATTCAATTTGTTGACTAAAATCTAATGTGGGTAAAGGGCATAAATACAGATAGAGACCAATGGACAGGAATGGGATAAAGATATCAATGAACTTGAGACTCTGTGAGGACAAAGAAAGATCAAACTGGTAGCAAAAAGACTGTGACCAGGGTGGGAACATATAAGGTGCCATTTCATTATGGGTTTTTTCTTTCTATTGTGGTATTGATTGACACTTCTCTGATGACTTGTGATGCTGAGCATCTGTTCATATGCTTGTTGATGATGTGCATATTATCTTTGGAGAAATATCTATCTCAAGTCTTTGCCCATTTTGATTTTTTCTTTGTCTAGTTTAAAAATCAGATTTCTTGATATTTTGTTGTTGGGTTGTAGGAGTTCTTTATATGTTCTGAAAATCAGTCTCTTTTAGATATGTGATTTGCCAATATTTTATTCCATTTCATCGTTGTTTATTCATTCTGTTGATTTTATTATTTTAGAGGTAATGCAGCATCATGCAATGCTGAGGCCCATGGTGTACAAACAGGTGAGAATAGCTAAGTAAGAAGGACAAGGAAAGAAGAGACAAAGTATTGTCAGAGTTCAACATATTATATTTCAATATGTAGTTAGGCTGAAATTTTCCATTAACAATTCACTTTAAAAATGAATCCTAAGGAACATTGGTAACCTTGGCAAGCATATTACTGTAAGTAGGGCAGAGCTCAGAATCCTAGTTAGAATTTTTTAAAAAAGAAGATTCTTTAGAGTGGTACGCTATTGAAACAATATCCATGAGGGAGGCGTGTTTAGTGCAGGTGAAGTGTGAAGGGGCAAGTAGGCAGGTGGACTCTAGGGTTCTCGGCATTGTGTTAAGTGGTTCACAGCTGGAAAAGTTTGATGATTGCTAATTATTTTACCACACTCATTTGACAAATGAGTTCATTGAGACCACTTAATGATTTAGACCTGGAGCATTACTAAATTATCTATAGAGCTTTTTCGGCATACCAGTCTTCAGTTCTTACTCTCGATCTAATGTTTGAGAATTTTTGAGGTAGGACCCTAGCTTGTGTCTAAATATTTACATAAACGTTCTTGGATAATGTATAGCCAGATTTGACAAGCCATTGGAATAGTGTTTAGTGAGCAGTTATTGTTTTTGCCTGTCTCTCCATGACTTCTTCTTGGTCATGGTGACCTTACCTTGGACATCATCCTTAACTCACTCCTGGTCTAGGTGCTCTCAGTAAAACTAATGCTATACCTAGCTCTTGGAATAGCAGAGTATCCAAGCCTAGGTGATTTGACAATCACATCTCTCTTCCTACAGAATTAGTTAAGGGATAGCATGGGACTTAAATCAAGGTGATTTGTTTTCAGTCAGAATTAATTCCAGGAGTTTTACTTCATCAAATTGAGTAATTCTTGCATCTTCTGGATTTGCACCTGGGAGTGTGTAAACAAACAGGTTCTTCTGGATGTCTTTCCAAGGTGAAGAAGACCTCTGAAGAGGGAGCGACAGAGAGGCATGAAGAGGGGACGTAGGCAGATACCTGTTCTGTTCCAATGCTCACTCCACTGGATCCAGCCACTCTTGATTGTTGTCCCTGTGGCCCTGTGGTCCTCATTTGTTGAGTAAATTAGGTTGGGTTTTCTGTTACTTCCAGCTGAAGAGTTGCTACCTACAACAGGGAGGACTTTTGTCTACAGTAGTGCTAATGCTCTTCTCACTCCAGATCATGTGTTTTCATCTTCTCAGGCAGCCTTTTTGGCATATTGACTCAGGAAATCTACATCTTCAAAATCTGGTTTTCTTTGCAGGAAGACAAGAAAATACGAATCAGATAAAGATGAGAAAGGGAATTGGTTCTCTGTGAGATTATGGTCTATGGTCATTTCTCAACAGGCTCATTCTTCCCAAGTTCTATTTGTGCCTGATTAAATGCCCAAAGAAGGAGAAAATGGCTTCAGTCACAAAAAGCTATTTGGGATTGGGAAGATTAGAAGCAATTGACTAGTACATGATGTTTTCAACTTAGATTTAAGATATGAAATAAGCCAGATATATTAATGTAAGCATTTTTCCTGAGTTGTCATGTTTCTGGATTCCCCTTTATGCCTTTTCCCCATGGATGCCCAGTTTTATGGGGTCATGAATGTTTCTGAAATAAAGGGCTAAGCACTCCATGTAGTCACAGGATGAAAAATACCTTTATTCTATAGAGTAGTTTTGAAAAAAATCACATTATTATTGCGAAGAGTATGGAGAACAGTGTGATATGAGTTACCATATTGAGTTTCCTGCTTTTAGTCTTTTCTTGAATGTTTAGTTTCTAAAACACCAGAAAGATACAATTAGGAGACATGTTCAGTTTTAAATTAGCCTCATATTTTGAACCCCAAGGGAAACTTGTAGAAAAGTGGAATTAGGCATCCTGGTTCACCTATTGTCTTGCTATTCATCAGGCAAATAGCTTTTCATTTCCTCGGAATATCAGCCGCTGTCATTTTAGTGTCTGTAGGAGAAATGACTCTAACAATTTCTGTACCTGGACAGAACACTAACTAACATTTCATGGCACAAAGTCCAACTATCTCATAAATTGAAATGCTAGTCATGGATAGAATTTGAAAATGCAGCCCAAAAGAAGTCTTGATATAATTAATGTCCTTTTATGTCTCATGAAAATTATATAATCTTACGACTTCTGGTGGAGGTCATGTTTAACTACTTTTCTCAAATGTCACAATAATTTTAGAATAGTGCATAAATACCATTTTGGCATCAGTTGTCTTCCATGAAACAATTTTCCCTGATAACCTGAAACTCCCTCTGAGCCACCATGTCTAACTTTCTTTAATATTAACATAAAACTCAATTTTAGGAGAAAGAAATAGCAAAGGACAGTTGATACTCATATCCAGAAAATTTGTGCTAATTTATGTAACATTTTTTCTCCTTTGTTATTTGTAGTTTAAAGCAAAAAACAAATGAAAATAAAATAATGATAACACAAACACTAAAAGCTTGCTAGTAGAAAAATATAGGAATATGTATTCCCTTAGTGCTAATGTGCCCCAGTTAGGATGGTAGACATTCCACTGGTGTGTGAAGATCACTTCATTTGTGATTGTTAATAGAGTCACACAGAATTATCAGAATTTCTAAGAGTTTGTCTCAGCATGATTAAAACTACTCTGATTTATCCTTTGTGAGCAATGAGGCACTCTCAACTGAAGGCTCAAGGTTATTTTCTGAGTTTAAAAATCCAATTCAGGAAAAAAAAGTGAAGCTATAAAGCAACGTTACAAAATGCTGACATTTATAATCTGGTCCCCTCAACCCTTCAGTATGTATAGAAGTGACTTTAAACACACACACATGCACACACACACACACACACACCCTCTACATGTATGTTTTTAAGAAAGGTAAACATCTCATGTTGTTTAAACAAGAGATAATTTGTTATATACTTGGTGCCCCCAAGTTAATCCTAAATTCCTCTCTGGACCTTCTTCCTGTCTGCCTGCATCTAGAACTCTGTAGGCATGTCTTGTTAGATATTCATTTGCATACAGGACACTAGAGTCCCTTAGGAAGGCATCCATCCTAAGGAAAGGGCTGGAGACTCAAAAGATTGCCAAAAGAACACCACCACTTCAACACTGGAGGGGGAAAAATGGTTTGAGTAAAACATAGAGTCTCTCATCAAAATTGTCCTCTCACTCAGAACATTCCCTGCCCCTAAAAGGTTTGGACTCCAGTCTAGAAGTGAAGGACTCTTTTAGTTAAAAGAAATTTAACAAGTTATCATCTCCAAGCTAACTGTCTCAATGACTTATCAAAAGGTCATCAATACAAGGCAGTATTTCTTTGTACCTTACATTAGGAGTGTAGCCCAGAAGGGAGATGGAGACTTTACTTGGGATAAGTGCTGCTGTATATTTAAATAAAGAATAGACACAGTAACTTGCAACCAAACCAGCTGCTATCTGGATTGAAGAAGGACAGGGCTTCATCCTTCAGATGTCAATGGCATCTTAGTGAGAGGTAAGAGGAGTAAATGGTAGGCTCCGCGTGCCTATGTAAGAATCTGAGCATCTTAAACACAGATACCAGCCTGGCGTGGTGGCGCACGCCTGTAATCCCTGCACTTTGGGAGGCTGAGACAGGAGAATCGCAAGTTCAAAGCCAGCCTTAGCAACCGGGAGGCGCTAAGCAACTCAGTGAGAACCTGTCTGTACATAAAACACAAAATAGGATGTGGCACAGTGGTCGAGTGCCCTGAGTTCAATCCTCAGTACCAAACAAACAAACAAACAAAAAACCCCACAGATACCACTGGACTGACAATGAAGAGTTGGGAAATTTCATTGGTATAACTGTGGGAAGAAGCATTACTGTCATGTGACTACACCTGCTTCCTCCCCATGATTGAAGTCACCTTGGAAATACATTTACCTTTTCACTTCAGAAGAACTCTTCACTTTGATAAAAGATTCATCTCAAAATTATTTTGGACCATGACAATATGATTGTCTTTACCCAAAAGTTTCAATTATAGACAATTTTTTCAGAACATATCTTTTGTGAAGAATGAGGCACTTTGGGGCTTTCGATTGCCATCATAGTGATTCATGGAAAACGAGATAGGAAACCAGATTATAAATGTCAGCCTTTTGTAATGTTGCTTTATAGCTTCATTTTTTTTTCTTGAACTGGATTTTTAAACTCAGATTTTTAAACTAGTGACTTGTACTTGAAGGTGTCTAAATTAACTGGAAAGCAATTTTTCTAGAAATAAAGATGGACACATACATGTCTCTTTCTCATATCTAAGAGGATACAAGTGCACCCTCCTGGATTCTAGATACAAATGGAGCATCATTCCAAAGTTTATATAATGACTAAATAAATTTGCCAATAGAATTTTTTGTGGATGACTCAATAAAAATAGTGCATGAAAATAACTAGTCAATCTTTATAATGTTTGCAATAGAAAATATTAGGAATTTCTTTATGTATGTCTTTTCACAGAGGTCTCAATTTCTGCTTGATAATGTTTGATTAACTTTTCACTATAAATTTAAGTGGTTTGGGGTTCTGATGAAACTGGTAACTAAGTTCTGTGCCATGGAATATAGTGGTAGCGGGCTGATAAGTGCTTCATATGCTAGACTGAAAGAGGAAGTCTGGTTTGAGGACTTTCTGATTTCCATGGCATACATACTTCCTCCATGGGCAAGATTGAGCTACTGATGTTACTGAATTCAGACTTGGGAAGTGACATTCATAATCCATTCTCACATTGGTGTGGACTGGCTTCATCAAATACTGTGTATTTCCCTTTGTTTTATAGGTTCCTGAAAGCAGCCATAAATGAGTAAAATTCCCTTGGAGAAACCATGAACCATGAGAACTAATTGTCTGGTGCTTCTCTGGACTCTAATCTTCAACATTATCCTGCAAGGTCAGTTGCATATTAACTACATTTTTCCAGGTTGCTGCAATTTGTCCATATGTTTCATGACTACTCTTCAGTCTCTGTCTCTTCACTCCCAGGATGAAAGAGATTTCTAGTCTGTGGCCACCCAGGAAGGGATTGTTTCTCTCTGAATTTTATTCATTTATGTTTTTGCACCTTTAATTCTCTGATAAGTTCTTAAATACATGATTTGTAGTGTGTTCAGTGTTTTCTCAATTAAATGTACATATTATATACCCAGATAATTAATTTCTAATGATGACAAAACAATAAGTTTGACAAAAAATTCCAGCAAGTTGGCCTTATTTTTTTGTTTATGATAGTTTCATCAGCTTAGAGATGGACCTTGTGTTCAATGCAAAATGAACATTTCAGTTTTCATTCATTCATCACTTACCTATTTCCCTGTGTATATTTATTGAATCCCTGGATATATATACACATTAGCAGGAAATGTGTAGAATGAAGTCTTAAACTCTTTGTTTTAGGACTGAGCTTAAACATAACCTGACTTTAAACACGCCCTGCAATAATACAAAAGAAACTGAATGGAAGGTAGCATAGAAGGTCAGAAACAAGGCACGCTTCTCTAAAATCAACTAAGTTAAAAAATTAGATTTATACATGTGCATAGTTTAAAAATGAAAACAGTAGCTTTACTCTATGCCAGCGCCCGCGCCAGCACAAAGGGAAACCGAGTCAGGCGAGGGAGCCGCGGATGAAAAATCACTCACACACACACACAGAACAAGGCAAGAGACTCTCTTTATTGAGCTCACACACACTCACAGGTCAAGAGACTTCCTCCAGACTCCTTCAGACTCCTCTGACTCCTCTTTTATTGAGCTCAGGTCCCTCTTTATATATGCTAAGAGGCCCTTTGTCCTCCAAGCCCTACAGGGTGCTAGGGTGTGACTATTCCATTAGCACCTTGCTGCTATTCACAGGAATGTGGCTATTGTTACATTATGGAACTATGGCGGCCAAAAGCTCATGATTGAAAAACCTGATATAGTATTATGTACTGCGGAAGCCCTCAGGCCAGCTCTCTCTCACAACTCTAAAAGGTCTTGAATGAAAGCCAATGCATCCCATTGTCGTGGTGACTGCCTGTTCCCAAAGACTCAACCACTTTGAACTTGGGTTATCCTTTCTTACTCTGAAGAAATTGCTCATACTGGTAGTTCCTGATTTTTTTCACTTTTAGAATTAATCTGTCTTTCCACTTGGAGGGAGGAGATTTGTTCTTTTCCACTCTCCTGCCCACTACATAGATGCCTATTTCTTATATTTTTTTTGAGTAAATGTCTTTTAAAATAAATTCAGTATATATTTGTCTCTTTGTGTGTTTATATCTTTTAACAAAAGTTGAATGTATTTATATTTATTGTGATAACAGATGCATTTTATTCACGGCTCCCATGCTTTTTTCTTTTTGGATTTTTATTGTTCTATGATTTTTGACATGGTTCTCGCCACAATTTCTTGCTAGATTAAGGTTTTGTTTCTCCTGTGCTGTTTCTGCTTCTTTGCTAGTGGAATAGTTGTAAGATCTGGGGCACAAACAATGCCAGTGTTCAGCTTTCATCTCCTGTTGTTCTTTCTGGGGCACAGAATTTCTTTACTTCTCCATCTTGGAGTTATATGGGGGAGTTTCAGGCTCATAAACTGGCAAATAAAAATCTCTGTCTACTTCAGAGCTATGCTCTATATTTTAAAATGTGCATTAAATCAAGTTCAGATGTAGTCAATGTTTTATATCCACAAAAAGTAATCCAAGGAAGCTTGTTCTAATTCTAGTCACTTGCTTTCTTGCCCTCCCAGCACAAATGCTAACCCAGTGTTTGGTTTTAGCTTTCTTTTTCACCAACCAGAAAATTAATTTCAATAATAATTTTCTTATATAATTATTTTATTCTTATGAAAATGAACATTTGATTAGATCCCCACATATCTATCTACTTATGATCTTTCTTTTTTTCCCTCAAACCTTCCACCTAGACTGAGGGTTAATTTTATGTGTCAACTTGGCTAGGTCATGGGATATTATTTGGTCAAAAATTGTTCTGAGTGTTTCAGTGAGGGTATTTTTAGATGACATCAATGTTTATTTGGTAGAGTAAAACTGCCCTCCTTAGGGTGGGCCTAGTCCTATCTGTTGAAGGCTTGAATAGAACAAAAAGACCCATAGTCCCTTCAGGAAGAGGGAATTTCTCCTGCTTGACTACTTGTGAGCAGAGACATTGGCTTTTTCATGCCTGTGAACTTGAATTAAAACATCAGTTCTTTTGGGTCTCAATTCTGCAGGCCATTGGGTTGGTACTGCACTATCATCTAGGACCTTCGGGTTCCTAACTCACCATAAGATTTTGGAAGTGTTAGTCTCTGTAATCACTTGAGCCAATTATTTGAAATAAATTTCTCCTGTTCTTTCTTTCTTCTATTGATGTACATAGTGCCCAGCACCCAGCAGAGGGCATTCCTTGCTTGTGCCTCACCAATATTCGTGGAATGATGGGTTGACTGTTTTAGAAAGATCACAGGCAGCAGAGTAGGAAATGAATTGGGATGGGAGGCGTGGCAAAGCATGAAGCAGAAAGTGGGTGAGTGTTGCCATAGTCGGGCTGAGAAATGCCCCATCCAAGGAGGGACAGTAAGTGTTGAGAAATGGGGACAATTTTGAGA
This sequence comes from Xerus rutilus, assembly GCA_028644305.1. NCBI lineage: Eukaryota > Metazoa > Chordata > Mammalia > Rodentia > Sciuridae > Xerus > Xerus rutilus. The sequence goes on along the minus strand of CM053405.1, from coordinate 30,196,052 downwards.
AGGAGTAAAAACATGGAACCAACACGAATTGATGGATCTTCATCTGGACAAAGTCAAAAACACATGGCCAACATCATTTTCTGCTTATTTAACCATGTATTTCTCTACCCCTTCCATTCTAGATGCAATAATTCCCTCTCTTGGATCCCATATCCTTTGGTCATGCTTATTTCCACCAGTCTCTTTTTTGGCCTCTGCTGCACTTTAATGGATGCATTCATCAGATGCTTAGGGCCATTAGCCTTAGGGTTCCACAGTAAAGAGTTTTCATTGTCCTCTTCTAAATCTGTGAGATATAGATTGATTTTTCTGCCAAAAAAGGAGAATGAAACTCAGCGGGAATCTCCTTTGTCTAAAAGAAGAGCATCTCACAAACTCTGAGCTTGCTTTTCTGGAAATAGTAATTCCCTGAGATTAAAGAACTGTTGAAAAGGTTATCTTCCACAGGTATCTTCTTTTTACCTATTCCTAATCTCACTACAATGAAGCAACTTTAATGGGGTAATGCCATTTATAAATATAAATGGTATCAAATGCCAAATTGTGTATCTCCACTTGCTCTGCTTGATCACTCAGGATCTGCATGAGGTTCACCAACCACACCAGTCACTCCCTTTTCTACATTCCTACCACTAGTGTAGGTGAACCATGTAACCTTGCATTTTGTTGTACTACTCTAAATCACCTCTGCACCTTCCATGTGGATGTCTGCCTGACTGTCCCATGCTGAAGTAAGCAAGCAAGCTCACAGTAAATTATTCCCCAAAGATAATAGATCGAATTGCCTTGCTTTCTTTAGAAAATTCCCTGATGACCTAATCCCCTGACAAGACACAGAAGTGCCATTCTCTGAAATAGCCCTAGGGCTACTGTATTGACCTGTTTGAAATTTACCCCTAAGCTTGCATCTCATGCTGTAACCAAGCCAACTTTTTCACCATCTCTAAAACCCTCCATATTTTTGCTCATTATGATACCCACAAACATACTTTATTCAATCTTCCTTTCTTAATATCTTTTTTTTTTAAACAAAACTTATTAATGAAACCTTCTTGACTACTCTAGCCACAAAGGTGTGTCTTAAATCATGTTTCCAAATGCAACATTTGAGATGGAGATTCTTACAAAACATTTATGAGAATGTGTTCTCTTAAGAAGAGGAGTTAGAGCCGGGCATGGTGGTGCAAGCCTGTAATCCCAGCACTTAGGAAGGCTGAAACAGGAGAATTGCGAGTTCAAAGCCAGCCTCAGCAATGGCGAGGGGCTAAGCAACTCAGTGAGTCCCTGTGTCTACCTAAAACACAAAATAGGGCTGGGGATGTGGCTCAGTGGTCGAAATTCTCCAGGGAATTTTCCTAGAGCAATTTTCAGAACAACTGCAGGATGTTTAGTTTGGATATGAAATATCCCCCCAAAACTCCTGTGTTAATGCAAGAATATTCACAGGTAAATTAAATCATGAGAAATGCAACCTAATCAGTGCATCCTAGTTTGAAGGTCCTGACTGCGTGGTCTTGTTAGGTAGTTGAGGCATGGCTGGAGGAGATGGGTTGCTAGGGCATGCACTGAAGGGGTGTGTTTTCCCTGTGGCCCTTTTCCTCCTCCTGCTCTTTGCTTTTGTAGTTTTTCTCTGAAGCACCCTTTGGCTATAAGGCTCTGTATTTCTTTGGGCCCAGAGCAATGGAACCTGCCAAGAATGGACTTCTGAAAGGTGAGCCAAAATAAATTCCTTCTCTGAGCTGTTGTGGTCAGGTATTTTGGTCAAAGGGATAGAACACTAACTAATAGGATAAATTGCATTACCACTGAGAAAGTTCTAAAGAAGCCACCACTACAACATGAACTGTCACTGGGGTCAAAACTTTGTTTTGGAAAGTATGGAAGGAGGAAATCTTAGACATTATAATTGTTTGTGGCTCTCCAAATGTCCTCAGTATGTGAACATGTATATAGTATAGATATGTATTAAAATTTCATGGGAGGAGGGCATAATTAGGGGGGAAATACCTAAAAAGTTTCTTCGAGGATCAATAATGAAAAAACAAAATGCTTGAGAAATACAGCCATAAAAAATTCAGTCTGTTATTTCTTCTCTGAAGTCCTAATGCATTGATTACTCTATCAGTTAACTATGTCTGTGTTCATACTTACTTCCTATTCCCCTCAGTGCATGGCAAAGTAGCATATAATAGGTAATATCATTCCCAATTTATGGAATTTGTATAGTGATACAGGGTCAGCAGTTGTCCCAGGTCATAGAGCGTTTTCCCCAGGGATCTCCCTAATGAGAAGATGAATATTTCCCACCATGCCTTCATCTCCAGCCAAAGTGTTTTAAGAGGTAAAAAATATCTGATAGTGGCGAGTATTCAACCAACTTCATACTATTCCACTTGCTTGTCTTGAAAACCAAATATCTTTCTTCCCTTTCTCCCTTTCTATGCACACTTCTTTCTAGTTTTCATTGACTTATCTTTTCTCTTGTCTTCTATCAGCTTCCCATGTTAACTGATCTTTCCAGTGTGAAAATCTGACTGCAAATCTGCGTCTGCTGCTTATTAAACTCTATATCTCAGTTCCAAAGTAACCTTTCCATACTCGGCTTCATGAGGCTGGGGCAATCGCCTCTCTGATTCTTGTTACTTTTTACTGGATAGCTTTTAGAGGGTATGTGATAGGATGCTGACCGCAGGCAGAAGGAGAAGGGACACACTGCAACTCGAGGGTTTGCTACTCCTGCATGTCATCTCAGCAACAGTCCTTCACCTGCGTAGTTGGTTCTGGCTTCTAGTTCTTCCCATACTCACAGAATTGCCTTCATTGTACACTCCAGAGACACCAGCGTTGGTTGCTCAGTGTTCTATAGGGGCCTGGGTCCCTTAACCTTTTTGCTAAGTTTCAGTTCCAACCACTTTGCTTGGGTCCCCCTACAAATACTAGATCTGTGACACCTCAGGGCTTCTTATTTGCCTTTTCATTCCCAATTCCTCCTATTTAATTCACTATATTGAAATAACTCATGAGATTTATGTTTTCCTAACTTGATATGGGCTTCAAATGGTAATGTGCTCCCCTTAATCTATTATCTCTCTAATTCTTTTTTTTGTTTTGTAAATATTGAAGGGAGAAGGATCATCAACCTTCAGGGCACTCAAGGGAAAGAAGCTGATAAGTAGCAAAATGTACAAAAAGGAGCAAAATCATACTTTGAGACCTAGACCACATAATTATTTTCATAATTTATAATATAACACTTCTACTTAATTTCTGTACTGGATTGAATTTTGTCCACCCCAAAAATATATGTTCAGATCCTAACTCCTGGTACCTATGAATATGACACTATTTAGAAATAGGATCTTTGATGTGGAAAAAAAGGAACACCTTTACACTGTTGGTAGGACTCTAAATTAGCACAACCACTATAGGAATCAGTATGGGGGTTCCTCCAAGGACTATGAATGGAACCACCATATGGCCTACTTCTCAATAATTACCCTGAAGAATGAAAGTCGTCTCACTATGATGATGCTTGCATGCTCATGTTTGCAGCAGCACACAATGCACAATAGCCAAACTATGGAACTAGCCAGGTGTCCATCAATGGATGAATGGATAAAGAAAATGCAGTATATGTATGCAGTGGAGTTTTATTCAGCCATAAATAAAAATAAAATTATGGCATTTGCAGGAAAATGGATGGAATTAGAGACCATGTTAAGTGAAATAAGCCAGACTCAGAAGATTAAGGGTCATATGTTTTCTCTCATATGCAGAAACTAGAGAAGAAAAAGGAAAACAAAGGTGGGGGGGTGAATCTCCTAAAAATCAAAGGGAAGTCAGTAGAGGAAAGGGACCAAGGAATGGGAGGTAGGGAAGGAGGGGGGAAAATGCTAGGGAGTGAAATTGGCCAAATTATATTATTATGTTGTGTGCATGTATGAATATGTAAAAGCAAATCCCATCAATATGTACAAGTTTAACTCACCAATTAAAAATGAAGGAAAAAGCTGGGTGTGGTGGCATATGCCTGTAATCCCAGTAGCTTGGGAGGCTGAGGCAGGAGGATCTCGAGTTCAAAGCCAGCATCAGCAACAGTGAGGCGCTAAGCAACTCAGTGAGACCTTGTGTCTAAATAAAATACAAAATAGAGTTGGGGATGTGGCTCAATGGTTGAGTGCCCCTGAGTTCAGTCCCTGGTATCTCCTCCCACCCTCCCCCAAAAGAAAACAAAACAAGAGAAAAAAAAGAAAGAATTTTTGAAGATGAATCATGTTAAGATGAGGCCATGCTGATTAGGGTGGGCCTAGTACAGTGATGAATGTCCTTATAATAAGAAGAAAAATTTAGGGAGCAATGAAGAATCTTCCCTGAGAGCCTCCAGAGACCACTGCACTGTTGATAGCCTGATTTCAGACTCTCAACACTCTGAGAGAATAAATTGTTGTTTTAGGCCACCAAGTTTGTAGCAATATGTTACATCAGCTCTGGGAAGCTAATACAATCTCAAATTTTAAAAAATCTATTAAAATATTTGTTTCTTACTTATGTGGATGGCTTCCACATTATCTGGGCAAATAAGCCTCTCTGCTTAAGAAACAGTTTTCACTTTCACAAAAGTGACAGTGAAGCTAATATTAATGCCTACCTATCTCCTGGTTCTGAATGAATGATTTCCAATCATAATAAAACTTACATACAAGGTTTTTTTGGATTAAGCTTTTTACAGCATCTGATTCTTATATAATTCCTTAAGCATTAAAACTGAAAAGGACTTATTTATTTCTCTATTTACAGCACACAAAGACAATGCAATGTATTATTTGCACAAGGAGACAGAGGCAAATAATCCATCTTTGACTTTGCCATTTACTTATATTGTAGTGAATTATAAGAAACTCATAACTAGTAAGTCTCTGACTTTCTATTAACTTCTTTGTTCTCTCTCATCTAATGGACCCTTCAGACAATAATAAGAAAAGAAGAATTTTGACCTTAAGAACCAGAGAGAAACATGTTGCCAAAGTACTTTGCCATATTAATTCATTGCAAAACTTTGGTGCTTTTATTCCTTTTCAGACCAACCAAACTTAAAAGAACTGAAGGGCAATTACTACAGTCAGATCCTCAATTGAACCAGGACAAAAATATATTTCACTCAGTCCACTGAGGCTGGTCAGAAGTCAGACTCTTCCCCAGCTGTATATCCCTGGCCTTGGTCTCCAGCCCTTGTTATGGATTGACTTCCGGAAGCAGAGTTGCCTTTGTTCTTCCACTGGCTGCACTGGCAAGTCCATTGGTGTGGTAGAGACCAATAACCTTGTCCATGAGGAGAGTGGCAGAACGTCTTCATCCTTGATATTTAGCCATATTTATATTTATTTAGACCTATGTAAACTGTGGCAATCTTGTATTCCAGTGAGTCCTAATACTCACTGGAATACTAAATTTTAGAGCAAATGAAAACCCCCAATGTTTTTTACCCATTGATTATAGTATATCCACACAAAGGCACTGTCAGTATACAGGAAATGAATAATCTTTTTTTATACATGGAACAATAGAGAATGATAGTAGGTTAAATACTAGCTTTCAAAATACACTGTTTTTATACAAAAGACAAGTGAGAGGAAAAATTAAAAATAAATATCTTCAGTGAGATCCGTAGCCATCTTCTTTTCATCTTTTCACAGTTGTCAGTGTGCTTTTGATTTTGCTTTTATTTGTCCCACAGAACAGTAAAGATGTTGAATTTTGCTCTGGAAATTGAACTAGGAGAGGCAGGAATTGTTCTTTTTCCTCTGAGAAATATTGCATATTATTGTGTTCCATGAATAGTATAATTACTTCCACAATAACAGAAGACTGAACAGTCACAGGTGTTGAGTTTTACATTGCAAACTGTGGGTGAAACCATCATTAAAAGCTTTGTTCTTTGTGTCACTAAAACCAGGCATTGCTGTGTGCCTCACAGTTGCCAACACTCGAGTGTATTCATAGTCAGACTCTTTCAAATATCTCAAAACAACCTCTCCTGGAGGAGGCTACCCATTTTAGAATGTAACTTGTATCAAGCCTTCCTCTCGCTCATCCACAGACCTGACAAGATCAGCAGGTGTCCATAACTACAGGAGCTCTTCTTGAAAGATTCACTCGTGATGAGTCTTCACTGTCAAATATCTCCTCCAAGCACAGACTTTCTAAGGTTTCCTATGATGTGCTGAGACAAGAAAGACTCCTCCTTAAATCTATGCATGTCCTTCATCTTCCTCCCACACATCTGTCAGGCATCACATCCCCCTTGCAATGATCAGAGAAGCACGAGAGTCAAGCATGACTGCAATAGCCTTGACCTCAGCAAATGTAGGATGGAGTTGTCATTAACTTAGATGGGGATGAAAGCACAAGGAACTGGTTTCAAGGAAAGAGGATGAAGGTTGTCAGAAAAGGAGGTTAGTTATTATGTTTGAAACAACAATTATGCATTCACATGGAGAGAGAAAATAGTGTATGAGATGCTAGGGTTCTTGAGAGAGGTAAGAGGTGGTGATGTATGTGTGATAGCTGCCAGGATATAGATGGTACTCGAAGCCATGAGACCAGATGCAATGACCACTTGAAGTTAGGAAAGATGAGAAAGAGAAAAGAACCAAAAATTGAATGCTGTGACCATTTAGCAATAAGATATAAGAGAATTGAGAAGGAATAAGCAATTAATATAAGTCACTATACATTCAATTATCTTCTCTAGGATAAATAATCCCAGGTTTTCCATTTATTTTAATGAGACACATTTGCCTGAACACAGTACCACATTTCATTTCCCCTATGAAAAGTAAGTAGACTTCTTATAACTTTGCAAGCACAATTGAATAATCAGCTTGAACTATAGAGAGGAAAGAGAGATCAGTAATTCCCATGATCTGAATCCAAAATTTTATTAGACCATTGTTATGGTTTGGATCTTAAATGTCCCCCAAAAGGTCATGTGCTGAGAGCTTGGTCCCACCACTATAGGGTAGTAGTAGAAACTCCAGGGGATAGGGCCGAGTTGGAGGAAGTATGTCAGTGGGGGTGTGCCTTTGAAGTGTGTGTTTTGTTCCACTTGCTCTCGCGTGTGTACGTGCTCTTTCTAGCTCCCCACTACCCAGCCCAGAACTGCTTAGCTTATAGAGGCTGGGAGAGCGAGTTCAAAACCAGCCTCAGCAACGGCGAGGCACTAAGTGAGACACCAGTGGGAGAGTGCTTGCCTAGCATGTGTGAGGCACTGGGTTTGACTCTCAGCATTGTATATAAATAAATAACCTAAATAAAGGTCTATCAACAAATAAAAAGATAAAAAAATTAAAAAATTAAAACTAAAGATGAGCAATTCTGCTCTGCCACATGATGTCTGCAATGATCTCTGCCTCACCATAGTCCCAGAAACAACAGAGCCAAATGACCATGGCCTGAAATTTCTGAAACCATGTGTGCAGATAAATCTTTCTTCCTTTAAACTGATTTTACTGGGCATTTTGTCACAGCAGCAGAAAACTGAATAATGGAACCATGTTTCATTATTGTCTTTAGAAAACAAATCACTCTGACACCTAAAATCTTCTTTTTAGACTTTTTATTTTTATTTTTTGGTACGGGGGATTGAACTCAAGGGTACTCGACCACTGAGCCCCAGCCCCAGCCCCAGTCCCAGCCCTATTCTGTCTTTAATGTAGAGATGGTCTCACTGAGTTGCTTAGTACCTCGCCGTTGCTGAGGCTGGCTTTGAACTTGCGATTCTCCTGTCTCAGCCTCCAGAAGTGCTGGGATTACAGGTGTGAGCTACCACACCTGGCTCTCTTTATACTTTGATCATTGCAACTTTATATCTATTCAAAGATACATTTATCAGTGTAAATATTTGAACTTCAAAGTAATTAAGCATTATATTTTTATTCTTATTTTTTATATTTACTAGTAATTATTTTCTTTGGATTGTTTAGTTATACATGATGATAGAATCTGTTTGGACATAATAATTAAAGCACGGAATATATCATATTCTAGTTCAGATCCCAGTTACCTCTGCTTCTCCTCTCCTTTCCTCATCCCCCTGTTTTTTGTTCCTTCTATTGATCTTTCTGCCATTTACCAATAGTTATTTTTAAAAATTTATTTCTTATGGATGTACTTAATGGTGATATTCACTGTGGTATATTCCTGTATGTACATGGGAAAGTTATATCAGATTCATTTGTTCTCTTTCTTTTTCCCATATGCCCCTTCCCTTCAATTCCCATTGTCTATTCCACTGAACTTCTATCCCCTCTGATCCTTATTATGAGTTAGCTTCCACATATCAGTGGCAACATTTGAATTTTAGTTTTGAAGGATTGGCTTATTTTACTTAGCATGATCATTGCAGATCATTTACTGGCAAAAGTCATAAAATCATTCTTCTTTATGGCTGAGTAATATTCCATTGTGCATATATACAACATTTTCTTTATCCATTCATCTGTTGAAGGGCACCTAAATTGGCTTCATAGCTTAGCTGTTGTGAACTGTGCTTCTATAAACATTGATGTGACTATGTCATTGTAGTAAGCTGATTTTAAATCTTTTAAATATATACCAAGGAGTGGGTTAACTGGGTCAAATGGTGGTTCCATTCCTAGTTTTTTGAGGAATCTACATAGTTCTTTCCAGAGAGGTTGTACCAATTTGCAGTCCAACCAACAATGTATGAATGTACCTTTTTCCTCATATCCTTGTAATATTGATTATTACTTGTTTTCTTGATAATTGCCATTCTGACTGGAGTGAAATGAAATCTCAGTGTAGTTTTTAATTTGCATTTCTCTAATTACTAGAGATGTTGAACATTTTTTTTCATGTATTTGTTGACTATTCATATTTCTTCTTTTGAGAAGTGTCTGTTTAGTTCCTTTGTGGAATTATTCAGTGGGTTATTTGATTTTTTGGTGGTAAGTTCTTTGAGTTCTTTGTATATCCTGAATATTAATGCCCTGTCTGAGGTACAGGTGGCAAATATTTTTTTCCCATTCTGTAGGCTCTCTCTTTACACTCTTGTTTGCTTTGCTATGAAGAAACTTTTTAATTTGATGCCACCTCATGTGTTGATTTTGGGTTTTACTTCTTGTGCTTTAGGAGACTTGTTAAGGAAGTTAGTTCCTATGCTTATATGTTAGAGTGTGGGGCCTACATTTTCTTGTAACAGGTGCTGGGTTTCTGGTCTAATTCCTAGGTCTTTGATCTACTTTTAATTGAGCTTTGTGTAGGGTGAGAGATAGGGGTTAAATTTCATCCTCCTACATATGACTTTCCAGTTATCTCAGCACCATTTTTTTTTTCTAAAAAAAGGGTTATCTTTTCTCCAAGATATATTTTTGGCATCTTTGTCTAGCATGAGATAATTATATTTATGTGGATTTGTCTCTGGGTCTTCAATTCTATTCCATTGGTCTTTATACCTGTTTTGGTGCCAATACCGTGCTGTTTTTCTTACTATCACTCTTCAGTATAATTTAACGTCTGGTATTGTGATGCCTCTTGCTTTGCATTTCTTGCTAAGTATTACTTTGGATATTCTGGGCCCCTTAATTTTGCAGATGAATTTCATGACTGCTTTTACTACTTCTATGAAGAACATCATTGGAATTTTGATGGTAATTGTATTGAATCTGTATAGTGTTTTATAAGTATGATCATTTTGATAATGTTAATTCTGCCTAAGAATATGGGAGCTCTTTCCATATTCTAAGGTCTTCAATTTCTTTCTGTAGTGGTCTGTAGTTTTCACTGTAAAAATACTTCACCTTTTTTGTTAGATTGATTAACAAGTATTTCATTTCTTTTGAAGATATTGTGAATGGCATAGTTGTCCTAATTTCTCTTTTAGCAGATTTATTAGTGGAGTATAGGAAAGTGATTGATTAATGGGTGTTTATTTTGTATTTGTTACTTTGCTGCATTTATGTATGAGTTCTAGAAGTTTTCTGGTGGAGTTTTTTGGGGGTTTTCTAAAGATAGGATCATGTTTTTGGCAAACAGAGATTGTTTGAGTTTTTATTTTCCTACTCATGTCCCTTTAATATCTTTCTTTTGCCTCATTGCTTTGGCTAGAGTTTCAAGAACTAGATTGAATAGAAGTTGTGTAAGAGGCATCCTTGTCCTGTTTCAGTTTTCAGAGGGAATTCTTTCCATTTTTATCCATTCAGAATGATGTTGACATTGAGTTTGTCATTTATAGCTTTTACAATGTTGAGGTACATTCCTTCTATGCCTAGTTTTTAAAGTGTTTTAAACATGAATGGATGCTGTATTTTGTCAAATGCTTTTTCAGCACCTGTTGAGATAATCATGTGATTTTAAAAGTCTATTTAAGTGATGGATTACATTTTTTGATTTCTTGTATGTTGAACCATCCTTGCATCCCTGAAATGAAACCCACTTGGTCATGATGCACTGTCTTCTTAATGTATTTTTGTGTGCAATTTGCCAGTATTTTATTAAGAATTTTTGCATATATGTTCATCAAGGATATTGGTCTGAAGCTTTCTTTCCTTGATGTGTCCTTCTTTGGTTTTGGTATCATGGTGATACTAGCTTCATAGAATGAGTTAAGAAGAGTTCCCTCCTTTTCTATTTCATGGAATAATTTGAGGATGATTGGTATTATTTCTTTAAAGGTCTAGAAGAACTTGGCTGAGAATCCACCTGGTCCTGAGCTTTTCCTTGTTTGTATGCTTTTGTGGCTTCTTCAATTTCATTACTTGACATTAATTTGTTTAAATTTTCTATGTCTTCTTGATTAAGTTTGGGTATGTCATATGTCAGCAGGAATTTGTTGATGGCTTCAAGATTCCCTAGCTTAATGGAGTATACATTTTCAACATAGTTTCTGATAATCCTCTAGATTTCAGTAGTTTCTGTGGTGATATTTCTTTTTTCATTACATATTTTAATAATTTAGTTTTTTCCATCTTTTGGTTAGCTTGGCTAAGGGTTTATCAGTTTTGCTTATTCTTTCAAAATACTCACTTTTTGTTTCATTAAACTTTTGAATTGTTTTTTAATCTCAAATTCATTAATTTTGGCTCTGATTTTGTCTTCTAGTGATTTTTGGTGTTGGTTTGTTCTTCTTCTAGGGCCTTGAGGTATAATGTTAGATTATTTATTTGATATCTTCCAATTCTTTTAATGTATGAGCTTAATGATATGAACTTTCTTCTTAGCACTTCCTTCGCAGTGTCCCAGAGATTTTGATATAATGTATCACTATTCTCATTTACCTCTAGATGTTTTTTTAATTTCTCACCTGATTTCTTCTGCTATTCATTCATCATTCAAAAGTATTTAGTTTTGGGGTGTTTAGAGTAGTTTCTATTTTTAATCTTCATTCCATTGTGATTTGATAGAATGCAAGGTATTATCTCTATTTTTTTTATATTTTCTGAGATTTGCTTTGTGGCCTAAAATATGGTCTATTTTAGAAAATGTTCCATGAAGCACTATATTTTCAATCTTAGAGCTATATATTCACAGCATCAAATTCTCTTAGCTTTATGTTAGCATATATGAGAAACATGACCTCTATTTCTACTTATTTCTCTTCCTCTAGGGAACTTTATATTTGCCATCAGTATTTAGCAGGATATTAAGGGTTGGGGATACAGCTCAGGGGTACACTGCTTGTCTGGCTTATTATCCAGGCTTGGTGTTCAATCCTAAGTGTCCTCCCTCAAAAAAAGATTTTAAATAATTTTACAATAAAAATTAATGCTATTACTGTCAAGCAAAACTTTCTTATCTCTTTCTTATTTAAAGACATTACTCTTTTTAAAAAAATTTTTTTAATTGTAGATGAACATGATATCTTTATTTATTTTTTTGTGGTGCTGAGGATTGAATACAGTGCCTCATGCATGCGAGGCAGGCGCTCTACCACTGAGCCACAATCCCAGCCCCCAAGACATTACTCTTTGATTTGTTTTCAACCGTGAATAGACTGAATTGCCAATAAAATGTTTATTTTAATCAGAAATGCCAGATAAAAATCTTGATTAAAGTATCAGAAATTTTTGTTACTCTGTGGTAGGTTTCATTTTTTTTCTCAGTTAAGCTGTATACCAACAATGTAAAGTTTTGTATAATTGCAACTTTTATTACTATGAAATAATCTCTTAGGCAAAAAAATGCAATGTTGATATTTTCAGCATGAATCCTGAAAAGTAAGGTAATTTACGTCCATAGCAGATCAGAGACAGAGTTGCAGATCCCCTGCTATTCATTCTGTTGACTTATCTACTGTTGGAACCCTCTGGTGTAAATTAAAGACATTAAAGAGCCTACACTTACTTAAATTATGATTGTTCTCTTGCATTGTACAATCTGGATCTTCAGCTGGTTACAGAGCCAAACTAGGCCAGAAGATAATATGTGTCAACAAGTTTCAAAATACTTAAAGCATAAAGTTGGCATCAACATCAGGAATAGCATGATAATCCCTATCATTACAAAATAAATGTCTACCTCATTTATGTAGGGATGGTCATAAAGACTGAATGTGTCAGTTAATAAGCAACAGCATAAAAGGAAAATTTTCATTTTCTTGCCAGATAAAAACAGAGATAACACAGAGAAGGGTTCTTTTCTTGGTATTTATTCTGCTGAGTCATAACATCATGGGCAATAAAGATTGTGGGTCTTTAGATTTTAATTTTGTAAAATGCAATTGTTCATAGCAAATGATGTGCTCAGTGACCAGCCTTGATGGCAAATGTACATCTTCATTCAACGGGCATCTAACAAATATTAAACAATATGCTCTAAACAAGTATGAGCACAAATTTCAAAGCTGAGGAAGTGTTTTAAGAGGTTTAAACAAGTCATGAGTTAGCAAAGACAATTGTTAATTTAACAAAAGCAGAATGAACCGAAGGTAGGAAATCTAGGATGTAGGTAGGTACAAGCCAAAGCCGGTTTTCTCTTTGAGAGTATCTGCTGAAACATGGAGGCTTTGTACTTCTGTTTTAAAGAACAGTAAGAGTTCTGGGAAGTGGAAATAAAGCTATGACTTCCTAATGGGATACCCAGACAGAGCTAGAGTGCTAAAGGACTACATCTTCTGAATAGGGTAAACAAGAAATAAGTCCTCTGTGCAGAAAAATACAGCAAGGAAACTTACCTATCTTTATCTTGGTGTTGGATGGAGGAAGGATAAAATATTCCTCAAGAATCTGTCAATATGTATGCCCATCTTCTCCTATGTGGACTCCAGCAGGTAGGGGGGCAGGAGGATACACTTAAGCTAGGAATTTTAAAGTGGTCAAAGATGTGTGGAAGAAGGGATTTAAAAGTCTCTCTAAAAAAGGGGGAGGTCCTGGGGAATAAAATTGACTAAATCATGGTATATGCATGTACAAATATATAATAGCAAGGAATGAATCCCACTATATGTGTAATTATAATATAGCAATGCCAGTTTAAATGAAATTTCAATCAAGTTCTCAAAGAATTCCCAAAGATTGTGTTCCTAAAATCTTGTGCTTATGGCCAAAATGTACAAACAATAAACAGCAGATACTATGCAGGAAATACCTCAGTTATTGAAATTATCAAATACCTGCTATAAACTATTCATAGTTAATAGAGGCTTAGGACACACAAGAAGTCCTGAAAATATAAGCAGGACACAGTGACTAAAAAAGGCAATGCAAAGTTAAATAAGAACCAAACAGAATTTCAAGAAGTAAGGAATATAATTACCTCAATGCATGGGGAAAACAGCAAATTACATGTAACCAAAGAAAAATTATAGAACTAAAAGAGAGATCTGAAAGAATTATTCACACTGCAACTTATAGAGATAAATAGAAAACAAGAAAAGGAGGTTAAAAAACAAAGAAGTCAAAATAAAATAATTGAGAAAATGGAGAAAATCTATCTGAACGGATAACACCCTAGAATTCTCCAGAACTGTTGAAAAACATTAAAACAAAGAATTCCAAACAAATAAAAAAGTTCATACCTATAAATATTATGAATGAATCACAGAATACCACAAAGAAGACCTTAAATAAAAACAGCTAAAAATTATCTGAAAGGGGAATTACAATTAGTATAACAGTTCTGTTCACAACAAGTGATAAGAAAAACCAGAGGATGGTAAAATGATATATTTATAAGGTTAAAAATTCAGTTACCTAGAAGTCTATTTTGACAGTGCATTTCAGGTAATGCATCTCTCATGAATTAGAATGACAACATCCTTCAAAGATTAGAGTATATTTGATTAAAATAATTGTTTACTGAAAATAAAAATCCCTAAAAAAATTAATGTGTATTTCAACCAAAAAGAAAATAATACTAGATGTTTAAGTCAGGGTTATTCACAGAAAAAGAATGAATAGGAGACATATATATTGGGTAAGAGAGGGAACAATATAAATATATAAGTAGGGATATATTAGAGGAATTGGCTCATATAATCATAGAGATTGAGAAATTCCACAGAAGGTCACTATGTAAGCAGGAGACCCAGGGATGCCCATACCATGGCTGAGTTCAAGTCTGAAAACCTAAGAACAAAGGAAGCTGGTGATGTAATTCTCAATATGAGAACAAAGACATGAAAATCTAGGGGTGGGCATGGGGATGCAGGGCACTAGAGCAAGTTCTGGAGACCAAAGACCAAAAAGCTTGGAGTTCTGATGTTCAAGTATGAGTGAGGAGGATGTCTCAGCTCTGGGAGGAAGGGGGAAGAGAAAGGTGGGGCTGGGAGGAATTTGCCTTCCCCTTCTTTTTGTTTTATCCCACTGCTCCCTGCTCCCAGCTGACTGGATGGTCCCTACCCACCTTGAGGGCAGATCTTCCTCCTTCAATCCAACGTCTCACCACGTGCCAGTTTCCTCTGGGAATACCTTGACAGAGAAATCCATAAATAATGCTTTACCACTTATCTAGGTATGCCTTCATCCAGGCAAGTTGGCACGTGAAATTCTTTTTTATTCTAAGCCTAAGTGGATTTTGGGAATCATCTGAGCTTCCACCTTTCTTTTCTCAAAGGCCTAGAGGTATTTTCTTGTCTACATAAAATCATGACCCTTTCCTTGTTGCACCCTGCTTTCACTTCTGAGGAATTTCCTCTTTGCCCTTGCAGGTACTCTTGGTGTGAAGAGAGTCAAGGCATCCTGTTCATCTGTAGGGGATGGACCTGGACCCAATATGGGCTCCTTAGACACTTTCTTCTAGGATTTTGAATTTTGAAGGGAATGAGACATAGATTGGATATGATAGTTTTTTTGTTTTTGTTTTTGGTAATTGGGATTGAACGCAAGGGTATTTGACCACTGAGCCACACTCCCAGCCCTATTTTGTGTTTTATGTAGAGACAGGTTTTCACTGAGTTGCTTAGCACGTGGCCTTACTGAGGTTGGCTTTGAACTCGCGATTCTCCTGTCTCAGCCTCCCAAAGTGCTGGGATTACAGGAGTTCACCACTCCGCCCAGCTGGATATAATAGTTTAGCCATTCATTGCCTGTATACCTGAAGTCCATGGTAAAGAATATCCTCCGCCCATGCCTGTAATCCCAGCACTTTGGGAGGCTGAGACAGGAGAATTGTGAGTTCAAAGCCAGCCTCAGCAATGGCGAGCTGCAATGCAACTCAGTGAGACCCTATGACTTGGGCTCCTTGATTTTACATGATTTCTGATTTGGTTGTCTAGATTCTGGCATATTCAGAATTTACCTGATAAAAAACACCTTCAACAAATTAGATTTTTCTGTCTATGTTAGCCAATATTAATTTTTGGTGTAAAGAATCCAAACTGATATGACTCTATATTTTAGTCACTATGTAATAAAATTCATATTGACACTTGTAATTTCCCATTAAGCACTGCTTTTGAGTACTCTTTGTTGACTTCTGAAGTAGAAGATGAATTTTCAAGGTTGCATATTGGGGCTTCTTGAAATGAAAAGATACAAGTTTAGGTGTGTAAAGTAAGAAATAACAGAATAATAGGTAAAACTATGTATGAATCACCCACCCCTAGATAAGAGATCAGTCAGCTTTCTTGAAATATCTCAGGATTTGGGGGTGCTGTGGTATAAATATTTGTGTCCCCCAACCCTAATTCATATGTTGACTACTATGCCCCAAAGTGTTGGGGCTTTGGGGGTGACTAGATCATGAAAGTTCTGCCCAGTCTCTTATGAAAGAAGCCTAAAGGAATTTAGTTGCCCCCTGTATCATGTCCTGCACAGCTAGAAGGCAACTTCTCTGAGGAACAGGCTCTTGCCAGACACCAAATCTTCTGGTGTCTTGATCTTGGACTTAGTGCCTCCTCTAGAACTATGAGAAATAAATGTTTGCTGTTTTTAGTATTTTTTTGTTACAGCAGCACAAACAGACAAAGAAAAAGGACCATGCGGTCTTTGTCATTAAGTGTTCAATTCTAACATTATGGTTCAAAAGCCACTTATAGAGTATGAGCAGATGAATATGTCTTCTTTCACGAGTGCATTATGCTAACAACATAGACCATGATGCTTGTGTCATTCCACAATGATGGCATTTATTGAATATCAATAGCTTTACAAGCTACATAAGTTTATAAACTTTACTTCCCCTAGCACCCTGGTTTCATCTGGAGTCATGACCATGGCAATCTCAAGTTCTTTGTTCCATTCTAATCTTAATTACTAATATCTACACACATGCACATACACACACACACACACATGAATAGGAAGGCTGAAAATGGATAAAAAGGCCATAGGATTTAAAGAGTCAACACAAATGCAGAGTCATTGCTGGTGGTCAAGTATTGTGCTAAAGAACCAATGGAAGAAATGTTGAAACAAAGGATCTGGACCACATTATAAAAGTGGGCAGGGTCAGCATCAGGGAAGCTCATGCTGAATTGAGCCCGTGGACAGTCATACAATTGGGTGTTTATGACCTGGCAATCTCATGGGCAGCAGCTGTGAAGAGTATACGAAGTGGTCCATGGAAGAGTGATGGACTGCTGTGTTGTATTGAAGTCTGTGGTGTCTTTCCTTTTATGTGTCTTAGATGAGGTAGTTGCCTCATTTATTGGTCTGGTGGTCTGATAAGCTCACAGGTGGTAATTTTTGATTAGTAGGCTAGTCTATCACTTACCAGTTTGTGCTTTGTGGTTGTACTGGGAAGATTGTGGTTGTTTACTTGTACAAACAAGATGCCAAATAATTCTACCTTAGTGTTTGTACTGAAAACAGAGCCATTCAGGATAAGCTGCAGCTCTATACAGTTTTGTTCCAACAAAACTTTATTTACAAATATGGGCAGCACATAGGATTTGGTCGAGGGGCCACAATTTGCTGATAGTTGCTTTGGAGCTATGCCTGGCATATATGAGGTATGAAATAAATATTCATTCTCTGGCTGAATGAAAACAGGGTGAGTGGGTAGATGTGGCTCATTTCTTGTCTGATGGCTTCTATTTTGTCTGAGTACTAGCAGTGAGTTCAGCTAGTAATGGTGGGATAGAGTTGGGGCTTTGAGATCATTGCAAAGTTCTGAAATAATTGCTGCTTGGGGACAATGTCTGAATCCAAAATCTAATTCCTAGACTTCATTAGTAACAGTTTACTGGAAGGAAAAGGAAAGGGAATTAGCATCCACTAAGAGCCTGATATAGTATATGCTCTTTGGAAAATGTGGGTCAGAATTACCTGAGGTGTTCTGTTAACAGATACGGATTCTCAGGCATCTGCTTAGACCTTTGAAACTTCTTTTGGAACCTCTGATTGCGCTGCTTTTTTTTTAAAAATCAAACTCTTAATGTGATTCTTAAGCAAATTAACACTTAAGATTCACTATCTTAGTTGTCATGAGGAACTTAAAATATATTAAGGAATCTTCACAACAAATAGAAAATAGGTGTCCACCTTTATTTTACAGAAGGAAATGCAAGAGCTATAAGAGGCAAGGAGACTTGCTCAAAGTCATGTAGACAGTAAATGAAAGCATGAAATCCTAGACCCACATTTGCCTTCATTGAACATACATTTCCCAGGCTGGGCATATAGTTCAGTACGTAGAGTGCCTGCCTTGCATGTACAAGGCTTTGGGTTTGATCCCCAGCACCACAACAAACAAACAAACAAACAAACAAACAAAAGAAAACATACATATCCCCATGATGCCATTCAATTTCTAGGAGCAACAATAAAAACAAATATATGAAGTAAATTCTAGTACATTATCTAATTGGCACCACCTGTGAAAAAAGCTAAAATACAGCTGGTCTGCAATTTCATTATGCAAGATCTGAAGTCAGACTATTTTGAACTGAGACTTTAATATTGTATAGGTAAAGGAGAAGCAGATACCTGCTACTCCTGAAGTCACTGGTATTGGGGATGGATTTGGAATAAGGAGAAAAAGGTATAATATTTTTCTTTTCAACAAACTTCTACAAAGGAAATATATACTAGAGATAATTTTCAGAGGTCCTTATTGAAATCAATCTGATGCAATCTTATTGTGATTTGTAAAACTTAAGTTCATTCATTTTGTGAATGAAATCCAAGTTCATTTCTTTTATGTCATGTTCTATTTTATTCAAATGAAACATATTTAGTCTTATTATTTAAGCTAGTCCCTTACTTCATAAAGCTGTGTGTATCACATAGACCATGTTTCAGTCCAAATAAGATTCACTTAGTTGTCATTTGTTTCTAGTTATATGTTATTATCACTTTGAACTAGGACTTTCGCGCTAGCTCCTTGATACATCAGCTAGAAGCAATGATGTGGCTATGAACATTCTTCCATACAGTGGAGAGCTCTAAGATGTACCTGGTGACAGCTCTACCTGAAGGCAAAACTAGTCACTAGGCACTCTCATTGAACACGAGGCATATTTGGGGTCTTTATGAACCCCCATTGCATTACCAGTTTCTGAATGTTTTTAAGTTGTATGCATTTGCTGCCAGATAATTTTATTCTAATGTCTTAAAGACTACTGTTTATGCTCAATATGTGGAAAGATAAGCCAACTATAAAAATTTGAGGGCTGTCCCATGCTGTAGAGCATTAATGGCATGAATAGTCCACATTAACTGTGCAAGAAAAAGTACTTATTCTGAATATATGTATATGTATATATCTGAATATATAGGTATCCATATATTCAAAGTACATTTATATCAAAAGCATGAACTTTATTGTCAAATTTTAAGAAAGCCTCAGAATAATGCTGATTATATGCAAATTTGGTTTTGTGGGATACTTGTCTGAAAATAGCCTTCCTATATGATGTGACTCCATTCTTTTAAAATGTTTGGCATAGGCTGAATGGCACTTTAATTTTTACTTTATGTGTTGTTAGATCCAAAACATCATCAACACTTCATAAACTATAAGAAAATTTCACCACTAAGTTGAAAAATCATAACTTGGCTTTTACTCAGCCTATCCCTGTTCCCCATAAAACTGCAGGCAGTGGCTGTGTGCTCATTTTAATACCAGTCTGGGCAAACCATAGATGGAAAAAAATCATATCTATTTAAAAAATTGCCCATTAGAATATGCTCCCAAATTATCAACCGAGTAGTATATTGTGCACCATCTAAACCAAGATTCAGCTCCTTTTTGCATGGAAAATTGAGAATGGACTAGACTAAAATTACAGTGTTTACAAAAGACAACTTTATGAGCCAGAAAGAAACTGCCCTAAATTCCTGCCAATGGCAGAAAAGAATGCCTTCTTCCACAGCCATAGGTCCCATCTGCCAGGTGATTCTGCAGTGCTGACAACAGATGATGCCACAGTCTGCTCTGATTCTCCCACTCTGCAGGGATCTAATGTATAGGATGTAACAGGAGGAAAGGACGAGAGCTCAAATCCTGAATAAGACCTGCCTGTCCAAAGATACTTCAGGGTCAGTATCCTGCTGACAAATGTCCTTTGAAAGAAGTGGAAGTCACAAAGTATCTGTCCTAAGGGTAAGTGCAAGAAAGCTGTCAGAGTTGTTAGGAAGAGAAAACTAGGGGCTGCAAACAAGTATTGGGATTCCTTCTGAACTCTTATCCTGAAGAACACAAGTCCTCCTGTCTTATGAACATCCATATAAAGAACAGGTGACCTTTTCCAGGTACAGGTTCTGGGGAATAAAGGAGTTCTTCGTTCTCAATTAGAGACAAAGTGAGCCAGATCATAACAGGGGCTTGGAAACAACAGACCCTAATCCCACAGAGAAAGCAACATAGATAGTTTTGATAGGTGAGGAGTCAAGCACCTCATCAGTGATTTTTAAGAAGTGACAGAATTAACAAGGCTGAGGTGCCCAGGGTACGGACAGGACTCCAGATTTCAGAATTGTGGGCAGAAAGATAAAAATTCCAGTTCCAAAGGGCCAAAGTAGAGATCAGACTCATGAAGAAATACAATATTCTTTCCAAGAACAGGAATAGTTCTTAATCATTTGGGGATCCTATTTTCTAGCTTCATACTTGGCACACAGGGGTTGGGACTGATGCAGCTCACTCTTTCTTGAACATTGGTTGTGTTTGGTTTCCCTGGGGCCTTACCCTCTCCTGTGTTTAACTACTTTGATGTGTTTTTGTAGCCTCTTTGGAGGTTTTCTTTTCCCCATATTTCTATAGACTCATCCTTTTCTCCATACCTGTACTTTCTCCTGTTTCCTGCTTCAGTGAGTGGGGCCATCGTCTTCTCAAATGTTTAAATCATAGGCTCTGGGGACAACCTAGTCTCCTCCCTCACTGTCCACATCCATATACAATCACTAAATCAAATGGATTTGTTCTTCTGGTTTGTTTTCAAAACTACTTTTATTTTTTTTAATGCTGAGTGCTGTCAGGCCACCTCATCTTTTTCTTTATGTGACTGCTAAGTATTATAGTTTCCAGCCTTGTTACCATCCAGTGCATTATTCCTATCACAGCTAGATGGATCTTTTAAAAGCACAAGTCTAATCAAGGCTCTTCTTGCTTACGTATTTTGGTTCTCTATTATTCTTGGGTTTACACATTACTAGTAAAGTCCCAGTTCTTAAAATAATTATAAGGTTCTTCTTGATTTGCCTTCCGATTACTTCTCCAGTCTCCTCTTTCCACTACCTCTCCTTCCATGTGCCCTCCACCGTCTTCCAAATTTCTTCTGGAACCTGTGACAACGTGCTGTTAATAAAAATGTAAGCCCTCTGCACACTGTGTTCTCTGCCCTGCATTCTCTTCTCCTTTTGACTGGCTAGTTTTTATTCATTTCACAGGTAACCTCTTTATGTCACCTCTTTTGGAACATGCTTCCTGTTCCAAACACCTCATCATAGAACTAGTCAGGGGATGATAGGTACTTTATGTTTTCTTATATTATTCATCACTATACAACATGTATAAAAGAAATGCCCATTTGCTATGCTTACCTTTATTCCCAGGGTCTGGCACTATCTTGGCACATTGTTTTCCCCAGGGAATAGTGCATGATGAGTACTTATTGAACTCACTTGAAGAAATTGAGTTTGAAAATAGAATTTGAACATTAAAAAAAAAAAAGGCAGGATGCCAGAGCCATAAGCATTTGGAGGGTGTAGCTCTTTGGAGACTCCTTTTGAGACACTGATGAATTGAGAACAGCTGCACATTCTTTCACACTTTTTTTCCCATGGGAGGGTGAAGGCCTATTTCTTCTCCCCACAAATCTCAGCTAGCCACTATCAATTTGATAATAGAATAAGATAGAATGGATGCTTTGCCAACTCGGACCTAGCTTTTGAGAAGACTGGTATTTTCTGCCTTATTCTCTTTGAGTCCTGAGATGCCACATAAGAAGTCTGATTGCCCTTCTAGACAGACTATAAGGAAAAGAAGAAGGACCCAGCTGAGTCCAGCTAATAGCCATTCTTGCTGAACCTCCAGACATGTGAGCAAAGCCTTAAAGAACTGGGCTACCAAGCACAAGTGACCCCAGTAGACTTACATGAGCTGGAGAATTTCTCAGTGGAACCCTGCCAAAATTCTTGTCATAGTCATTAAACAGAGTAAAATTATTTTTATATGTTAACAAAGTTTTGGGGTGCTTTGTTATACAGCTACAGATAACCAGTGCACACAGTGCTTCCTTTCTACTGGCTATTAGAGATGCAAGGCAGAGGGAGGATTTTTCTTCATCTTGCCACATTCTCTCTGCAGTTGCTGTGGCTTCATCCTTGAAGCTTGGATGGGGAGGTATGTGCTTGGAGTCCTGAGGCCCAACTCACAGCATAGTTTCCTATAGCAGCAACTTCCTTTGTGGTTGGATTTCCAGAAAAGTCCATAAAAACTTACTAAACTCATGTACATTTTGCATACCTCATGTGAGAAAATATTTGAAACCTGGCCTGGTAAAAACAGGAAATTGGGCATAAAGAGCCTCTTCCTTGTTAAGAAGAAGCAGCAAGAGATAGCATACAGGAATCTCACTTGATATCAGGCCTGTGAAAAGAAATAACAGTTTTTTGGAGGAGAATGGTGGAAGTTATAGATACATGTCTTTGCTATTCAGTTTCATACCAGATTCTGGGAAAAATGGAATTCTTCAGTGGAGTAAATATAATGGGATTCTCCTAATTACCTGTGGCTCATTTTCTAGTGTCCTCTGGTTATCTAGTAACCCATTTCCTTAAAGAGATTTTTTTTTTACTCTGATTTAAATTCCAATATTCCCAGTTTCTCAAAGCTCAGGTCTCTGACACCTATTGGCACATGTCTCTGGTTGTTATTTTCTATCTTTTGAGGGCCTTTGTAGTTCCTCTCTGATATTTAGAACCATTTCAACTTTCCCCCATAATCCTGGAGCTCAGATAATACCATAGCTCTCCCATGCCCCCCAGAAAAGGGCAAAACTCCAGTTGGTTACATGTGACAAAATGCCAAGGCCTTATGTTTGACTTGGTTCTCAGCATCCTACCCTTTGTATATTAGGATATTTCCATTGTAAAACAGACACACACACACACACACACACACACACACACATTCTGATTTAATCTAAAAGGGATACTTCGTTGTTATTTGTGTTCAACAGGAGGAAGGGGCTGTTCTCTAGGGCAAGTCAGTCTAGGGAGTGATCCACAGTTTTATCTACTGATCTCTGGCATGTGCTTCTCTCATTTCCTTTTGTTATAAACGGGCAAGGAAACACAGTTTAGGGCTCATATCATTTTAGTAGGAAACCAGAAAAGGGAGAAGAGTTTTCTTTCCTAGCATGATTTCCTGTGCCCAAACTGAAGCAATCCTTGTAGAGCAAAGCACACAGCTGCCTCTGCCTGGATGGTCTGCCCACCTTGCAACCTGAGGGCTGTTACCCAGCAGGGCTGCCCAAGGGCCAGGCCTCAAAGGCAGTGGGTATGAGACCAGGAGATGCCCTAACCTATATCTGCAACTCTTGCCTGGTTCTCTGTGTCAACTGGGGTGACCCATCTCAGGGGTGATTTGAGGAGGTATGGAGGAATGAGGAGATTGTGGTATACTGAGAGAACATGAGTGATAAGGAAGAGCCATGTAGGAGTGTCCAGTCTGAGCACGTGGCTGAGTCTGGACCAAATGGGACAAAGGTGAAGGGCAGCGTGGACTCTAATCAGGATCCAGATCTTAACCATTGCTATGGTCTAATTGTTTGTGCCCCCCACTCCCACCCCTAAGTCATATGTTGAAATCTTAACCCCAAAGATGATGTCATTAGGAAGTGGAACCTTTTGAGAGGTGATTTGGAACTTATTCTAATCCCTTATTAAACAAGCCCCAAGAAGCCAATACCCTTTCTGTCATGTAAGGACACAGCAAAGAGGGGCCCTCTATGAACCAGGTGGTGAGTCCCCCCACATATACATACCAAATCTGCCAACTTCATGACCTTTGACTTTTCAGACTCCTAAACTGTGAGAAATATATTTATATTGTTTATAAAACCTCTCAATTTATGACATTTTGTTAAAGTAACTTGAACAAATGAGCTAAAACAACCCTATGGCCATTTATGGAGATTTGTTGAGATAGAAACATCAAAAATAAGTACTAGAGAACTGAGTGAACTTGGAGTTGAGCTATTTGTTGCTGGTACTAAAACTATTTCCTGCAGTTCCTTCTGTTTATTGGAATTCTGTTTGTTTACTGATATTGTACCCTAAAGATAATAGCTGGGCTTCATTTGAGCTCTTAGTGGAGGCAGAAAGGAGGGCCCTGACCTGAAAGGGAGTATAAATAGAGCTGAATATGTATAATCTTTTCTGGGAAAATTAGCTACAGAGATGAAATGTTATTTTAAAATAACTGTGTGAAATAATGAAGGGAAGGCAAGCAGGGTAAAGTTTGTTTTTTTCTCTTCTCTTGAGAAGGAAATGAAAAATTTTGAATGGATGGCCTAATTACATTGTTTAAGAATATCTTTTAAACTAAACTAATATAATAAAATATGCATATTTAAGTCAATTAGGAGTTGATAAGTCGCAAAAAACGACTTTAAAAACAAAAGCAAGCCGAGAGCGGTGACAAATGCCTTTTATCCCAGCTACTCCAGAGTCTGAGGCAGGAGAAGCATGAATTCCAGTTCCCTATCCTGGACCACTTAGTGAGACCTCATCTCATAATGAAAAATAAAAAGAGCTGAGAATGTAGTCAATGGTAAAGTGCCCTTGGGTAGTTTAATCAACGTACTAAAAAACAAACAAACAACCAAAAACCAAAACCAAAACTAAAAGCAAAGTCATTGCAAAAATTAGAATACTTCGTTAATTTGCATATTATATTACTGAATTGATTGTTTAGCATATCCTTCCCACTCTATTGACAAAAGCTTGACTATCTTCACTAGCAAGATGACTGATTTCAGAAATTAGCTATTTTAAATCTTAGAATCTATGTCTGCATGTATTAAGATAAATATTTGGATCTCACTCTGCTAACAGATTATTCTAAAACTGATGTACCTTTTCCATTACCTACCTTAATTTTGATTCTAACAAAGCTCTAAAAAAGCTCAAAGTTTGAGCTTTGAGATGAAAGAATATTCTCTGTGTGGAAATACTTTCATCTCCACAGAAGTGAAGGACACTGTAGTTAAATGTTTTTCACAGAACCTGGCCTGGTATTTTTGAGAACTCCTATATTTATGACAAATTGAGTTTCCAGAGAAGTTTTGATTTCAAATGTGAAATTCCAATGAGTGCATTCATCCATGGTAGACCATGTGCCTGGGCTTAACATTTGGAAAATATGGATGTTATATTCAGACAGCAGGAGTTGTGTAGATTTTACCAATTTTCCAATTTTTACTTGGAAGACTTAGTTCAAATTGGCTGACAGGGGAAAACTGTCATACAGTAAAAATTAACTTAAAGAACATCAGGAATATGCTTAAAATGGACACAGCAGTTAGTTTCTGAGCCACATCGAGAATTCAGCTTATTAGAATGCAGATTGGACTAGAGAAACATTATTGCAAATAGTGGTTCTCAATAGGCGTGAAATTCACCAATCAGCCAGCTAAAAGAAGCAGAGGTTGAAAGGTAGCTTAAGCTATCCAGTATGTGCTGGGTAGAATGCACATCTCAGACAGACTCACAGAAACAGGTGACAAAAGTCAGTAAGAAGGCAAAGGATTTGAGGTGTATTTCGAGAGGCAGCCTCCCTCTCAGGCTGTCAAGTGACAATCAGTGAGGCCACACTGCCATTATGCAAAGCCATCATGTGAGCCAGGGAACAAATAAGACTAAGAGCAGTATCCCAAGAAGGTTTGTACCTCCTTGGCTTTTTTCTTCTCTTAGTGTGATTATATAAAGAAGCATATGGAGCTGTACGGTGTCTCCATCCTCCCAAATCTTATATCCAACCAGAACCTCAGAATGTGACCTTATTCAGAAATGTGGTCTTTGCAGAAGTAATTAGTTAAGAATTTTGAAAGGAAATCATCTGGATTTGGGGTAGGTTCTCAATCCAAAGACTTCCATCCTATAATAAAAGAAGACACACAGCCATACAGGTTAGAGGCCATGTGAAAACATACGGAGATCAGAGGTATGCTGCCACACAACAAGAAATGTTAGGCACTAGAAAAGCCAAGGAAGGACTCTTCAGAGCAAGCATGGCTCTGCTGACATCTCGATTTCAGACTCCTGGCCTCCAGACTGGGAGGGAATAAGTTTCTGTTCTTTTAAACCACTAAGTTTGTAGTAATTTGTTATAAGAGCACTAGAAAATTAATACAAAGAGTAACCCTGTAAAACTGCCCAAGACAACAGTAGGACCCCATAGCATTTGACTATGTATAGACAGACTTTCTCAGATGTATTGAAAATAGTCATTTGCCAGTAGAGAGAGATCTAGAGCAGATATTGACTGCATACATGGTATGAAGCTAGCAGAGTGAAATCTTGTACACAGTCTCATTTTTAAAGCTTGCATGTATTTGGGATGCAGTATGTGGGAAAGAATTCATAAGCAAATTTTATATCAATTCCCAAGAGGTTTGGCATACAGGTAAAATTTGGTCAAAATTTAAAAATTGCAAGATATATCTGATTCCCCAAGTGTTACTGGGGTGGGTGAGTCAGGCATTGAGAGTATCACTATAGTGGGAATAGTTAAGAGCAGCTGGAGGCTCCCAAGAGAAGGCAGCTTTGAAAGCAAGGTACAGGAACCCAGTATGAGTTTGGGGAAATATAAGTAAAATATTTTAAAAATGCATAAAGTATGATGGTTATGATAGATATAACAAATATAAATTTCCATCCTGGCTCCCTTCCCATATTTCTAAGAATGAATCAATCCTAATTATATGTCTTGCACATGAATTACTTTTAGAGCAGCACCATAGCTAAACTAATCAAATTCAAACACAAATTCTAATCTTTACTTGCCTTTCTCTCCTAATGAAGATCCAAATTCACAAAGGTAAATCTTAAAATCTCCTGTTTCTAGTACCTTCTACTCCCAAATTGGAGGTATCTTCTACCCCAAACAACTTTGCCATTCATGTTATCCAGCCTCTATCATGTTAATTCTAAGACCAACTTTTTTGTCTGTGCCATCTGTGGCTTCAAGACATACTTCACTTCAAATTCCCAAGGTGTGGCCAGATCCACAGGGAATATAGTGGTTTCTTTTGTACTATTTTCTCAAGAAATTACATATAGGGGAATGTCATCTTTTTTTTTTTTTTCTTGAAGAAGGAAAAAAAGAAAATAATCAGGCCAAAGAGGTCAGGGAAGATCTGCAAATCTTTCTTTTTTTTTTTTGGCACCAGGGATTGAACTCAGGGGTACTGGACCACTGAGCCACATCCCCAGCCCCATTTTGTGTTTTATGTAGAGACAGAGTCTCACTGAGTTGCTTAATGCCTCGCTGTTGCTGAGGCTGGCTTTGAACTCATGATTCTCCTGTCTCAGCCTCCCAAAGTGCTGGGATTACAAGCGTGAGCCACCATGCCCGGCTTGCAAATCTTTCTACATTAAATATTTTATTCAATTATATGCAGTCTAATAAAACTATATTTGACTTTCTTGAGTACCACATTTCTCTTTCCATTTCATCTCATTTAGATGGATAGTGAACCTTCATTTACAACCTATTAGCCAAAATTACTTGAGGGTATATGATAGGTGACATATGTTGTAGAAGGGAAACAAGACTAAGATAAAAAACTTGCCTACAAATGCATCACCAAGAGAAAATGGAAATGTTACTACATTTCCCTCTGCCCTGAAATATCAATGTTCTTGCTATACCTGTTCAACTTCAATTAATTCTTTAAAGCCCCCTTTCATAAATTCCTTTCTATCTCCCCCAGGGATAATCTCTATCATTGTGACTCTATATCATTTATCACACAGTATTTCTGTGTTAATACTTTGTAAATGCCTATAAATTGTTGATATATCTGTCTGTTGGCCCTTCGTGAGTAAGGACTTTTATCCTTATAGATAAGCACATATACCTAGCAAATACAAATATTGGATAGAGTTTGAATATTTCTGTATTTCAACTGTACTGAGTAATCTGTACTTTTCCATGTACTCTCAGCCACTTAATGAAGGCAATTGATCTTAGCTAATTCCAATAAGGGTAATGACTTAACTGGCTGTAGTTTTTGCCGTTAGTGGGTTTTAACATGTGGCCTTCCATTACGTAGTACGATTGAGGAAATGTTCTTTGTGTGGCCATTAAATTTCATGGCCCCAATAATCAGATCTTCATTATTTTAGTACGGATAACTAGTATCCGCCAGCTGTAAATGAATGGCTTCTCCCTAGGAGAAAAGAGGAGATCAGAGAGAAGAGGGAACTGCAGAGCATACAATCCATCGGAAAAAGAGAACAAACCTAAAATGTGACTCTTGGAGAAAGCCACTCACCTCTAGCCCTGACACTTCTACCTTTTTCTTCTCGAGGACTGTCCTCACAGAGGCTTAGAACAGTCCAAGAACAGACCAAGAGCTTATTTTGCTTGGTCCCTAATGGTTTCTTTCACCCCACAGGCATGCTTTTAAGAGATTCATGATTAAAATTGACTGAGATTAAAACTGACTAGAAGACTTTGAGACCCAAGAGGCCAATATGGAATAGGAGTGACCCAAGTTGAGAAAGTTTTCTTTGTGAACGCAATGGGACAGAAAGCTAAGCAAATTTTAAGACTGGAAAACCATCCTCAGGACATATTGGAAATTGTGAAAATTGAGAAAATTTATAGAAGGGGGTCCTGTTTGATTGCTGAACAAAGGCTAGTTTTCTGTTAATACACAAAGTGTGAACATGACAATATCATATCAGAAAACTTAGATGTTTGCTTCAAACTGCATTGTCTCCTTTTCAAAATATTTCCTAAGCTGCCTGCCACTCTGCTATTAATTTGCATGAGGGATGATCAGCAGATAGGACTGAGTGACCCAAAGTACTTGCTTTAGAGAGAAACACCCTGACCATTCCCAGAGCAGTTAGTTTACAGGTATGTTCTTTTAGCTAAGAAAATACTTATAAGTTACAAAAATGTGGGTGTTTTCCAGGTGACTGAATCGAAGTGCAGCTGCTGTACTGCAGCCATGATGATAATAGCAAGAACTACTTCTGTTAATACCAGGAAATCCAGATAGCTGAGGACTTTAAAAGTAAAATTTAGGTGAAGCTGAAATTGTGGAAGAAACATTAAGCTCATTATCTTTGGTATCCCCTTTAGTCTTCTTCTGGAAGTAGAGGGGCAAAAACTTAGGGTCACACTTTTTTGTCAGCAATGGTTATACAGAAAGTACATCGAATGACTTACTTACCTTTTCCA
Source organism: Xerus rutilus (assembly GCA_028644305.1). Taxonomy (NCBI): domain Eukaryota; kingdom Metazoa; phylum Chordata; class Mammalia; order Rodentia; family Sciuridae; genus Xerus; species Xerus rutilus. The sequence continues at coordinate 30,166,733 of CM053405.1, read as the reverse complement.
CAAGTTACAAATCAGAGTGGAGCTTTTTTGGATGCTTTATACCCTTAAAGAACCAGGTCCTCTATTGCCTACTAAGAACCTTTGAAATCCACAGCTTTGCAGAAGAGATTAGCTTAAAAGAAAACATTATTATCTGGCTTTACAGAGACTTTCAGCTTTGCTTCAAGTCATGTGGATTTTTTTTCCTTTAAAAAATAAACACGAAGGGCAGAAAAGCAGATATTTAGAAGGTCAAATGCTTTGCTAAATGCAGAGTATGTGAACTTTCTCAGTATAACCTATATATTTCCCACAGCATCCTCTGTTGGCTTAGCGGGTAGGTGAGATACTGAACAGAAGTTCTGGATGAGTATCGGAAATGTGTGAAGGAAATATTGTGAAGGAAGCTATTGTAGTCCATAAAAAGCTTCCAAGATGAGATAATATATAAGAAGAAACCTGAAGGATGAGTATGAATACACGTTCCGAGGGAGAGGACAAGATGTGGGAAGTATATAATCAGAGAGACTGAAAAAAAACCCACTTGGGTAGAATGTGTAAAGGGGAGAGAAATAAGAAAAGAGTTTGGAGAGGTAAATGGACCTTGAAGGGACCTTGAAGGCATTCTAAATGTTTTGTACTTGTCCTGTGGTAATAGAAAATGACTGAAGGGTTTTGCTTAGGGAAATTATGATCAGATTTTTACTTTGAAAAGATCATTCTAATTTAATAATTGATGTAGCCGATGACCATCAGTGGATGATGTGATGGTTTTTTATGTCACCTGGGGTAGGTTTTGGGGCTCAGTTGAGTAAATTAGCTTCCATAATACAAGTGGGTCTCATTCAATCAGTTAAAGGTCTTAAGAGCAGAGACTGAGGTTTCCTGAAGAAGAAATTCTTTCTCAAGCCTGAAACAAAACAAATCCACCTTAGTTTCTAACCTGCTGTCTTTCTGAATTTAGAGTTAACATTGCAACATCCCATCATGTCATCCAGCCCTAGATATTTCAAGCATGGCCATCTCACACAGTCACATGAGCCATTTTCTTAAAATCAACCTCTTTTTCTCTCTCTCTCTCAGTAACTGTGAGGAATAGGTTCCAGAAAGTCCTTCAGATACCAAAATGTGTAAATAACTTAAGTACCTGCATCTCATCCACAGCTCAGCTATACCTGCACAGTGGGTAGGTTGTGGGAAAGCCAATCAAAGTGCTGGGAGAAACATGGAAGACGTATGGTTTATAGGGGAATGCTTACAAGAAATCAGGAACTGCTTTAAGCAGAGTTCAGTGGTGACACGCTGGCAGATAGCACCCCGTCCCTCACAATGCTTTGCCAAGCAGTGCTTCCTCACACTCACAGTGTTCTGTCCGGTGGCAGATGGCTGGATAAGTGATGCTTATCCTTTCCATGGTGTCCTCTGTCCCGTGTCTGTCCCAATGAGAGAGAGGCTCTTATGTTAGGCTGCAGAAGCAGTGACATTATTAGCATTAGTTCGCTCAGTTAGCTTGTATGACCAGCATCCCAAGGAGCAATTATCCTGGCATACATGCAAGAAAATGGCTTTTTACAGATAACACTAACTCATTCTGTTTCCCGGTGTGCATAAGAGAAACCAGTATCCTTCAAGATAATACGTATCTGAAATTTCTAGCCCAGGCTTGCTCCCATTGTTCCTCTGGCTTGACTGAGCTTTTGGGAACAGAAAGGAGGCTTTCAGTGACATGAAGTTTTACTGCTCTTTTCTTTAGGGATGATACACCCTTATAAAATAATATAGTATTTGCATATAGCCTACCTACATCTTCCCATGTACTTTAAAGCCTTTCTAAATTATTTCTAATATCTAATACAATATAAATGATATATAAATGTATTGTTTATGGAATAATGATAAGAAAAAACATCTTTACATGTTCAGTACAGATGCGGTTTTTCCCAAAGATTTTCCGAGTTTGAATCCACGAATGCAGAAATCACAGATATAGAGAGCCAATTGTATGTGTGTGTACAATTTAATTTCAATTAGCACAAATAAATATATAAGCATATATCAAAAAATAAAAAATAAAGCAAATATATACACAGTATTAACTGTGGTACACAAATGAAAAGTATACACATGCTCATCATACATTGTAAAATTTCTTTGCAGATTTTCATAATTAAAAGTGAATAATTGAAAGGATAAGTACTATGACTTGAAAGAAATAAAACAAGTATGGATGTGGAAGTCAATTAGGAGATTATTGCAATAGTTCAGGTAAGACCTGGTGTGTAAACTCTTGGGATGCTGGAGAAGTGAATTAGGTAAGTTTGATTATTATGAAGGCTACAAAATGGATTAAAAAGAATAAATGAGAAATGATCATTTGGATTGTGCTTGCATCTAATAGGTTCTCAGCTTTGTTAAGGAATAAAAGAATGGAAGTGTAGCGTAAGATTAAATGAGAGAGAGGAATAAGGATGCCTTCCAGATTCTTAGAATCTGAATACATGCTAAGACTATTAATTAAAATAAAAAAGAGCAGGAGAAAGAGCACATTTTAGAAGGAGAATGATACGAATTAGTTTTGAGGTTTCTTATAGATGGTCAGAATGGAAGCATCAATTGACAGGTATGTAAAAAAGCTCAGGAGCAAATGATTTCAAAACTGTTGGTCAATAAAAGAAACTGGAGCTTTTAGAACAGCCAAAACTTGCCCAGGCAGAATTTTTAGAGTGAGAGATAAAGGAAAATGGGCTAGTATAAAGCTCTAAGACACTAGTTTGTGTTTAGGTAGAGACAGGAAGCCAAGAAGAATGAGAAGAAAGTTCCAGAGAAACAGGAGAAAATAGCAACAAAGAAACCAAGAGTACTTTTGGAAGGAGGTAGAGGTCATGAGTGTCAAATGTTATTGGAAGTTAAAGCAACATGGCAATGAAAAGTGTATTAAAGGTCTACCAGCTTTTGGTGTTATCTTGAGAGAACAATTTTGGATGAAAATTAAGGGTAGATATTAGACTATACTGGGTTATAAAGTTGAGGAGAGGTGAGGAAATGGGGAACTTGAGTGCCACTAAATTCTTAAAGAAATTGAACTGTGAGAAGAGAGATAGACTAAGATTTGGAGGAAGATATAGATAGAGGAAGGGATTTATTTTTAAAGGTGGAAGACATTTGAGTATATATAAATGCAAATTTTAAAGAGTACGTTGTGAAGCAAAATTGCAGCTACAGGAGAATAACCTGATGGTACAAGGTGTTTGAGAAGTTTTGGAATTCAGAGATCCAGAGCAAAAGTGTGGAAGGAGGCCTTGAAAAAGAGAGACAGCCCTTCTGTTGCCACATGAGAAACAGAAAAGTATGGATGCAGAGGCGTCTTAGTTGCATGAGTTCTAGGACAGAAAAATCAGTGGCTTGTTGGACAGCTTCCATCTTTCCTGGAAAGTAGGAGGAAAGGCCATTTGCTAACAAGGGAAGGAAAGTCCAGCAGTTGAAGTTTATGGCAAGTATAAAAAGTTTGAGATAATCACTGCAGAAGGGAGATTGAGCTAGAGGGAGCAGGATTTCTGGGCAGGATTTCTGGGCAGTGTTCAAGGTCTAGGGAGATGGGAGAGCCCAAACCTAGACTGACCACCATTTTATTCTTAAATAGATTTAGTCTAGTTGTCTGGGTGAGGTATAGTGGCAGGAGATGGTTGGGTTCATTTGAGTTTGAGGTTTTTGTAGGAGCATACAGAATATACAAGTTCAGGACACTGAAAAGGATGGTTGATACGTTGGTACTGATTTCTAAGTTTGGAAAGGAAGGATTTGATGATAAAAGGAGGTTGATAATAATGAGAATATGAAGGTAACTAGTGAATAAGAATTTGAATAAGTATGAAAAGAAAAGATTGAAGCTAAATAAGAGTGACCATGGATGAATTATCTAACCATGTTGGGCTTCAGGTTTTTAACTGGTGAGATGAAGGCATGGACTGAAAGGTTTCCAGTGTTTTTTCTAGCTCCAACAATGCATATTTCTCAGTGTCTATAGGGAGGTCAAGGACTTAGAAGATGAATCTTTTTCTGTATCAAGAGTGTTTGAAAGTCACAGTACTATTAAATCATAGGATCAGTAATGGTAGCCTTGAGGTGATGGTGTTCCTGGGGTATTACCTCTACAGGGATGAAAGGAATAAATGAGCGCCTGTAAAAAGCACTGTGAGCCCTCAAGTGCTCATTGGTGCTCTTCCTATCTAAGCAAGAGCAGGAGGAAACAGAAATCATTTATTTTACATTTTTATCCTTGGTTGGTCTTGTGATTGTCAAAACTTTAGAGTCAGTCTGAAGATTTTTTTCAACTGACAGCTGAATTTAAAATACTTTCCTTCTAGGATTATTCTTTCATGCAACGTTAGTAAAAGGTTTTGCCCTCCCAAACTTTTTTTTTTCCTGATAACTATGAATGATATAAAAATGTTGGAGAAAGTATACATTTGAATAGGAAAATGGTTAAAAAAAAAAAAAGGACTGAGGACCAAGACATAAAGGTAAGCTAATGTAGTCGATAGGAGAAAATGGTGAGATGAGGAATTGCAAGGGTTGACACTGGTTATGACTTCTGTAGGTATTCAAGAGTCAATTTTCATTATTGCTAACATAACAAAAATAATGACCTTCTACTGAGGACATATGATAGGCCAAGCACCCTGCAAACTGTTTATTATCTCTTGTAATTCTCAAAACAATCCTATGGGGGTACAACTATTGTTCCTGTTTTTTAAATTGTGGTAAAATATACATAACATATATATTTACAAAGATAAAATAATCATAAGATTTGCCATTTTGATCATGGAACAATAATAGCCTGACCATCTTTTTTTTTTTTCCGATTGAACAGACCAAAAAAAGAAAAAAGAAAAGACCCAAACAAACTGGAAAACTGTACTTTTCCTTACGATTTTCTTTTGTTTTTGTTTTTTATGGCTTTCTGCTTTCTCCTTCTTAACCTCCTTCTATAAAGTCAAGCTTACCTACAGAATACGCATACATCAGTTGGCAGAACACTTTAATATGTTGCTTGCATGCAGATGTTTGGAAATATAGGAGCACAATTTATATATGGTTTTGTTGCTAAGGAAACTGAGGAAACTTTGGGATTTTCCTTTGGGAATCAAACCCAAAACTAGAAAAAAACCTATTAAGAGTTTTAGAAGAATAAAAATATGTCAGACATGGTTTAATTGTATTCCTACACTGGGAAGTTAATATTTATAAGCTTCTGTAGCCCTTTTCTGCCTGTGGTATAAATATTGCTTTGTAAGTCTTTTTCAGTAAGTTTGATCACATTACATGGCATGTGGGGGTGGTCAGCATATTGAAATATAAACACAAACCACACTTGTAAAACATTTCCTAAGACAGGCTATAAATAAAGTCATTCGCACTTTAAGGGATACCACTTAAAAGGATTTTATTTCTATAAGCCTTCCTCTCATAATCAGAACGTGGGATTTGCAGGAGAAATTCTTTGCTTAGCTGAACTCTAAAGAAAAGTCATCTCCAGGAAAAACAAACAAGAAGTTAATTTGCAGAATCTACTTTGTTTCTCCAGCTACAAGGAAATATTATGCCTGTCTGAGACTTCCTTCAAACCAAACCCTGACATGCATCCTAATATTATTGAGGCTGACAGTGTGAGAGGTAAGTTTAGTACAGAAGGAAAAACTGCCTGCTCAGGCTAGCTGATTGAACCTTTTAACAGGAAGATATTATGTGCTGAAACATAGCTACTCACAAAATTGAGAATGTTCTCTTCCAGACGGTGTCTTTAACAAAGCTCAGCATTCTTGTTATAGCTCCTTGTCTTCTAAAAACTGTGGCAACCTAACTGTAGGAAGTACCTTGTCTCTTGTCTCTGCACACAGAGCCCAAACAGTGCTAAAAAGGGAAATGGAACATATGGTAATAAACTCTCCAAAGCTTTAATGCCGTGTTGTAATCAGCAACCAGGGTGAGAGAGACACTGGCAACCATGCTCTCTTCCCCTAGGGCCTCATTAACAAGGGCAACTGTGCCGCAGTGGAGGAAAACAGGATCACATCCTTGAGGGAGATTGCAGCCTTTCAGAGCAAACTCTAGCTTTCCCTTTAGCTGGCAGGGAGATGAACTGGGATGAAGGGAAACTTCCACAAGAAGCTGAAAGAAAAACAACTTCCTCAGTGGCCCCTTTACAAGAAGAGTGTTTATTCATTTGAAAAGAACACTGACAGGCTTTGGAGAGTTTGTTGATGTCTGATGGGGCATGTAGCTACGTCTAAGGGAGCTGGAGATTTATACTCCAGCTAATCCCTGCTCTGGCCATGTGGAGGTGGGAAGTCATTGTTTGCTTCAGCTTTCCCATACCTGTTTTCATATAGGGCTATTTTTTTTAACCTTTCAGTTTATACCTATATCTTTACCCTTTTGTTAATTTGAGCATCACTTCATTTTCCAATTTCCTTTGATGATAATAAATAATCATTATTAACCGAAGTTATTTTGTAATTTGTGCACTCTTTAAACATTTCATTGAAATTCATTACCAAAACAAGACTCCCCGTTTCCCTGATTCTTTTTTTTTCACTTCATATTATATGTTTTTATGACAAAAGCAGATAAAATCTACATATTTAACCAAAATCCCTAACGCAATACAATTTTATCAACTAAAGCTTTTATGTAGTACATTAGATCACTGTACCTATTCATATAGCATATCTGACATTTTTTATATATATATATTTTTTTTATCAACCATCTTTACTATACCCATTCCCCTTTCCTGCCCCCCGCCTCCCCCATGTCGCGTCCAGTGTTCCTCTATTTCTCTTATGTTTCCCATTCCCACCTCCCTTATTCATCAGCATCCACTAATCAGAGAGACCATTCGGCATCTGGTTTTTTGGGATTGGCTTACTTCACTTAGCATAATGCTTTCCAGTTCCATCCATTTGCCTGCAAATGCCATAATTTTATTCTCTTTTATTGCTGAATAATATTCCATTGTATATATGTACCACAGTTTCTTTATCCATTCATCTATTGAAGGACATCTAGGTTGTTTCCACAGTTTTGCAATTGTGAATTGTGCTGCTATAAACATTAAAGTGGCTGCTTTACTGTAGTGTGCTGTTTTTAAGTCTTTAGGGTATAGGCCAAGGAGTGGGACAGCTGGGTCAAATGGTGGTTCCATTTCAAGTTTTTTAAGCAGTCTCCATACTGCTTTCCAGATTGGTTGCACCAATTTTCAACAGTTGGCAGAGAGGTCCTGTTAAGATCAGATCAGATCAACCTCTGGTCAAAATGTTCTAAGGACTTCTATCTCACTTCTTATCTCAAAGTCTTTACAATCTGATTCTCCTGTTCTCAGAACTCATTTCCTCCTCCTTTACTTTTTGTTTACTCTGCCTCATCTATTTGAGCTTTCTTACAGTTCTTTGAACATGTATGATATATGCCACAGGACCTTTGCATCTACTCTCATCTTATTATCCCCTGGATGGCTTCCTCATCTTCAGATATTTACTTACATGTTTCCTTTTCAGTCAGACTTCCTTTGGCTATTCTGTTTCATACCACATATGCCCTTCCTACCTCCACCTGTACATAGCCTCTTGAGTCCCCTTGCTTAATTTTTCTCATAGAATGTGTTATGGGTTGACTTGTGTCCACGAAAGGATATGTTGAAGTCCCAACACCAATGCCTATGAAAGTGGTCTTATTTGGAAATAGGGATTTGGAGATTTAATGCAGTTAAGATGAAGTCATTCGGGAGAGCCCCATTCCAATAAGGTTTGTGTCTTTATAAGAAGAGGAAGGTACCAAGTGAGGACAGAGACCCATTGGGACAACACTATGTCATGGCAGAAGCTGGCAGCTGCAGGTCAGAGAGCACCAAGGATTAACAGTTATGACCTAGAGCTCTAGAAAAAGCATCGACCAGCCGACACCTGGATTTTGGTCTTCTAGCCTCCATACTATAAGAAAACAACTTTTTGTTGTTTAAGTCACCCAGTTTATTTTTGTTGTTTAAGTCACCTAGTTTGTGGTACTTTGTTATGGAGATCTAGGAAATGAAAGCGGCAGGTATCTCACTAGCTGAAACACTACCTATTTTACTTATTTTTTATGTTTGTTTTCTGTCTCCCAACATTGTAATGGAAGCACTAGGGGGACATGTACCTTCTGGCTTTTTGTCCCACATGCCATGAAGTCTGCTGGATTCATCCAGTCCTAAAGATTGGTCATAATGCTTCATGAGCGAATCTACAAAGCAATCTCTGGAGGGTAAGGCCTGATCTCAGAACAAGAAGTGGTGGTGCTAGTTCCTTTCCAAGGATAATGGAAGAGGAATTTGGGATTAGAACCTTGGAGATATATAGACTATGGAGCTACCACACAGAAAGTCATCCATCTGGGCTCCATCTAAGGCTGACTATGGACTCAGAACAGATGGTGTAGGGACAAGTGCCTGCATATTAGATAAAGAAAATAATGGTGGATCAGCTGGGCATCGGAATACCCATGCCACAGAGAAATCAGGAGAATTACAAAGATATCTTGCCAAAAATTTACTCATCTTTATTTCTTCCTCATGCTGTCAGTTTTAATGACTTTTAATTTTTTTCACAGTACTCAAAGTATCTCAATAACACTATGCCCCAAAGGAAAATGTATTATCTTTGTAACACAATATTCTATGTAGTATTGAATTCTGAAGCTAACCATGTTAGAAAAGCAATGTATATTATACAGCAAAGTCTCTAGAATGCTTTAAAGCATTTAAAATGACAACAAAAAGAAATATCCCTCACCCAGGAGCAACCCTATATCATGCGCTTAGGCTGTAAATATAAACGGAAATGTTAAGGGGAGACAAGGTAAGGAACCCAAAAAGTAAGAAAATAAAGACTCCTAGGGCAATACACTATAGTAGTTGAGTGAATAGATATTGGAATTAGACCCAAATTTGAATTATTGTCCCAAGCCTCAGTCTATGAATAGTCACTAACTACTGATCCTAAACTTCCCAGCAACAATACCTAGCTCCAAGTGATGTCATGGGTCGTAAATGAAATGCAACTAGCTCAGCGCTCAGGAAATGGTACCCAGTATTGCTGTCTCCCAATGCAGTTGCTACCCATTAGTAAGATTTGTTTTAGCATATTGACAAAGAGCAGCAGGTGATAGCAAGACAGTGCACCTCTGCAGAGCGGCTCAGAATCTCCTTTCAGGCAATGTACCACATGTGTTTGTTGACAGTAACTGTTATTATGGGAGAGGAATCATTCGCAGCCTTCTTGATTAACAACTGTATGTCTTCCCATCATTATCCTTTTCATCTTACTCGAGTATAAATAAATAATCTAATGATCCTTTCACTGAAATAGCTCCTTTGGTGGTGGGACTTTCAAAGTGCTTTTCAGTCATTCATTAATTAGGCAGATCCACCCATTTTTCTAAAGCCTATCACTGAGAAACTTGAAGAATTGGTGGGGGAGAATAGAAAATTTTCTGTTGGAGATAGTGGGATTTTCCAGAGGAGACAGAGGCAGTCTCACAAATTTCCATGCATCATATAGAAGAGGAAAAAGGTAATTCCAGGAGTTAAACATATCTCTATTGCCTTAATAATTTTATTTCTTTGTGAGTTCCCTTGTAAAACTTTTGCCAAATGCTGGAATGACCAGGGTTCATGACATGATATTTAATCTGTCTTGGAAGCTAAACCTCTCTATTTTAATTATCTTCCTCTTTAAGTTATTATAAATTCTGATTTCTCAGCATTATCATCACCTCTTTTATTTCATGCAACAGTAAACAATTATCCAGCTGAGCATTCAATTTTCCCCTTAACTAGGTAAGAATGGCTACTAGATAACTGTGAATTTAAAATTACATGGTTGAAGGAAAATATCAACTGTAAATCAACCAGGAACTTGATTGGGTCCGAACTTTAGCTGTCAATCGGAATGGGAAGCTCGGCTGTTCACAACTGAGACACGTTTCCCTTAAGGATTTTTTTGTGACATCATGACAAAGTGTGTGACAGTACAGTTCTGGAGGTTCTGTGCTAGTTGTTTACATTGGCTCTCCCACTGTGAGGCTCCCTTTAGAATCCACTTTGCCGTTCTGGAAGATGATGAGATAGAAAATGTGCTTTCTTCCTCAACTTACACAGTGGTTAAGAAATAAGATTCTCTGGAATTGCTGATAAAATGTCTCCTTCAGAATGCTTATTTTTAGAAAAGGGGTCTGCAATTATTTCTCTGGCCTCCACAGGGAATATGCATCCTAAGAATGGGTGGCATGCTTCTTACTTTAGGTCTATCCTGGAATGTTTCTCCTTTGTGGCACATATCATGTATTTCTTATTGCAGTTTGTATATTTTTAGCACATTTATTGTCAATTTCCCCTACGAAAACATGAACTCTGAGAGTAGAGACTGCAGATGGTCACTGCTCATTCCTAGTCAATGGCCGTTGAATGAAAATTGAATGACTTTGAAGGAGATGGTAGGAAGGTAAAGTTAAAGACAGATGGTATAAAATAATGAAATGAATGAGACTGGCTGGTTTGAGGGTTATTGGGTCGAATTTCAAAGAATTTTAGAAAAACCAGACTCTACTTTTAAGAGTCTAGTTTCTGCAAATGTGGTAATGAGAAGCAGGAACAATTACAGTCTGCTGACAGTCCCCAAACCCTCTTGGATTTAGCCAACAGTTTAATTTCTCTGCCGGTTGACTCATTTCTGATTTTCTGCATTGTTTTTTCTCAGCTCAGATAGGTGATAGAAGAGCTGAGAAAGATGAACAGCAAAAGATGGACACTGGGCTTTTTGGGACTGGTAGTTGTTTTGTGAGTGGCAGGTGTTGGGGCTTGTCCTACCTCTAACTGAGGCTGGCAACAGCAGCTTACATGCTGGCACGTGAATTGCTCTCCTGTTTTCCATGATGTCCACTCTCCTTTTTCACTGTTACACCTTGTGGGAATTTTCTTCCTTGGCTTTCTTTCTTTATCAGTGTTTTAGTTAGCTTTTTCACTGCTGTGACTTAAGGACCCAACCAGAACAATTGTAGAGGAAGAAAAGTTTATTTAGAGGCTCATGGTTTCAGAGGTCTTAATCCATAGACAGCCGGTTCTATTCCTGGGGGCTTTAGGTGAGGCAGAATATCATGGAAGGAGAGTGTGGTGGAGGGAAGCAGCTTACATGATGATCAGAAAGCTGAGAGAGAGACTCCACTCGCCAGATACAAATATATAGTCCAAAGCCACACCCCCAATGTCCCACCCCCTTCAGCCACACCTTGCTTGCCTTCAGGTACCCCTCAATTAATCTCATCAGGTGATCAGCTCATTGATTGGGTTAAGGCTTTCACAATCTCACATTCAAACCATAACAAAACATAACAATCAGTATATTCCTTTCCATCCTGCTTTTTTTTTTTTTTTTTTTTTGATACTGGGGATTGAACTCAGGGGCACTCAACCATTAAACCATATCCCCAGTCCTATTTTGTGTTTTATTTAGAGACAAGGTCTCAGTGAGTTGCTTAACACCTCACTTTTGCTGAGGCTGGCTTTGAACTTGGGATTCTCCTGCCTCAGCTTCCGGAGCCACTGGGATTATAGGCTTGCGCCACCATGCCCAGCTCCATCCTGCCTTTATAAATGAGGTGGCAGATGACTCAGTTTCCTCTAATAAAAGTCAAAGTATAAGATTTGGAACTAAGGGGCAGAGAAACTAAAATATTATGCTCATGTTGTTGTTAGCTGAGATGCTTAGGTTCTGCAGTTGAGGGGTTGGGTATACATGATTTTGATTTTTCCAGTGAGAGTTAAAGATGGAAATATTTTTAAATTCCATTTCAAAAAGTACACTTATGAGCTTTATGTCTGCTTTTAACACATTTTTTGCTTACTGCAAGCTTTATTTATAAATATCAGATGGTTATAATCATGGTGATGATGTTGATGTCTACATTTAAATGTTGAGGCATAGTACTAAGTGCTATATTTGATTTGTTTATTTAATATTCTCGATGATGAAGATAGGTATCAGATTGACTCCCATTTCAGAAAACTGAAATTTTAGCAAATTGTTTAAACTAGCTCATAACATATTTAATAAAAGCAAAACTGGTGGTTCAACATGAAAATTGATCAATGTAATATACCATTCAGTAGAACAAAAATTAAAAGTATATGATTGTCTCCCAAAAAACCAAATGCCGAATGGTCTCTCTGATTAATGGATGCTGATGAATAAGGGAGGTGGGAATGGGAAACATAAGAGAAATAGAGAAACACTGAACGCGACATGGGGGAGGCGGGGGGCAGGAAAGGGGAATGGGTATAGTAAAGATGGTTGATAAAAAATATATATAAATATATATATACATATATATACTGTTCATTGAAAGTGCATATAAAGATGTTTAATATGAAGAATGTAATCTGCTTATAATTTTGTGCAAAGTTAGAAAAATTATGATTGTAACAATTTTTTTTCTATTTGCCTCAATAAATGTTTTCAGTGAATAGTGTGTACAGCTTCTGAAAATTTGTTTTTTTCTGTTATGTTTGATAACATGTATTAAAATGCAACTTTTGAGAAAAAAAAATAAAGTATTAAAAAAAAGTATATGATTGTCTCAATTGATGCAGAAAACAATTTTGAAAAATTCACACCATCCCATGAAAAAAATAGAATAGAACTATTTCAACATTATAGAGGGCACATGTGAAAAACCCCATAGTTACATTATAGTCAATGATGAAAAGCTGAAAGCTTTTCCTCTGAGACCGGGAACAAGACAAGAATGCCTGATTTTAACATTTCTATTCAAAATGATACTGGATATCCTAGTCAGAGCAATTAGATAAGAACAAGAAATAAAAGCCATCAAAACTGGAAAGGAAGAAATAATGTTATTTCCATTCACAAATGATCTGATCTTATATGTGGAAAACTCTAAAGTGCACACACACACACACACACACACACACACCTTGTTGTAACAAATAAAACTTCATCAAAGTTGTAGGATACAAAATCAACATGCAAACAAGTTATGTATCTATACATTAACATGAGTAATTGTTAAGAGAGGAAATAAAAAAGCAATTCCATTTATAATTTCACAAAGTACAAAATATTTAGAATCACAATTGATCAAGGTGACAAAGGTTTATTTACTGAAAACTACAAAATGTTGCTGAAATAGTATTATAAATAAGATATAAATAAATGAAAGAAATAATATTTTTAGATTAAAAGAGTTAACATTTTAAGATGTCCATACTACCTAAAATGATCTAAAGATTGAATGCAATTCCTATCAAGATCCCATGGATGGTTTTTGTAGAAATAATAATCCATCCTAAAGTTTGTATGGAATCTTAAGAGTCTTGCATAGCTCAGTCTTTTAGAGCAAGTCTGGAGGTCTTACCCTTCCTTTTTTCAAAATTTATTACAAAATGATGTGGTACTGATATAGAGCCAGATATGTAGGCCAGTGTAATAGAATAAAGACCTATGATATAAATCTTTATATATGTGGGCAAATCCTTTTTGATAAGGGTGCCAAGATAATTGAACAAGAAATGGATAGTCTTTCAACAAAAGGTGTCAGGAAAATGACATGAATGAAGTTGGACTCTGAATTTATACCATGTACAAAGATTAACTCAAATTGGATCAGAGACCTAAACGTAAGAGCTAAGTCACAAAACTCTTAGAATAAAACAGGGGAAAACCTTCATGACATTGGATTTGGCAATGATTTCTTGGATATGATATCAAAAGCACAGACAACCCAAAAATGATAAATTGGGGTACATTAAAATTAAAAACTTTTGTCATCAAAGGACACTTTCAACAGAGTTGATAAGGTGAACCACAGAATGGAAGCAATACATAAGAATATCTACAACCCAACAAAACACAAGTCACTAGGCTCAAAGATGGGCAAAGGACCTAAGTAGACATTTCTCTAAAGATAAACAATCGTTCGACAAACACAAAAAAAGATGCTGAAAATCTCTAATTATTAGGGAAATGCAACTTGAAACCACAATGAGAACCACTCCATATCCATTAAGATAACTATTATCAAAAATACAGAAAGTAAAAATGCTGATGAGAATTTGTAAAAACTGGAACTCAGGCATTGTTTACAGGAGTGTAGAATGGTTGCAGTGAGAATACTAAGATGTTCTTCAAAAAATTAAAAATAGTATTAACATGTGATGCAGTAATTGCTATTTATGAGTATATACACTGCTATGTCTGAAATTTTTCCCCCCAAAATCCATGTTCTCCAGTGCAGCAGTATTGGAAGGTAGGGACTCTGGGGAAGTCTCCACCTTTATAAATGGATTAATGCCTCTGTAAATAGATTTGTGGGAGTGGATTCTCTCTCATTCACTATTCCACTTCTCACCATGCAAAAGTAAGAAGGTGCACATTAGTTGCTGGTGTGCAGATCTTGGACTTCCCAGCCTCCAGAATTGTGAGAAAAGAAATTTCTATTCTTTATGAATTACTCAATCCTAGATATTCTGTTAGGGTAGCACAAAACAGATTTAAGACTTACCCCTAAAATCTGAAATCAGGGACTTGAAATCAGATATTGTATACTCATGTTTAGAGAAGAATTATTCACAAAAAAGAAAACATAGAAATGACCCAAGCATCCATAGATGGATAAAAAAAATTCAACTATGTGCATGTAATTAAATTTTATTCAGTCCATAAAAGGAAGGAAATCCAGGTAGACATTATACCACATATAAACCTTAAGACATTAAGGCCAATCTTAAAAGAACAAATAAGAATATTTGTTCTTATTACAAGAACAAATTGTTCTTTGTACAATTGAAATTGTTCTTTGTACAATTCCACTTACATGAAATAAGTGAGAATAATTAAATTCATAGAAATAGAAAGTAGAATGGCAGTCTCTATTGAAGGGAAGGAAGGATGGGAAGTTGTTGCTTAATGGTTATGGAGTTTCAGTTTGGGAAGATTAAAAGAGCTCTGGAGATTGGGGGTGTATGATTGTTGTATGCATTTAATGCTGTTGTATGATACACTTAAAATGGCTAAAATGATAAAGTTTTTTTAATTTATTTTTTTTAGTTGTAGATGGACACAATGTCTTTATTTTATTGCTTTGTATGTGATGCTGAGGATCGAACTCAGGGCCTCATGCATGCGAGGCAAGCGCTCTACCACTGAGCTACAATCCCGGCCATGATAAAGTTTATCATATACATATTTTATCACAATTTAAAAAGTAAAATTGGAATTTAGACCTAAACCTTTCAAAAAGAAGAAAATTCCATTGAGAACCCAATTTGTTGGAGCATTTGGAAAATCATCAAGGAACTATGCTGTGTTGAGTTCTTGAATTTTCTTTCAGTCTTCTGTGCTTTAGTCCCAGATGTCTGGCTAGTACAATACAAAAGTTGGTATTTAAAATGGTTAATACTTGGGTCTAGAGAGTCAGGCTGCCTAGTTTAAATTCTAGAGTTTATGCCTGAGGTCACGCTGTCTATTTGATATCTTCTGTCTTTGCTGTGGCATAGGTGATCATTTCAGAAGCTCATTTGGTAAGAACACAATACTTCAGAGGTTAAGTATTAATTCCAGTGCTTATTTGGACATAGTTCAAGTGTAGTCTGTTTGTGAGTTAATTTTGAGACAACAGCTCTCTGATGTTACACCTCATGCTTTTGAAGTTGAAAAATATCCTGTTGACAAATTTAGTAGACAGTGGAATAGAGTCAATCTGGTACGTATTGTCTCAGCAAAGTCTAGAGTTAACAATATGTGATAATTCATGAGGAGGTATTGTGTTTTCTTGGATCTAGTCACCAGAAAGTAAAAGTCCAAAATCAGCTCTCTGCCTCTGCTTTAATGACTTTCAATAAGGAAGATGATGTCCAGAAGAGCATTGGGGAAATTGAAACTGTTCAGAAAATAGAGAGGAGCATGCACTTCTATTCTGGTTATGCTTTCTATACTATTTGTTGGCTGTGTGATTAAGCACATTACATCACTTCCCAATTTCTTTATCTTAAAATTGATATTATGATGATACCTACTTCCAGGGTGGTGAGGAGGACTGAATGAGATGATTCTAAGCAGTCTTATTTCTACCTTTCCTCCCTTAAAAAGAATTCAACACAGCCCTCATGGTTGTGAGTATGCTTTTAAGCTAGAGTACATCACTTTGTGACTGAGCTATTAGGATGACTTCAGCATTTCACTCAGTGCAAAAGCCAAAATCTTCGAAGTAGCCTACCGATCTGGTCTCTCTTACTGCCTTCCATTTCCCTGCCATTGGCAATGCTGGCTTCCAGTGTGCTGGGGTTTCTTCTGCCTCAAGGCCTTTGTCTTGCCTGGAACCCTCTTATTCACATATCTTCATGGTCATGCTTCACCTGCCTCAAACTTTATCTCATATGGTTCCTTCCAATGAAGCCTACTATAGTTACTCTAATTAAAATTGAACATTACCTTCCCAGGATATCTATTCCCTTAGCCTCTACTGAGTTTTATTTATTTAATTTTTTTGAGAGCATTTGTCACCTTATGCTAAATCAAGGAATTTACTTCTGTGTTATGTATTTGTCTGTGGCCTTTACTAGATTCCAAGCCCATGATAACAGAGATACTTATCTGTTTATTCACTACTGAAGCCTGAGTACCTAGAACAGTAGCTAGCACACAGAAGACATTTAACAATAGTTTTGAATGAATGGGTGGATTCATATAAAGCACTTAGCACAACTACTGGCAAATACTAAGTACTCAACATATAGTAGCTATTTTAAGGAATGAACATTAAGTTCAAATTTGAAGTTAGATGTGGTGTTTTTATCTCTGTTGTAATGAATATGAAAAGAGCAAATTTATCAGATACTAATATAGGGAGGTCTCCTGATCTAGATTCTGAGTATTTTTTATTTGTTTGTTTCCTAAATGCAGAGAGTAGAGAGCTGGGGCTTACTTTTCAATGTTTAAAACGAGGGTCTTAATAAAGCCTATCATCATTATTATGCCAACAGAGTTTTGGAAAGGAAATTAGATATTTTGGGATTAATTTTTTAAAGAGCAGTTTTTTTGCTAACTGTGTAATGTTGTATAAATCAGTAATGTCACTAGACATCTCTTTACTCATCTATGAAAGAGGATCTAAAAGAAAACTTGAGATTGAGGTCCCATCTGAGACAAAGCTATGGGGTAGTAGCTCCAGGACTGGAAATTGTACTATTCCAAATTTTCATGGGGTAAAAAGACTGAAGATCTTCATATGGACCCGCTCAAGACAGGCCCAAGACTCGGAAACAAGGACTAAGTACCAGGTGTGCTACCAAGTCAGTGTTTTGTTTTAGTCAAACTTAACCTCAGATGTTGACACTCTGCAAACTTGTTACAATGGTTTTTTTATGTCTATCTGTTGTTGTTGTTAGTTTTCTCTCCTTCCCTTCTTTCTAAACCCATCATTCTTTCTTCTTAAGATGTTGCCCTTGTTCTGAATGCTACCTGGTATTTGGGGAGCCTGTTCTGATATGCACTCTCAAGATAGGAAAGTACACGTTCATATCTAGCCATAAAGATTTTCCCTAAAGACAATTAAATGATAATAATATGAATAATCTTATGCAAATAGGTCTGAAAACTTAGATAAAACAAAAAAGTTAAAGCACAACTTAAAATAGTTAAAGCACAAGACTGATACAAAGTAGATCTGAATAGGTTTTTATCTGCCAAAGGAATTGAATCCATAATAAAATCCTTTCCTTAAAGAAAACTCCAGGCCTAAGTGACATCAAGGTTTATTTCCTCCAAATTTAAGGAGTAAATATTACCATGTTTCCAGTTTCTTTTATAGGAAAAAGAAAGAGAACACTTCTCACTTCACTTGGTGAGATCAGTATAATCTTAATACTGAAACATAATAGGGACATTATAAGAAAAATGTCATTTCCTTATCTCTCATGAACATAGACTCAAAATTTCTAAACACAATATTAGCAAGTGGAATACAGCTATATGAAAATAACATAATACCACTTGACAAAGTAATATTTATTTCAGAAATGCCATGATGGTTTAATTTTGAAAATCAGGTAATCAATATAATTTCACAAATAACTGAACAGAAAAAGTCATATCATCTCAATAGTGCATGAAAGGCATTTGAGCTGTGTGTGGTGGTGCATGCCTGTAATCCCAGACTCTGGAGGCTAAGGCAGGAGGATTGCAAGTTTGAGGCCAGCCTCAACAACTTAGTGATGCCCTAAGCAATGTAGCAAGACCCTGTTTTTAAATAAATAAATAGATAGATAGATAGATAGATTGATAGATAAATAAGGCTATGGATGTGGCTCAGTGGCTACTCATCCCTGGGTTTAATTCTAGCACATCCCCTGCCAAAAAAAAAAAAGCATTTGACAAAATACAACCCCATTCATGATCTTAAACATACACACACACACACACACACATACACACAAACACTTGCACACACAAATTATGAGGGAATTTGGAATAGAAAGGAACTTTTCTCAATGTAATAAAGCCATTTATAAAAGCCTAGAACTGACATAATATTTAAGGGCATAATATTAAACCTTTCCTTTAAATTTGGTAAAATACAAACAAGTCTACTATTACCATGAATATTCAACATAAGTTTGAAGGTCTCACTCAGTAGAAGAAAAAAATAAAAACTATTAAGATATTAAAGGATGTATATGAAATTACTTTTATTTATATATGACATTATTATATATCAAATAAATCTTAAAATTTATGAATTATTAGAATTAATGAGTTAAAAGCTTGATGATGAAATACCAATATAGAAAAATACTGTTATTTTTGCTCACCAGCCCAAAAGGGCAAATTTAACAAAAATATAATTTAAAACATCACCTAAAGTTCATGTACTTGTGGGTTACACTTAATAAAAGGTATGCAAGACATCTATAATTAAAACAACAAAATGATACTATAAGAAACTAAAGAACTTTCTTATGTACATGTACATAGATGAATACACCACAATGAATCTCACAATTGTGTACATCCACAAGACTGGGATCCTATTTAGGACAAGATATACTCCATGTTTGTATAAATATCTCAAAATAGCCATCATGTATAACTAAAGAGAACACATAAAAATTTTAAAGAGAAATTAAGTAAAACCAAAAAAATAGAAATATGTATCATGTTTGTTAATTGGAAGACTCAATGTTTTTTACGATGTCATTTTCCCAAAATTGATCTATATATTTAATGCAACCCCCAACCATAATTCTAGAAGGTTTCTGTGCAGAAATTGACAAACTAATTCTAAAGTTTATGGAAATGAAAGAACCTAAAATAGATTCATAATGTTGAAGAATAAAGCAGGAGGGCTCATGCTGTCAGATTTCAAGATTTACTATTAAGATGCAGTAATTAAAATAGTGTGGCATTATGCAAGGGGAGACGAACAGACTAATAGGGCAGAACTGGGAATCCAGAAATAGGCTGAGACATACAGAGTCTCTTGATTTATTATAAAGGTGACACAACTATTAAGTAGAGGAATGGGCAAACGTTTCATTAAATTGCTGCGGCATTAAACTTTCTCTCATATTACAGTATACACTAAAATTAATTTTGAATTAATGATGGAACAAAGACTTATATAGAAAATACAGAAATAGAAAGCTTCAAGAAGAAAACATAAACATGCCTTTATGATGTTAGGGTAAACATGATTTTTTTTAAACAAGATACATGAGGCATTCACTACAAAAACAAAAACTTGACCAATCAGCTAATAAAATAAATACTTTCAATTCATCAAAATATATCAATCATTAGGAGAATGAGAAGGCAAGCCATATACTAGGAGAAGACTTTCATAATGTACATATGCAACAAATGACTGACATCCTGAATATATGAGGAGTTAATGCAAAATAATATGAGAAACAAATCAGGCAAATTTAAAATTTAAATATTTTATAAATAAGAATCAAATAATCAATAAGCATATCACAAGATAATCAATATTAATACTCAGGAAAATTTAAATTAAAACCACAATAACACTATGATAAAGTGTTAAAGGATTTATAGGATCAAGCCTCATTTAAAAAAAAATTTGTTTTAGCTGTAGTTGGACCAATACCTTTATTTCATTTATTTATTTTTATGTGGTTCTGAGGATTGAACCCAGTGCCTCACATGTGCTAGGGGAGCACTCTACTGCTGAGCCACAACCCCAGCCCCAAGCCTCATTTTTATACATTGTTGGTGGGAGCATAAACTGGTTCAGACATTTTGGAAAACTTACAGAAAAAAAAATAAATCTTATTCCCTATAATTCAGGAATTTTACTGTTGAGCAAAAGAGTAAAATAGAAATGTATATCAATAGATCTTGCTGGGTGTGGTGGCACACCCCTGTAATCCCAGCAGCTCAGGAGGCTAAGGCAAGAGGATTGTGAGTTCAAAGCCAGCCTCGGCAAATTAGATATATGGACCTGGATATGTAGCTCAGTGGTGAAGCATCCCTGTGTTCAATTCATGATACAAAAAGAAAAATCTCTGCAATGTTAACAGAGTTATTGTTCGTAATAGCTAAAACCAAGAAATAACCATAGCATCTATTAACAGAATGGATTTAAAAACAACCACCACCCATGATACAGATAATAGTTGACTTTTGGGAGAGTGTAACTATTGGGAAGATGCACAAAAGAAATTCCATGGAGGCTGGAGACATTCTTTACCTTGATTCAGGTGTTGACACAGGCATATACGTACGTAAAAACATACACAGCTGCGGTCAAGGTTCATGTAGCTGCACCTTTTCCTTTAGATAAAAAGTAAGCAAATTAAAATTTGATTCTAGTGAAAGCAAATAGTACCAGTTAAAAGAATATAATCAGACGGGTAAAAACAATACAAGAAATATAAATTCTTATCTTTGTGGAGGATCTTTATCTTTGTGGAAGAACACAAACTCCAAATTCTTATGCCTCATGCAGATACAGGCAGATAATCAGGTTGCAGAGCTATACTGAAATATAGGCAGCAAACATTGTGATCTGTGTAGGATTTAGGTTCACTGGAGGTCGGTTAACCCTCTCAGCAGCAGGCTTCAGAGGCAACAGCTCTTTAGCTCCTATGAAGTCTCAGCTGAAACCAAAGAGGCATTAATACTTCAAAGAGAACAGAACGCCAAGAAGCCTCGGGTAGCCCAACTGAACTCTCTGCAGTCCAGTAGCCTTTAGCAACCAGAAAAGAGCTTTTGGCACTTGACTTTCCTTCTTCCCACCAGAAGACCCCTGGAGGACACCTCTGGCACAGACTGACATAGAGCATTTTTCTTTTGTCCATTATACAAACAAGCAGTTTCATTCTAGGCAGACCTTTCCGGTGGTGGATTTTCAGGCATAGCAAATGAATGACCCTTAGGTAATCTACATAAGGACATTAGAAAACTATTTGCAATCTGTTTTACTGAAACAATTCGTTCAAGAACTGAAAGAGTTATTTTAAACCTGATGTTTGGGTTTCTTATCACATCCTCAAGTTTTGATATACAGAATGGGTGAAATTAACAACCAAAGATCCCTGACCAAATTATTGCTTTCTGTAGCCCTATGCTTGCTTGCTCAATGTGGATGTTGACCCAGATGTTGAGCTGAACCAAGAAAATCATCATACACTTCTGTCTTTGGTGTTATAACCTATAATAACTCTGCTTGATGGTGTCCATGTCAGGCTTTTATTTATCTCACACTGTAGAAGGAGGCACGTTAGTATTTGTGGTCATATAACAACTTGTTAAAACCTTATAGATGACATTCAAAAGCAAGTCAAAAGTGATTTTAGGGAAGATACACTACAAAAAGAAACAGCATTATAATTGTAGCTTTAGTCTGGCCTGTATTCATAGGTACTAATATTCTTATATCTATTTGGGACTTCACATGCAACTTGTCTTAATTGGTCCTCAGAAATTTGCATAAAGTAAGTACCACCCTAGTGGAAGTCCATCAAGGTCACCCAGTAAGTGAAGGAATTGGGACCACAACACAGATGTTATAGTTACTGGAGTCCAAATTCTGTGGTTGGTGGGGCTGGGCTTAATAATATCTACTAGGGTTGAATTCAGAAATCTGAGAGTTTGAATGAATAAATATCCTTTACTCCTTCTGTCTCATGTTGGCACAGAACTTTGCAACTCCTGATATTTGTACAGGAACTGTTTATCACACAATTCTATGAGGTAGGTCATACAAAGAACATGGATCCCTTGAAGATCTTGTTGTATTTCCTCAAACTGTTAGACACTTGTGATAAAGAAAGGAAGCCTATAAAAAACGTTCTACATTTTGCTTCAGATTTACAAAGTGTCAGGAAAATTTTATTAAGGCATAGCCGCCATCTCAAACACTTGAGAAGTGACACTATTTTTTTTATAAGTGTTAAATATAAGACCTAATTCTAAGAAGAAAATAAATTAAAAGAAAATTAACTTCTCTTAATTCATTCACCATTTGAAGTGATTATTAATAGATATAATTCATGAACTATCACTATTTTCTACATGCTGTAACTTACTTTTCTTTTTTCTTTTTTTTTTGGTGCTGGGGATTGAACTCAGAGGTACTCAACCACTGAAGCACATCCCCAGCCCTATTTTGTGTTTTATGTAGAGACAAGGTCTCACTGAGTTGCTTAGTGCCTCGCGATTCTCTTGTCTCAGCCTCCCAAAGTGCTAGGATTACAGGCATGCGCCACCACACCCAGCTTGTAACTTACTTTTCTTTCCTGCTTTATTAAGACATAATTTACATCCAGCAAAGTATTTCTTCTTTAGGATTCATTTGTACCAGTTTTGGCTAACACAGTTGTATAACCACTACTGCAATCAGGATACAGAAGAGTTTCATTACTGTCAAACTTTCTATAATTACCTAAACTATGTTTACAAATAATGACATCCACAAACATAGAAATTAAGTAGCAAATGCTAAATATGCATTGTTTTTCCTAAATTTACAGATTGGGAAATTGAGGCCCAGGGAAGTTGTGTTCTAAATGTTTGTGGCATCCTCAAATTCATATATTGAAACCTAGTGCCAATGTGGTGGTATTAGGAAGTGGAACTTTGGGAGGTGATAAGATCATAAGAGCAGAGCCTTTAGAATAGGATTAGTGCCCTTATAAAAGATACCAGAGAGCTCCTCCCTCCTCTTTTTCATGTAAGAATATATCAAGAAGGCTCATCTGTGAATCAGAAAGCTGGCCCTCATCAGGCACCAAAGCTTCCAGTGCCACGATCTTGGAATTACTAACCTCCAGAACTATGAAAAGTAAGCTTTTTTAGTTTACAAGCCACCTAGTCTATGGCATTTTGTTAGAGCAGTCCAAATGGACAAAGAGGGAAGTAATTTATCCAAGTAGTGGATCCTAGGTTGAAACCATGTTTGTTAGACTCCCCAGCTCTTATCATTGTCCTGTTTTATCCAGGGTACACACTGTAGAGATCTGGATATATAAATGATCCCCTAGCTTATGCAGGAACTAAGAAAGACCCTCTAGTCAGGGAAGTGAGATGTGCCAGAAGACTATGGCTCCCTAATTGTTAAAGGTGCTGCTTTACTTTTTCTTGTACAACAGAAACTCTATATTATCAATAATTTTTGACTTAGCCCAGTGTGAGACTTTTCTCCCCTATATGAACACTACTTTGATCTTACTGCAGAAATTTGTTAGGGAACAGAATTTACAGAACTGTGCTATACTTGTACAAATGATTAATTCCACAATTCTACTTCAGCTGCAACTTGACCATAAAGGGATGCCTAGTTTTACCAGTGGGCATCCTCTCCTGAATTGAAATCCCACAGAGAAAGAGGAGACAATTAATCAAACAAATGAAAACTTGCATCTTGTAACATCATCCAACTGTGCATATCGCAAGAATTGATATTTTAACATGCTGAGAACACTCATCTTGATTGAATGATAGTCAATAAAAGTTTCCTTTCAAAAGATTGCTACTGGGTACTACGTGCTTGTTTCCAGATGCTACAGAGAAGTCAAAGGAAAATACATTGCACAATAAACTGACACAAAGTGACAAAGAGGTACAATCCTTTTTCTGATAAAAAAGAAGTGAAATTTTCTGAAAATTAAACTTAATGTTTTTTCTTCTTGAAATCACACATTATTTAAATATTTTCATTAGATTTGCGGTAGGTTGACATGATAAAGATAATTAAATGAAAAATTATAGTTATGCATTGGATATCAAGAGAAAAGAAGAGAGGAGATTTAAAATAAAAATAAAACTCAGAGGAATTCAACTTCATTCCATTTGCAATTATAGCACATATTTAAGACACTAGGTCATTCAGTCTTGGCAGACTAGCTGAGTTAATTTATAGGTATTTAATTAACTCCATAGGGTGAAGTGTCCTGTTGTTGCTTTGGGAATCTAACATTTATATTGATAATTAGAAAACTGATTTTAAATATTAAAGGAAACCTAAATGAATATGGTGAAGCCCATTCACTCTTAGACCTCAAATGATCCATATCAAGTTGCAAAATTTAACACAATATTCTGCAACATCTTCATTTGGTGGTAGGGGAAAGTGACTGAGGGAGAGAAGAAAATGAAGCAAAATTGTTTTATTTTCTTTGTTGGTGGAGTTATGATCTAAAGAGTGACATGTTCTCATTTTTCAGTCTTGACTGAAGTAGCATAGGATTCACAACAGTGTCATATTCTTCAAAAGAAGCAGACCATTGGCAAATCAGTCACCATTTCAATTATATTTATTTAATGTGTTTTTTAGCCTTCTCTCATTTTTCTACTTTCTAAACAAATAATTTTTTTTTAATTTAAAAGCCATAATATGCCTACACTCATTTTATTTTTAATTGATTCAATTCTAAAGTTCTCACAAGAATCAACCTACACAAGATATCCAACTCAGAGGATTATGGGAATGCCTGTGTTTTCAACATCAAAGGACAATGTGGTTGAGCCTAGGAGTGCAACTTTCTAGATAAAGAATCTAACAGGAGAACCCAGTATGGGGGCAAGTGCTTGCTGTCTTGCAACCTTGAGAGGTTGAGATAAGAGGATTACATGAGTCCATGAATTTGATAGCAGTGAACATAGTGAGACTCTGTCTTGGAGGGGGGGAAAAATTCAATTTAAGTGTTCATTGATCAATAAATAGATGAAAAAAATAAGATATAGTTATGTTGCTTTGATAAGGGGGGAGGAAAGGGCCATGTGGCTTCTCGACAAGTTGGAGTCCAAGAGAGACGGAGAAGGGGTCCCTGGGTTAGATGAAAAGGGGTCTCTCTGGACGGTGGCGATCCGCGGAGCCAATCTCTCTAGGCCCAGGGGTGTAGGTAAAAATTTGCTTCGCCCCAGCGAGACGCAGAGATACCCCGGACAAGAAACACACCAGGGCGAGGAGCAAAGAACACCATTTATTTCAGAAACTATAGAAGCTTAAATACACTCTTGGACCAATCAGATCCAAAGGTCACAAACAAAGGGGTGCTCTTTGGCAAGAGCACAGTCTATTAGCATAGAATGGGGAAGGATGGAAGGGAGGGGTGGGAAGGTATGGAGATGCTCCTACATAGTTGCATACTATTTAACCATAAAAAAATAAATGAAATTCTATCATTTTTGGCAACATGGATGGAACTGGATATGATTATGCAAAGTGAAATAAGCCAGGCACAGAAAAGCAAGTACTGTGTGATATCACTAATATGTAGAATCTAAAAAAGTTTATGTTATAGAGGCTGGAAGTAAAATAGATGTTGCCACAGGCTGACTACAGTAAGAGGAAGGGTGGGGAGAGGTCGGTCAGTGGGTACTTAAGATGGGAGGAAAAGGTTTACTGTCCTATTATTGCACAATGAATCAACTATAGATAATAATAAAATGTACTATTTCCAAAATCTGTAAGAAAGAATTTTGAATGTTTTAACTACAGAGATGTGTTTGGCCTGATTTAAACATTACTCTGTGTGTGTGTGTGTACACACAGCAATGATAGAGGATTTTATTTATTTTTTATGGTTATACATACACACATCATTTGGTTGGTACCACATTAATGTGTACAATTTTTGCGTGCTTATATAGCAGCTAATCACTTAATTAAAATTTCACTAAACTCACATTTCTTAGAGGAAGTTCAAATATAGGAAATAGGAATATAAAAAAGTTATTAGTTGATGATAATTATTGAGCACTTAGTGGAGAGAGCATGGTATCTATAGGATTGAAGCTTTATTTTGTCTGTCATTGGAGATTAGGGTGGAAAGTTTTCATTTTTAAAATTTTCTTCAGTTAAAGCTGTGATGAGTAACAAAGGCATTAGAGAAACTGACAGTACATATTTTTTAAAGAATAAAAAACTTTACTATTCAGAAATGTGTACTTGTAGCTACCTACTATCACTCCCAAATCACAGAAATAAGGTATAAGAAGTTTCCAGTAATAACTAATTCTTTAAAAAAGTAGATTCCTTAACATAAAATTGAATCAAATTTCAGTGGATTTTCCCAGCTTCATCTTCTTCTTTCTGTGAAAAAGAAATAATATAAACCTTCTCTTTGAGAAGGAAAATAAGGAAATAAAAATATGGGATGCCATTGGAGAAGAAAATAAATCCTATTTATTGGAAAATTCTCAAGCAATCATCTTGAATTATGTTTATTCAGGTACAACAAACTATTTTCCAAAATATTTATAATAATAGATGGAGGTTAAAGTCCCTTAAATAAATTTATTAGATAAATAACAATGGTCCTAAACCAGATCACATTTTCCCTTACTTTGTCCTTTCTCATATGAAGTGTCAACAACACATAGTGATCTGTTGACTAAGGCCCAAGAATAAGCTTCTGTGAAGAATAACAAAGTACACATGTGACTAGTACCTTCAGAATAACAGGTATTCAAAAACTCATCTAATTATAATAATTATTTGGGGTATGCAATAGGTATAGGCTCTAATATTAAATTCAGCCAAAAGGTGCTCTCCATCCTAAATTTTATTTAAGTTGATATAAAATGGATTAATTATGTACCTTCCCATGCATATGTATATGTATGCATATATGTGTATATATAATTAGGAATATTTTTATATATTATAGATGTTACCTAGAAAATATCACTGGTGACTCTCAAAGAACTAAACAATTTTTATTAACAAAAAATGCCAACAGCATCTTTCAGTATTCTGATACTTGTTAAGACATAAGGAAGGGGGCTGGGGTTATGGCGCAGTGGTAGCGTGCTCACCTAGCACGTGGGAGGCACTGGGTTCGATCCTCAGCACCACATAAAATGAAATAAAGATATTGTGTCCACCTACAACTAAAAAATAAAATATTAAAAAAAAAAAGACATAAGGAAGACTTTATTCATGACTGTTGTAGGGCAAGGATTTGGGGCTCAACTTAAAATACAGTAAAGACAGTTGGGAATTTATAGCTAATGGGCAAAGTGAAGAGGTCAGTGGATAGAAAAATTACTAAAAGGAGACCTTACAGGTTTGGGAATTCTTGCTAAACTGACTTAACAGGATTCTTGCCAAGAAGTTTCCCAATCTATCTTTATAAATAAAATAGAATTTACAAACTGTGAAACATGCAGATCTTCAGCACACCATTTGATGAGTTTTGACACATGTGCACTGCATTTTGACAACAGTATAACCATCATTCAAATCAAAATATAGAGCATCCATAATCTCAGTTTTGCTCACAAATTTTTACAGTTAATTTCCCCCACTCAAGATCCCAAGATAATCACTGTTCTAACTTTTCCCCTTAAATTTTTTTTTTGGTAGCACTGGGGATTGAACCCAGGGCTTTGTGCATGCTAAGCAAGTACACTCTACCAACTGAGCTATACACCCAGACCCCTTAAACTTTTTTTGTATCTGATTGATACACTTTGGCCAATACCTTACTAATTTGCTGCCACTCCTTGTCCCTGTCAACCACCATTCAACTCCCTGTTTTCACAAATCGGACATTTTTATATTCCCACATAAGTGAATTATACTGTTTGTCATGTGTTCATCCATTTTGTTGCAAATCATAATATTTTCTTTTTTATGGCCAATGAATGTTCCAACATACATATATATATATATATATATGTATATATATATATATATATACCATATTTTCCTTATCCATTTATCTGTCAATGGGCACTTGTTGATTTCATATCTTTGCTATTATGAATAATGCTGCAATGAACACAGGAGTGCAGACATCTCTTCAACATACTAATTTTATGTGATATATATGTGTATATATATATTTATCACATATTATATATATTTATAATATATATGTAAATATTTATACATATGTATATGTTTGTATTATGTCTCTCTCTCTCTCTGTGTGTATATATATATATATATATATATATATATATATATCCAGTTGTGGATTGCTGGATTATATGATAGTTCTATTTTTAATTTTTTGGTGGAAACTTCATGATGTTTTTCATAAAGGCTGTACACATTTATATTTTTATTTTTTCCAAATTTACATTCTCACTAGCAGTGAGAAGGGTTCTTTTTTCTCTACATCCTCACCAGCACTTGTTATCATTTTTCTTTTTTATAATAGCCATTCTAACATGTATAGGATGTTATCTCATTGTGGTTTTAACTTGCATTTTTCTGATGATTAGTGATGTTGAAGATTTTTTTTCCCACATAACCGGTTTACTATTTGTACCTCGTTTAAGAGATGAGATGGATGTTCGGGTCCTTTGATCATTTTAAAAATGAGTTGTTTTCTTGCTGTTGAGTTGTTTGACTTCCTTATATATTATGGATATTAACCCCTTATCAGATATATACTTTGAAAACCTTCTCCCATTCTGTAGCTTGTCTCTTCTGTTAAGTGTTTCCTCTGTTGTGCCGATTTTTAGTTTGATGCAATCACATTTGCCTGTTTTTCTGTTGTTGCCTGATCATATCAAAAAAATCATTTTGCAGGCTAATGTTAAGAAGCTTCCCTCATTTTCCCTTAGTGATTGCACAGTTCTTGTCTTATGTTGAAGTCTTTAATCCATTTTGAGTTGATTTTTTTATGTGGTATGAGATAAGGATCCAATTTCATTTTTATGCATGTTTGCCCAACATCATTTACATTTTTTTTACTTTCATTTATTCATACCTATTATGATCATAATGAAGTCAAAACCTAATAAACACAGGAAAAATGAAACTGGGGCCAATGTAGCAGCAGAAGCACATGAACTTGGTGTTTTTTCCTCTTGGAAGTTCCAGTCTTTGACCTTGATAATAATCCAACATCATCTATTTGAAGAAACTGTTCTTCCCCATTGTGTGGTTTTGTCAACTTTGTGGAAGATCAATTGATGGTAAACTACTGAATTTATATCTGAGCTCTCTATTCAGTTCCATTGGTCTATGTTTGTTTTGAAACCAATAATATGCTGTTTTTAATACTATGGCTTTGTAGTGCATTTAAAAATCAGACTGAGTGATGCATACAGCTTTATTCTTTTTGTTGACTATTACTTTGGCTATATACTGTGGTGATTTTTATCATCAGATTTCAGTTGGCTGTTCCTTAACTTTATTGATTAACTGCTGCTGTATAAAACCAGCCTCAAAACTTACTAACTTCAAACAACTTTTTATTCAGTTCACAAATCTGTTCTGGACTCATTTGTGTGTTTCTTCTTGTTTCAGTTGGGCTTATTCATAAGTTTGTGATCAGCTGCTCAATCTGTATGTCTAGAATGGCCTTGCTATGACATTTATCTTTACTTCATGTGGTCTCTCAGTCTCCAGCAGACTGTCTTGGGATTGCTCACACAGTGACTGGGTATGATTGGAAGAGAGAGTTGGTGTCTGAATTATCCAATCTGAGACCTGGCACAAATCACTTCCATTACCTTCAACTAACAAAAGCTATATTCCAGCCAATTATATTGAAAGGGATGGATAGTTTTCCATCCTTGATGGATGGTGGGAGAAAATATTGTAAAGGGCATGGCTGAGGGTATGAATTATATGGCCAATTTTTTTGCAATGTATTAAAGAGAATAATACAATATGTGCTCTTTCAGTGTTGGGATTATTTTCCTCTAAATATAAAGTTTTGGAGAGATATCTATACTGCTAAATCAATAATTAATTTGTTCATTTGTATTGATGAGTAGTATTCCATTAGACAAATAGACCAAAGTGTATTTATTTATTCTCTCATTGATGGACAGTTGGATGGTTGTAATTTAGGGGTTGTAAATTTCCTGATGCTGCTATAACAAAGAGCCACAAATTGGTTGGCCTTAAACAACAGAAATGTATTATCTTATTGTTCTGGGAGTGAGAAGTCTGAAATCAAGATGCTGGCATGGCCGTGCTCTCTCCATTAGTTCTAGTGAAGAATTTTTCTTGTCTCTTCTAGTGTGTCATATTAGCCAGTAACCACTGATGTTCCTTGGCTTATACTTACATGACTACAATCACATGACTATCTTCTCCCTGTTTATGTTCCTATCATGTTCATTCTGTGCATGTCTGTCTCTGTGTCCAAATTTCCCGCTTTTATAAGAACACCAATTATATTGAATTAGGGCATATCTTCATGACTTCAATTTAACTTAATTATTTCTGTAATGGCCTTATGTCCAAGTAAGGTCACATTCTGAGGTATCAGGGGCTATGACTTCAATATATACCTTTTGTGGGCACACAATTAAACCCATAACAGGATCAATTTGAGTAACGTCTTAAGGGACTAACAGCAAGCTGTATTCTTTTTGGAGGCTCTAGGAAGTCATCTATTTCCTGGCCTTTTCAAGCTTCTAGAGGTTACCATAATACCTTGGCTCAGCCCCTTCCTCCATCTTCAAAGCCAGCGATATAGCATCTTTAAGCCACCAACTTCTCTCCATTCCTTC
Organism: Xerus rutilus; assembly: GCA_028644305.1. Classification (NCBI taxonomy): domain Eukaryota; kingdom Metazoa; phylum Chordata; class Mammalia; order Rodentia; family Sciuridae; genus Xerus; species Xerus rutilus. The sequence goes on along the minus strand of CM053405.1, from coordinate 30,135,696 downwards.
TTCTTCCTTTCCTCTCCCTTTGGCATCTGTCTTCACGTCTCCTTCTTTGGCTCTGACTCCTGCCTCCCTTTTATGAGGACCATTCCATTGACCCCCCACACACCTAGATGATTGAAAATAATTTTTTCATCTCAAGATTCTTAACTTATTTACACCTGCAATTTAAGGTTATATATTCACCATTTTCAAGGATTTGAATGTGGCTATCTTTGGCTACATCATTATCTTCTCCACCACACATGCCAACTGATTGGCTATTTTTCCTTGTGACAAATCCACTCATCTATGTCTCTGATTTCAGATAATGGAAATGTATAATATATTGTTTTACTTTACCAGCTGGTTCCTGTTAGGTTATGTCTATAAGGGCCACTAAGGGACACTGGAAGAGAGAAAGAGAAAAGGACTTCATCCTGTTTAGCTTGGTGGTCTTATTGGCATTGTCTCTCTCATTGGCGGCAGCAGAGGATGCAGATCACAGCTTTTCCCCCACATTCCCAGAATGGTCACACTTCAAGAGTGACACTCATTACTTTAAGAGTTGCCCACACAAGCTGAGCAATGCCTGCTCTTCAGAGGTCTGAGTCCTTATTCTTCAGAACCATTGCTCTAAGCACCTGGGTTCTGAGAACACTAGATTATTGTCTTCACTTGCCCAACTCTGGAGATGATAGCAAGCTTGTTCAATTATTATCACAGTGTACATTTTTAGATTTTTTTAGTTCTCCAACATCTGCTTAACCATTTCTCTTTATTAAAACTCTTGGTTGAAATATCTCATATATATTTGTTTTTCTGGTATATTTGCACAATGATTAGATACTCAACTCCATCAATACATAGGGACAAAATTAAAGAGTGACAATAATCCAGGAAAACATGGATATGAATGTCTGTAAGAGAGACTTGAGGCTAATCTCAAGCCTGACTGATTATGATTAGTCTTAGGAAACATCATGGTATAGAAAGATCAAACTGTCTTCTCCACAAATACATTTCATAAGAATGCAAATCAAATTTTCTTCTCAATGCAGAGCAATCAAAATCCAAGTGCCATTCATGTTGGTTTTGATAGTTTTTGAAACAGAAAAATTATTTAAAGGAATGCAATACAGAGCCATTAGAAAATTTTATCCAGCTTAAAGTTAAAACTATGCTGAACATTGATTTATTTTGGTCAAATTTAATTCAGTATTTTCATTCATTTGAGTATCAGCAGTTTAATAGTGCCTCTCAGTGAAAATCTTAATACACTTTCAAACACTGTATGTGTGTGTATGCACACTAAGAAGGGAGAGAAAGTGTGAAAGAGATTTATAAATTATATAGTTTTACATTCTTCAAATAAAGCTGCCAAAAGAGATTATATGAATTTCTCGATGTGTGCTATAGTGAAACAACACTTAAAATTTATGAACTCATTTGTTATATGTTTGAAAATCCTTTAGAGTACACTCTTGCCAGAGATAAATGTATTCAACATAAAATAATAATGTTGCAACCATGGAAATGTGATCCCAATCATATTTAATTCTGCCTTTAATGTTCTAACATTAATTAGCAATGCCGAGCCCCTTCTAAACCTCTACACTCAGTCTTTGAAGAGGTTATTCGTCAGATAGGAATTATGTTTTTCTAGGAGTGTACCTTTCTTAATGGACTTAATATGGTTTTTTAAAAATGCCCATCTCCTTATCTCTTCTCTCCCCCATGTATCTTCAATGACTTCTAGAGTTTGTGAGGTCATAGGGACACTGGGTAGAGATGATATGGCACAAATCTATCAGAGGTCAAAGCATTCATCACATAATGGTCTAAAACATAACACCTTGGAGATTGAGTGGGAGGAATTGAGGACATAGTATAAGTCACAGTGAAGGTTACTGTATTTCTGAATTTGTGTTAAAGTGAATAATGGTAATTTAAAGGGAAAATTAGTTTTACAAAGAAAAAAGAAAATACGAACGTGAGTGTGTTTGCATGTACGTGTAATAAAAGTTGAAAATGTAATTGTGCTCTGATCTAACTTCTGATGCTAGTGATCAGGATACCAAATAATGTAACAGAAACTCATGTGTAGAAAGAACTGGAGACTTATCACCCTTTCTTAATGCAAGTATTTATACTATTGTCTAATGTGTTGACCGATCATAGAAATGACTATAACAGTCTGAGTTATTGCAAGTATAAGAGATGCATTATGGACGACAGAAAGAAAAGGAAGGAGAGCTATTGTGGAGAAAACATTAATTTAGACTTGGAAATACAAAGTTAAACTCAATATACACAGACCTTGTCTTTGAAGTTTAAATTATAGAGAAAGAGTATTAGACTTAAAGATATTTTAGATTGAAAAAAGAATCTCTAGTATAAAGAATAAATACAACTTATAAATTAATTTCAGGTTTATGAATCAAATGCTTTAAACTATGGGCAAAAGTCTAACTGGAAACCTTGGTACTATGCTTAAATTCCTATAGTAAGATTACTGGAAAATCACACATGCAGTGTTACAAAAGGGCTGTGGTTGTAGGGGGCAACTTTGGGGATGTGGTTTTAGCACATTGGCAAAAGAAACGCGAAACATGGGTATTGTGAGCCAATGGTAAAGAAATTTGAATGGTATGTGTTTAATCATTGGGACCTTTGCATTTCTCTGAGGACTCAACTGCAAGTTAAGCCTGGCATGGGGTCTTGGGCACTAGTTAATGAATCTTAATTTTCAGAATTATGTACAAAATGTGTTGCTTATTCTAGTGCCCACAGTGTATACTAAGTGCTTAGTAACTATTACCCAATATTCCTTTGCTGCCTTGGTATCTTCCTTCATAATGATATTTTAGATGGCAGTGAGTCTGTGTCCCTGAGTGAAATATGGATGATTAATTTCTATTTTAACTATTATATCAGATGAAGGTGAATTTCCTGATACTATTTTTAAAGTACTTTAAATTATAATTTTCAGGAAGAGCTATTTTAATTTTCTATTAAACATTTTTTTTCTTAAAAGTGTTATTCTACCTCATTTCTCACTGAGACAGAGGAAATAACACTAGAATTAGAAAAACTAGGAAGACAGATAAATGCAGTTAAACTAAAGATATGAAAAAGGAAAATGATAACAAAGAAATGAGCACTTTATAAAAATTAAATTAATATGAAATTATAATTTGAAAATTATGCATCTCAAAACAAACTTGTTCAGTTAATTTTAACAGTGCTTTATGACTTTAATATACCAGTTTTTTCAAAAAAGACTCATTTTAAATATTTTAATTTTAAAAATAATCCTTTGTTTAGCTATAAATTTCTTCCTGAGCTCTGATTATATTTCTTTTATTTTAATGAAAATATCATTTCTGATAGCATAAAATTTGAAATTGAAAAATTTTGTGGCTTCTTTTTCTTTTCTTATTTAAATCCAACCACAGAATTTTAAGAATTATCTACAACCTGGATCTGATTTCTGTTGAAATACCTAAATGGAAAAAGGAAAAACTCAAACTTTACTAATGTAGGTCAAACACCTGAATAATTGAATGGATCAGCCTCTTTTCATTTGGGTGTTTTGTTAGGGGGTAGTTTTAGGTAGTATTCATAGAGCAGAGGAATGAGCTCTTCAGTGTCAAGTAAGCAAGAGTCTAGAAGTGACAAATTTGGTATCTTGATCCAAATTAAACAATTAGTTTATAATTGTGTTAACTGAATAATTTCCAGATTTCTGTTTTGGTTATTGTTTAGATTGGTCCAAAAAAGTTCATCATTTATTTGTTAGTTATTGCATCTCATCCTTTATCATGTTTTCTCTTTTCTTTTCTTTCTTTTTTTCTTTCTTTCTTTCATTTTCTCTCTCTCTCTCTCTCTCTCTCTCTCTCTCTCTCTCTCACTCTGTTTCATTTTGCAGTCCATTGCTGTGAGTACTGACTATATAATGATACAGACTTCTTATAAGCTAATTTAAAAATGGTTAATCTGCCATATGTGGTGACACACCCCTGTCATCCTGGCATCTTGGGAGGCTGGGAAGGAGGACTGGAAGCTTGAGGTCAGCCTCTGCAATTTAGTGAGAATCTGTCTCAAAATTTAAAAACTAGTAGTGGCTGTAGCTAAGTGGTAGAGCACCTCTGGGGTCAATCCCCAGTAACACAAAATAAATATGAAAACAAAATAAATAAAATAAAAAATTGTTACTTTTTACTAGTGATACTTAAAATTATCCTTTCTTAGTCTAAAACCACTGTATCATATTACCTGACAATAGTTACTTTATATGAAATATGTTCATGTCATCTAAAAATTTTTATATTTTCATTTCTCCTGTAGCTATTAATTTTAGCAGATCTCCTACCACCAAATCATCTCATTGAACATATTGCATGTACAAATATGTACTTCTTGAACTTCACCTTGTTAATATTTCCAACAGCTATTTAGTATAATTTATTTTAAAATGCTTTTGACTAGGTGAAGGCCTTTCAATCCCCTTTATACCCATTAGAACAAACTGCAGTCAATTCAAACACATTCTTATCTAATATCAAATTTACCAAACCCTGTGTTTCTTCTCTAAGAGCCACATCACAGATTTTTGTTGTTGTTGTTGCTGGTGAAAGAGAGCAAAAGTGGCATGAATAAACATAACAGTAGATGAATTCTTTTTCAATCTTAGTTATTAAAGTTAATAAGTAGGCAAAATGAATAATTTTATGAATAATTGTATGTGAGGATCTCTTCTGTTATATTTTCTCATCCATACTATTCTTTTCCACTATGCTTCATAAATTAGAATCATTCACCCAGGGAAATAAGGCATTGAAACATTTACAATCTCCTTTTGGACTTTTCTGTCAGTTGCTGTGTGATTTAAGATAGATTTTGGCATTCATTTCTTCTGGGTCCACAGTTGTCTTTGCTGGGGCCAAGGAAGCTGCTCCTAAGCCATCTTGGACTACTAATAATTTATTCTTATTTGATGTGGTATAAATTTTGTAATATGCTCTACGGTATGTGTGAAGGCTAATTTAGCTATGAATTCATTTTTTAAAAATTTTTAGTTGTAGATGGACACAATACCTTTATTTTATTTGTTTATTTTATGTGGTGCTGAGGGTCAAACCTAGTGCCTTTCACGTTCTAGGCAGGCGCTCTTCCACTGAGCTATAACCCCAGTGCTTTTATGCATCCTTTATATACATGCTTTCAAAGATACATTGATTCCAAATGTAGCCATTTAGCACTCAGTACAAATATTAGACAACTGTCAGAAAGAATAAATGTCTGTATCTTAGAAATATTTATTTTTCTATAACAGTGAAATGGTCTTTATATGTATTTACAGAGACATCTGCAAATGTATTTTTAGCATTTTGTTAAATGTTATTTCAAACTTAACAAAGTAATCAAGTAAAATTATATTACTGCCTGTATGTAAAACTTTTTAAAAACGTCTTAGGTAAATGTGACACATAAAATAATTTAGCAGTCATATGGTTATTTGCTATGTAGTGGATTAAATTAAGTCTAGGTCTTAGGTTTGTTTATTGGAGTTGTATACATTTTATTTTGCTTATTTTTCAAAAAAGACTAATATTGTGATGAAAATAGATACTTTTCAATCTTTTTAAAACAGAAAGGCTTAGATTATTCAAAATAAATGCAACAATAGCAACAATATATATAGGTACAGGAAAATTAATTATTTTCAGTAGTGTACGCCAAAATGCGCATGCCAAAATATAAGCAGAATGTATGGTTATTTTTAATTTAAGGTGGTCTATGTTTGTAAAGATTTATTTTTGCTTTTTATAATTTCCTTCTGATATATGCTGTATTATTTTTCCTATATGGAACTTGAGATAAGTAAAAGACTCTAAAAGTCACATTTATATTATATGTAGGTTATCAATCTGTGAAGTCAGAAAAAAATCAGTTCATTTAATCAACTATTAATGATTTTATTGGTCTGAATTGACTGAATATTGAAATATTATGGATTAAATGCTATAATATGTGGGATTTACTTCTAAATAATCTAGTTTGAAAGGGAAGTATGTGAAAATATATAAAAATTGTACATAAGCTGGTAATTGTTGATACTGAATGATGGACATAACGGAAATTTGTTAATAATTCTTTTCATTTTATTAAGTATTTGAAAATTTTTATGATAAAATATTTTAAGACATGAAGTCAAAAGTCAGTTGTGAATGTAAACAATGAAAGTTGGTATTTGCCACTAAATATAGTAAGAGGCTTGTAATAGCAGGCCTTAATAAACATGCCCAGAGCAAATTATGAATTTGTCTATGTTCAGTAAAATTGTGGACAGCTGTTCTGAGCTTTTGCTAGTAGTTTTTGACTTAGCTGTAGCAACCCTTAATATTTTGTATTTACTAAAACAAATGCAGGATCTGGGCATGTTAGTACATATTTGTATTCTTATATTCTTGAAAATATAAATAATTTTCTTTTATATAACTTTCTTTATAAAGTGTAGAAAAATGCATTTTATCTTGCTTTCCCTTATTCTCATCATATTTTCATGTGTTCTGAAACATCAAATATTACAGTTTGATTAACAAAAGTCAAGGCACTATAAACAATGTGGAATTAAACTTTCAAATAAATGGAATATGGTAACATTTATGCAATGCATTTGAGCCACTGAGTTCAAGTATGGAAAGGAGGAGCTTCAATTTTTATATGATTTCCATGATAAAAACAAAAGGAAAGAAATCAGGTTAAGTGTCAAATGTTACATAAAATTGTAAGTAATGATTTAATACTGACTTAAGGTGACTGCCCAATATTCAAAATACATTTTTATTAGGCAACCAGTAGTCTTAACTGATGCTAGACTGATAGCAAAAAAAAAAAAAATGAATACACATAACAAGTCAAATTCACATTGTTCTTTGTTTGCCAGTGTTGAGCATTTCCCAAAACTCTTGAACAGCCAGACTTCTGTCCTGCCTCTTAAACCATGCCCATATTTCTGGCACATTCTTCTACAGGCTGATCTGCAGTTCTAGAATGAGGGCTAAACTAAGAGCTCATTATGTGACTTTTCTTCTCAGAATCTCTTTCTCTGTGGTGTTAGTAGTGTCCCACAACATTACTTGTGCCCGTCAGACAGCTCTGGATATAAATAATTGCCTTTGGGGTTTGCAAAAATAAAAAATAAGCCTGGTAAGAAATGAAAATTGAGTGAGTTACCCTGCAGCAGGGATTATCTTTGCTTCTTTGTAACTGTGAGACTATTTGAGAATGTCAGGAATATACAAAAGATTTCACAGGGAATACTTGTGCAAGAACATCCATGAACTTGCACACACAGTCACATAATTTACTTTATTATATTAACTTGTTCTTTCCACAAGTGAAAATATCATTGGTGTGAAGTATATGTCAAAGTTGCCAATGATAACTAGCATTGTTAGTTCTACTAGATAAGGGCTCTTGGAACCTGAGGTTAATTAGACTGAGCTGAGTCCTTCTACTGTGATGAGAATGAGGAAAATAGTTCTTGGCACCTGGGAGTTGTCCTGGTACTTAAGCTGTATCTTACTGTTCACCTGTTGAATGAAGATATGTTCTGAAACATCAACATCTTATAGGTATACTCTGTAACTTTGATGAATCCAAAGGAAGAATATGCCTGAAAACAGACAAAACATTAATATTATGCATGCACAAACATCACCCTCTATTCTTCTACTCCAATCAGTGATTCCTTCTTCTTTATCATTTAGAGATTTAGTCTGGTCCTCCAACATAAGACTTATCATGATACTCATTATAGAATTATCTTCTCTTCACTTCTTGACAGCATTCAAATCAGAGCAAAACCACTTCTTTAAGCCATTCACCAAATCACATAATATCAGCCAAAATCCTGGAAGTCTTTTCTACATTCTCTTATTGAAATGTCCTGGGTTATCGTGATGCCATTTTCCCTATTTGCAACAAGTAACAGAAGAAATTTGTTCAATTTTAGGTTTGATCCTGGTACTCCTGGGCTAGAGGATAAACTATCCACAAATGGGAACTTTGTAATTGATAGAACAAATGTAGTTATTCTGTACAAGAGAATAATTGGTCATTTTTTAGTGTAGTAAAATATATATCACATAAAATTAATCATCTTAACCAACTGTAAGCGTATGATTGAGTGACATTAAGTATGTTCAGAGACAATATCACTATATAGCTACCTACAAAATCATTTAATTCAAAACTGTAACTCTACCATTAAAATTTTCATTCCTTCCTGCCTCAGCTCCTGAAAACCACTATTCTATTTTGTCCATAAATTTGACCATTTTAGGTACCTCATATATGGGGAATCACATAATATTTATTGTTTAGTGTCTGGTTTACTTTATTTAATATAATGTGTTCAAGTTTCATGTGTTGTAGCAGGCCTTAGAATTTCATTACATTTTTTAAAAGCAAAATAATATCCCATTGTATGTATATAGCACGTTTTGTTTACCCATCCATCTGTTCATGATCATTTAGTTGTTTCCACCTTGTGGCAGTTGTGAATAATGCTGCTATGAGCATTGGTATAAATGGTCACAGTTTTGTTTTAGCAGTGATGGATAGAAGTTTTCTAGCATTTTTCTATTCTGCATATGAACCTAAAACAGCCTTCCTTTTCCTTTCCAGGACACCCCCCATTCCTACCAACCCCTGTGCTCCAAGATGCCAAATATTTTCTAGTAATGACCCTCTGGAGATCTAGAAAAATAAATAATGCTATTTCCAAATGTTACCACTGACTTGACCAAGATAGCAATAGATTGGGGAAGGATTAGGGAAAGAGTGAAGAAAGGCAAAGTGATTGTGAACCAATTTTTATTTTTCAAATGTATTTTCAAAACAAAGGTAAAAGTCTTTGGTGATTTGCTATTAAATGAAGTGTTAAAAATAGAGATGTTATGGAAGGTTTTCCCATTGAGGTGAAAGATACAGCCACACCATTTATTTCTTTAGCCATTGAACTATCATTTGACATTTTCTTCCTGGAACATACACTCAAAGAGTTCAGGGACTTTCTACTCCCTTTCCTCTCTCTAGGAGAGGGCCCATAATAGACACTCAATAAATATTTATGAGATATGTGAGTAAAATGAATGATTAGAATAAGCCCTTACTATGTCTTAAGCACTGTGAGAGGTGTTATGGAGTGTCAAATAATACCATCTCTGCCTACATAATGCTTAAGACTAGCTAGGGAATTAGAAACACACCCTGAGAGAGCTGTAAACAAACTGTAATGGATGTGCAGAGGAAGGAAAGATTATCTCTTCTTAGGGATGGTAAGGGAAGTTTACAGAGTGAAATTGGTTAGCAGGAAAAGAGCTTTGAGTGATGGAAACCTGAAGTGTATACCATGCGCACAAGCAAGTCATGGTGACAGCAAGCAGCATAACAATTAAGTATGGTTTTTAGAACTTTCATTCTGTTCCATAAACCTGAAATTCTTACTTAAGTTTCACAGTGTCTTCCATTTGTCCATCCCCAGGAGGAAATAATCATTCTTTATATTTCAGATAAGGGAAAAAGTAACACAGTAATTAACTGTGAAATCCTGGTATTCAGACCTCATAACTGGTTATTCCAATTGGTTATTCTTGTGTTTTCATTGGCTTATTTTGGGCTGACACGTAAGTTGTAGGTATAGGGGAGAAGAAGAATAATAGAACAGAAAACTCTGCAGTGTTAAAGTGGTGGAATGAATAGGGGGGTATCACCTTTTTCTACATTTCCAAAGAGCTTTACTAAATTTTAAGTATAATTTCTTGTATAGAAGAATTTTTTATTGGTTCTTTTTAGTTTCTAAAAATTTAAAAAAATAAATAGATGTTCTTGTACAGAATGTCGAGGTAGAAATTGTAGAGAATAATATAAAAGCCTTAATTATTAATAGTTAATTTTACTATGATTTTTTATTTTTAGTTTGACTACAAATGTATATTTCTGAGCTCTGTGTTTTTAACATAATTTGGATAAATTGTTTTAAACAGAGATCTTCTTTTAAAATATTATTCTACTGAAATGTGTTCTAATGCTTTCTGACCTATAAGAATCCTTGTGGTATTTTTTGAAAATAATTCACAAATAGTTTAGGTGAAAAAGACATAAAACATATATCTCCAACAATCAAGCACAATTATGAACGAATGAAGGAAAATACATGGCAAAGATCTCTTGTATTTTTAAGGATGAAAGAGCGTATAAATTAAGGTGTTCCAGATGAGTAGCAATGTTTACATACTTCTCATGATGTGAATTTGATGAACATCAGAAGGTTAAAGGAACAGTTTTAATGGTAGCATAAATCCACAGCAATAAGTCAGTTTTCATTTATGTTTATAATAATTAGACTTTTAAAGGTAGGCTACTATGTAGCCTATATGATCTAAAAATCATTGACATTTCTCATGTTGTGGGATAAAAATGTTGATCTGTACCTTGAATTGTCTGCATGAATTAAAAACTCAAGGTTCATATTTTTGTTCCTTTTATTACTACTCTGGCCACTGTATATATGAGAAAGAATCATTCAGCGAACAGAATTTAAAAATATGGAGTTGAAAGAGGCCTAGAGATTGGTATTAGTTTGCCAGAGGGTGAGATGGTTTATTTTATGTGTCAATTTGGCTATGTTATCTATATGATGCCTGGTTGTCTAGTCAAACACTAGAATGGATGTTGCTATGAAGATGTTTATGGATGAGATTAGCTTTTACAATCATTGACTCTGAGTAAAGCAGATTACCTGCTATAATAGCGGTAGGCCTCATCTAATCAGTTGAAGGCCCTTAGAGCAAACACTGAAGTTTATTAAAGAAACTATTCTACCTCAGGACTAAAGCATACAACTCCTTCCTATGTTCCCAGCCTGCTGCCTGTGCTGCAGATTTCAGACTTGCCAGCTCTCATGTTCATGTGAACCAATTTCTTAAAACAAGCCTCTTTCTCTCTCTGTATACTACTGTTTCAGTTTCACTGAGGAACCCTAACTAATACGGTGGCCAAATTAAAGTCTAGAGAAATTGTGTGATTTTCCTGATGTCAGTTAGTAAATGATAGGGGGGTTGGTGAGAGAAAGATGAGGAAATTAGGTAATAAAATATTATTCAAAATATTGATTACAGGGTCTAGAAAGAAATTTGGAACCATCAACTTTAACCTTGTCTTTCCTGGTGGATTGTGCACATACAATGTTAATGGCTTATGCTAGCATAAAATCCAACACATTTAAAAATCCTGGAATTCAAAGCAGGTAAAAGAGAAGGAAGTTTGCCATGCTTTACCAAATGACAGTGTGTGACTTTTATAGAAGGAATTTTCTTCAGCATTTAAAGTGATTCAATAATTATTTTACCATCTTGAAAAAGAATACTTTAAAAGGCTAGGGCTGGCTAGGAAAGACAGAGAGGTAAACACATATATCCTGTTATTTCAGTGAAAATGTATACAGTCTCCTGGAAGCTTCACTACAAATCTCTGAATTATCATCATCATCTTATAATGGAGAAAATGGGACTTTAGAAAATAGAGAATTTGATCAGTCTACTCAGAGAAACAACAACTAACACTCAGATCTAACTTTTTCTTGTTTCCTTGCAATGATACCCTGAGAGTACCAGCATTAGTCAGAAGGTGGTTATTACAGGTCTCTTGACCAAGAATCCTATGGAGAAAAAAATTCTTATTTTAATTAGAAGGATATGTGGGTTCTGTTGTGCTAATATAAATATTAAGATTTGCTAGGGGAAAAAAATTCCTGTACATCTCATTCTCATTCCGTAAGATAACCTTACTATGTCTTCTTGAAGCTATGAACTGATCCTATGGGGAGAATGGAAATTTTGATCCAAAGGATAAGACATTATTTTTCTTCTCTCCATCTTTCCCACACTGCTCTCCAATTGATGGTGAGTATTATTTGATTTTAGCATCCTTATACAAAATAGGCACTAGGGTTTCTTTACAAATACTAAATGAGTTTGCTGAACTAAAATGATTATTCTCATGTTTGATATATCTCTCTCTCTCCAACCTTGATTTCTATTTCTCCAACCCAATGGCATTTTCTTTGGGAGAAGAATGGATACACTCCTGGATGTAAGAATGGAAAGGTAGCCTTATTTCATCTCCATTCTCTGGACTGCAAAGGCCCAACACACTTTTAATCCATCTCTGTATATTCCCACTCAGGCCACTGCTGGTCTCAGCACATGTGTAAGACTTTATCTCTCTCCTTTCTCATTGGGGAGTATATGGACCCAGACAGTTCTTTGGAGGCTCAGTGAGAGATTCCTCCTGAGAGAAACATCTTTCTAGGCTGCCAAGATAGGAAAACCCAAACAATCACATAGATCACTTCGAATGGTGTGGGAATACATTTCACCAAATGCTACAGGCAGTCATTATAGTGTGTCATTGGGAGATGTAGTGGTTTTCTTCCCTCATCAGGCTTCAGTCTTGTCTTGAGTGCCTTGAAACTAACAGAAAGGCCAGAGGCAGCTGTCTCTGTAGAAAGAACAGGTTCCTCGTGATCTGGTGCAGTGCTTCTTTACTACAAAATATCTGAAGCAGAGTTCCAGGGATAAGTAGGGACCATCTAGAATTTACTGCCCTTCCCTGACACCACAGTTTTCAGCTATTCCAAAAATTAGGCAAGTTGGTAACTAAAGACCACCATTTTGTGTAAGCAGGGTTGTGGGCTTTCCCTGAGGAAATTCATAATCTGTTGTAGCTTACAGAAAGGAAGACTCTTCACTAAGAATGGAAAGTCTTGAAAGAGTCTGGCCCTCAGGAGACAATAACACCCCAAAAGTATGCTAGGATTTTAGGTTCAACCCCAAGACTCTCATTCAAACAAACAGGACCAGGAAGTTACACCAGTGGACAGAGCAAGACCATGTACAGAGCGGCTGGGTGAATCAAGTTAAGAAATAAAATATAAAAGACTAATAATAAGAAATAAAATATAAAAGACTAATAATAAGAAGCCCAGAAAAGCTGCAGAATGGCGAGGAAAGGCAGAGCCTCCTAGGAGGGGTACGACTGGAGGAAAGAGTCAGGGAGGGAGGGGAGAGCAAGCGGGGAGAGCTGAGCACGGACGTCAGGAACAAAAGCTCCGGCAGAGTCTGGCGGAGGCACTAGGGGAGCATGGGGTGTTTTGAATAATTATTAAAATTAGCATGTGTCTGCGCCATCCTGTGGGTGTGGCGCAGAGCGGAGTGTAAACTCTAGCGGGGCTGAGCAAACATTGGATTAGCGGTAGCAGCCTGCCAGCCTGCCGGTGGAGTGCTGGGACCAGCTCGCTGCACGTCGACCAGCACGATGGCCTCTTCTCAGGGGAAAAACGAGCTGAAATTCGCCGACTGGATGGCAACTCTGCCGGAGAGCATCCACAGCATCCCCCTCACCAATTTAGCCATCCCAGGTAGGCGCGCAGAGGCTGCTAGCCCAGCGCTTGGCGCCCGCTCTACCTGCCCCGCCCTGCTTTATCTGCCACTAAGTGGTAACTTGCCACGATGCCCGCCAGCGGGAAGAGAAACTCGTCTTCTGGGTTGGGTCTCAGGCCAGGCGAGTGCATGTCTGGTGGCCTCGGGCTTCTGGGCGTTTTCCAAACCTCTGGGGACTGTGGCGCTAGGAGTCAAGGTGACTGCTTCCCCCTGGGCTATTGAAGCGGGCTGTCTGCGCAGCACTGGGCTAGGAGAGAAGCTAGCCTTTGGGATGGCGCCTTGTGCCCCCTCCCACGATTTTCCCTGCAGATTTGGGGGGCGCAGGGCGATTTCTGAAGCTGTAGGGTGGTCTTGCGCGGTGAGTGCGAGCTAGTGTCCGAGGGACTCGGCTACCGCGCGTGGACCTGAGTCCATCCCTGGCAAGGAATGGAGGAGATTTGGTAGATTCTCGGTTGGAATCTACTCGAGTCATTAATATTTGTTCCTAGACTCCTTTAAAAAGACAAAGCGCTTCCCGAAGAGTGATGAAAGTTCAGGGACAGGCGGCAGCGTGATCACTGCCCTTGACAGAGAGCTGAAGGGGGCGAGTAGCATGTACCGTTTTCTGATCGCTTGTACCCTGAAGACCTGGCCGAGTGGCCACCATCTGGAGTCTGGTCCAAGTGCGTGTTAACAACGTAAGGCGCCCGGGTCAAGAAAGCAAACCCGTGCGAACCTTGCGTTTGCTGCTCTGGAACAGACACTGGGCAGGGGAACCTGCGTGAGCAGAGGCGGAGGGGTGGGTTTAATGCGCAAATGGTGGGGGAAAGGTGAGTGAGCCGAGTCCTAACAGCCTGGAAGGAAGGAAGCTTGAGAAAAACGAAGAAAAGACGCGGGGTATCAAGAGGCTTCAGTATGGCGCGCGCGACTTGGACCAGAGGACTGTGCAGGTTTCTGGGTTGGGGGGAGTGCGCAGTAGTCCCTAGCTCAAGTAGCCAAGGAGGGTGGGTCTTTTAAGGACAGTTTACAAGGATGACAGCTGGGAACCCGGCCATACTTCCCTAGCAATTTGGCTATGCACATGGACTGAGGGAGCGCACACCTGATCCTTTCAGGACCTGGCTGCAGGGCAGTTTACTGATGGGTATTGTGCCTCCTGTTCAGAGCAGAACTGGGTTATTAAATTTAACCTTCTGGTCTACCTCCTCTTGAACTGCCCCATCCAGCGCTCCTTCTCAGCTACTGATGGAGAACATAATAAATAAATAAATAAATGTGGGGGGCTAAACCAGGGGGGAAAAGAGGGATTCTCCTGAAAACTCCAAGATGATCCAACAAATAGTACTGAAATTGAACAGTATCTCAAATAAGGTGTTATTAATAAAGTGGATGTTTGGTGGCTATAACAAACACAGGCTGCCCTGAGTGCCCTCTACAGAAAGAGTTGTCTCCTTTTGCCCTTCTTCCAACACCTATCTTCCCAAGAGCCTAGAGATCCCCAAGGGAATGAACAACCCAGCTTCTTCACTCTGCACTTACTTGGCTACCTGGTTGAGCCTGAGGACTGCTCTTTTGAAGGAGGTAGTAGAAAGTACACAACTTTGTTGGCAAAATTCCACTCTCACTTACACAGGTGTTCCCATCTCTTTTATTCCTTTATTTTTATTTGAATTTTAGACAGTTACTTTCACATGGTCTAACCTGAGTTTCTTTTTTTTTTTCTTTCTCTCTTCCTCCTCCACCCCTCTCTTTTTATCTGCACATAGAAGATAAGAAGGGCAAGGACTGACATGGCAGCTTTCTAATAAGGGATTCTCCAGAGATTAAAGTCAAAAGACTAAGTTGGTATAAATAGTAATAAGGGTGGATACTACATCTAAATCTATCTTACATTTCTGTAATACTGCACTTTTCAAAGTCCTGGTATGTATTTCAGCTTACATCCTCCCCAAAAATCTGTGAAGTGGACAATACTGTACTATTATCCCCATTTCCTAGATGAAAAAACCTTAAACAGTGTAGGCAAATGACCTACAATCAGTTCAGTAGTCTGACCCCTAAACTGGATATTAAGGAAGATCTTCTAGGAATTTTGCAGGGAAAGGCTTTATGATTTGCATCTGGATGATTCAGCACCAACCGGTAGTAACCAACATGAGAAGACAAGGATCTAGGCATTAGCAAGAACAGGGTAAATCTCCCTTTTCTGTCCAGAGGAAGGAGGGGAAACTTGAGGTCTGAGAGTTTGATATTCTGGAGATCTTTGAGAAGGGATATAAAGATGATGGTATTGGAATGCCATGGGGATTTCTGTTTCTTTCCCAACCCTTGTTAGCATGATATTCAAAGTGAATCCACTGCAAATTCTCCCATTTTCATCAAAGTACTTTTGAGAAATACACACATCCACACACACTATATTTCACCAAATCTATACTCCTAAATACTCCCATGATTCTGTAGTTCTGGTATGTTTGTCTGTGTATGTGATATATCTATTATTATGTCTATGTATACATGTGATATGTTCATATTTATCAATATATATCACAAATACACATACATATATATGACAGATCTCTTCTCTCCCTCTCTCTCTATATATACATATATATACACACACAGATATTCATATATATATATATGTATATATATATATATAACCAAGATTAAAAATAGGTTTAGTACTGCATTACTCAACACTGAAAATTTTTGGAGAAAAAAAGACATTCAAACTTAGATAGTCAGAGAAGACTAATTGGAGACTATTAAACACTAATGGAATAATTGCCTTAAAATCATGCTAATAGCTTCCTGGCTGCTACATGTTTACTTGGCCAGTTGCTACAGCTTGAATTAAGCAATTATCTCCACCATTTAAAACCACGCCTGGTGCACCACACAAGTGTTTCTGTAGAGGGGAGCTGCTGCTCAGTCATCCTCAAAGCTTCAGGTTTCTTAGGTGAAGCAGCAAGAAAGTGAAGAACTACCTAATTATGAGGCCACCTACTTGGGGCGGCTGACCCAAATTACCCAGGACTAGAGCAAAGAACAATCTCCATGTGTATGCTATTACCCACCATGCGTGCATCTCTAAATGTTTCTCCAGTGTCTGCATCTTGAATGCTTTCAGAACTGAATCTCCCAGTGCTGTCTTGCGTTTGAATGGCTTCATGACTTGGTATTGACTGGGCTGAAGAATTAAGTTAGTCATTGGTATTAGTAACTTTACTTCAAATTTTTTCCCCTAAGGAATGATACTGCAAGAACACATAAATTGTTATTCAAATTTATGTCTTGTTTATCATTTCTTTCTTTCTCTGATGAAGCCAAACTAAGTTTTCATTCACCTATATTTTTTAACAATAGCATTTTGCATTATGATTGGTGATTCCTCTTACTGTAAGCAGGTAAGAAAAGACAAGCAGAAGTGGAAAAAGGAAAATTAAGAATAAGTTCAGGTAAAGGTGAGTGATGAATATCTGACATCTTTGAAGCAGAGTTCTAAATATACAATCATGGTGGCTCCAGGACTTTTGAAAAGAGATGCATCATAGCAGCAAGGAAGGTGTTGGCAATCTGGGTCTGTGACAGGGTGTAATTCTGTACAAAATTTAAAAGACTGGGGAGGATTTAGCCCATGGGAGAGATCTGATGTGCATTTTGGATAGATAATAAAAATCTCATATATACATCATAGCAACAAACTGACCATGCAGCAATTAAAAATTGGCCAAAATGTTGTGGGGCTGCAACCTCAGAGAGAACATATGTTTTCTTGAATAGACAGTTGTTGGTTGTATTTTATATAAGGAACAAACAAATTCTTTATAAGTCAATGATTATACCTGTAAATTTTGTTCATTTCCTTTAGAAAATGCCAACCCCAATGAAAAATAACAGTTTTACTTAGGAAAACCAGACATTTAGCGAACTCTGATTTGTGTGCGTGTGTGTGTGTGTGTGTGTGTGTCTACTTTTGTTTATTTTTGTTTGTTTGTTTGTTTGTTTTATGCAGTGCTGGGGCTTAAACCCAGGACCTCACACATGCTAGACAAGTGCTTTACCACTGAGCCACACCCCTGGCCTTTAGAGCCATACCTTGTTAGTTTTTAATATCTTTGCACAGTAGTTCCTTCTTGTTGCCAGTGGTTTTGGAACCAATTGTCTTCTGTTCTTTGAAATTTCCTATGTAATCCATTTTAATTGGCATAAGACAATATATAGGATGAACCTTGAACTGGATCTAATTGTGTGCTAAGAAAAAGCAGGTTTTTTCCCCATATTTTTAGTCAGTACAGTGACACCATGATCAAAGTGATAGGCAATCAAAATGGAAGAAAATTGTTTAGAATGAATATTCCTCTTGTGTTGCCTCTCTAATTCCTAGTTTAGTTTTCATTTTGCTAACAAAGGAAAAAGTGAAGAATATCTAGGGTTTATGACCTTTTAAAATTTATGTTTTAATTGACACAAAATTGTAAATATTTATACAATGCCACACAATGTTTTGATATCGGTATACATTGTGTAATATTTAAGTCATCTTAAACATATCTATCTCTTCAAATGTCTTTCATTTCTCTGTGGTAAAAATATTCAAAATCCTTTCTTCTAGCTTTTTTTGGAATACACCATACATTATTATTATCTGTAGTCACCCTGCTGTGCAATAGAATACCTGAATATACTGTCATCTACCTATAACATAGTACCTGACAACCAACCTTTTCCCACCCCTTCCTCCTCCCTACTCTCCCCTGGAGAATATCTGAAATGTAATTTGTTCCACTAGGATTTTTTTCTTGATGATTTGAATTCAATCTCCAACTATTGTCAATCAATGTAAAGTAAAATATATATTACCATTTAGAAGGTGTTCTCCTTTGCACTCGTGATATTTGCATGCTCTATCAATAATCTTTTAATGCCTTGCTATTCAGAATTGGTCCAGGGACAAGCAGGGTTGACATACATGGAAGCTTAGCAGAAATGCAGCATCTCAGATCCCACCGCTCAGATTCATCTAATCTCAGTTTACATGTTAACAGGATCCCTACCCCTCAGATTCATATACACCTTTAAAGTCAGAGGAACAGTACTTCATTGTATTTCTAAGGGGGGCTTTTGTGTAAGTGGCAGAGCCAGACTTAAATATACATCTTTCTACTGGGTTCTTTCTGTTGTACCATCCATTTGATCTGTGAGTGCTCAAATTTACAATCAGGCTTAAAGCCAGAACCCCATACTTGACTCAAGGCTAATGGCTCAGACTGGGAACATTTCTGATAACTGACATTACAGTTCCTCATGTACCTTGAGCATAAATGTTATTTAATTGCTACTTAAGTGTTCAGATCAGATCACTGTGATAAATGTAAAACCTTTCCCTTCATGTCTTTAAAGTCCTGCTACTCATTGATATTGGCCATCAGCACCACATAAAAACAGCCATCTGGTGATGTTAGTGGACACTAACACCAATTTAGAAAACATCTCTATATTGGTTCTTTGTCCATTTGATTCCATTCTTTATTTTACACAGGCCCAGATACTGTTGTTATATCTATACATTGTTATATCTATACATTTCATCTATAAGCTAGAACTTTTCAGAATTTTTCTTCATTAAAAGTGGCATGATACATGCAAAATGTACTGATCATCGCATCAGAAAACCATCAAAAGGAAAGACAAGCCATAAATTGGTTTTTAATATAAAGAAAATTATCAATCTTGCTTGTATTTCCAAAGCACCTCATTTATTTGAAGCATGGTTTACATGGAATAGAAACAGGTATAAATGTGGTTATAACTTACTTGTTAGAATTTCAGTTATTTGACATAATAATTTTCTAAAATAGTCAAACACCACACACACACACACACACACATACATATACAGACAGACACAGACATACAGCTCTAGAATTGCTAAAATGGATTCCATAATGTTTATGTGTTAAGGCTCATGCCCTTTATGCATATGAAAATTTCTTATATCTTATTTAGAGTTTATTTTCTCTTATTAATTCTAACTCTACCTAATCAGAACAGAAAGAGTAGGTACAAAGGCCAATAATAATAGTAGGGAGTGTTGTGAGGGAACACTAATGGACACACACTGACACCAAAGGTAGTGTCCTCTAAAGCCTGCCAGTCAACTGCAAAATCAAAGTCGTAATAATTGTCAGTTTTAATTAATTTCAAATACTTCCTTAATGGATTTCCAAATAGTTCTAAAAATCTTTGGTTAGATTCTTGAGTATGTCTCCGTGCCGGTTCTTTGGTTGGCATGGATAAGCCAGTACTTTGGACTGCCGCATTGTCTCTGCCATTTTCCCTTTTTCTTGCTTTGGGGCAATTTTAGAGAATTGTCACTGTTGCTACTTTAATATATATAACAATTGTGCTCCCATAGTTTTCTGCCCATCACAGCCACTTGGGAGCTCATCGGAATTTGTGCTGTGTCCATAGAGGCTCTATATTGAGAGTGTTAATGTCTAACAAGGATCAAAGGCTGCCAGAGCAGGGTCCCCATTGTGGAAACCGTGACAACTTCCACTACTCCTGACTCTGCCATCACTGCTGAAGCCTGAGTTCCAGCACTGCCCACACCTGCATGTCCTTTGTTTTGTTCTTTTGTTGTTACCTTCTGTCCTTTACTCAGGTATGAGATTAATGGGTAGGGGACAATATGTGGGATATTTTGTTCTATACTCTGCATTATTCTCAAAGTTAGCTCACTGTGTGTCTGTGTGTGTGTACACACATGTGTGGGTGCATTTGTGTATGTGTGTCTATTTACTTTCTAAGATAACTTCTTTATTCAGAGAGTTTTTGATTTCTCCTATAAGTAAACCTCTGGTGGATGCTACCTAATCTTTCCTATAGATATGTCTAGAGCAGAAATAAGATCTGTATTTTTTTCCAGTAAGCATCCTGGGACAATGTAAATATATCAGCCTTATGTTAGCCAAATAATCTGACATACTTAAAATAATCTCTAAGGGCTCCATTGCAATGAAGTACAGAGTAATTGATGTACTCTGACCCCATCAAGAAAAGATAAAATCACACACACACACACACACACACACACACACACACACACACAATTTAATTCTCGTTGCTTAAAGGAGTAAGCTCTATTTCCTGGAAAATTTGCCCACCAGTCTAGATTCCTCTTAACCACAAGCATTAATTTTTGGAAAGCATAGAACATGACATCATGATCTCAAGGACCTCTTAGACACAGTCATATGGAATTTAGTCTACTAAAAAAGCATATATATCCTCTTATGTCTCCTGGTCTGGGTAGGGTTAAGTTCAGTCTCAGAAGACTGCACACCAGAAAAGTATCTAAATCATATATTCCAAAAAGGATGGGAAAAATTCCACCATGGTTCAGAACTGCTGCCAAAAGCTTTCTACAGCACCATATGTTTTTAATATGCTCTATTAAGAGGGGAGGATAGGTCAGGAAGAGAGGGGCTGGAGGAGATGGTTTAACACTCTTGAGAAGCATCCATGATTAGTCACCTCCGGAAATCAGGTACTGAAACAGATGGCCCTCGGGCTTGTTAAATGTGCTCTTGTTATGTTTCCATATTTCATTGCAGATCCTGGTAGTGGACAGCTCTTATAACACACCATTTTAAATGCTAGCTAATGATACGTTTTACATAGAAGAATTCTTCTGGTGAGTTAATGTTTATGAAGCAATTATGTTATCCTTAGTCAACATTATAAATGATAATTTGGTTCCTCAATTCACTCAGGGAATTTTTATTTCATGAAAGAAAGTGGGCTAAGGTGAACGGTAATCTTAGCTGTCTGCTAAGCTTTTCTGGAGGCCCCCTCCGGCATGTTTGGTGATGAAGAGGAAAACGTACTTCCTGGAATCCTGATAGACAAATGGGAACATATTTCAGCACACATCTCAGGCCAAACACCTCTGTTGCCATGTGGAGGACTGAGAGGAGGACCAGAGCTGCCTAAGGCAGAGTAAGCTCTAAGCACACTGACCTGTGTTGTATTTTTCTCAAGATAAAAGGTGATCAGGAGGGTGTAAAGATTCTACTATAATGGAAGGCTGCAAATGTGAAGTTTTGAATAGTCTTCACAACCCCCTAATATCCTCATTTCTCTTTTATGTCAAATTCCTTTTATCAGCATTAGAATTCCCCCCTTGAAAATGTCCCTAACTATCTTATCTCACTCTTTCCCATTCTCTTTACCTGGAAAAACCCAGCTCAGTTAAACTCAAACTTCCACCTATTGCAATCTGAGAAAACTTCAGTGGATAGATGTTGCTGGAGAAAAATCACACCAACTGGATGACAGGATTCATTAGAAATTTCTGAACATGAACTTTAAATGGGCATTCAATTCTTCCAGAGAGTCTAATTACACTTACCTAGTAACTTCATTTTTCTTGTCTCTGAGATGACAGTTTCATAGCTCTTCCTGTTTCTCAAAACAGCATCTCCTGCCCATCTCATTTAAACTGCTTATCTCATCTTTTATGTTGTAGGAAAAAAAATGGACCCAAACAAGTTTCTCATGTTTCTCACCACTGAAACCACCAGTCTACCTGCACATATTTTTGTCAAGTTTGGAGTAGATAAGTGGAAGATGTGATCTGTTCCCACCAAAATCCAGCTGCTACAAATCCCATCCACTCAAATCTCAAAGTTTACTCTCTCCTGAGTGACCTTTTTCCTTTAACTCTCTGGGATCAGTTCAATCAGCACACACACAAATTAATGAGGGAGAAATCTTTCAAATCACACAAATCTTTTGAGGGAGAAAGCCCGCTTTGATACCACATTTGCCTGTCTAATCTGTTATATTATTTCTCTGATACTTGTAGACATAGTATTTCTGTCTTTAGATTGTTATTTCTCTTCCTCTCCTTGGCCCATCCAAATCTTTTTATTTTTTCACCACTGCACTAAAATTGTTCTTATCAGAGTTATGAATGATCATATTTTGCCCAAGCTGAAGACTCTCTATAATCTCATTAGACTTCTCAGCAGCATTTGATGTGGCCCACCTCATGCCACTTTGTGAAACATATTCCTCCTTTGGTTTCTTACCGAACTTTAATTGTGTATGGTTGTGTGGTTAAAACACAGGACATGTTACTTACCCTCTTGACAATTTTTTATTTTTATTTTTTGGCATTGGGGATGGAACTCAGGAGTACTTGACTACTGAGCCACACCCCCAGCCCTATTTTGTGTTTTATGTAGAGACAGGGTCTCACTGAGTTGCTTAGCGCCTTGCCATTGCTGAGGATGCCTTTAAACTCGCAATTCTCCTGTCTCAGCCTCCCAAAGTGCTGGGATTACAGGTGGGCGCCACTGTGCTCTGCTCCTTGACAAATTTTTAATTGTGCAATATAATATTGCTGGCTCTAAGTGCAATGTGGTACAGTGAATTTATAGAACTTTTTCAGTTTGCACAACTGAAATTCTATACTCATTGGACAGAAAGTCCCCATTCCCTCTGTTTTTACCAGTCTCTGGCAACCACCATTCTACTCTATGTCTTTAAGAGTTTGACTACATACATCATATTAGTAAAATCATGCATTTTTTGTCCTCTTGTAGCTGGTTTATTTCACTTAGCATGATATCCTCAATGTTCATCTAAGTTGTAGCATATATCCTTCTTTTTATGGTGGAATTATCATGTTTGTATCAATATGCCATATTTTCTTTACCCATTAATCCATTGATGAACATTTAAGTTGTAAACACTGTTGCAATGAACATAGGGATGTAAATCCTGATTCAAAATCTTGATATCAATTCTATTGGAAAAATATCTCAAAGTGGGACTGCTAGGTCAGTATAGCTCTTTTTCTAATTTTTTAAGGAACCTCCATACTGTTTTCAGTACAGGTGATATCATTGTATATTCTCATCAATAGTGTCCAAGGATGCCAATTTCTCCACATTTTCAGCAAAAATATTTTCTGCAATTTTCTTAAAATTTGGTAGCCATCCTAACAGGTGTGAGGTGATGTCCCACTGAGGATTTGATTTTACTTTTCTGATGATTAGTGATGTTGACTACCTCTTTATATACCACTTGGTCTTTTTATGAGACATTGTATTCTATCCCTTTTGCCCAGTTTTTAATCTGGGTGTATGGTTTTATTGCTATTAAATCATGGGAATTCCTTATATATTTTGAAGTCAAACCCTTATCAAATATGTGATTTGCAAGTATTTTCTGCCATTCTATGGGATACCCTTTCACTCTGTTGATTGTTTCCTTTGCTGCACAGAAGATTTTTAGTTAGATATGGTCCCATTGGACTATTTTTACTTTCAGTGCTTGTGCTTTTGGTATCATATCAAAAAAATTACCACTGAGCATATTTTCATGAAGCTTTTAGCTTATGTTTTCTTCCAGAAGTTTTAGAGTTTCAGGTCTTATGTTTATATCTTTAATTCATTTTAAGTTGATTTTTGTGTATGGTGTAAGACAAAGGTCCGATTTCATTCTTTCACGTGGATGTCCAGTTTTTCAAACATCACTTGTTGAAGATACTGTCCTTTCCTTATTATATATTCTTGAGGTACATGTCCAAGAAAAATTGACAGTACAGTTGTGAATTTATATTTGATTATTTTGTTCCATTGGTTTATATAACTATCTTTATGTCAGTTTTATACTATTTTGATGTCTGTGTTTCATAGTATGGTTTGAAATCCAGAAATGTGAGGTCTCCAGTTCTGTTCTTCTATTTCAAGATTGTGTTATTTGAAGTCCTATGTGGTTCTATATGA
The DNA here is from genome assembly GCA_028644305.1 of Xerus rutilus. Taxonomy (NCBI): domain Eukaryota; kingdom Metazoa; phylum Chordata; class Mammalia; order Rodentia; family Sciuridae; genus Xerus; species Xerus rutilus. The sequence continues at coordinate 30,111,425 of CM053405.1, read as the reverse complement.
ATTTAGGATTGCTTTTTCTGTTTCTGCAAAAAATGCAATGGGAATTTGAAGGGAATTGCCTTGCATCTGTAGATTGCTTTGGGTAGTATGAACATTTCAATGATGATAAGTCTTCCAGTCCAAGAACACATGATGCCTTTCATTTGCTTGTATCTCTAATTTTTTTCTGCAGTGTTTCATAGTTTTCAGTGTGCAAATCTCTTTGTCTACTTGGCTAAGTTTATTTCTAAATAATATATTCTTTTCAACGATATTATAAGTGTGATTATTCTTAATTTTCTTTTGAATCATCCATTATCAGTGCATAGAAACACAACTAATTTTTTATATATTCATTCGGAATTCTGCAAATTTACTCAATTTGTTTACTAATCATAAGAGGTTTATTTTGGGAATCATTAGGTTTTCTACATATAATGAGATCATGTTCTCTACAAACAGATATGATTTCACTTCTCCCTCTTTCATTTGGATGACTTTTAACTTCCTTTTTGCTCCCTAATTGCTCTGGCTAGGACTTATGTTGAATAGGAGTAGTAAGAGTGGACAACCTTACCTTATTCTTGATATCGGAGGAAAAGCTTTCAAATTTCAACACTGAATATGCCTATAGCCTTGTCTTACTGTGTTGGGGTATGTTCCTTGTATACCTTGTTTTTTGAAAGTTGTGATCATGAAAAGATGTTGAGTTTTGTCAAATACCTTTTCTGTATCTATTGATATGATCATGAGATATTTATCTTTTGTTATGTTAATGTGGTGTATCAAATGGATAGGTTTTTATATGTTTATAGGTTTTTATATCCTTGCTTCCCAGGGATAAATCCCACTCAATCATCATTTATTCTTTTAATGTGCTGTTCTGTTTGTTAGGATTTGTTGAGGATTTTTACAACAATGTTCATTGGAGATATGGATCTGTAGTTTCTTGTAGCATCTTTGTTTGCCTTTGATATTAAGGAAAGGCTAGTCTCATAAAATGAGTTTGGAAGCATTCACTCCTTGAATTTTTTTGGAAGAGTTTGAAAAGTATTGGCATTAATTCTAATTAAATATTTGGTAGATTTCTCCTGTGAAGCTTTGGGATTCTGGGCTTCTCTTTGTTGAGAAGTTTTTACTGAATCAATCATTTAACTTTTTATAGGGCTGTCCATATTTTTTATTTCTTCATGATTAATTTTAAGAATTAAAATTAATTTTAATTTTAATCTATTAGTTAAATTTTAATTTTAATCTATTAATTAATAGATTATTTAATCTATTAATTAATTTTAATCTATTCCTTATAGATTATCCCAATTGTTGGTAAATAATTGTTCATAATAGTGTCTTAGGATCCCTTGTATTTCTGTGGCTTTATTTGTAATGTCTTCTCTTTCATTTATAATTCTGTTGTCTGTTTTTTCTCTTAGTGTAGTTAACTGTTTGCTAATTTTATCTTTTCAAATAATTGAGTCTTAGTTTTGTTGATTGTTTTCTATTCTCTATTTAATTTATTTCTGCTCTAATCTTTATTATTTCCTTTCTTCCACTAAAAAGGAGCATAGTTTGTTCTTTTTCTAGTTCCTTAAAGTATATGATTAGGTCACTTTACATTTCTTCTTCATTTTTACTTTCTTCTTTTTTTTTTTTTTGGCGGTGGGGAAGGGGTCAGGGTACTGAGGATTGAACCAGGACTACTTTACCGGCTACATCCATAGCCCATTTTATTTTATTTTTGAGACAGGTTCTTGCTAAGTTGCCCGGGCTGACCTTGAACTAATGACCTTCCTGCCTCAGCCTCTTGAGTTGCTGGTATTACAGGAATGTGCCACGTTGCCTGGGTTGTCTTCTTTCATATTGGCATTTATCTTTAGAAGCTTCCGTCTTTGTACTGCTTTTGCTGCATTCTGTAAGTTTTGTGTTTTCATTCTCATTTTTGTTTTTCTCAAGGTAATTTCTGTATTCTCTGTTGATTTCTTCTTCCCACTGGTTGCCCAAAAGTGTGTTTCATTTCCACATATTTATTTATTTTCCAGTTTTCCTTCTGCTGTTGTTTTCTAGTTTCATTCCATCGTGGTCAGAGAAGATACTTGTTATATCTTCTTAAAATTGCTAACATATGTTGTGCAATCAGGAATGCTCTAAAATTTGAAACATTTTGAGCTCCAACACAATATTCAAAAAGTTTCAGATTTCAGAGCATTTCAGAATTTGGATTTTTCAGATTACATGCTCAGTCAGCAATATATAGGTAAATATTCCAAATCCCAAAAAAATGACATCCAAATATTTCTTTTCCCAAGCACTTTGAATAAGAGACATTCAACTTGTACTATTAAAGTGTGGTATTTCTCCCTTTAGTTCTATCATTGTTTGCTTCATATATTTGGGTACTCTGATATTGGGTACACAGATATTTGTAATTGTATTTTTCTAATTATTTGATACTTTTATGATTTTTAAACATCCTTCTTTGTCTTTCAAGACAGTTTTTGACTTAGTCTGCTGGGTTTGATATAAGTATAACCATTCCTACATTTTTTTTGGTTACCTTTTGCCCAGAATATCTTTTCTTAATGTTTAACTTTCAGAATGTGTGTTCATAAATTTAAAGTGTGTCTCTTGTATACAGCATATAGTTAGAGCATGTATTTTAAATTCATTCAACCAGTCTGTCATTTGATTGAGGAGTTTAGTCCACTTATGATTAAATGTAATTTCTTATAGAGAAAAGCTTAAGTATTGCCATTTTGTTATCTTTTGTCCCTCTTTTACCATTCTTGTTTTGTTGATTTGTGTGTGTGTGTGTGTGTGACATACTTTGGCTCTTTTCTCATTTGCTTTCCTTCTTCTCTTCTCCTTCATGTGTGTAACTTCAATAGGTGCTTTATTTACAGTTACCATAAAGTTTACATGAAACTTCTTGTAGTTTTAACTCTACCTTAGTCACATACAAAAATTCTGTGATTTTTTAATTTCTCCAACTATATACTTTGTTATTAATATTCCAGATTACAACTTTTTAAAATTTTGTATCCATTAACATATTTTATAGTCACAATTTTTATATTTTTGTCTTTTCACTCCTATACCTGAGTAAAAAGTGATTTATATGCCAACATCATGGTATTTCAGTACTCTGTATTTGTCTATATATTTGCCTTTACCAGTTGGCTGCATATCTGCACGTAATTTCATGTTGCTGTCTAGCATGTTTTCATTTTAACTTGAAGGATTACCTTTACCATTTCTTGTAAGGCAGATCCAGTGGTGATGAACTCTCTAAACTTTTGTTTGTCTGGGAAAATCTTAAAATTTCTGTCATTTTTCAAGGGCAGATTTGCCAGTTATAGTATTCTTGGTTGAACATTATCACTCCATTCTCTCTGGCTGCATGTTTTCCACTAAGAAATCCACTGATAGTCTTACAGCATTTCCCTTGTACATGCAGAGTCAGTTTTCTCTTGTGGATTTAAAAGTTCTCTGTCTTTGACTTTTAAAATTTGATTATAATCTGTCTTGATATGGACTTCTTTGGTTGAGTTCCTCTGATTTCTTGAATCTGGATGTCTATTTCCTTGCCTAGATTTGGGAAGTGTTTGACCATTATTTTTTGAAATAACTTTCTGATTGTTTTTTATCTTTCTCTTCTCTCTCCTTAAATTCCACAATACATATATTAGTCATTCTAATTCAGTCCCATATGTTTTGTGGATTTTATTTATTCTTTTTTCTTTTTTTCCCTTTTTGTTTCATGACTGGATAATTTTATATGATCTGTACTCGAGTTCACGGATTCTTTTTTCTGTTGTTCAAGTCTATTGTTGAATACCTACAGTGAATTTTTCAATTCAGCTCTTGCATTATTCAGCTCTAAAATTTGTTCCATTCTTTTTATTTTTTCTCTTTGTTTAACTTCTCATTTTGTTCATGTATTGTTTTCCTGAGCTCATTGAGCATCTTTACAAAGGTTATTTTAAATTCTTTGTCATGTAATTCATATGTTTTAATTTCTTTAGAGTTGGTTTCTGGAAATTTATTTTATTAATTAGAATGGACCATTTTTCTGTTTCTTCATGTTTCTTGTACTTTTGCATTGGTACATATACTTTTGAAAACAATTACCTCATATCTTTATAGACTGACTTTATATAGAAAAGACTTTGACCAATCAGCCCAGTTAGGGATTCCTGAGGTCTCTCAAACTTTTTTTGTGGACATATCTTCTCTGGACTCATGTGTGTATTTACAATTAGAAGGAGTTACTGGATTCTTTTTCACAGAAGTTTATAATCTCTCACTCCCTCTGGTGTCTGTCTGCTGTACTGTGGGTCCTCTGAAGCATCAGCACACCACAGCTGTTTGTGTTTTCAGAAGCCCCCAGGCATTTAGAACATGCTGCTTCCTACCAGCACTCCAAATCAGGCTAAATGAAACCAGTCTCTTGAGTAGCCATTCAGAAAGCTGAAACATTGGATGCATATTCCACTTTTCATTTTCTCCAGAGACACTGAAAAGCTGTTGTGTGCTGTGAGGGGGCTGGAGATGGAGGATTAGAATTGTGGAGGAGGATTTTACCAGATCATTAACTCAGAAGATTCTGGAAGTCACATCAGATGAGAATATAACCATCTCTCTTCAAAAGCACAAAGAAGAAAGTCTATGAAGGTCTAAATGAAAGCAACCAAATAATACAATTTAAAAGGATGAGGATTTTGACAAATTGAAAGGAAAGAAAGAACATTTTATCAATGTGATTTTAAGTAGGAAAATGCATCCTCTGTAGTAGAAGTAACAAAGAGATTGTATGGGCATCTTTTAAACATCCACATTGCCACAGGATTTGAGCTTGATCATCTCTGAGGCTTTTTTGATTCTAAGATAATATGTGATTTGGGGCACATTATTTAGTCTCTTCAAACATAAATTTTCTTATTTAAAAATGGAGGTCAGAACGCAATCCATCTTCATAAGATTATTATGTGAGTTGAGTTCAGTGGAATAATCAGTGTGAAATATTTAGCACAGCACCTGACAACTAATAAGTTCTCAATGAATGAGTTATGAGTAATATAAAGTAACCTAGTGAATTCTTGACAGACTGAATAAATCAAACCCCACCAATCACTATTTCTATCTTACCTATTCCCTATCATAGTGTGTTTTGGGTCTCTGCTTTCGTTTTTTATAAAGCCTTATTTATTGTTTAATTGCCTAGAAGGATTTAGCAATTTCTTAGCAGGTGGTATATGAACTGAAAATTTAATACAGCAAGAACAAGTCTCAATTTAGGACCTGGATGTTATTTTCAAAGTTATTAGATTCAGAACACTATTTTAGCATGCCAGTAGTTGGAATTTATTTTTCTCTTTGCAAGTGTAATTACTGAGACTGACCTCCTGTGATAAAAGTTATGCAGACTCCAGGCTATGATCATGGCATTATCTATACATAGGTTGGGGCCCTGTGGGTGATTCCTGGTGTCAGGATGTTTGAGTGAACCTTAGGGCTTGACTTCAAGCAAGGTTCTTGAGGAAGAAAACAAAACAAAACAAAAATATTGAACTTGAAATAGCATGAACAGTGTGTTTCTCCCCAAAATCAGTTTACCCTTCAGATATTTCACACTAATGAATAAATCCTCTCAGGGCTATTTAAACAATTTAGCAGGGCGTACAATATTTAGCAAAAATATTTGCTTATTAAATGTTCATAAAAGTAAAGATTGGAAAGAGAAAAAGCTCAACCCAAAGCCTAGAAATGTAAGAATAAACATTTTATAAAAAGTTGTTCAAAAATAAAGGCTGTGACTCATGCAGACAGTAACTTAAATATGGCTCATCTATTTTAATCATAACTGCTCAATAAATGTACATGTAAGTACTTTAGAACATGTGTGTGTATTCCAAAATCTTAAATCACACACTTGAGTATCAAGAATTTACAAAGTCGACTTAATTCAGCTTTGAGAATCAAATATGTGGAATTAGCTTCTTATCCTCCCATGTACATTTCAAAATAAACATTACTTTTGGGGGTTCATAATTGATAATTTGTATTCCTAAGGAAGAACAAATCACTAACACTGTGTGTTTGTTTTTTCACCTGTTAGATGGAGATATCAAGAATTTCTTTCTCAAAAGAAGAGTATAAGATTCCTATACTAATGTATTTTGTACCTTTAAAAATATGTACAAGAATATCAAGATCAGGCAAATTAGACCATTTAATTGTGTGTGTGTTACTGATAGTATTTGAGGGCTCCAAAGTGGCAATTCAAAATGGAAACACACGGAGCTATTAATTTGAATAGAACAATAATGTGAATTTATACATCTGAAATATGTTATCTGCTTCAGCAATCATTTTTAAATTTAAATACAATTATGTCTATATATGTGTATGTATATATAATTTATTTTAATAATTGTGGTAAAACACACAACACAAAGTTTGCCATTTTAACCATTTTTAATTGTGCAGTTTAGTGGTACTAAGTACGTTCACATTGTTGTACAGACATCACTACCTTCCTTCCACAGAATATTTTTCATCTTACAAAACAGAAACTCTGTATCCTTTAAAAAATGACACTTTGGGCGGGGGCGAGGGGGTAAGGGAGTGCAGGTTGGAGGAGGACTGGAGATTGAACTCAGGGATACTCAAAACACTGAGCCACATGCCCAGCCCTATTTTGTATTTTATTTAGAGGCAGAGTCTCACTGAGTTGCTTAGCACATCACTTTTGCTGAGGTTGGCTGTAAACTCACTATCCTCCTGTCTCAGCCTTCTGAGCTACTTGGATGGTAGGTGGTAGGTGGTAGGATGGTATTGTTTAACCCAGGTTAAACAATAACACTTAAGCTTTTAAAGCAATTTTATTTTGCCTATAAAGCACCTTTTACACTAAATAAATATATAGTATATTATATCTTCTTTGTTCAGCAACAATCTTTTTAGGAAGTGTGGGACTCAAGACTCAGATGCCTGTAGGTTGCTGTTGTTCTCTGCTTAACTGGAGAGCTTGAACTTGAACCTGGGCCATTTGGCACCCATTCCAGTATTCTTTATTGATTTTTTCCATAGGCTATGCAAAACTAAATCCTGTATTTTATCTGATCTCTCAAGTGAGTGTTGTGTGTCTTGGATTGTGAAAACCTATTGTAAACATTTACTTGCTTTCTCTTTTAATCCTAAATACTTGAGATTTATGATATTTTCCCCCCTGAGATCCTATGGCCAAATCATATTACCTTCTTAGGTCTCTGTTTCTTTAGTGTCATATCAGACTAATGTACTTTGAGATCATTAATTCTTTAAATTACATGTGAAAACAGACCTCAAAATGAACTTGTCCAGCCAGGTGTGGTGGCGCACACCTATAATCCCAGCACTTTGAGAGGCCAAGACTGGAGAATTGTGAGTTCAAAGCCAGCCTCAGCAACGAAGAGCTGCTAAGCAAATCAGTGAGACTCTGTCTCTAAATAAAAAAAACAACAACAACAAAAACACAAAATAAGGGCTGGGGATGTGGCTCAGTGATAGAGTATCCCTGAGTTAAATCTCTGGTATCAAAAAAAAAAAGAACTTGTCCAACGGATGAACTCTGAGACATAAGCCAGTCACAGAAAAACATGCTGTATGCTTCCATTTAGATTAAGTATGTGAAGTACTTAAATTCACAAAAATAAAAAGTAAAATGGTTACTAGGGTCTAGGAGAGGAGGGAGTAGAAAGCTCTTTTATAGATTCAGTTTGAGTTTCATAAGATGAAAAAGTTCTGAAGATTACTTGTATAACAATGTGAATATAGGGACAGCAAGGGTGATGGAATATGATGGTCATAATAACCCTAACTTTATGTTGAAAAAAAAAAACCCAAATATCTAGATAAGGAGTGTAAAGCTATAAAAATGCCAAATGAAAAAAAAAAAAGGTTACACCTAAAAAAAAAAAACAATGTGAATATAATCAGCACTATTGAAGTATACACCTAAAAATGGTTAGGGTGATAAGTTTTATGTTATTTTTTTACCACAATTGGAGAAGAAAGAACAGACCTTGCCCAGTCAGATTAAGTTTTATGATTTTTGACATAAATACCCACAGGTTTGTCCTGTAGATTTTGCAATGTTCATAATTCTTTCAGACTCTCGCACTATGAAAGGCCATCCTCTTTAGCTTTGCTCCCAGCTATGAGGCCAATAACTTTGTTTTTTCCTGTTCTTATTTCATTAATGGTTTCACTGATTGAAGATGGCCAAATCATATTACCTTCTTAGGTCTTCGTTTCTTTACTGTGATATCAGACTAATGTACTTTTTCCTCTTAAGTATCCTGCTGGTAAAGGTAAAGGAAATAACACATGGGAAGCTTTTAAATTCTTTACATTGCAAACATCCTCCTGGGGTTATGGATATGTTAGGATTCACAGAGCACGGGGATACCTACCATGGACAATTTCTGTTCTTGAAAAGAACTGGTGGCACCATAATGCAACTTGAGTTGAGGATTCAGTCCTTCAGAAACTATATATTAGTCACTAAATCCTGAGCTAGGGTCTAGAAATGGAGGTGAACAAACTAGATTAGACATTTCCATTCTACTAGCAGGAAGGAGACTGTAAATAATTACCAAGAAAAAGATCCACTGGAAGAATGAACCAGAGGAATATGTTATTTTTATCTAAATAGTCAATTTCCAGGTTAAAATATAAAAATCACTCTCGGAAGACTTCACTTTTCAGTTTCACGTCCAAATTTAAAACATTGGCAGAATGATTCAGAGCCTATCATATGTCCCCATGCCATAAATGTTATTAGTTCTTTATCCACATGGCTTGGTATCTGAAGGGGCAATTAAACAAGGAAAATCGAATATTTTTGATAGGTCTAGATATCCAGATGGGGACCTGAATCCTTGACCTTTCCCAGGATGGTTTTGTAGGCTTACTTCCTGCTCTTGATGCCACAGGTGGGAGAAGAGAAGGAGTCTGTGGTTGAGATATTCATCCCAGAGGGCAGAGCAGTGCCCCAGGAACTTCCCTCTCTCTCTGCCTCCACCATTAACCTGTTCAACACAATTCTTCAGTTTCATTTACAGTCTCCTTCCAGGCCTGGTAATACTTGCTTGCAATCATTATGCTTTTTACTTACCTGCATCCTCAACTTTGATTCTGATTGGAGTAATGATATTGGAAGAAAGCACTTGTGATTTGAACTGGCCCTGTCAGAAGCTATTGGTCTTGTTGAAGAGTACTTACTGAGTTTTAGGATCATCCTCTAGATTCTGAAGGGAGTTGTTTCGAAAGTGTTGAAGAGACAGTTGTTGGTTTTTGTTGCATATGTGTGATTCCAAAAGTATAATCTGACTCATCTTTAATGGGCTAGAAAGCTCTCATGTAGGCCAAAGTCCAGCTCTGGGAGCTCTAGCTAAATGTATTCCAGCATTATGTTCATGGGAAGAGATCATAGTAATAGCTACCATTTATCGAGGGCCTGCATTCTGATGGCCACACACATATATTTATTAACTTTATACTAACGCTGTACAGTCAATATTATCCCCACTTTGCAGATACAGAAACAGAGAGATTAAGTACTCAGGTTTGTGAAAGTATTAAGTGATGGAGACAAAGATATGGCAAGCTTCCAAGTCCCAATTTTTTTAAAATTAAGTCTTTATTATTTTTTCAGCATTATTGCCATTGACATTTTTATAAATTTCATCTTCTGCAATGTATTGATTTAAGTAGTTAAATAATATTGATTTGAGCCATTTTAGAACAATCAGTATTTGTATAGTTTAATGTTTTAACTTCTCTTTCCATTATGCTATGGCTTTAAAAATAGACATAGACATTTTCTTAAATCCTTTAACATGTAAAAGACCAAACCTAATGGTACTGAACTTCAGTGAAATCAAAAGTTTGCTTTATGCCTTAAATTTGGAATTGTGTTTGCCTCTGTACCCTGCTCCTGGTTGCAAAATGTCATCCTACCATTTTCTATTAGATGAGAAAATAGCAAATATTATAAATAAAAAAAAGTCCAGTTCAGCTACCTCAGCCTTTAAAGAACCTCAGTGAAACTTTAAATCATATACTGTTCATTGAAAGTGCATATAAAGGTGTTTAATATAAAGAATTTAATCTGCTTATAATTTTGTGCAAAGTTAGAAAAATTATGATTGTAACAATTTTTTCTATTTGCCTCAACAAATGTTTTCAGTGAACAGTGTGTACAGCTTCTGAAAATTTGTTTTTTTCTGTTGTTTGATAACATGTATTAAAATGCAATTTTTGAGAAAAAATAAAAATAAAAAAAATAAATAAATCCCAATATCATATTCAGAAGGACATTTCTATATCATGAAGTTCAGAGTCTCTCAATGGATGACACGTTGGTTGTTGGCTCTGGAAGTTGGCATTTTGATTTTGATTGCTTTTTTATTGGGTTTAGAACCTTTTCCAGAATACTGCTTTTCAGGGGATTTTCTTTGGCTAATGTTTTCCTTCGTTAATGGGCAAAAAATTATTTTTATTTCTGTTGAAAAGAATAATTTTCACCAGAATTCAGAACATGGCAAAACTTTGGTTTGTGTCCCTCTAAAATGGCTTACATTTATTGTAATCTTTGCCAGCGACTATAAGAAATGCTCTTTCCCATACTTTATGAAAGTATTTGAATAGAAATTTCAATTAAAGAAAAAAGTTTTACTAATTTATTTTTTCCATGTATCAAATGGAACCATCATGTAATGATTAACTTCTAATCATTAGAAATTAATTAGGTAATGTATTAGATGCTTTGTCAAATACTGGTTAACATTAACATGTAATAATCCCATGGAGTCATTTTCTAAATTGTGAACTTTGTCTCTTTAAGATAACACCAGGCTTAATTTTAGCTATTTTGTACTAATTTTTTTTTGATACCAGGGATTAAATTCAGGAGTATTCAACCACTGAGCAACATCCCCAGCCCTATTTTGTGTTTTATGTAGAGACAGGGTCTCACTGAGTTGCTTAGTGCCTCACTGTTGCTGAGGCTGGCTTTGAACTCACGATTCTCCTGTCTCAGCCTCCCAAAGTGCTAGGAGTACAGGCATGCGTCACTGTGCCCGGATTTTACTAAATTTTTAAAAGATTCTATTTTCTCTCTCTCTTTACTAGAGTAATAATGGTCAATACAATCTAATCATTTTTGTTATATAGAATTGTTATTAGAAACTTTGAATGATATATCATGTAGAGGTATTTTGAAGAATCTATTGGTAAGGACACCACTGTTCATGAATACACTCACTCATGGAGACATGCATATTTTTAGGATTTTGAGTTTGCAGTATTATAGTGTCTGTTATACTTTTTTATTGTGGTAAAATATACTTAATTTTTTCCATTTTAAATCATTTTAAGACTACAGTTCAGGTTTCTTACGTACATTCCCATCGTGCGCACCCATTACCACTGTCTGTCTCCAGCACTTTTCGTCTGCCCTAACTGAAACTCTCTACCCATTAAACAGTACCTCCCACACCTCCCTCTTCATAAGCCCTGACAGCTACTATTCTTTTTGTTGCTATGAATTTGACTATGTTCTAGTTACCTCATATGATTAGACTCATATTATATTTGTATTTTTGTATCTGGCTTATTTCACTTAGTATAATGTCTGAAAGTTTTGCCCATGCTGTAGCACGTACGTATCGGAATTTCCTTCCTTTTTAAGATTGGCATTGCATTTTATGTGTATGCCACATTCTGTTTAGCTCTTCACCTGCTGATAAATTGCTTCCAACTTTTGGCTTTTTTTTTTTTCAGTACTGGGCATTGACTATACCTCACACATGCTGGGCAAGGACTCTACCACTGAACAATACCCCAGCCCTTTTAATTTATTTTTTTAAATTTTGAGGCAGGAGTTGCCTGGGCTTGGCTTAGACTTTCAGTCCTCCTGCCCTAGCCTCCTATATAGCTGAGATTACTGGTGTGTGCCACCATACCTGGCTCAACTTTTGACTTTTTAAAATAATGCTACTATGAAATGGATGCACACATATCTAGTTTAAGTCCCTGTTTTCACTGTGAAGTATAATTGAACTGAACAGAAGCAGAGATGTGGCTCAGGTAATACTTTCGTTTAATTTTTTAAGCAATCTCATTCTCACAGTTGTGATCTATTTTCTCTTGCTTCCATTTCTTTATATTTTTGGTGTGCCTGCCTCCAACAAACTCTACTTACCTCCTTACACCACTTTATACTTTACTGTTTATTATTTTTAGCTAAAGAATGATTTAGCTAAGTTGATCTCAATTGTACTTAATACAGAAGTAAATAGACTCTAAGGGATGTTTAATTCAGTAAAGTACATCAGCTGTAGTAAATGTATTTTATGACATCTAAATTTTAATCACTGAAAGGTCATACTCTTTTATATGCTTTTAACTTATTAATGGTATTTTAGATAATTAGGACTGAAGTAGTAGCAACTTCTAGAAAAGAAATATATTATAGTTATTTGACATGGGATTCCTTAGTCCAGATGTTAACTATGTGGTTATATGTATTGGTAGTGGACCTAACATTAAATAACATCTAGAGCAGAAACTTTTCTTGCAAAGTCATGAATATTATTAGTTATAGATGTTAATTATGTACTAATCAGGTCTAAAGTATAATTTGTATTAGTGAGTGGAAGTACAAAATGAGTCTAAATCTGGGCTGTGAATTTCAAATAGAAGTCTTTGTACAACTGCCAAAAAATAGAACAAAACATAATTGACTCGAGGCACAAGTGGCTTTACTAATACCCAGTGATTGTATTCAAAATAAATCCTAATACATAAGAAAGACATGGATAAGGAATTAATAATCAATTTGTTATGATTATTAAATATTAGATATTTGGGCATAATAAATGCAAATAAGCTTCAGTGCCTGTCAACTAAGCATGACTGTCAAGAACTTTTTATGATGGGTAATTTCACTCAATATTTCTGAGTTCCTAATCCTTTACAAGGTAGACATGGCATATACAATTTATTATTTCATTAATAAATATTTCTTCTGACCAGTTGTTACTTGTCCTGGTTCTCACATTTCTTGTCTTTAAAACTTAGGATTTGGCCTAAGTGATCCCTAGGCTCTTGGTGGTGGTCTCATCGCCTGACTTTGTAGCAGATTGAAATATTGCCTCAAATTCTTCACCCCTCCATGTATTCACTTGACATTGCCTCATCAGAAGCAGAAGATATTTATTTACCCCTTGACTTCAGAATTGGCCATGTGACTTGCTCAGAAAAGGGTAGAAAGTACAGTAAGCTAGTTCTGAGCCTAGCTCTTGAAGATACCTCCCTCTTGCACTTTGGCCATTGTTATGAGAGTAGTTTTCCTTGGCAGCCTGCCCACCCCACAGACATGTGAGAGTCATGCAGCACAGAGCCACCTAAGCCATTGATGCTTCAAGTCCTGCCTTTCTAACCACATCAACATGGTAAACAAGGAGTTAGCTCTTAACCGGCACAGTGGTGCGCGCCTGTAATACCAGCACTTTGGGAGGCTGAGACAGGAGAAGCGTGAGTTCAAAGCCAGCCTCAGCTACAGTGAAGTGCTAAGCAACTCAGTGAGACCTTGTCTCTAAATAAAACACAAAATAGGGCTGGGGATGTGGCTCAGTGGTCAAGAACCTCTGAGTTTAATCCCTGATACCAAAAAAAAAAAAAAGAAGAAGTTAGCTCTTATTGTGTGCTGCTAACACTTTGAAGTTAATATATTATTGTGGGAATACCTAACTGATACAGCCTCCACAGTTGTAGTGTCTTACAATAGTAGACTTGATAGGTATTGATTGAATGATTCTATTATTACGAATTATTTTACTGTACCCATTTTTGCATGAACTACAGAAGTCAAAACAGAATGTCTCCTATATTCAGGCATTAACAATTGGAAGATCAGTGACTAGAGGTTCTTAAAATGGTTTTCTAAGGGAAAGTAAAGTAGTTAGCTATTTCTATACTTTGTCAGGGATTTACTGAGTCCCTTTACCCTCAAAAAACCCACCCCAGAGCCAGTACATGTCTGTCACTGATCCTTATAGACTCGACCCCTTGAAAGCTCCTTTCAGAAGGTTTGTGAGTGGCTTTGTAATGTTCCCAGCTATTTGTATTGGGCCATTTTGACCTAGACCATCTGGGGGAGGAAGGAGAGACTGCTAAAAGATGAAGGCTTTTAATGAGCTCTTTTGAAGGGAGTCTTCACAAATTAGGTCAGTTGCAATCTGATAAAAGCAAAGGCTAATCTGCAGTGGATAAGTAGGAAATTGTACTGAGATATAGGACAGGTTCTTCAAAATGACTTCTAATGCCTAAATGAGATTTTTTTTTTGAAAGCAAACAATGATAGTGAGAAATCCAGAATTTGGAGATTACTATGATATGGGGAGTAGGGGCTGGTATTTAGGAATGATGGAAAGGACTTTCTGATCTCAAGTACCATTGCAGACTGAGGAACTCGAAAAAATGCACCTAATTCTTTGATGTGCCCTTCAGAGTGACACCAGGCAAATGTCATTGGCCTATTAGCAATGAGGATGCTGACACTCAGAGGAGAGATGAGATTGGCCCAAATTCTCAGAACAGATCTGGGAATTGAATCTAAGTCTTCTGAATCCAGAATCCTGGTTATTTTCTATTACACCATGCTAATAAAAGGTGTTGTTTTTACCTTTAAGTTTCATTTATCATCTATAATAAGGTCTACATTATACTAAGAGATGAAGTATTGGATAGTGTAGCAATTCCAACAACTATTAGTAATAAGTACCATTTTTTAGTTCTTACTTCAAATTAAATTATTCTAATCTGTGCTATTTTATTTAAATTTTGTAATTACACTGTTAGGCTAACTCGTTTTTCTGATGAGGAAACTAAGACTCAGAAAAAAGAAGTGATTTTTCTCTAAGTTCATACTGACAGCAATACATAACATGAGTTCTGGATTGCAGTTGATCAATAGAGTTTTCTGAGGATTCCAGGTCTAGGAAAATGATATGTGGGAGATAAGAGTCCAGGTAGCACAAGTTTAGCTGGGTCTAGAGGAAGGTCTTGAAAGGTCTAGAGCAAGGGTTTCAAATTTTTTCTGCAAAGAGCTTTGCAGCCAGAAGCTTTGCTGCAATTACTCAACTCTGCCATTGTAGCATGGAAGCAATGGGTGTGTTCTAAGAAAATATTATATATGAATACTCAAATTTTAATATGTCACAAAATATTATTTTTCTTGGCCATTTTTACTTTAACCAGTTAAAAAATGGGAAAAATGTTCTTAGAATGCAAGTGATATAAAAACAGGTAGCAGGCTATATGTGGTGCACAAACTGTAGTTTGCTGACTGGGCTAGTGTCTGACAGTGTATGTACTTGCAAAAGGAAATGGGAAGAGCATTGTCCTGGACAGTACAACAGGGAAATCTATGGAAATCATAATTTGTAACCATCTCAAAAGCAGTAGAAAATCAAGGTGTTACATGCTATGTCCCTTCAGGATAATTTTGACTGTTACTGAAAGCCTAAATGAAAACTTGGGGATTTCCCTAGCCTTTCTGTACTTGCATTTTATCCTCTGTAAAATGTGAACAATAAGAAGACTTGCATTTATTTTAGGGATCCCCAGGAACAACTTTTTTTTTTCCTAGGACATAGTGGGGGGAATCACAAGACTCAACATATGGTCAACCTCACAGCTATGATCTATTACAGTGAAAAGATACAGGACAAAGTCAGTAAAGGGGAAAGGTGCTGAGGACAAAGTCTGGGGGAAATCATTTGCAAGCTTATGACAGTCCTCTTCCAATGGAATCACACAGGACATGATTCATCCCCTCAGCAAGGGGAGTTGCGAGAACATACGTAAGATGTTGCCAACCCAGGGAAGCTGATCAGATTCTCTGCAGTTAGGGTTTTTCTTGGGGTCTAGGTATGTAGGCCTCTTGGCATATATTAAATTCCACACACCCAGAAGGCAAGCAGTGTTGAAGATAAACCATATTGTTTATACAAATATTTTGGACACAATTCTGGCAATGATGGGAACTCTCCTATAATCCCACCCCTGGATGCCAGCTAAGGGTGACTTCTGTGAGTAGACCTTTAAATAATGGTGAGACTGCTATGTTAACTTTTTTCTACACACTTGCCCAATGTGTTGAGGATTAAATGAGATAATGTATTATACTTTGATATTGTTTGGCAGATAATGAGTTCCAAAAACTGCACACTTCACTCTCAGTAGATGAACCAGGAGGCAAGAAGTGCATATATGAAAATTTCACAGGATTTCATATATGGCACATTCTTTTGTGGATATATTTCTGTCTTAGGAATCATTATGCACACATATCACCATGCAGAAAAGTGTCATTTCACCTGTCAAGAGGTAGCAGTGAAAGGCTGGGGATATAGCTCAGTTGGTAGAGTGCTTGCCTTGCATGCACAGGGCTCTGAGGTCCATCCCCAGCACCAACACACACACAAAAACCATCATAAATAGGGCTGGGTTGTGGCAGAGCGCTTGCCTCACACGTGTGAGGCACTGGGTTCGATCCTCAGCACCACATAAAAATAAATAAACAAAATAAAGATATTGTGTCCATCTATAACTAAAAAATTTTAAAAATACATATTTAAAAAAAGAGGTATCAGTGAAAAATATGGCTTCCTCAGCCCTCTCTTGAGCATTATGTCTTATTGGCCAAATAGAGGGACAAGAGACAATGTTGTCCTGAGGTTCAGTATTCCCATGAGAGTAGAGGATACTCATATCTAGGACTCCTGAAGGTCTGCAGACTCATTTAAAATTAATAAGGGGAAGAGACCTCTTGTAAGTTTCCAGGGGAGGGAGACACAGATAAGTCCTGTAATAGTAATGGTGGGTGTTACCTTCCTGGACAGCTCCACACGTGCATCTCTTCTGAGGAAGACTGAATATGGAGTGGTTCTACCACCAGTTTAGGCATTGCATTACTCATGGCACCATGAAAGGATGATAAACGTGCTATCAGTCTGAATGGAGGAGCAAGTTATTATTCTGTGTTGTGCTGTGGAAATCCCAGCAATTGTAATTGTAATTCATTAAGGGACCAAGATGTCAAAGTTCCTTCTTTAGTCTTTTGAGATACTCTTAATCCTCAATTATCTACCAATGCATTTTCCACTTTATGGTTAATTTACATGCTAATTTTTAATTCCAGGAAGATCTGTTCAGCCATTCATAGTATTTTTCTTCATGTGCAATTTTTTCCTAGACAATAAAAATGCTTTAGAAGGTAAAAAAATTAAAAATAACTATTTTGCATAAGATAGATGAAATATTAAAGAGAGAGAAAGAAGTAACATAACATATAGTTTCATTAATTATTTTGGATTATTTACAAATGATCTGAATTTTTGAGCCAATCATGAGTTTTTTCTAAAACTATGTACTCTCACAAAGGCAAAAACATAATTATTCTGTTCTTTAAATGGAGTGAAACAATTATCCTTTTATAATAGAGATGTAACTTAAGGTTTATATTAACATCTACAATGAATGGTTTTCCTTGTCTTGGTCAGCTAATGAATCCCCTAAGTACTGAAGAAATGAGACGAAGCTAAAGTTCATCAACTCTCTAACAATCTAGCACTTTGCTGACAAATTTTATAACCTCCAACTATCATTACTTCTTAAAAAGCAGATCATTAAGGCACTGCAATGTCATCTCTGAAACAGAACAAAATGGGCAGCCTAACATGAGATCCATGTTACTTTATTATAGAGAAATTATGGTTTACATTGTTTAATTATTTTTTTTTTAACTTCCTACTTCAATTATTCGAGATCTTTAAAAGAAATCCACTTGGATAAAAACTCAATTACATAACCATTTCCAATTCTGTCACATACAATTTAATATAGTTTATATGCTCCTTTATCACCTTAAATCACTTTTACACTGGGAGATCTCAAGTCATGAGAAAAACAGTACAGAGAATGAAGAAAATACATGGTTTAGCCAATTCTGAGACCATACTCTACTTGCATGAAATTTTTGTGATGTATAGGTATATTCCCAATTCAAAACCTTAGTTTCAAAAGTTGATCTACCTAGAAAAAGCAAATGGATTTGTCATCTCTTCATAGATAAACCAGGAGGCAAGAAGTGCATATATGAAAATTTCACAGGATTTCATATATGGCACATTCTTTTGTGAATATATTTCTGTCTCAGGAATCATTATGCACACATATCACCATGCAGAAAACAACTATGCATTGTTCTTGAATGTGTTGACATTTATCAAACTGTATGCTATGAAGTGTTTGTTTTCTGTTCAATTCTCTCACTAGTTTGTGAACTGCTTAGGTTTGGGACTATCATTGTATTTTAACATCTAACATTACCGGCATACAGCAGGGGTTTGATAATGACCACATTTTTATGTGCCATGGCTCTCTTTAGTCACTGTTTTGAGGTTTTACTTTGTTATGTATGATAATCAATTTGTCAACAAAGTAGTAGCTAAAAATTACATAGTATAAAAGGCTTGTATCTGTTCCCTGTCCTCATCCAGTCCCTTCCTGCAGAGAACACTACTCTGATCATTCTTTTAGCGGTATCTTCTGACATTTACTTCCATTTACCTAAATACTAACTTTATGCTGATGCTTACTTATTTGTCAATTTTAGGCAATGTCCATTGGCTTCTTGGTATAGTCCTGGAAGTCTTAGTTGTCTGACTGATTCCTGTTGCTTCTCATCCTTACTCGGCATCATTCTCTTATTATACTTATATTACCATTTGTGGTTAAATTATTTATTTACATGCCTGAAACTATTATCCACTATTAAGCCAAATCATATACTATGATGATATTTCATACAGATTTTTTTAAAGTTCTAAATCTTAAGGATTGAATCAAAAAATTAGATTTTCCTTGTGTATCTGGCTGTGTTGTTCTGAATGTTCAAAAAGATTTGTCACTTGCCTATAATAGTCTTTTTCCAAATACTCACAGTCCTAAGTACTGCGTCAGTCCTAGTTTCCCCTGGAAACCTTGTTCCTGAGCCCTCCAATGTACTGTTCTAAGAAAGATTTCTCTGTAGAAATAGTGGTCAGCTGTTACCTAAGCTTCCCTTTTTTGACCCTGTGTAGAATTTCCTATATCCTGGATATTAATTCCTTATCTTCTGTGATTTTTTGAAAAAAATAATACCAATTGGCATTTATGTACTATGTATATGTATGTACTCACTGAATCATGATAGACTCATGAAATAGGTACTATTATTATCCCACTTCACAGATGGGGACATTCACAGATTGCTCAATAGCATGCAGCTAGAAATTGGAATTCAAGCCAAGGATTCTGATTGCAGCATCTGTATCAATCACTTTAATATTCTGCTACTTGTTCTCAAAGTGTGTCTTTTTTATCTATGAAAATGTATTTAGGATGTAAAATTTCAAATCCTTGAAGGTTGGAAAATATGATTATTTTATACTCATGATTGATTGATATATTTGCTAGGAATAGAATTCTAAGTTGAACATTATTTTAACTAAGAAACTTGGAGGCCTTGAGGCATTGTCTTTTAGCATCAGTATTTACTTTTAAGAAATAAAATGCCATTTGACTCCAGTGTATAACCTATTGGTATGTAGTTTTTGTAAACTCTTACAGTCTTATTTTTATGTCTAGTATTTTGAACACTGGTGATCATTTCCTTTCAGTTTTTCACTTTGCTGTGTAATTGGTTGCTCTTTCAATCTATAAACTTATGCCTTTGATGCTCAGAAATTTCTTTATTGCTTCTTTGCTAATTTCCTCTTTGTTCCTTTTATGTTTCTTTATAAATATCATGTTAGTCTATGACCTTGGGCATCTCTTTTTCTGATGTTTCTTAATCTCTTTCATGCTGGAGGCTCATTCAAATATCTGGTAGTCCTTGGATGTTTACTTACATTTAGAAGTAAGACTTGATAAAAGTTTACTAGAAGCTCCATAATAATGATGATGGTGTGTACATATGTTAGGAATAACAAAGAATCCCTCCTTGAGCCAAATCTGCTCTGGTAACTGTAAGCCATCTGGCCCTTGACCTTCAGTGTCCATCTTTACCAGGCCCACACAGCCCAGTTTTAGCAATAATCCTGCTAAGTCAGTTTAGGAGGAAACTGTACCCTCAATATCTCATCAAATCTTCCTGCTATAGCCTCCCAGGAGATTCCTGCCTTCAGCAAGAATCCTGTCAGGCTGTTTTAGCTGGAATTCTCCCTTACTCTGATGTTTTCTCTCGGGAATTTTCCATCTACTGACTCGTATTTCTTGACTCTAAACTCCCACTTGTCCAGGTCATATTTGAAATTGACCCCAGTTCTATACTGAGGTATCTGCTCCTCAGTTGTAATAGCATCTGATAAAAATCCACTTTAACTAGAGTTAGACCCCTCCCCAGATTGTTTGATGGAAGTTTTTTGTTGTTACTGTTTGTATGCTTTTCTTAGAAGTTCTTCAGGTTATCTAGAAAGGGACATTCAAGTCTTTCGCCTGTTTAGTCTTCTGGAATCAGTAAAACAAGGCTACAGTAAGAGCTGGCATTTGTACTGGTTAGTGAAATTTTTCCTCTTCAGTTTTCATTGCATACATACCCTTCCTGTATCCATTTCTCCAGACCTGAACCTTGGTTCTCTTCTTGCCCTGGGGGAGGAATCCTTGCCCACTTCTTTGGGTTGGAGGAAGATAACCATAGATCTGACTACTCTGTTGATTTATTTTTGGTTCATGCTCCACCACAGTTTCCAGCTTATCATCTCCATGCATCTTCCAGGATACTTGGTGCTTCTAAATATCACATTCTTTCAGAATACTGTGTAGTGACTGCCTTTCCTCTCATCAGAATCCTCATCTTCATGTTCTTGGGTTTCAGCTATTGTTGATATTCTATTGCTTATTACTCATGCGTTTATCCATTTCTTTCTTTTACATTTTGTTTATGTCTCTTTGTCTCCTTTCACATTCACATTATTCTTATACATTTTAAACACTTCTCTCCTCCTATAGCGTTTCAGAAAGTTAGAAAAGAATATATAAAGGAGCAATACCTTTTTTGAGTGTTGGTTAATGAGATCTAGAGAGAAAGATGAAAGAAATGGATGCTGTTTTGTGTCTCACAAGAATAAAGTAAGGAAAGAAAAAAAATTTAGACAATTCTTTTCTTATTCAAGATCTGTTTCTTTGGTTAGGAAGTTTTAGGATTTAAAAACTCTTGGCCAATTTCATAGCAGAAGTATATTTTCAAATTGAATTGAGGGGAAAGGTTAGAAAGGAGCATCAGTAAGGGAGCCAAGACAGCAGCTTTTCCCTTAGGCTGTTTCAAAAGTCAGAGCAGAGCTAAAAATAGATGTTTGTAATAGCCATTTTTCTGACCACAGGCACATACATGCTTCCTGGTCCCTGTGCTCGCTTAGAGCACCATCTTAGGATATGCAGTGGCTGGGTAGCTCTAAAGAGACTGAGTCACTTCTTTACCCAACCTCAATTTTTTAAAATTCCTCTGGTTTATAACTGGATTTAAAAAAAAAACTGAGACAGAGACCAGGAAAAGCCTTCTGATTCAAGAAAATGAATTAATGATTAATCATGTGTTGAATTCTCCGCCATCTGAAAAATACTCATGAAAAATACTGGGCAAATACGTAAATTAATACATAGTTAATTTTAAACTCTAGAAAAGGAAAGTCTCTACAGACTACAAATTGAAATGCTAAAAAAGAACCTATGGGAAGAACGAACTGACGTTTAGAGACATTAAATGATATCCTCAGCCGAATTTCTCTAGCAGGCTGAATGCTGAGCCCTACACAGACAATGCTGGGGCCACCGGGAAGCTCCTACAGTTACACAGAAGATAACCACACAAACAAGATACCCAGAGTCCCTAAGATAGGTAAAATGATGAAATATCTGTCATGAATTTAGCAAGCTTAAGAATCAAAGGGCTAATCTTGTACCTCAGTGGTAGAGGACTTGCCTAGCATATGTGAGACACTGAATTTGATTCTTAGCACCACATATGAATAAATAAAATAAAGGTCAATCAACAACTAAAAAAAATATAAAAATACTTGTATCACATAAAATATAGATATTGAGTAAATTAAAAAAATTAAAATAAACACTTTTATTATTCTTTAAAAGATAATGGAATGGGAACACTTAAAAAGTCTTTAAAAAAATAAGAACGAGTGTTGGGGCTGGGGTTGTTGCTCAATGGTTAAGTGCTTGCCTTGCATGTGTGAGGCACTGGGTTTGATCCTCAGCATCACATAAAATAAATAAAGATATTGTGTTCATCTATAACTAAAACGTATATTAAAAAAAAGAATAAGTTGTGATGAAACAAGAACAGGGTGTTTTATTGAAATAAAAAGAAAAGATAATTGCAGGCATTGAAAAGAAGACTGAAAATAGCTAAAAACAGTAATGAACTAGAATGACAGTGCAAAGATATAGAATTGGAGAATATGCAGGAGTAGTTAGTAGATCCAGAAAATGCAACATACATATGCTACAAATTTAGAAAGGAGAGCATACAGAGAAAGGTCGACAAACGAGAGATAATGGTTGAGAATTCCCCAGAACATAAGACATAAATCTTCATATTAGGAATAACTCCTGAGTACTGAATAAAATGAGCAAGGACCAAGGGAAGCTAAAATGAGTTTTGAAAGTGGATACTAGACGTAAATATAATTCTTACCCATTTATTTTACCTCATCATCTCATCTTTATTTTTTAACACATGCATCATACTTTTCACAGTATACAGGTAGTACATATAAGTAATTTCTTTTTCTTCTGATAGTGATGCACAGTCAAAGAAGTTTGGAACTCACTGGCATTTATTTCTCAGAAGCTATTTACTAAATAACTCATTGAACACAACCAAAACTCTGATAACTCAATTAATGGTTCTTGCTGATGTCCTGATACATTGACCACAGAGATCTTCAGATTGAAGCTGATATATAAGTGAACCTGGTCAGGGATGCTGTAAGAATAAAATATGGAATAATCATTTCATGACTAGGTTTTTGGAAAGAAGCAGGAGTAGCAACACACATCTATAATCCCAAGTCAAGAGGTAGAGGTAGGAGGATTGAATCTCAAAAATAATTTTGTTAGGAGTTTCTAACATGCTTTTTGGAATTTCTTACTTTCCATTTTTATTCTTCTACTCAAGTCAGTGTGACTAGTATCCTTCCATTTCCACATACACAAAAATGCTCTTTCCATGTCATTAATAAATCCAGATTGGCCAAGTCAATGAACACTTACAATATTCACCTTGCCATTGTTTCACAGAGTTCAGCATATCCTCTTTCTTGAAGAAAACACTTTGTTCTACAAGCTTCTGCCACATGGCACTCTTATGTGTTTCTCCCAAACTTCTTCAGCCACTTTTCTTCAATCCTCTGATAATATCAGATTTTTATATATTGGATTTAGGGTTTCTCTTAGACCCTCTTCTCTTTTCTCTCTAGACAAAAATTTTTGTTCCCACAAGATTAAACTCCACCTATACTCAAGTAGCTCCTGCATTTATATTTCTAGCCAAATTAACCAGCTGAATTCCAGTTGAATTCCAACTGTCCATATACTGTTTCCATTGGATTGTCCTGTAGGTAATGCAAATGCATCCAAATGGCACTTCTGATTGTACCCCATTTTCCTTATCACATTTTAATCTGACTTTTTATTCCCTGGTAACCTGATAAGAGTAAAATGTCAACTCTATCTTTAGGCAGAATGACTTATGATAAAATGATCCTGGATTTCTAAACTGGATCTGGACTAGCAGCAAGTCCATATGCCTGATGTGACCATCCTAATTTGGAGCTTTCTAGAATATGGTGATTCTCATAATCGTGTATGCCCTTTACAGGAGCATGACAAATACTGCCTGGACTAAACAAGCTGCCAGAAAAACTAGCATAAGTGCCCATGTGACCTTGAAGCTCTTTCCAGCTAGTAGAAGTTTTAATATAGTTAGTTCTTCAAGACTATGAGTGGGACAAAGTTGTCAATTATGAGGCACCTGCTTCTTCAGTAGATTTACTTGCATTAAAATTGACTGTTAATGGAAAACGTAAAAATATATTACTAAATTATCACAAATCAATATCTAATGAGTTGTCCCTGTGACAGGAATAGAATATAACTCGGTTCTGACCACACACTGGACTTGTCTACTGCTATGATTTAGGAGTGTAACAAGCTGCTTCATTTTCCCATGTCCACGTAACACTCCTTATGTCACTCCTTATGTGGTAGTAGCTTTTCCCTCTCTGTTTCCATCTCTGGTGTCTTCTCAAACATGTGAAAGATGATCAGAAACTTCTAAAATGCTGTGAAAACAAGACTAAAGTAGAAATATCAGTTTAGGTTAACAAGTGAGACAGTGATGACAAATGCTTCTGTGACCTACTATCTCAAAGAAAGAAACCACCATGGTTTTATAGCACACTTAATAATAGAGGAAAGAAAAAGAAATTTCCAAGTGTATATGAAACAGATTTGCAATGACAAGTGGGGTGTTGCTACTTTAAAACATAAACAATTCTTCTTCCTTTTTTTTTTACATGTTTTTGAGGTATGTGGGATATTTTCTTGCTCTTTAGTAGAATGCAGAAGGAAGGGAGAAAGGAAAGAAAGGAGGAAGGAATTATTTTTGATATTTGTTACACTGTTCTTATAGACTTAATTTAGGATTCTCTTCCCTTCATTCCCAATGCACAACACACTAATGCTCCCCTTTTGGATTTGTTCACTGAGTCAATTTATGAAGTTTGTCTCAATACCTATGTGGAATAGTTTATAGTATTTTATTTCCCATAAGCCAATATAAAGCCAAAATGTATTATATGATTTGATTATTCTTTTTCTAGATGTAATCCAGATTAATTTTTGGTTCTTTTAGAAAATAACAAGCCAATTGTAATAAGACAAAGATAAAACTCTACTGAGAATATTCTGAATGCATTGTCAGATAAAATATTTTAAAAATTAACCTTATATCACATATGGAAGCCAGAGCTTGTTATAAGATCTTTGATCAAAGGCATAAAACATTTAGGCTACAATTGCGACAAGAAAAAAAAGGACAATTCCCTGGATAGTTCCAATAATTTAGAACATTCATAAACAAGAATTTAAGAATTTAAAAAGAATTTAAAAACACTTGTAGAATGGAAACTGTGAGCATTTTGGTGATAACACATGAAATAGTAGAGATTAGCCCTAGAATTTCCATGCTGGCATTTTAAGCACTAACTCTAAAGTTTCATCACTTAAAAAAAAAAAAGTAGATCTGATCATGCACGTATGTTTTCAGATGAGAAGCACATTTGTATTAACTGAACACATCAAAATAAGTCTGTACATCTGAACACCTCTATTCATCCACGTTTTCAGTGGCTTAAGCACAGTTTAACAGGACCCAAGGTGAAGTACAATAATACTTACCTAACACTATTGAAAATTAACAGCATGATCACCAGCAAGGTAGGCACTGGAGTGCTAGAAATAAAAATTTCTGCCTGTGAAAAGTTTACAACAATTAGGAAGACAAAGTACCCACAGAAGTACACTTTAGTGGAGACTGGAAGATCAAGGGCCATGATTTTATATATATATATTTTTAATGATGTTATATATTCTGTTGGAAACCATAGGTTAATGAATTCTTCTGAATTGTAGCTCCTTTTTTCTCTGCCATGCATAGGTAAGTCCTTTGTTATATATGGCCTTAATCTGGTGCAGTTTCTAGGTTATGTATCACAAATGCTATTTTAGTTCACTACTTGTAGGATCTGTATTTATGTATTTAGTCATCCCTTCATCCTTTCACCTCTTTTGTTCCTTAATCCAATTTAGGCACAAAATAGATGTTTAATGAATACTTACCCTTGCTTGATTACGCACTTAATGGAAGTAAGCTTAGAATCAGTTACAAAAGAAAGTTGATGAGAAGAGGTATGAACCTGACAGGTGGATCCACAGCATGGACCAAAGATATTGGCAAAGCATGAAGGTAGATTGGAGCAATCATTGTAAGGGGTTGTCTGTTGGAATGCAGTAGAACATGCTAGGAAGCAGTAGGAGATAAGGCTATCTACCCAAATGGCAGTCTTGATGCCAGGATTATGAAATTTTGGTAATGAACTTACAAATGTGGTATTTTAGGAATACTAGCTTTGATACTGATATGCTGAAGAGACAAGTAGAGTAATGCCACTTCAACATGATCCATACATTTTACTAATATAAATTTACCATTTTCTCAGCATTAGCAAGATTCTATTGGACTTGTAGTATTTATTAATTGCAGCATTAATTTTTAATTAATTTGGTTCCAGTTTGTGTTGATTGATTTTTCACCTCCATTTATAGCAATGGAGTCAAACTGTAGAGCATTTAAGTTATTCTGCCACATTTATGTGTTTTTTATAGCATTTCTGTAATCCTAGAGACTGTTTTTTTTTCCTTTTGTCTAGTCTGAATGCCATTTAAATTTGTAAGAATTAAGACATGATCCTCCTAACCTGTTTAAACACAAATGTGGCGGCAAATGTATTTTTGTCATTTGTTTTTTTAAGCTCTCTTCAGTCTTGAACCTAGGTGAAGACACAAAGAGAAGGGAATATCTAATCAATAACTTTACTATTCTTCTGTTTAGACATTTGAAATAGTAGCTGGCATTTAATGAGAATATTTTCCTTAGAAATAATAGATAAAGAAGAAATTTAAAAACTCAAGTTATACTCTATGGTGAAGTCTTAACAAAAGATTATTTTCATGAAGAAGTAAAGTTATAGAAACCAGTACTTGAAAAATATTATTGTATCCATAGCTTTTCATATAACTTTTATATGAAAAAATCTCATTGGTCCATATGGTATGGGTATGTGCTTTTTTCCATTAGTGCAAACATATTCTAATAAGTCATTATTCCTCTAAATAGAGTAAGAAGACAGTGGGAAAGTGATCTTCCTTAGTTGTCTCACTAAGACACATGATGCCATTTTATTATGGCATTATAACAAAATGCCATAAACAGAGTAGTTTATAAATAACAAACATTATTTCTCACTGTCCTGAAGGCTGAGAAATCTAAGATTAAGGCAACTGGCAGGTTGGGTATCTGAGGAGGTTCTGCTTCCTAGTTCACAGACAGCTGTCTTTTTCTGCATCCTCACACATGGTGGAAGGGGCACTAATTTCACATATAAGGGTCTGCTCGAAGACCTACTCACCTCCTGAAGTCCTCTCCTTCAAACACCCTTCCAGTTGGGAGGAGGTGTCAACATGACAGTAAAATGTATATTGACATATCATACATACATGGCATATAACTTCGCATTTTTGTGGTTGTACATGATGTGGAGTTACACTGGTCATGTATTCATATATGAACATAGCAAAGTTATATCTAATTTGTTCTATTGTTTTTCCTATTCCCATCCTCGCTCCTCTTCATTCCCCTTAGTGTAATCCAATGAACTTCTATTCCCCCTCCCCCCATTATTGTGTGTTAGCATCTGCATATCAGAGAGAACATTCGGCCTTTGGTCTTTTGGAATTGGCTTAGAGTAAAGGAGCATTGCTAAGAGAGTTGATTTTCTATGTTCTCACTACAAATAAATGATAAGTACGTAAGGTAATGCATGTTGATTAGCTTGAGTTAGCCATTTTACAATGTATACATATTCCAGAACATCATGTTGTACACTGTAAGTATGACTTTTTATTTGTCAATTAAAAATAAAGAGAAGAAAAATAAAGAAAATGTAATGGTACTGAGGCTAGAGACAGCTTATGGAAGCTTCAAAAGTGTTTTCTTTTAAGTGCAAATGCTTTTAAATTTCTGGTACTAGCTGGGCTTGCCAGCATTGCTCAAGAAAATCATTAACCATTATTTAAGGAAATATGTCTGCCTACATTGACCTTGAAGTAGGCTATTCGATACTCTTGGATGGGATTGGGGTAAGCTTAACGTTTCATTTGGAGGTCATTTTTAACCGTATTTTTGTTGTTTGTTGTATTTTCTCTGGAGTTTATGGCATACTACCTTAAGAGCAGGTACAAAGGGTCCTTGAAGTAAAGTTTCACATGTGCTAGGGGATCACTGCCTATTTATTTTAGATCTGCTGTAGGTTAAAGCCTTATATCCTCTATTTATAAAGTGTAGATCATTTCAAATGTACTTATTGAATTTGGCAAAGAGCTAACTAGTTTCAAGTTATGTATATAGATTGTTCTTCAATCATCTTCCCTTGACTCTTCCTTAGTGAAAAAGCAGGCATTGCACTTTGGATATCCTGACGGTATAGAACTAAAGAGACCAAAAGTAAGGGGATTCCAACAATTTAACAGAAGACAAGGTCAGGAAAATTCAAAAGATAAAAATGGCAAGGACAGGGTAAATTTGGGAGACAAAATTAGGGCTTTTGGGACTGCCTTGCCATCACACCCCTCCTGGCACCATTATCTTGGGGTTGTTGGTTTTATTTCAATTAGAACAGCACTTCCTTGAGAGGAAAGCAAGACTTGACTGAGAGCATGACAATCAAGTCTCACTGCTTTGTAACCTAACTACCAACAGTCCTCATCTGAGGGTTGGGTAAATATACTGCAAGGGTCAAACAGGCCTTGGGAAGCCTCCAAACCAAGAGGAAAATGATATTTTATCTTATTGCTCAGTGAATCTGTTGATTATATTGTTTAAAGAAAATTGCTGTTTGAAAGCTCTAGAATAAAGTAACAAAAGTGAAAAGAGGAAGCTCATGGAAAGCTGGTTTCTTAGGGTACAGTTTCCCTCCAATGTCTATCATGAGGTGAGTTCATGAGGTCCCTTGCTGATCCCTAAAATTAGAGTTGATACACAATGTGAAATAAAAGGAGTTCAGCTCTACCAGACAAACAATCACACTATTTCTCTTCAGAGGTGTTTCTCAGATGTCCTTGGAAACACAGTGCTTTTCCTCTTTGCATGCATATTTGGGTATACCACCTGTATTATCAGTCATCTAGACCCATTTTTCCTGCCACAGTATGACCCTGTTGACATCAGGGACAGTTCTTGTGCTCACTTTGCAATAATAGGCACTTAAGTATCTATCAAATTTAATTGTAAATAGAATCCTACCATCTCCTTCCTCAAGCAGAGATCTTTTATAAATTCTCCAATGAATCATCATATGGTAAATAATCTCTGTATTTCTAAGATCAAGGAATTCACTGGCTTATAAGACATTGTACATATCTATCTCAGGAGTCAAACAACTAATGAAACAAATGTTCATTTCTATTTTTAACTGACATGTCTTAGGATTCCTTGAGCCTGCATGATCTTCTGAAGAATCTGCTCTAGAGTAAAACCTTTTGTTCAAAATGCACCAAAAGAACATGTTTTCCCCAGATATCATTTATTTAATCTGACATGTGTGCCACAGGAACCTGGCCCTGACTTGTAGGCCACACCCAGACCAGAGATGAAGCTTCAGTGTGGTACTCCAGTGTCTTCTTACTTTGGTATAGAGAGAGCCAAGGTCCCTACTCCAGCCCTGTTAATCAGCTTCCTGTGCCTTGTCCTTTCTTCTGCTCTGTCCCTCCCAGTGCTTATTCTGCAACCCATCACCTCCACTTTCCTCTGCCTACATGTCTTCTCCCTGCTCATCTCTATCTGTGGAATTGCTTGAATGGAGAGAAGTGAGAGTTGACACCTGTAGCTACTCTCCACATACTCTTGGAGGAGGGGAATGTGCCTACTGTCATCAGGGACTTGGGGAACCTGTGTTTAGAAAATGTATCATTTCTTAAATGATAACAATGTAGCATTTATTTAATCAAATATTTTCATGATGTGAGAGTCTTCAGAAATGGAGACCCAAAGACCCAGGGAAAATGGGCCATTTTGATGAAGAATGTGCTGGACCAAGGAGTCTGACCTGGTGGAATGGACTGAGGGGAACCTCACAGGCCTGTCTGTCTGTCTCTCTCTCTCTTCTTCTTTTTTTTTATAAATGTATCATCGATAAGGGGCTTCTATAAAAATGTTTTAATAATTAAAGTTTTCTGGAAAGGTTAAAGTGAAATGGGAAAAGAGTAAATTGGCCTCTCTTTGCTGCTACAGAGAACTGAAGTTAGGTATGTCTTTGGGAGAAACTTCCAGCCTCCTTCTATCAATATTGTCCGTCTTATAAAATATGTGAAAACTGAGAGCTGCTTTCATGCTAGCCACCTTTTCTAACCAATACCCAGGAACTTAATCTTTAAACTATTGATTAAAAAAAAGTTGAATTTTAATAATTAGTCAATTGAAACTTGCTAATTGAACTCCATGCCCTTTATCATGGAGACCTTTGAAAAATGGAATGTAGACACTTGTTTAAACGTAATATAACTGCCACCTGGTTGGAAGCTTTTTTTGTCAAAGATGCTATGAATGTTAATTTCCTGTCAATTCAGACTTGCAAGAAAATCAGGCTGTTTTCTGTTGTCCTCCTATCAGTCTTTTATACAGTGTCTTCCCAGGCCTATCCTTTGTCCTCACTTTCAACAGTCTCCTGCATCATCTTCTTTCTGGAGAAATCAAGCTAAAATGAAGGGCAGCTTTGAAGAGGGAAGAAAGGATAGAGCTCCACAGGACCCAGTCTCTGTCTTTTCTTTCAGTTTGCTTTCAGAGTACCATTTCTCTGTGTAAACACACTTATTATGTTGTTGTTATCTTTCATACTTCTCCAAAGAAAGCCATTGGGAGCTTCTTTAGAATAAAATGATAAAAGTACTCTTTATCAATAACACTTTTCTGAAATGGAAGGTACTAGGCAGTGTCTCCAGTACTTACGCCTTTAAAATACATGGTCCAGCAGTCACTACTGATGTCTGCTTACATTCCCTTGGTACTCCCCATTTCTATTCCTATTAATGACTTTTTAACACAAGGTTATTGGGTTTGGGGGTAGAGGGAGAAGCCTTAACCAATGACCAAAGGAAATTTGCAGACAAATATTGTAGCCTCCTCCATCCCCTGTTACAACAGCTATGAGGCATGTTTTGTATATCCGGGATGTTCCCAATGGGACGGAGCCCAAGTTCTCACAACCTGCTTCTCAGTGCACTTGGCACTGGTTTCTTTCCTGTCTCTATCTCACTTCCCACTCTCCTACTTGTACCCCCGAGATCACTTTCCACATAAGATACTTTCAGTAGAATCTTTGTCTCAAGGTTTGATTTTGGCCTACCCAAATTAAGCTACACACTGAAAGAATGCATCTTAATTTTTTTTGTGGGGGGAGGTATGTGGGATTGAACTCAGGGGCGCTTGACCACTGAGCCACATCCTCAGCCCTATTTTTGTATTTTATTTAGAAACAGGGTCTCACTGAGTTGCTTAGCACCTTGCTATTGGAGAGGCTGGCTTTCAATTTGTGATCCTCCTGCCTCAGCCTCCTGAACCACTGGCATTATAGGCATGCACCGCCACGCCGGGCTAAGAATGCTTCTTTATTTTTGACCATGAAAATGTGCTATGTCACTGATAACAGAAAATCTGTACATAGTTTAGAAAATTGGAAAGTTACTTGGAAGTTTGGCCTGGGCTCTAAGATTTCTGCCTTTTAATCTCAGTACAATCTTTTTAGTCACTCATTTAAGTTTTTTTTTTTTGTTTGCTTGTTTTTTTCTGGAGATCTGATATGAAAGGCATTAGCACAAATGGCTATGCAGATATCAGCTAATGTAATAGGCTTTTCCATTAGAAGAATTGTACTATTGATTCTATTAGAAGATTGTACTGTTGATGAGAATGAGAACACTCATAAAAAGTTAAAGGATAACACAGTACCCAAAAATGTCAAGGAATAAGTGATAAAATTTGATGTAAAATTCAGGACAATACGTACCATAGGATTTTACAGAGGAAAACACCAATATGAAAAACCACCTGGAAAATGTCCTGGGCTAGGGACGCTGATGGGAATAGAGGAGGCTTTCAAGGTATGGAAAGGAGAACTTGGATAGTTGAGTTTGGCTGAAAAGGAGGATTCTTTTAGAGAACACAGAAGTTAAAAACATGTAAATACATTTTTTTCTAGATTTGTTTTGTGTGTGTGTGGTGCTAAGGGTAGAACTCAGGGCCTCTCACACAGTTGGCCTATGCTGTACCACTGAGCTCTACCCATGTTCCTAATTTCAGAAGAATATCAAGCAAAGGTGCTTGGAAAGTGAATATTTCTTTTTCTTCTCTCCCCCCCCCCTTTTTTTAAAAAAATCAAAGTAGTAGCATCCATGCATTTCCTCACTCATCTATTTTTTTCTATTCATTAAGCAACACACTGATTTTGCTCTAGGTAAAGACATAGACTAGTCTTTGTTACCTAATTAAAGAAGATAAAGGAAAAAAGAATGACTACAAATTTGGAAGATCAAGAAATTAAAAAAATAAGAACAGAGGATTAACTTTGGTTTTGGACATATCATGTATTTACTTATTCACTAATTATTTTTGGAAAGATTTAAGGCAGGCCACACTGAACCCAGAAACCATCCTTGTACAGTTTTATAATGTGAGGTCTTATCTGTCTCTGATTCTATCCATTTTCTCAATTACTTTTGGAACACTTAATTGGCACCAATTCCCAAGGGCTTTTTCTAAAAATTATAGCCGTGGCTATTGGCCAGTTTGTGTGAAGTTAGAAGGCACCAGTCAAATAAATCTGCCTGAGCGTGGCCTCAGACCTCTCTTGTTCAAGGGCAGACGACTTTTCATCCTCCACAGCTTGTTGAAGTCAACAGTGTTTCTGATTAGGATCAGTTTGGCAGGTCCCAGGAGCAATGGGGAAAATGTGCTGCTGGTGCCAGTGAAGAGCACCTTGTCAGAAGCATGAATTCCATAAAACCTTTGATGTCTGTTTTGGTCCTGGAGATCTGGGGGAATGAGATCTAAACCGAAGATGTTCCAACTCTTTATGGCCTTTTAAGAGCTCTCAGTTACAGCTGCACCAGGGCCTGAGGACAGGCTTTTCTCTTTATTCTTTCTTTGTCCCCCATAATTTTGTTGTGAGAATGATTGGTGGTATTTGCACTGCTATATTGCATGTCAACCAACAACAGGCAGACTGCTTCTGAATCCGCATTTAATTTATTCACAGCACAGCGTGCAGCCAGATGATGACAGCAAGTTAATGGGCTTTGCCTTAATGAGATAACTGTTTGCCTCCCAGGTTTGGAGGTTTATGCTAGTTTTATTTGTCAGCCCTACCTAAGCAGATGTAAGAAGAAATTGTTATCAGGTCCATTTGCAGAGACAGACAGATGTTATGGCCTTGGCCTCCTACTCTTTCTTTGGGCCATTTCAAGTTCTCCCCTCTAATTTTGGCAATTATATGCAATAGCCTCTGAAGCTCACTCATGTGGGTTAGAAGAAGTGGCTACTCAAACTGCCATATTTCTGCGGAGTTGTATCTTAATTCCACTACACTGCTATCAAACAGGATCTCAAAGTGTACTGGCTCTGTATCACTGGACAACACCCCTGACCCTCATATTTTTCTTCTTCCTTCCTTCTTCCTTTTAAACCAGCAGTATTTAGCACTCTGGAGATAGATAACATGTCATGAAAACTTGATATCTCCCAAAGAAAGAAACATCATCCAGATGCTTGGCCTTAGCTTTTTAAATATTTTAGCCTTGTTTGTTTTTCTCCCAAATAATTTTTTTTCCATTTACTTCAATGATTACTGAATTTTTAACCCCAGCTAATGACCACCTGTTTCCCAGTCTGCCTCTCTGGTAACTTATTAGTGCTTAGCAATGAGAAGAAAAGGGCAATGTCTCTATTAACACAACCAAATTGATTCATAATCAGACATGAACCAGGACCTGGGTAAGAGTTTTACAAGCAATAAAGGTTAATAGAAGCATTTTCCAGTCTAATTTCCAAACCAACCTGCATGAAGTTTTCTGACCTCCACTCCCAGACATAAGAGCTTTGGGGATGGGTGGTATGTGGGTGGAAGTTATTTCTGAACATTAATAGCTTTTTCAACTCTTTAACAATTATTATAGCACCCCTACATGTAGCCTCAGCTAGGTTCAGAATAAAGCAATTATATAGTTAATTTAGCATTTATCTGGAAGATTGGCTTCCAAATTAAAAAGCTTGTTCAGTTGAAACTAACACTTATTCATTCCATGGGGATTTTTACACGGGCTCCATTTGCCAGTATGAAATGCCCAAGTGAAACTCCTTTTCAGTATTGACTCGTTTACTCAGATCACAGCCTAATCAATTTTAGGATGAACAGCCAACTGGATAAAAGCCATGCTTTCCATTACTGGTTAAACCCTTTGCTATGAATGTGATTGGCTAATCCATCCTCCAAAGCCAAGGAGAATTTAGAAGGAACCAAACAATGGTGCTCTCCACCTCCACCTACCAATACACTATTTTCTGATTGTAATTTCACCTACTTTCCTCTCCCTGCACTCACTTTGTGTTAAAGTTTACTTTCTAGAGACTTAATTTCATTGGTCTCTTCCTCAAAGAAAACTCTCATAGTCCATTTCAGAAGGAGAGAGAGTTGAGGAAATCTTTTCCTTGCCAATTTTTAAGCTTTGCTTCCTGGTGAGGAGAGTTGGTGGAATCACTGTTATATTCCCACAGAAAGAGTCTCTGCCCTCTGAAT
Organism: Xerus rutilus; assembly: GCA_028644305.1. Taxonomy (NCBI): domain Eukaryota; kingdom Metazoa; phylum Chordata; class Mammalia; order Rodentia; family Sciuridae; genus Xerus; species Xerus rutilus. The sequence goes on along the minus strand of CM053405.1, from coordinate 30,076,656 downwards.
GCAAACTTTTCTGGCCTGCCTTTGAGGTTTGATATTATGTTTCCTTTGAGTTGGTGGATAAAAGGTATCATCAGAACATCCCAATCAGCATGATACCCATTACGAAAACCAGGATAATCTGACTTATGTGTCCTTCCTTCATGAGAGACCCTGAACACTGTATATAATAAATTGGTACTTGAAAATAATCTGTCATCAGGAATTACTCTCAGAAATGCAATAAGCCAGCTTTGTTATGAATTCAGTCAGCAGGATCCTCAAAGTCACAAATCAAAATTGACCTTCCCCCTTATTGACTGTGCCCAGTACTTTAATATAAATAACAGCTTTCTGCTGAGGACCATGGATTTAGAGTCTCATTAATGGAGAATATTTTTCTAGAGTTGCTTCCAAAGAGAGTTTGTTGTATATTTACCCATTGTTACTATGTTGACAAAAGTGTATCAAATGAGTTTTACCTTTCTTTCAAGAATAGGGACCAATTATTATTTCCCTTCCCCAATTTTTCTTTTTTAAAAAATAGAATATCTCCAAATATTCTTATAATTAATTGCCAAACAAAAACTCATACTAATAGCAATGTGTTTTATAGAGCTTACTATGTACTACCACCATAATAAAAAAAATCCTACCAGATGTTAATAAAGTAACTGTGGCATAGATTTTCTATGACTAATTTGCTTATTTCTTTTTGCTTTGATGCACAAGTAGTTAATGGGTTTCAGTTGACAGTTGCTATTTAAAATGGAATTGGTCATTAGATCATTCATTTTTATTAATATCACTATCTGTAGCTATGGAACTGCTGCTTCAAATGTATCCTCTTTTATTAATTCATGTATTATTAGCTTTCCAGCATGCATTGCAACTTAACTGGTATTATAGGACCTGCATAATTTGTTTAAGTAATGAGAAAAAAATAAGAATTGGCTTCTATTTCAGCAGGAGAAATTTAGTTCAATTATTCTTGCAAAGATGGTGTTACAGCCCAGGTACAAGATACTGGCTGATATTATCTGAGCACTGAATGAGCTTCTCTAACTCACACCAAAGATTGTACTCTGTTTCTCCTGAATTGCTATCATTAGGATTCTTTCTCTTTGATTCTAGCTTTTGCATCTTAAGGCAGAAATTGTTACAGAGATGGTTATATTACCAATACTCATAAGAAAGTTGAGGGAGTTGTGGGAATATGTGTGAAGTAACTTGAACTTGAGGGAGATATCCATGGTTGAAATGCCAGACAAATCACCTCATAAGTGTTCTCTGAGAAATATGGTTGTCACCACAGTTTACCTCTAATCAAGAGTACCAGTTTTGGGATAGACTTAATTAAAGGTACTGACCTAGAAAAGAATAACAAAACCTAAGAAGAAAGTATATTCATAGACTGATTGGCACTTAACTGATTTTCTCATTTAAAGAATGCTTAGAATAACTAAACTAGAAAAACCTCTAGCAGAGTACAACATTTTATCATCAAAATACTTCAGGAAAAGTATCCAGGCAGCATGGTCAAAAGAAAAGCTAAAAGGTATTAAATAATAAACAGATTCTCAGATGGATATGTAACTGTTAGCATAATAACAGGCTGCCCTAGTACTTACACCTGAGTCTGCTCTGTCTGCTTCACCTAGCTTGCCCTCAAATGCTTGTTAAGTAATGATAATTCACCGAGTACAGTGGCACACATCTGTAATCCCAGCAGCTCGACTCAGGAGGCTGAGGCAGAAGGAACTGAGTTCAAAGCCAGCATCAGCAACTTAGCAAGGCCCTAAGCAATCAGCAAGACCCTGCCTCTAAATAAAAAATAAAAAGGGCGAGGAATGTGGCTCCATGGTTAAGTGCCCCTGGGTTCAATATCCAGTTCCACAAAAAAAATAATAATAAAATAATCATTTTGTTTTATGAACATATTTGGAATACCTGTAAAGGGGAGACTCATTCAGATATCCTCCTTCAGCCCAAGCAGCCTTTTGAGCATTCTTGCAAAATGTCAGATCAGTCTTTTTAGCCTCCATTCTGCAGAATAATAATATACATATATTGAGCATTCCTAATTTGAAAATAGGAAGCCCCAAATATATTTAAAATATTGTGTAAAAGGATCTTCAGACTATACATGTACACACATGCACACATAGTGTATGAAATGTAAAATTCATGTTTAGATTTGTATGCATCCCCGAGATATCTCAATACAGTTCTGCATCTTTCTGATGGAACACATTCTGAGAGATTAGTCATTAGACAATTTAATTATGGTGCAAGCATCTTACAGTGTACTTATACAAACCTATATGATGCAAGTCAATCACTCAATATGGCTTTTTGATGCAATCAAGAGATTCAGTAAGCATGAGATGTGTGAGGCTGCTCCTGGCACAATACAGCAGATTGTTTTATAGTGAATTCTTATAAGTAGGAGTACACTCAAAAATAACAACAAAATATAGTATAGTGAATATATAACCTAGTAAAATAATGATGTATCACCATTATCGAGTAATAGGTACTATACATAATTGTATGTGATATACTTCCTTTGGGCTCTCTTATGGATTGATATCTTTCATTTCTTTTTTTTTCCTCTTTTTTATTGTTACATTATAATTGTACACAACAGTGGGATTTATTGTTACATATTCATACACATACATAATATAACGATATAATTTGTTCAATATTATTCCCCAGTATTTCTCCTTTCCCTCCTTTCCTCTCATCTCCTAGTCCCTTTCCTATACTCTGCTGGTCTCCTTTTAAATTTCATGACATCCTGCTACATTGTTTTTCATTTTTTGTCTCTAACTTTCACATGAGAGAAAACATATGACCCTTGACTTGCTGGATTTGACTTATTTTCCTTAATATAATGCTCTCAAGTTCCATCCATTTTCTTGCAAATGACATAATTTCATTCTTCTTTATGGCTGACTAACACTTCATGTATACATAATTTACATTTTCTTTATCTATTTATCTGTTGGTGGATATACAAGATGGTTTCCTAATTTGCTCTTGTGTTGCTATAAACATGGCTTTGCTTGTGCTGCTATAGTGTGCTGATTTTAATTCTTTAGGATAAATCCTGAGGAGTGTGATCTAGCTGGATCATATAGTAGCTCCATTCCTAGTCTTTAGAGTAACCTCCATATTGATATCCATACTGTAAACTAGTTTACAATTTCACCAATAGTGTGAAAGTGCCCCCCAACATCCTCTTCAACATTTAGTATTGGATGTATTTTTGATGGTTGCCATTCTAACTGAAGTGAGATGAAATTTCAGTGTAGTTTTGATTTGCATTTCCCTGATTGCTAAAGATTTTTAACTTTTTTTCATGTATTTTTTGGCCATTTATTTATGTTCTTTTGAGAAGTGTCTGTTCATTTGCTCATTTATTGATTGGGCTATTTGGTTTTATTGGCGTTAGTTTTTTGAGTTCTTTTTATATTCTGAATATTAACCTGTTGTTAGAAGAGTAGATAACAAAGATCTTCTCCTGGTCTGTAGGTTCTTTCTTCATATTCTTAACTGGTCTTTTTCTGAGCAAAATCTTTTTAATTTGATGTCATCCCATTTATTAATTCTTGGTATCATATACTAAGCTTTACAATTCCTATTGAGGAAGTTGCTGCCTGTGCCTAGATGTTGGAGTGTTGATCATATGTTTTCTTCAAGTAGTTACAAAGTTTCTGATCTAATTTCTAGGTCTTTGCCCCATTATGAGTTGACTTGTGCAGGGTGGGAGATAGGGATCTAGTTTCATTCTGCTACATATGGATACCCGTTTTCTCATGTACGTGCTATACTTTCATATGACCAGAAACACAGCAGGGTTTGTATACAACAGCATCACCACAAACATTTAAGTAATGCACTGGGATGTAATGTTTCATCAGCTATGACATCACTAAGCAAAAGGAAGTTTTCCAATACCTTATAATCTGATGGGATCACCATCATTTATGTAGGTCTGTTGTTGGCTGAAATGTTGTTATCCAGTAAAAGATTGTATGTATATGCTTATATTCTAAACTCTAAAATAATCTGAATTTTGAAACACTTCTGGTTCCAAGCATTTCAGAGAAGGTATACTCAACTCATTTTACACACACACACACACACACACACACACACACACAATATGTGATTATGATTGTTATATATTATACATAAATATACATATATGTGGACAGATATCACTGTGTGAGGATTCCCTGTATCTTCTCCTTCTCCTGTTTCTTCTCACATATGATATAGAGCACTCTGTATGTACAGTCTTTATTTTTGTGACTTGTATAGTTTGAAGGAAAGAGAGGGAGAAGGACTAAAACAAACCATAACAAGTTGATTAAATCATGTCAAAAATAGGACAGAAGGGAAGAAAGCACAAGAAAGACAAGAATAACACAAATAGGCTTGATTTGAGGTTTTTGGGTAAGAAAAAGGAATGTAGGGACAGCTAATGACATTAAGGAGAAAAGAGTCTATAAAAGTTTCACCTGTATGGTGAATGAAACTCCCCTGAGACATTGTTTTGCCACCACCACGAAATTTTTCAGCCTTGTTAGCTTAATTACTTTAAATAATTAAAATAATTATTTAATTATAATTATTTCCAACATCCCACTTTGGGTATTGGAAAAGTGTTGCTTCTCAGTGTGACTCTCGTGCTCAGGCAAGCCACAGAACACCTCAATATGTGGTTTACACCTTCATTGTCTCATTTAATCCTCAGAATGCCCTTTTTATGTTTATTTTTTTCTCCTATTTTACAGGTGATGGAATTGTGGCTTAGAAATGTACTGATTTGGGCAGGTTGGCAGTAAGCTGGTCCTAATGTATATTTATTGTCATTTTAATGTGTCATGATATAATAAAAGTATTTGGATGTATCAATAATACCAGAGCATACGAAAGAACTTCATTGTCACTAGAAACTGTCTAAAAAACTTGGAAAACTGTAGAATATTTTCCAGTAAGCCATATAGCATGCCTACTCTTTACCTTCTCTGCCGATTAATACCTGTCTTGGTTGTTTATTCATTATTACTTATCAGAGTTAAGAAATTCACTTTATCATGGCATATCAAAGGCTTGATCATCTTAATAGTAATTATTATTATTCTGTATACAAAATGGATTAAATTTAAACATATCCATCTAAACAATAGTCTAAACTTTTACCCATCTGCATAATATTGTTTTATGGACATCAACAACTGAGTTGACTTAGGGAAAAATATAAAATTGTCTGCTACTCATAATGTAAATTTTACTTTTATAAACACAGGAAGAGTTTTAGAACATAATAAATTAATCCCAGATATTGAGACCTCTACAAAAATTAGACTGCATATAAACTTATTTTTCCTGATTATTTAGTAGGGATACTCTTAAGTTTTTGTATTTACAGTACAGTCCATATTGTTATTTTCGTTGTACAGGCAGGGAACATGAGAAATGCAAGGAGGTAAGATATTCTCTTCATGTTCACTTGGCAGAATTGAGATTATCTCCAAGAGTGCCTGGACCTCTCCAATAGGTCTTATGTAAGATATACAGAGAGAGACAAAAGAATCAAGAAAAAAAACTTAAAAGTACATGATGGTGTCCAGAATATGTAAATCTATATGGAGATATGATAGTACATGCGGAGAAATGGAGATGCTCTGGAGACATCTCTTGGCTCTATAAAGTGCTCTGTCCTAGAAAGACGCTTCTCCAGGAGAATGCTTAGAGAAGCTGGCCCCAGTGAGGAACTTCTCTTGGCCATAAAAACAGAAACTACCTGACTTCCCAGGAGAATGAGGAGGGGATGAAAATCTGAGCAGAATGGATGTGTCCCGATGCATTTGTTTTCTTCCCCATGAGAACTGATGAGCTTGCAAACCAGCAGAGAGGATGCCTTCTCCGTACTGGAGTTGCATCACATTTAGAATTAATAGTTCATGAGTGACTTTTCTACACACATCCTCCTCTGTGACTTGGCTAGTGCTATTCTTTTTTGTCAGGTATACACTCCCCTTTCACTACACATCTCTTCAAGACCTTTTTATTTTTTGAGGTTTGTTATCTTTTCAGTATCAAAAAACCAATTAAAAACTCAAACAAAAACTATATGAGTGAATGGATGGGTGGATGGATAGATGGACAAATGAACAAATGGGCAGAATTTAGTGGCAAGAGGTTGAGATCTATAGAACTAGGCATCTCTGATTCTGTGGGCCTAGAGTATCACTCCAATAGTCTGTTTTTGTCTCTGCATCTCTGTTTTCTTTGACATTCAAGGCACGTCAAAGAAAGCACCTTGAAAGTACTTTCAAGGTACGTCAAACAGGTAACTGTTAGGTAACCTATGCTCATGCTATCCCGTAAAAGAAATATAGAAATAGGTAAGAAAATCATGAGGGATGTAGCTCAGTGGTATCATACTTACTTAACATGATAATACCCTAGGTTCAATTTCTATTATCACAAACAAAAACAAGCAGCAAAACAAAACAGAAGAACCATAGAATGAGGGCCTAGGCATGGGACCTTGGGATGACCACATAGGTACAAATCCTAGAACTCTTCAGAACTTCTGATTCACCCTATGGGTAGGGATAAAAGACTCAAGAGAACTGTAAAGAGGTCAACCAGAGACCTGGGACACATGAGCTCAAAGTCCACCCAGATGGCACTGCCAGTCAGACCCAGTGGGTCCCAGACACAAGAGGGATTTAAGGGACATATTTTGAAGTGTAGGGTCTTCTGAGGCATTTAGCTAGAGTCAGTGGACCTGAGTACTTCAAACTATTGGCTTTTTCCTCAATCAGTTTTCTCTGAGAGTTTACACCTTTGGCTTCTACATATCTTCCCAGTCTATCTAAAAGGGAAGAACCTCTCTTCCTCAGTCTTTGTCCTAAAAATTCTGGGGAACATCTTGTGTGTCTTAAGTCATGTGTTTACTTCTTAGAATAATCGAAGTAGTCAGAGGTAAGTTATTCTTTGGTCCAGCTTGGGTCCTTTCATGTACTTGTGGGGTGGCTGGGGAAAAGAGTAAAAGGTTTACCATGAGATATGAGCAATTTCTAACAATGAATAAATGGACATTATCAGAAAAAGGATACAAATCAGAATCAGAGTCATAATGGCTCACATATTGAAAGCACTTCTTATATACCATACTGCTCTCTATGAACTTAAGTATGGAATCATTACAATACTATTTCCTCTGTTTTATAGATTAGAAACCTGAGGCATGAGATGTGATATAACCTGCTCAAGGCTGTATAGTTGACAAGTAAGAGATGAACTAAGATCTGAACCCAGGTGGTCTGGCCTCTGATCCAGAGACTCACTCACTATTCTCCACTATTCCCTATAGATGGCCATCATACACTCCAAGCCCAGGCCCCAGAAGTCTAGAAATTCTTCCCCTTCTATCCTTGAACCAAGTGATTATTTTCCACTTCTTAAAACTCACAGTCACTGAATTCAACTCAATAATGTTACTAGCACTTTTCACTTTTTATTCTCCATTTTCTTCCTGCCCAATTAGTCTGAGTGAGTATCTGAAGAGAGATCATGTTATATAGTTCTTTTGTGTCTCTGGGAGAATCTAGTACTTGACAAATGTCTAATTAACAAATCAATAGAATCATGAGATACTGATGCCTTAGTCTTTAATCCATAGAAGATTGACAATTTAAGTTTCACTACATATAACAGAAAAAAATCCAAATAATAGTAGATTAAATAAGATATATATATATATTTTTTCTGTCACCTAAAGTCATGTGGAAGAAGTTAGTCTGAGGCTGAAATGGTAGTTCTATGTTGTCTTCAGGGACCCTGGCTCTTATCTGTGTTTTGCCAACGTTAGCACACAGGAACCACCCTCAAGGACATCTCCTGACCAAATATTATACCTGCAGTCCCGACAGCAGTGAGTAGGACAGGCACTCTTCAATGGAAAAACTCCTTTGAAAGAGATTTCCTAAAAGCCTCCAAACATTGTTTAGCTCACATCTCATTGTATGAAATTTTTCACATGGCTATAGTTAGCTGCAGTGTGATTTAGCATGTTAATGTACCTACCAAAGCACCAAGGTTCTAGTGCTAGGTCAGAAGAGGGAAACAGGTAGTAGGCAAATTGTAAGCTTAGCCACAGAGAGGAATGAAAGTCTGTTGATTTCTCCTTAGCAGCATTTCATGTTTTTGTGGACAAATTTTCATTCACAATTCATGTAAGAAATTAAAATGTGCTCTGGTGGTTTACAAGAGAAGCAGAATACCTGGAGAGCAGTCTGGTCTCCTTTCTATAGAAATAGAATGTCAGAAAATATCCCTGAGTGCCACTGTAAATCACCAGCAGTGCCAAGGGGCTTTCCTGCACTAAAACAAACAAGCAAACAACCTTGAAATTAACCTTGATAAATGTATTTTGATAGTAAGGGAAATTAACATGTATAAAGCTCTGCTTTTTTGGAACTATTTTCTAAGGAGAGAAACATTTGATTAATCACTTAGTTTTTTATATATATATTCAGATTTTAGTTGCTCTAGATAGCTTGTGAAGTCCCTTGTCTAACCACAGGGTCAATGCTAAATCAATTTCAAAGGAGACTGCCTAGGTTAACAACCTTGGAGATCTCTAGTGGAAATACTTTCACATGTGTCAACATGCTTCTTTTATTGCCTTTCCATCATTAAATAAGGTACATCGGACTACTGAAATAAGAAACCCAACAATACTTAAAAGTGAGTGATGTAATTTCCGTCTCACATAACAATCTGACATGAGTGTCCTAAGTTGTGGCAGCTCTGCACCACATAGATATTCAGAGACTCAGTCACAATTTCTGTAGTGGTTATCTTTCTAGCCAACTCAAGGCAGAACAAACAAAGGCCCAGGACTAGGGATTTCTTCTCATAACAGTGAAGATGACATTGCACACATTCCTGTCCTCACATGATAGGCACTACACATGGTTGAAAGTGACAGTTGGAAGTGTACTACAGCCTCTATCCAGGAAAAAGAAAAATTGAATTTTGGTCAACAGTTCCTGTATTTATCACACATTGATGGACAGTAGTTAGTCTCCCTTCTACTCTTTGCACCTCACAATCCAGTCTCCACCAAAGCAAAGAGGGCATTTGAAAAGGTAAATTAGATCACACCACCCTTCTGATCCAAGCTGTCTGATGGCTGCTGCTAATGCTTGACTCAAGTCTAAACTTTTGCCCTGTCAACCAGACATGACGTCTCTTGGGCCTAAGACTCTTCTTCATCCTCTCCGCTCTTGCACCAGTTGGGTTTGGCTACATCGGCTTTTTTATATCTCTTGAACTTGCCAAGCTCTTTTCTATTTCAAGGCATATGAGTTTGCTGTGCTATAGATATGGAACAGAGCAGCCAGGCGTGGTGGTGCACACCTGTAATTCTAGCACTTTGGGAGAGTGAGGCAGGAGAATTGCGAGTACAAAGCCAGCCTCAGCAACTGTGAGGCACTAAGCAACTCAGTGAGACCCTGTCTCTACATAAAACACAAAATAGGGCTGAGGATGTGGCTCAGTGGTCGAGTGCCCCTGAGTTCAATCCTGGTATCCAAAAATAAAATAAAAAAGATATGGAAGGGAGCATCCTGAGATGCTCATACTCAGGGTTCTTTTTCTGCATTCCACTTGCTCCTCAAATGTCATCTCTGTATAAAGATCTTCTCCATTTTCCCCTACTACTAGTTACTATCACAAGGCTTTGTCATCATAGTCTTCTTCAATAGTTAAGATTATCTGAAATAGCCTTCTTTTATGAGATTACTCATGTGCAGTAATTGCAGTGTTTACCGGCTCAGTGTTCAGCACTACTTGTTTGAATGAAAAATCACTGTGGTCAGAGTCTCCATATGACTGGCTCATTGCTTTACCCAAATCCATATTCCTTGCAGGTCTGATAATTCAAGAATTCCATATTTCTATTAGTTTCATGTTTAGTGGCTTATTACTGTATTTAGAGTATAAGATTTCCAAAGACAGGGGTGATGTTTTCTATTTTAATTGACTCTTTAAATTCCCACAAAGGCAAGCTTACAGAACGAAAGATAAAGAGGAAGAAATAAAATATTTTAAGTGAAAATAGACCAAAAAGGTATAACATTTCAGTCAGAAGTTTAAATTTTATATCATCTTCTGAGATTCTGAGAACAGGCTAACCCATGTGATGCTAAAGTAAAAGAACTTTCAGGAATAATTAAGAGGACACTTTCTTCCAAATTCATACTTTCCCTTGGCTATGCTAACTATGTACAGAATACATGGAATGTCATAACCAAAGTTTAATTGAATTCATAGATGAATTATTTTGATTTTCATTTTTTCAAGTTTGCTTTTGAAAAATCTATTCTTAAGTAGGTTTTTTATCTTTCATCCAATATCCCGTGGACATGTGAAGTAGTTTTCTGTTTTTTGAAAGCTCTGGATTTGGCCCCCTACATTCTCTTGCTATGCACCTGCTAAGTGCTTAATAAGTGCTGGTTTTGTAAAATTATGGCTACTTATCATGGTGGGTAGTGTTGGAGGGCTTCAACTATTGGAATTTCTTAGTAGAATCCTGGCTGATGCCATTACAAAAAGGTGTTTAATAAGAACTTTTCAACCAACTCAGTAATAGTAACAACTAACATTTATTGAATGAATTAAGTAGCAAGCTCTGAACTAATCTTTTGTATGTAACTTCACTGTTTCAATTCTCTGCTTGGAGAGGAGGCAATGAAGGCTTAGAGACATTAAGTAAGTTGCAAAAGCTCACACAACTTATGAAAGGTGAAAACAGGAGCTAAACCCAACTTGATTCCGTTTTCTTAAGCAGTAATGCATTGCTTTGTATTAGTGATTATTCAAATGGATGTTGTTTAGTGATACATATCTTAGGAAACATTCTACTTGATAATCATTGAGGTATCTTTCTTGATTGGCATTTATGATTCTAACCAGGTTTGAAATTCAGTCATTCAATCAGAAGTTTTGCCTCATGAATCCAAAGGGATGTAGCCAATATATCCTATCTTATACAAGCTTTGTGAATATCAGTACAATCTCAACTACTCTTTTAACATTTTCCTTTTTCTCAGAAGACATACCAGGACCCTCTCAGTCCAATCACTGTGTTACGATTGGGTGGAATCCACAGAGCAAGCCGGGCTAGGCTGTCAAGTGTAGAGACACTATCTGGCAGGTGGCATATAGAGACTTTAAAAGCCATGAGGCCACAAAAGGGTTCTGTGTGGTATGATACTGAATAGTGGGCCCGGCTTCTTCATAGCAGAAAGGTTTCCTTTTTATGCTAAATTCTGATAAAAGTCTCAGCATCCTTAGTCTCCATAAATCTAATTTTTCAAACTCTATCCAGTAAGGGTCCCCTAAGAATATTTAGTAGAGAGTTCATTATAATAACCAAAGCTTGGAAGGCAATATTCATCAATATGGAATAAGTTATATAAATTGTGGTACTAACCATATGGTGGCATCCACCATCTTCATAAAAATGATCAGAGTTGTACATTTATTGAATTGTAGCAATACCCAGGGCATATAAAAAGTAATAAATGTAGATTACAATTAATATACTAAGTATATCATTTAATACCACATAAAATCATACGTACATTCTCTGTAATGTTGGCACATGTAGATGTGAACAAAAATAGCTAGAATCCTATATGCCAAAATACCAATAGATAAGTTCTTTGAATGTTGGCATTTTATATAATTTTTAAATTTTCTTCTTATACTTTTTACACTACTGAACAATTTTTATGAATGTGAGTAGTTCTAAAATTAAGAAGGAAAAGTCATGATATTAGGTTCACTTTGTAAAATGAAACATTAGATTCATTTCCTTCCTTGTCTATCAGTTACAATCCCACTTTATTTTTTGCTACTCCATAATGTATACTAACATCAAGTCCATGCACAGGAGGGAGCCCTTTGGAGACAAACCCTCCATCCCCTTTGCATAAGGTTTACGTTTACCCACATCCTTATTAATCTGTCTCTTCTCTCCACTGTATTATCTCTATCCCTGAAATTTCTGTCCATATTTTAAGATCCATTCCAAGTTTCTCCCTGGATAACTCAGACTCTTGATATTCTGGAAACCATCCCACCAGCCATGTTTTTATTCTGCCTCTTCAAGATTTCCTATCACAGGGTTGGATGCAAGGTCTTTGTGCTCATTGTGCCCTACACAAAGGCAAGCAACTGAAAGAATGGGTGGCTAATAAAATCTGGGCTTCAGTCTGTTCAACCAGCTCAGCTCCCTGACTTCCTTCCTAAGCCAGACCCTCCTGTTTTTAGCTATCTATGGTCCCAGTTGCAATGATTCGTTGTTAATGCTCATCTTCGCATTATCTACTAAGAAGAGGGAGCAGGTCTTTGTTTGATCACTATTCTAATCCCAGCTCTTAGTACAGTGCCTAGCACCTTCAAGTTACTAAACAAGTATTCACTGAGTCAATTAATAAATGAGTGGAGGTCAACTGAATTGCCACAAATCACACACAACTCAAACCCAGCATGCTTTTGAAATAGGGCAACTTGAGTAGAAGCCAGTGGCAAATGGAAACAAGCAAAGATATGTGCAAGAATCACAAGGCTTTACTGCTTTTCTCATGTGCTCCTGGGATCTTCATCAGCTGCTGACTGCGTGTCTCCTGCAGTTTCTCTTTGTAGTGAATTAAGAATGAATAACCCTAGCTCTGCTGCTAACCCATGTTTGCAGCCCATGTGCCACAACTGCTGAAATGCTCCATCCTTGGCTCCTATCAGATCTTATTACATCAGAGCTGCACAAGTCACCCATTCTCTTCTCTTCCCATCCCTAGGCTTTTGATGGAAGGATATGCAGGAGGAATCATCTCAATAGAAGAGTCACTTTTTGTTTCTGTTTCTGTGCATTTAAAAAATTGATTTGCAAAATTATAATACATTTCTTGATATTGCAGCAATTTTCTCTCCCTACTGTGAAGGTGCTGATTAGATCAGCTGATGTGAGAAAGGCTGGATTCAGGCCACTTTAATCATTCTTTGGATGAACATTTTATTTCCTGATTTCTACTGTCATCTTTGTGAGTCAGTAACAGAAGAAATACTTCAACACCAAGAGCTCAGGTCTTGTTTCTCCTGTGCCAGGGCAAACATGGAAAAATCTATAAAATTGCTCTCAGAGGTTACTGAGAAATTAATCTGACTGCTTCTATCTTGAGACCAGCAGAAGAGGTTTTAGGCAATAACTGAGTGGAATGCCTTATAATAAAGAGGTTTGGGGAACCAATGTCAGTGGTTATCTGGCTTTTTCTTCAGCGGGACTTAGGTACCTAATGGGTAGAAAAAAGAGGCAAGAAGGAAGGACAGTAGTATCATTTAATGTATACTGACCACATTCCACATCATGAGCATTGGGAAATTACTATCAAATAATCCCCACATAAGGAATGAGGTTAGTGTGATAATTTTCACTTAGGATTGAGCTCTAAGGTTCTTAGAAGCTCACATTTGCCCAAGGTAACCTTGTAGGTAAATAGCAGAGTCCAAATTCTTGTCCTGGTCTGAATCTGACCAAGGAGTGGTCACAAAGGCAAGGGAAGAAACCAGTGCCCTGCCCATAACTTCTAAGCTCCTCCTTCATGTAGTGAAAAAAACTAGGCTCTGCACAGACTGATCCTACAGAGCTCTGGGTGCATTATTCTGACCTTAGTATCAGCCGCAGCTCGCTGCTTTGGGACCTTGAAAATAAGATCAAGTTCCTTGTGATGTAAAAAAATAGTCTGGGCTGAAAGAAAGCTATAGGTAAGCCAGGTGAGACATGGACTGAGGAGGCAGCCCCTTTAGTCCTTCCACAGAAGAAACAATGCTCAGCTAATTCAATCTGCAAAGAGGTCAGTTCAATGAAAATATCAAGAAAACCAGTAAAGCTTGTCTATTTATTTGAGGCAAAATAATGTATTGACATTTTTTCTTTCTATTACTTGTGTTATATTTTAGTTGCATTATTATAAATAATGCAACTAAATAATAATCTGTTGCATTAAAACAGATTCTTCTGGCTCCCATTTATTTACTCAGTAAATATCTATTATGCACTATGGTTGCACTGGGTGCTAAGGCATCACAAACATGCTCCTTTCCCTCTTGGAACTTGCTCTCTTACTTGCTTTTCTCTAGCAAACTGTACTTTGAAAAAGACAGCTTTAAAATTGTAAAAATTTTGAAATTTTGAATTTTGAAAAACAGCATGCAATTCATTACCAAAAATATTTTGGGCCCTGTGAAATAAATACGGTATAAGCAACCTTAACTTAATATGTGTTCCCACTTCGTACCCCTCCCTTTCTCTTTCATTGCCTTCTTTCTTTCCTCTATCTTTTGAATAAACCCATATTGGACATCAGAGAAAAGAGTGGTAGCCAAAGAAATGAAAGTTTTTCAGCTTTAATAAACTTACCAGAATTTCTCGGTTGGCATATTAGAAGGAAGTTCCTGTACTTACAGTTCAAGTAGAGAATTGCAATTTCTACATTAAAATGTGTTCTATTTTGAATTTTATAGCAGTGCTTCAGGATAGAGGGCTTCTGAGATGTCTGATTCTGATTTGGATTATGAAGTTAGTTAAACAATTTCACACCATACAAAGGTCAAAAAACAGGGACTTGTCCACTCACAAGCTGGGTACCTTGTGAGTGGACACTAGGTAGTTGGAAAAGACTCTTGTCTCCCACCTCTGCTGAATTGGCTGTCTGTTCCAGGCTTCACCGCCCTCTGCCTAGCTTTTCCTGCCCTGGGATCTTCCATACACAATAAACCTCCTGGACCAGCTGTGTGGGAGTGGCCTGAAGCCATGTGTAAACACAACACCTTTGCCCTCTTGCTTTTCTAAAAATGGCGTCACCTGAATTCTGAAATTAACTGCTTTTTATTTTCAAATGCCTTATTTTTGCTAGAGATTTTTAAGGAGTGACTCACCAAGACAGATTTGGCCAGTGAAACTTCTCCCCATGGGTATTAAGGTAAAATTCCCCACATTTATTCTGAAAACAGTCAAAAAGGGTGAAGACTTTTCTGATATCTTTCTTTTTAAACAAAGACCCAAAAGATACAATGTATGGACAGGAAGACATCCATCATCTATATAATATTTTCCTTTGCAGTTCATGTTTTATGATTTCTGGAACTTCTCTATGAAATGATCATTTTTTGGCCTGAAAATTTAGGATGAATTCATCCTGAAAATGACTATGTTATATGAATAAATCTGGAAGCTAGTAACAAAAGTCACCACTAAGTAAGGTATAAGAATTTTAAAGTCTAAATATCAAGAATTTTGAATATTCAGTGTGTTTTCCACTTTTGCAAATTCTTAGCATAACCTTTAATGGATACTCAGGCGAGTGTGCATAAATAACTCCTTTGTTTCTATTTAAACCGGAGAATAAGCTGTCATTTCAACCCATAGTCATTTTTTGCTAAATAAAAATTCAGTAAGAACCCCAAATCTAGTGCTTGGAATTTAAAACATCATCACTGAGTGATGGAGTCTCTACATAGATAGAGATGGATGATTTCAGCCCAGGACTGCCAGGTCAATCTTGCCCATGTTATAATGAGCTTCTTCGTAGACAATTTGTTTCTCACATGCTTCCAAGTGAAGACACTTTGGTCAAATGCCCCTTTGTGGACAGCCAATTGGTCAGCTCCAAGCTGGGGGAAATCACTCCTGGATCCGATGTGGACAAACAGCAGATGGAAATGACTTGACTGGCTGTGGTACAGAGGCTTGAGGTGCCAAATTTTCCTCTTTCATTTTAACTTGTGTGTCTAT
Source organism: Xerus rutilus (assembly GCA_028644305.1). NCBI lineage: Eukaryota > Metazoa > Chordata > Mammalia > Rodentia > Sciuridae > Xerus > Xerus rutilus. The sequence continues at coordinate 30,060,788 of CM053405.1, read as the reverse complement.
TTTATACTTGGAAATAAGATTTTAAGGATGATTTTATAATTTAAGTATTTAATTTTTCCCAAAAAGCTTTTGGACAGTTTATATTCTCAAATTGTGGCAGTCCCAAGTATTACACTATCCCCCTTGAGGGTGTCCAGGAGAGAAGCCAGGGAAGGAAGAAATGAGTGATTTCCTTGGACACTCAGCACACATCCAATGAAGGAATCTTCTTGCTGTCTCTGTAAGTCAATTTGAACAGTAACATGTGGAAACCTATGTACACTGTGAAGCTTTGGGTCTTTCCTAAACTTCCTCTGCAGCTCTAAGCCAGGATAGCAGAAGATGTGCAACTGTAGCTCTTTTCTATAAATTAGTTAGTGTTATTTTCATATTTAACCTTTGAAAACTATAGACAGTCCAATTCTTGATGATTTTACTACATTGGCTTTATGACCTAATCCTACCAGAGTTCTAGTCAACTATTTAATTCCGTTTAATTCAGCGAATGTTTCTTGAGTTTATTCTTCTCTTATGGAAAGCAAATTAATTAAGTATATTATTTACTTTATTTACACCTGGTTAACATAGCATTTGCTATACGCAAGAAATTATTAAACAGACTTTGCAAATATTGCTCATTGAACTCATAAGAATTCCGTTAAGTAAGTACTATTAGTATTACTATAAGTAAGGCAACAAATGCACAGAAACATTAATCAATTTGCCCAAGTTTGCACAGCCAGCATGTGGCAAAGCTAGAATTCCAATTCATATAGCGTAACTCTAGAGTTGACCCTTTTGTTTTAGATCACTGGAAAAATGCCTTATCATCTTGGCATTAAACCTCCTTTGTGACATTTGCTTTCTTCTTTTTGTTCAAGAGCATTTATTTCCAAAGCACCCACATGATAAATTTTTAAAAATTTTTAAACTTTTTTATCATCATTTGTTTATTTGTTTGTAATAGCATATACAATTTCTATCAAGTATTTGCTTTATGTAGAAAAATGTCCTAACATTTATGAGTTGGAATATGGAGGATGAGGGGATTAATTTAAAAGATTGAACATTTCTGCAAAAACAGATTAGACTAGGTTGGAGACATTGGTGCAAGACAAATTAGTTTACAGTGTTACCATAACACAATATCACAGAAATCCCAGCTTTCTCTTCTTATAAGAGCACTAGTCATATTGGATTAGGATCCATCCAAAAGACTTCATTTTAACTTAACCACCTCTTTCAAGGCCTTATTTTCAAATATAAACACATTCTGAGGAACTGGAGCTTAGGGGCTTCAACATATGAAGTCCAGGACACATGATTTAGCACATAATGAACACCCAGGGATGATGGTTTTAATACATGTATTTTTAAATAAATGTCTGAGCCAATGGAAAAGATAAATTCCTGTGTGCCAGAGGCAGAAAGTGATCTGAAAGCCTGAGAAACTGGCTTCCATTTAGGCCATGACACCTTGAGGTACAAAGTGTGAGCAGAAGGACAAAGCTTAGGTCTTCATGTCTTCACAAGGATGGAGGACAAGTCAGCTCCCACAGAAGGAGGAAAATAGGGGCACAGATCCCTGACTAAAGATGGGGACCTTGAAGGACTGCTACCTTAAGAAAAGGCGGACTAAATATATTCTTCATCTGGTTTGGAAAAGCAAGATGTTTGTTTGCATCTGGCTTTGAACAGACTTTTAAAAATCTTTTCCATGTTCCTTCAGTGTTGTTGAAGCTTAAATGTATTCTTTCTAAATGGTGCTTCAAACCCTAGGCTGGCAGATTAGCATAAATGTTCCCATGTGGATGACACTGCTAGGGCGAATGGATGAGTAAATGCCAAACCATTTGGGAATGACACTTCAACAACCCAGACTACCTTAGGAAAGTGGGTCTAGATTCCCTTAGGAAAATCAATGCTTGCTTAAAATAACTTCCAAACAAAAAGTTTCAAAACACACATGCATGTTTGGGGCTCATTGGTATAGCGCTTGCCTCGCACATGTGAGGCATTGGATTTGATCCTCAGCACCACATAAAAATAAACATATAAAGAAGATATTGTGCCCATTTGAAACTAAAAAAAATTATTTAAACAGGTATGGAAATGGTCTGTCATGATTATGAGACAGCAAGCACTTGTAAGTAGGATTAGCAACCACAAAATTTCAGTTAATAGACAAATAATCTGAAAGAGACATTCTCTCATAAACACACACACACTCTCTCTCACACACACACACTCACTCACACACATGACCATTGAGACATGTTTTATTTTGAGTCAGGATCTCCTTAAGTTGCTTAGGACCTCTCTAAGTTGCTGAGGCTGGCTTTGAACTTGTGATCCTCCTGCCTTAGCTTCCCGAGCCACTGGGCTGGACCAAGTATCTTTAACACACACTTCATTAAAGAAGATAGACACATGGCAAACATGGGAAAATGCTCCACATTACAGGGGGAAAGTTATATAAAACAACAATGAAAAGGCAACATTCATTATATATGGACACAATATCTTTATTTTGTTTATTTGTTTTTATTTGGTGCTGAGGATGGAACCCAGTGCCTCACACATGCGAGGCAAGCACTCTGCCACCGAGCCACAACCTCAGTCCAATATTCACCTATTTTATATAGCCAAAAATCCAGAACATTGCTAGCACCAAGTGCTGGAAAGGATGTGGAGAAAAAAGGATCCCTCATGAATTGTTGTTGGAAATTCAAAATAGTACAGCTGCCTTGGAAGACAATCTGGGACTTTCTTACAATGCTAAATATGGTCTTACTTTATGCTCCAGCAATCATATTCTTCAATATTTACCCAAAGAAATTGAAACCTTCTATATACACAAAACTTGCATGCAGGGTTATAACAGCTTTATTCATAATTATCCAAACTTGGAAGCAACTAAGATGTCCTTCACTAGTTGAATGGGTAATTGTATTATGGTACATCCAGACAATGGAGTATTTTTCAGTGCTAAAAATAAATTAGCTATAGAACCACTAAAAGACATGAAGGATTCCTAGATGCATATAACTAAGTAAAAAAAGTCAGTTTGGAAAGGCTGCACTTTGAATGATTCTAAATGTATGATATTCTGCAAAAGGCAATATGAAAGAAAACAAAAATATCAATGGTTGCTAGGGGTCAAGGGGAGGAAGAGATGGATGGAGAGAACAAAGAGGATTTTTATGGCAGTGAAATTGCTCTTTATAATCTTATAATGGTGGATACATGCCACTATGTATTTGTTCAAACCCATAGAGTGTGCAAAGCCAAGAGTGAACCCTAATGTGAACTATGGAAATTATTGATAATGACATGTCCACTTAGGTTCTGAACTGTAACCAAACACCGCTCTTGGTGAGGATGTTGACAAGAAGTAAGTGATGTTTGTGTGGGGGCTGGGGGCATGTGGGAAATCTCTGTGACTTCTGTTCAATTCTACTGTGAGTCTAAAACTCTAAAATATAAAAGAAAAGACAGATTGAAAGAATTCTACTTTTATAATTTTTACCAGACCAATTCAAAAATTCCTCTCTTACAATATTTATGAGAGATGAAGCTGGGACATAAGGATGTGGAAAAGTTGAGAATAAAAGAATGGGAAAGTATAAGTGAGGACTAGAAAGAGAACATTAGTGTGGTTATATTAACCATCGCACAAATTTGATTGCAAGGCAGAAAATGCTACAAGAAGAGAAAGATGGTTATTATGCAATGGTTGAAACAACAATTCACCAAGAATTCTAACTACCCTAAAGCTGCATACACCCACCAAAATAGCCTCAAAATATGTAAAATGAAAACTTGTTGATTTCAATAACAAAATTTATAATTTTTAGTTAAGATAAATTTATATCATAATTCTCAAATGCTAGATCATGCATTTAGAAAATTAGTAAGGCTAGGTATGGGTTGACACAACAATAAACATGCTTACTAGATAAAATGTAGAATATAGAACCCCTCTATTAGAACACTATTAAAGAATACTCATTTTTTTCTAAAACACTTGGAATATATTTATTAATTACAATAGAGTTACAGAGAAGACATCAATAAATACCAAGGAGTAGACATAATAAACACACAATTCCTTATCTATAATGAAAAAAATTAAAATCATAAAGAAGAAAAGAAGAAAAATGGTAACTATGTGAGGTGATGGATACACAATTATTAAAAAATGTCAAAACATCAAGTTGTATAACTTAAATGCATGCAATATTTACTTGTCAATAATACCTCAATAAAGATGGGAAGAAAATCAAAACCAAAGAAAAAAGGGAGCAGAAACTGAGTAAATAAAATCAGTCACATATCAAAATCTATTTCTTCCATTAAAATTGACTAATTTTTGGAAAAAGTGATTAGAAAAAAGGGAGTATGAAAGAATTATACAAATGAAAAGAAAATCATAGCTACAGATGCAGTAGAATTTTGTCATACTTCTATGAACTATTTTATGCAATATATTTGAAAAAATGTTTTAGAACAATAATATTGAAAATGACTCAATTAGAAATGGAAAACTCAAAAGGCTTACAATGATTAATCATATAAAACAAATCTTTCAAAATCTTTCCTAATGGACAAATACAAGCCTGGCACAGTGGCACATGCCTAGGAGGCTGAGACAGGATAATCGCGAGTTCAAAGCCAGCCTCAGGCACGGTGAGGAGCTAAGCAACTCGGTGAGAACCTGTCTCTACATAAAACACAAAATAGGGCTGAGGATGTGGCTCAGTGGTTGAGTAAAAAAACCAAATGAAAAACTAACTGAAAAATACAGTATTTAGACCAGATTATGTAACAAGCATAATCTACCAAGCCATCAAAGAACACAAAATCTGTTCTTGGAGAAAAGGAAAGAGTTGAAATAACAAATCAAAAATAAATAATAAATAAAATAATAAATAATAAATGAAAAGATAGTGCACCATGATCAAGTGGGTTTCATCCCGGGTATGCAATTTTGGTTCAACATATGGAAATCGATACACGTAACCCATCACATCAATAGACTTAAAGATAAGAATCATATGATTTTATCAATTGATGCAGAGAAAGCATTTGACAAAATACAGCACTCTTTTATGTATAAAACACTAGAAAAATTAGGAATTGTAGGAATATACCTCAACTTTGTAAAGCTATTTATGCTAAACCCAAGGCCAACATCATCCTAAATGGAGAAAAATTGGAAGCATTCCCTCTAAAAATGGGAACAAGACAGGGATGCCCTCTTTCACCACTGCTATTCAACATAGTCCTTGAAACACTAGCCAGAGCAATTAGACAGACGAAAGAAATTAAAGGGATACGAATAGGAAAAGAAGAACTCAAACTATCATTATTTGCAGATGACATGATTCTATACTTAGAGGATCCATAAAATTCTACCAGAAAACTTCTAGAATTAATAAATGATTTCAGCAAACTAGCGAGATATAAAATCAACACCCATAAATCAATTGCATTTCTATACATCAGTGATAAACCCTCTGAAAAAGAAATTAGGAAAACTACTCCATTCAAAATAGTATCAAAAAAAAAAAAAAAAGATACTTGGGAACCAGTTTAACAAAAGAGGTGAAAGACCTCTACAATGAAAATTACATGACATTAAAGAAAGAAATTGCATAAGACCTTAGAAGATGGAAAAATTTCCCATGCTCTTGGATAGGCAGAATCAATATTGTCAAAATGGCCATACTACCCAAAGCACTACATAGATTCAATGCAATTCCAAGTAAAATGCCAATGTCATTCCTTATAGAAATAGAAAAGGCAATCATGAAATTCATTTGGAAGAATAAAAGACCCACAATAGCCAAAGTAATCCTTAGCAAGAAGAGTGAAGCAAGAGGCATCACAATTCCAGACCTTAAACTATACTACAAAGCTATAGTTACAAAAACAGCATGGTACTGGCACCAAAATAGACATGTAGGCCAATGGTACAGAATAGAAGACACAGAGACAAACCCACTTAAATACAGTTATCTTATACTAGACAAAGGTGCCAAACATGTACATTGGAGTAAAGATAGACTCTTCAAGAAATGGTGCTGGGAAAACTGGAAATCCATATGTAGCCAAATGAAACTAAACCCCTATCTCTCACCATGCACAAAATTCAACTCAAAGTGGATCAAGGACCTGGGAATTAGATTAGAGACCCTACACCTAATAGAATTAAAAGTAGGCCCAAATCTTCATCATGCCGGCTTAGGACCTTACTTCCTTAACCAGATTCCTATAGCACAAGAAGTAAACTCAAGATTCAATAAATGGGATGGATTCAAACTAAAAAGCTTCTTTTCAGCAAAAGAAATAATCAATGAAGTGAACAGAGAGCCAACATTCTGGGAACAAATCTTTGCTACACACACATGCAATAGAGCACTAATCTCCAGGATATTGAAAGAACTCAAAAAACTTAACACCAAAAAAACCCCAAACAACTCAATCAATAAATGGGATAGGGAGCTGAACAGACAATTCTTAGAAGAAGATATACAATCAATCAACAGACATGAAAAAATGTTCAACATCTCTAGCAATCAGAGAAATGCAAATCAAAACTACCCTAAGATTTCATCTCACGCCAGTTAGAATGGCAATTATCAAGAATACAAACAACAATAAGTGTTGGCGAGGTTGTGGCGAGGTTCCACCATACATTGCTGGTGGAACTGAAAATTGGTACAACCAGTCTGGAAAGCAGTATGGAGATTCCTTAGAAAACTTGGAATGGAACCACCATTTGACCCAGACATCCCACTCCTGGGTCTGTACCCAGAAGACTTAAAAACAGCATACTACAGTGATGCAGCCACTTCAATGTTTACAGCAGCTTAATTCACAATAGCTAAACTGTGGAACCAACCTAGATGCCCTTCAGTAGATGAATGGATAAAGAAACTGGTATATATATACACAATGGAATATTACTCAGCAATAAGAGAGAATAAAATTATGACATTTGTAAGTAAATGGATGGAGTTGGAAAATACCATGCTAAGCGAAGTAAGCCAATCCCAAAAAACCAAATGCCGAATATTGTCTCTGATAAGTGGATGCTGATCCATAATGGGGTAGAGGACATGGGAAGAATGCAGGAACTTTGGTCAAAGGGGAGGGAATGGGGAGGGGGCAAGGGGGCAGTAAAGATGGTGGAATGAGAGGGACATCATAGCCCTAGCTTCATGTATGACTGCATATATGATGTGATTCTACATTATGTATAACCAGAGAAATGAAAAGTTGTTTTTCTTTTGTGTACAATGAATCAAAATGCATTCTGCTATCATGCATACCTAAGTACAATAAATACATTAAAAGAACAGTAAAATATACCAATGATTTTTATATTTCAATGTATTTGTTAAAAAATCATCTTCAATCTTAAGTGAATTACCAAATCTAGAGCAAGAAGAAAGAAGAGATCAAATATTTTAAATAATCTTAATATTTTGTGTTATGTGAACATATGTTGCTTTACATTCATAATATTTTTGGAGAATTGACTCAAATTGACTATATAGTACATTAAAATGAGATGAATTTCTAAAAAATACACAATAAAAAGAACTGGGGATGTAGCTCAATGGTGAAGCACTCTAGGGTTCAATCCAAACACTGCCAGAAAAAAAAAAATCTGTTAATGTCATTCACCACATTAAAGGAATATAAAAAGGAAAACACAAATTTTATCATCTCTCAAATGCATAAAAAGCATGTGATAAAATTCAACTCTTATTCATAATGAGTTTAAAAAAATTAACACATTTTAGCAAACTAAGAAAAAAGTAGAGAGATTCTTGCCTAATCCTAGTAATTCTATTTAACAATGAATGAGGCTTTTTCCTTAAATTTAGAAAGAAAGCAAAGATGTCTGTTTTCATTTCTGTTATCCATTACTGTGTTGGTGGATCAGCTAGTATATTAAGAAGACACACACACACACACACACACACACACACACACATTAAAAAGTAAAGGATTAAAATATAATCTTGTAGCCAACCAAGCTCTAACATACCTGGGGAAACTCTATAAAACAGAAACTTTATTAGTAAAAGTATAAAGCTTTACTGAAAGACATTAAAAAAGACTTGAATAAGTTAACAGGAGTGTCATGCTAGATGGTTAAAAGAAAGTGAATATTGTAAAGATGATAATTTATGTCATAGGGAGGAAAATGGATAGAACCTGAGAACATGATGTTAAGTGAAATAAGCCAGACTCAGAAGGTCAAGGGTTGTGTGTTTTTTCTCAAATGTAGAAGCTAGAGAGGAAAAAGGGAAAACAGGGTGGGATGGGTGGAACTTATGAAAATCAGAGAGAGATCAGTAGAGTAGAGGAAGGTTTTCAGGGAAGGAAGGAGGGGAGGGAAAGGAGAAATACTGGGGAATGATATTGGCCAAATTATGTTATATCATGAGCATGTGTGAGTATGTGACAGTGAATCACACTATTATGTACAACTATAAAGCACCAATTAGAAATGTGGAAAAAATGAAACCAAAAATGGTAATTTTCTCATAATTATTCTATCAATTAATACAACTCTAGTAAAAATTTCATTAAGTTATTCAGTAGATCCAATAATGTATTCTAACATGAATATGAAAGAATAAAACTCCATTATTAGCCAAGGAAAATGTAACCAAGGAAGGAAAAAGGAAGAGTAAAACCCATCCTACCCAATTATACAAAGACACTGTTGATAAACTTCCTAAGGCCAAAGACCCTAGCAAAAGACATCAAACCCTGGTTCTTGTTACTGTCAAGTCCACCCACCTGCCTCCTCCATACCATGTTACTCAAGGACGTGTAAATTGGACTTTAAAGCCACTTCCAGGGTTGATAACATGGAGAAGTTGCACATAAAGTAAAAGATGAGGATATTTTTAGAGAAAACAAAATAAGCTGACTAATTGGTTGTTAGTAATCATTCGGAAGTACAAAGTTCAAAACGCCTTTAAGCAATAATATGTATGTTCTATTATCTCTAAAGACACAGAACAAGGATTAAAGGTACAATACATGTCAAATTGGATACATACACAACTAATTATGAAAGCAAAAGTGGTATAGTAACTTTTTTGCCTTTAAAGATATATATACATATGTAGGAAAGAATCTAAGTTGTTTATCCTTTATGATTGATACAGAGGATTACAGTAAATAAATGAAGAGAAACATCAAAATTACTTTATAGAAGGATCTCATTGCTTTTCTACTTAACAAAAGTTCTTTAGGACACTTGAGTTGATTTGAGTCTGAATATTTTTTTCAATCAGTTGAAATTAGAATGTGTATGTATTTCAATTTTCCATTCATATTGTTTTCACCAACCAGTATTTCTTTAAGAATATACTAAACATCCAAACCCAATAATACTATACAGACTATTGTAAGAAATATAATACATAGACTCTATCTGCTCTCAAATTCCTTATATTTTAATTAGAGAGATATGATTCAGAACACAACTAAGGAGGAATTAAGAACTGAGCAATGTGAGATTGACAATGAATTTTACAAGAAATACACAAACAAATGTAATGGGGAAGAATTTAATATTCTGTTTTAGTGTTTAGAGACCTGATATTAAGCATATTAATTTTTTTTCCATTTTTGTCTTATCATAAACGACTTTTCCTGGGCTTCAGGAATCAGGTTTTATGACTGGAAGTGTGTTCTGCTCACTCTGGGAGAGTGGAAGGATTTTGGGGTCTGCTTAGTGAGTATAATTCAACTGAAAGAATTCACAGTGCCATGCAAAAGTATCCCTGTCCATGAGCATAATGAACAGTAGAATTTTATTACCTGTAGTGTCACATAACAGAGTTATCTGGCCACATCTGGTTGAAGAGAGAAGCTTCCTGAAAGAGTGAGGATATCTTTCTTATCATAGTGAGGATAATTAATAATTTGCAGACAATACAAAGGCAATGAAAAAAATTAGATGGGGGAAAGTCTAACAATGCAGAAATAATGTCATTTAGTATCTGTATACCATGGCCCAACTTATCGTCTGCTGTTATTCTGGTATGTAAAAGATAAATTCTCCCCCTAAGTACTAGAGGTGCTTGCCACAGAGAAGCAGAAGGAATTGGGTTACTAACACATGGGCTTGGCAGAAGCCCACCCTGAGAGGTAAAACCCATCTGCTGACTAGCAAGAGAAGGGGCTTGGTAGGTAGTTACCTTCCTTTGCATCTTTTTTTGATACTCTTTATGTTCCTAAAAGAAAATGTGATTACTCATAATCTTGTTTTATGTGGCACCTGATGGTGGCTGTTTTGGAAGGGTGAGGAACACTGGGTTTTTGCCACTGTATCACTGAGTTGTTGCCTCGCCTACCTAAGATTTCCACAACGGCTACGTGACTATAAAAGAGCTGTATTTCGGCACTGAGGAGAGTTAACCAAACATGCTAGATTGATTTCAGTTAAGTCTAATTTAATGACTTACATGAGTTTTCTTCTATTCCCTTTTGTTATGTTCTCTAACCAATATAAATCCAGAAGTTCTTTCTTGTTCTATAGGCAATCATTTGACATAAAAAGCAGTCCATTTAAAAACTGATTGATGGGCTGGGATTGTGGCTCAGCGGTAGAGCGCTTGCCTCGCATGCGTGAGGCCCTGGGTTTGACCCTCAGCACCACATACAGAGCAATAAAATAAAGACATTGTGTCCATCTACAAAAAAATTTAAAAAAAAAGATTGATGAGATACTGTATATAGTTAAATCCTGGTCTGTGTTATTATTTAATTTATATCCCATATACTTTTTTAAAAAATTTGAAGCAGAGCTGGGATTGTGGCTCAGTGGTAGAGCGCTTGCCTCGCATGTATGAGGCACTGGGTTCGATCCTCAGCACCACATAACAATAAATCAATAAAGATATTGTGTCCACCTACAACTAAAAAATATTTTAAAAAAAATTTGAAGCATATTATAGCAATAACAACACATTTGACATAGAATGATTAAAATTCAAAAAATTTAAAAGATATTATAGGAAAGAGAAAAAGAAAATAGTAAGTAACTCTAACATGGAATTATTTTAGCTACTAAAGGAACTTGGTATAAAAGTTCAGAGAAATGATTTTCTAGTGAAAATTGTAGTTATGATAATTATTTGGTACTTAAGCACTGTACTAAGTGCTTTGTATGCACTACCTCATTTAATTTTTACAATGACCTGTTGAGTGTGGTTGGTCTATAGTACTTTACACATTTTACAATTAAAGAAACTGAGGTAAAAAGAGATTAAGCAATTTAACTGTTGCCACATACTTAAGAATTAGTGGAACAGAACAATCAATTTCTAGAATCCATCTACTGAGTATGACTGTTCATGTGGAATGATTTTGTGCACAATGGGATTATATTATTCTAAGAAGTCAGAAAGTGTTGTGTTGGTATATTGACAGTCTTGGTATTTTTAAAAAATTATTTCATGGTGAACATGGAACAGAAATACTATCTTCTGTCTTTCCAAATATTGAACTATATCATGACATCATGGAGACTTGCCTGACTTGCCATATGATAATGGGCAAAAATTTCATGTCTTAGGGAACATCTTAAATATTCCCTTAACTCTTGGATTTTAGTATTCTAGGAAATTATTATTATTATACATTATAGTTCACTGTATAATATTTTTACAAAGCCTTTTCTATTATAACCCTTAAAATTATTGATGTCATGGAGATTTCTCCAACTTGAGGAGATCTATGGCTATAAAATCTTGAGCAGAACTAGAAAGGGAGTGAGTGACCCAAGTGCTGGCTGCATGCTTCTGTTTTCTCTTTGGACATCCCTCCAAGTGTATTCTCCCTTAAAAAAGTGGCCTCTCCATCCGACCCTCTGCCTCTGCCAAACTTCCAACTTTCAGGTCTCTGATTTGCAGAGAATGAGAAGGGGGAACTAATAATAAGATAAAGTAAAACCTATCATCTATCAACTGAAGGCTGTGGCCTCAATCACTCCAACAAGATGGCAGAATGGAAAGTGATTTGCTGCCTTCGATTTAGCAGCTGTGGTCCCTCTTGTGCCTCCTACTGCTTTTTGTGTAGAAGGCAACATTTATGATGAACACTAAAACCTTTGGGGTGCAATGACTCACCATTTGTTTATGAATCATAGGAAGTGACCAAATATTTTGGGGTAATTTTCTCCACCCCCAAAACAATGGTAAACAATTTAATGCCACTATTGGAATAGCAGAAGGTAGTTTAGGAGTGAATGTGTTTTCAGTTGGTAGCCTAGGGTGGGAGGTGAGGGAGGCAGTGTGGCAGAAAGGAGAAAACAAGAACACAGACCTTATCTGCACTGTAGGAACTCTTTATCTAGCTTAATTCATAAACTGGAGGATTTGCATGTGAGGTATGTACTATTTGGCTTTATGTTTGGTTCAGTGTCTGGGATATTGTCAGTCACATATTAAATGTTAAGTAAAGCTTACTCAAAAAATTAATGTAATTCTTATGAGGTTTTTAATTTGTTTTAGTCTTCAGTTTCTAGGTTTGTAAAAGACCTTAAGAACTCTCTAGTTCCTTTTCCTCGGCTTCTATATAGGGATGTACATGACCAGAATTCCTTGGAATTTTCCACCCAAGTAATTCTAATGTCTGTACATGAAGAACAGACCCTAAGATGTGGGCCTGTGTGTTATTCAAAATATCTTGCCTTTGAAGCTTCCTGTTTTATCTTAAAAACAAAGACAGAAGCAATTCCTTAATGCATTTGTTGGGGGCGGGTGGTTTTAGATGAAAACAACCTCTTCTTTCAAATATCTAGTAAAATTGATATTCTAGAACTGTGTGCAATGCATCTTGCTTTGGCTTCTAGCACACTACCCTACCATGTGCCTATATTGCAGTTTGGAAAGACTCTCCTGCCATCCTTGACTTATGTTCCCGTACTGGTGAAGAGGCAGTTTCATTTGTTGTTGTATTATTTGATGGAGTTTAATTTCACACATTATCATATACCATTTGAATTCTGAGAAACAACACATAGATGATTCCATACTGTTAGAAAGTTGAGAGATGAAACAATATCCAGGGTATTTCTTTCCTTTGGCCCACAGATCTTCATTTCTAGAATCCTGCTCAGTCTGCTCAGATCTGGCCTTGCTATAGGCAAGTTTCCCAGTCTGCCCTGCAGAGGCATCCACTGTTGCCTTGCCCAAGTATCCCTGACTCCTTGTAAAAGTCTCATCTTCACAGGTCTGGGCCATGACCTGACAGCTTTGTGATGGCAATATTCTCCTAATTGTCAGGGAAAAGGTCGACAAACGTATTTGCAACAATTAGCAGCTAATCAGAGAGTGAATAATATTAATTTGTTATTCTGTTCTAAGAAATTTGTCCTCCCTTGGGATTCTCCAGGGACTTCTCAGAGGCTTGATTCGTCCCCTCCTGTTGATTCCTCTGTCACTGGTTCCATGTTCTTGCCTTGCAGGGTAGAACAACAGGCAAGGGAGTGACTTTTCACTGTCTGACCAAACAGTACCCTGATTCTCTCTCTTGGTCCTGAGTCAAATCTTGCCATCCACTTCCAGCTTCTAGTTTGAAGAGTGGGAACAAAGAAGCTGATCCAGGAATTCAGCAGAGGATCCTCGAAAGATATGCATCAGGACATATCCACCCAACTGTAATGGAGAGATTTGTTGTAATGCAGCCTTCAGCAATGAAACCGTCCTCCGGGAAGTGGACTTCATGAGGGACAGAAATGAATTCTCTGTCCTAGGGCTCTTAATTCACACTGGATAAAATGGTAATGGTCCTATACAGTGACCCTTACCTTTTACAGAATACTATTTCACTTGATTATCATAGCCCAGTGGTACGTCTGTAGAGGAATAACAATCATGTTAGTATTTTCCATAGGTTTGAGGGAAAAGAAAAAGAGACAACTACTAGGTCATCCTGAAATGTTCCTGCCACTGTTCTTGTCATGGTCCATGAATGCCAGTGCCCTCAGGCTGATGATGGTCTTGGAAAGTATCTTTGTTCATAGTGAATTAATTGGTGTCTCTTCTCTCACAAAAATTTTCAAAGCTGAATTTCTTTTCTTATACATGCCTGGGCTTGCTGCAGTGGAGGTTTAGGAAGGTGCCTTCAAGCCCAGAAAGGGCTGTGTATCTGTGCTTGCTTTCCAGAGTTCAGTTCCGCATCCAACAGAACTCTGGGGTCTTAGGCATGGCAAAGGTCATTGTGATTCTTGAGCTTTGTCAACCTATTGTATCTCTTTTCCCATGGAACCTCACAGCATCAACTCCTCAGTACTAAAGACTGGCATAATCCCTTTTAAACCAGACCAGATCTGTCTTTGGCGATGGTCCCACACTTCACACAGTGTCCAGTCTGCCATATGCTGGGTTGTGTCACTGTTTAGCAAAAGAGGATGCTGAGTGGGTTTAGGTGTTTGGAACATTCCACTCCCTTGGCCCTGGGCAATGCAATGCCTTCCATATGCTTCTGAGTACAGCTCTTGAATCTGATTTCAATTCTGAAAGTAGGAGGTGGTCTGAGATCCACTCTTACTGGGTACTGACTCACCATGAAGTGCCCAGGCCTTCCTTCTTGTTTGGAAGTTTTCATTCTGTTAAAATCAACTCGATTCATCAATCACTTTTTTGGAGTAGTGAGAAGAGTTATATTCCGGTTGAAAGTGGACTTGGAGTTAAGAAACCTTGATTCCACCCAAAGCAATATGTCCTTGCTCTTGTCTTTTCTCCTCTAGATCTTTCCAGACTCCTTTACTCTGCCTTGACTCCAGAAGACTGATTGTTATGGAATTAATTAATGAGCTTCTTTTGTTCTTAGATCTACAAATAGGTGCTGACCGATGGAAGTACTCCAAGTAAGAAAAGGGCAGTTAGGATATTTATTCCTTTGATCCTTCTCTGTGAGCTTGCTTGGGGAGGCTGTCTTCACTGAAAGTCCTTTTTCTCTCAAGTTACTTTCATTATAGCCCATTCCTCCTTTCTTTACCTATCCTTTGCTACCTAAGAGTGGTAACAATTCGACTGCAATCAGCCTTCAGACACTACTAGAATCTGTGGTTTCCCTGTGCCCTGTTCACATAGTCACACTATAAATAAACTCTTGAAGTATCCTGTTGGACTGTGCCATTTGCTTTCTGCTGATACTTTAACAGATACATGGTGTGATCTGGAAAAGCCACTTCATAGTACCAGTTACCTGAAACACAATAAATGAGATTTTAGATCAGATAATAAATAATATCCATTCCTGCTCTAAATTTGCTTGGCAGTATAGCAACTGCAAAATGAATCTCTTCCTTAGGATTCATGGAAGAAATAATCTGTGTACCTATAAAACGCAAAATAGATCTCAGTATCCAAGTGATTAGAATACATGATAAATGTTCTAAATTCATAAATGGGCAAAGTTTGTGTGGACCGAATGGTCAAATGAAGCATATGGATCTGCCACTAAATTCTATCTTAACATCATTTGGTGGTAGATTCTCTAACCTAGATCCAGGGTAGATATTCTATCCAAGGATGTACCAGAGCAGATGGCCTATCAGGGAGCTATGCCAAAGAGCTTGCTTGCATAGTATTAGTCAATCTCAGACAAAGTCTCTTGACTTTGATTAACTCTTGAGAGTGGACTCAGCACTTCCCACAGTAAAATATAAAATTTACAGGATTCCTTCAATTGAAACATTTTTTATAAAAAAAGTATGGAAAAGTCAGGTGATTGGGGAGGGAAGACTGGCATTTTCATCTTAGCTGTTATTAATTAGGCTAGATTTGAAATTCTGTTAGTCTGAAAATAATTTCTTTGATTTTATTTGTTATAAGAAACTTTAGTTTCCTTTTTCTCTCTGTGATTTGAAGACATTAGAAATATTTGCAATGCTATAAGGATTATGTAATAATCACCCTCATATTCACCAACCAGGTTATGAAATGAAATATTCCCAATACAATAGAAGTCCACAGTGTATCCTTCCCCAATTGGAAACTTTTCTTTTTCCATTAAAGATAATGCACAGTCCTTCTTTTCCCCATCATCCTTCATGTACAGCCAAGGCCAGAACACATGAATTGCTCTGCCATCTCCCTTCATAGCAGCAATGTCTTGCTTTCACTGAGCTAGCACAGTGTGGGGCTGTATTCTGCCCTCAGAGGCTCTGGGCTGTGTGTGAGTACTGTTTGCCCAGGTCCAGGCCTTTTTCCTGTGTATCTCTAAAAACCCAGAGCCTGGGTTTTGGATTTAATAAATGGCTCCAGGACATCCAAGTTCAGGGCTGGTTTACCACATTGGATTCTTTCTGCTACTTGGTTTGATTTTGACCCTTAGAGATTTTCCTTGCTTCTTTACTAACTCAGCTGTACATTTTTAATAAGAGACATCAAAAATAGTTTTCATATGTTTCCCTTGCAGTAGACTTAAAAAAATAAATCTAGTTTATCATATTGTAAAGTACAGAAAATAGACACTTTTCATCATACTGAGAATCAAAGACTGCTCACACTGGGAATTTGAAAACCCTTCTCCCAACACATAGGCATGAGACCATTGCCTAAACTATAAAAATAGAAAAACTTTTATAGCTAATGAGCTAATCCAGTTAACTCAAATCTGCTATAATTCAAGTACATTGACTGTTGGAAATGAATAAGGGAAAAGCAAAATGATAGTCTATTTGGTAGAATTTTTCAGAACTTTTCATTTAAAGTTCCTTAAAAGAAGGGACTATTCTTTTGAAAATATTCAAAAGTTCACTGAGTTTGAGTTTACTGGGGCCATAGATTGTCTTATTTATTTTTTGTGTCTTTCATAGTGCTTAGAGTGCTTCCTTTCACATTGCAGGTTTTCTATACGCATTTCTTCATTTGATTTGAATTGACTCTTCCAAGTTCTGTGTGAAAACTAAATGGTGCTGATATTTCCTCTTGCTTTGCCTGTCCTGACACTGGAATTGAGCCAGCTCACAGAAATCACTTTCTTATGTTTCACAGAATTCACTACTTTTATAATCCTATCTCAGACTCATTTGCTTGCAACCTATTTGTTTGGTTAGTATAAAAATAAATATGTCGTAACTAGGCAGTTGTTTTTTAATTATTTGCAATCTTGTGTGGCCAAGCATTAACTCCCAAATTAAACATAAACACTAACAAGTATAATTCAGTACGTTGGTTCGATTTATTATTATTATTTTGGTTTTTTGTTTTGTTTTGTTTTCATTTCAATCTGAGATCATTATGACATGACTGGTTGTCATGGGAGATCATTCCAACATTCATTATTTCTTCTTTCCTGAAGAGATCAAAAGTGAGTAAAAACATGGAGTGTATATTTGGCTGCAATTTAAATCCAGTTTGAACAGTTTCTCCCAGAAAGCAAACAAATATTATGGTATAATAAAAAGCCTTTTTAGAAAAGGAAGGAAGGAAGGAAAGAAGGAAGGAAGGAAGAAAGGAAGGAAGGAAGGATTTCCTAAGAAATAAAACAATTACTTGAAATACATTTGTGACCGACTGTATGAGCTCTGAAAGATGTGTGGCAAATGCAGATGATACCAAGCTCTTTGGCAATGAGGAAATCTTTGAGGTGAGATATTGAGTGACTAGACACAAGAAATCAGAAACAATGACAAAGAAGATAATATACTAGAGATTTTAGGCATCAAGGCTGAAACAAGGAATGCCCATCTTCAAGGGAAGAGTAGATTTTAAAAGGCAAGTGACTAGAAGAGGGTCATTAACAGGAGCAAGTCATTTCCCCATGTACAGATCCCACTACTCCTTCAGCCAGCCTTGAGTGCACTTCACTTAAGGTTACATAACTCTGAGGGGAGGTTAGGAAGCGATAATGAAGTGAAGGAATAGAAAGAGTTCAATAAGTCACCTATTAACAAATGGAACTACAGAGTGTCTGAAAAATTACTAAAAAAATAGGAAAAGATTCATTTTGATATAATTTATGTGAGAAGAAAATAAAAATGCATACTGGTAGAGGCATTGTTAACATTTTTATTAGTATATGCAACACAATGCAATCATTTAAACAATGCTCAAGGACTATGTAACACTATGGAGAAACATTGATGATATCCAGTGCATTTGATAAATTTGTGTGTGTATGTGTGTGTGTGCATGTGTAGGTGTCCATAATGGATACTCTATATAACCAAGTCTATTGCAAAAATTGTGCTTCATAACTGATATATATTTGAAGGTGAGTGGTTTGGGAATGTTTGCATGCCACGTATGATTTATGGCACAAAATTTCATGTATCATCAAGGCAATGCAATGTTATTCAGAATCCTCTTATGATCTATCCAATTGTGGTACTTGTGTTCTAATTTTTAGAAACCAGTCTCTGTGTGTACACGAATTCTCTGAGCATTGTTTATTATCCTATCTGCTCCAGTTTGGAAAAAATGAGGAGTTACATTGTTCTCTATCTATCCAGATCTCAAATCCTAAGGCTGTAGGAAGAAAAAGGGAGCTGAGAAGGAAGATCTAAGGAATAATCCCCAGACCTCAAACCCTTCTTTGAGAAGAAAAAAAAAAGATTCAGCTGTTGGCAAGGAGTTGTGTTTTGTGGGAACCTGATAGAATCAAAGTCTTGAATTTTAAGGAGTTTTTTTTTTCTTTTCTGTAGTACAAACATGATTATGGGTAATATGTGTTATTATGGATTTTAATTATACATAAAAGGAAAACAAATAGTGCCAGGCAAGCAAGGAACAAAGCTAAATAGTGGGACTTCAGAGGACTCTATCTCAAATCTAAGAGAATTTAATAATTGGACTATTTATATGCTGTGTTTCATATTTGTTGTCTTCATAGAGGAAGAAAGCAAACAGTTATTTTGTTGTTGTTGGTGGTTTTCTTTCAGAATAGTTGGCTTTAGCTGTATGGATGTGGTTTCATCTGAACAGACCCTTCCCTTTCCCCTGCTATTCACACTGTGCCCCCGTAACCAGTGCCCCTTCAGTGGTTCTACATGTTCTAAGTTACCCCACACTCTGGGATCTGCTGCTACAGAGAGGCTGCAGGGAGAAACAGGGGAGGAGTAGCATTAAAAAGACTTTAGCATCTTACGTACTTAGCTCCTAAAAAGAACTGAGGAAAACCAGGCTCTCGATTTGGCAAAAGCAGCCCCCTTCCCAACTTGCTTGCATTCCCTTGTGATGTTGTTACCTTTGCTTCTCCTTCAGTGGCTGCTATTGATGCTCAGTTTTAACCTGTCACAAGGCCTGTCAAAGGCTAAAACTCTTAGGGGAAGAGATGGTTTAGAGTACGCCCCTCTACACTTGAGCCTCCTGTAGGAGGACTGGGTAGAGGAAAAGCTGTTAGTTCTGGCTCTAGATCTCAGAAGAGCCAGCGCTCCTGGTTAGAATCTTGAATGGCACATGCATTTGGAGCAGGACCTTCCAGAACTGGCAGGACTTGGGATTGCTACATGTGGTTGTGGTCCAGAAATATAAAAGAGGAGGATTTTAGACGCATTTTTCTATTCAAAGTATTGCTGGAGGCTGTGGCAATATTTTGAGTAGTTCTAAGAACTTAGGACAACAACAGACATTTAGAACCTTTTGGTACAATTCTTATTCTTTCACTCATTTAGCCAATATTTGGTGAGAACCTACTATGTACCAAGCACTTAGATCTCAGCGTTAATCATATAGAAAAAATAATTCATAGGGATAATATATAGGGGCTTCTCAAGAATTCATATAATATATAATATATAATATATATTATATATATATATAATATATATTATATATATATATAATATATAATTCATAGGGGCTTCTCAAGAATTTTCTGTATAATTCGTATTTAGTACGTAATACTTATAATCTTTGCAAGTAGATAGTGTTATCAGTTCCATTTATGGATGAGAATATTGAGGTTTAGAGATATGGAAATATATTATTCCATGTAGTAAATATTTATTGAGTATCTCTTATGTACCGATCACTGTGCCTTTGGTTCGGGACAGAGTAGTGAGCAAAAGAGATTCAATTCCTATTCTCATGGTATTTAAAAGTTAGTGGGGAAGATAGTAAGCAATTAAATAAAATGAAACACAAAGTTAGCAATAAATGCTATGAAGAAATATGATTTGATCAGGTAGTAGATACTGACAAGCAACAGGGGAGGGCTAGATGAGTTAGAAACCTAGGATGAAGGAAGGTTTATTTAAGATGAGACATTTAATTTGAGATTTGGTTGAAAAGGTACTAGCCATGCACACAACTAGGGGCAGAGCATCGTAGGCCTTGGGAGTAGCCAGTGCAGGAGCTAAGTTGGAATGAGCATAGTGTATTCAGTAAGCAGAAAGAAACCTGATGTGCTGGAGCCCAGCCAGCAAAGGGAGAATGATGCATCTTAAGTGGCCTTGGGACCCTGGACTAAACACTACTGAAATCTGCTGGGAGTCCTATTTCCTGTGACTTCATGGGGCTACTTTGGGGTCATTGAATGGGGAAGACTCGGACAGCTTGCTGTGCAGAACAGGTTTTCTTATTGATAAAACCTATCTGTTTCCTTAGGTCAATATTTTCTCACTTTTCTTGGGCTGCCCCGGACCTTTGGAGATTAAAGCAGAGCCAAATGCCATGAGGAACCAGGTATTCTGGTTCTTTCCAAAGGAAATATCCCTTTTGAATTCCTGTCTGAGCTCTGCTAAAATAGCCAAAGCCAATCATGATGGATAAAATATGCTATTTTTATCCTTCTCCTTTGTTACATTTCTTTCTTGGACATTCCCCCACTCTCTACATTTCTGATTATTTAGTCATCCTTGATTCATCCTCTCCCTGACTCACTGCATGTGGAAAGGTCATCATTATAAATCTGTAAATAAAGGCATTTGAAAGATAATTCAGCTTGGTGGCCTCAAGGATAAGAGGAACCAAGCTTACCTGTGCTCAGATATGCTATTCCTTGTTCTTTGGGTCACAGGCTTGTGTTTAGCTTTTTAATTAAGATGTTCAGATTTGACTTCAATAGTTCTTATCTAAATAATCTCAGAAAATTTATCAAAATAAATGATTTATTATAAAAATATATTAATAAATGTTTTGGGCTCAAATGGTAGAGTGCTTGCCTAGAATATGTGAGGCACTGGGTTCAATCTTCAGCACCTAAGAAAGAAAGAAAGAAAGAAAATGTATTGTGTCCGTCTATGACTAAAAATTTATTTAAAGAATAAATGTTAAGAAAGATAAGTTCAGAAATGTTTCTTTGTGACTCAGCAAAGTATTTAACCAACAACCTACAATATGGACAACCAAACATCTCTCCAAACTTGGCAAAATGTTGTACAACTACAACTCAGATCACATAAGCAGAAGTGTGTGCATCAATATGTATGTGTGTCCATGTGTGTGTCTGTGAGTATGTGTGCATCTGTTTCCACATGTGTGTTTGCACAGGTCTGTGTATCTGAAGGGGTAGGGATTGAGAGTGAGAAAGCACAGGAGACAGGATGGAGAGGAGAAAGCAGCATCATAGGTAGTTGATAAGCAAAATGGCTTGTATGGCTTTAATACCTCAAAGTGTATTCCCTGAAACAACGGCATTTATAATATCAGGAAGCTGGCCAGATACGCAGAATCTCACGCCCCATCCCAAGTGACCCATATGCACGTTACATTGGGGAATCATCTTAAGGGTTGCATGTATTTGGGGTTTTGTTTCTATTTTTTTGCTTTGGTTGTTAATTTTCTTTAGAAGATCATATCCCACTCAGGAATGAACCACCGTTTTATCAAAAAGTATCACATACAGTTTATTATACTTTGTGATGTTTTTTCTTGCCTCTCTCTCCCCACTATGGGATGAACTACACAAGGATAGATCCCAGATAAGTCTTATACACTGTTTTATTTCCATATCCCTAACCTAATGCATGACATATAATATGAGGCACACTTGATAGGCATCACAGCCTTCCTTCCCTTGCTTGATAACACTGTTACTTGAATCTTCTCCTACCTCCTGCCAGTTCTCAGCCAGACACAGAACCATGCCAGTGTTTTGCATACAACAGGTGCTTGGTTAATGAATAATTATAAAAAGAGCAGGACAAACATGTTGTCCCCACACACACACACACAAAACCTGTGCCACACAGAAGTTTCTGGGGTGGAGATGGAGATCAATGAATAAAAGATGCCTACCTTGGTGGATTTAATTTTGGCCTGGAATATGTATTATCTTGAGAACTTGTTATAAAAATTAAAAGAGATTTTGAAGGAAAAATCAAGAGATTAGTAGAAATAAGCTCCAAAGCTACATCTTCTGTTGGGTTTCTAACAAAGCCAGAGGCAATCCCTATGTGCAATAGTTTTGGGTCCCTGTGGGTATTTAGAATGGTGTGAGAGCAGAACAGCACATTGCAGGCAGGGAGAGCCAGAATCAGAGCTGGAGAGGGCAGTGCAGCATGTTTGGTTTCAGCCACTGAAGTTTTCACGAGAGCAAGCCTTCTCCATCTTTACTGACATGTTAAGCCAGTATTGATATTCCTTTTAAATTTTTGTAACTTGAATATAGATTTTTTTCATGTCCAAGGCCTTCCTATTTTGAAAACACCAATGTTGTGATGCTGGAAGGTTGTGATGCTGTTCCTATCCAACTAATAGCACCTTGTACACAGCAAAACTTCAGTCCATTTGACTCTCTGCTGAAAGGCTTCCTGGATGGGACTCTGCAATGGAAAGGAAGAGTGCCTAGTTAAGCTGGTTTGCAAGAAGTTGGACATAATTTAGGCATGCTTTTTTTATTGGAGTCTCTTTCCATTATTTTTCTAGTAACTATTGATAATCTTTAAAACACAATTAATATGGAAAGAGTATTAACAGTTTCACTGAGGGTGGTAATTGGAGCCAGCTCTCTTTTCTGGAATATTGCTGCTTTAAAGGGATTCAGCATCAGCTCATCTATAGGTTTAAGGAAACAACCCAGCAAGTTTATAGAAATTATGATGAATATTGAGCTTCTCTACTCCTAGGAAGCATTAGTGTAATAAAGCTTTTCAGATTTAGCATCTGGGACCCTGGATCAAAACAGTGAAGAAAACTAACCTCCTCTACTTCAGCTTACTGTCTCTGGGATGAGTGGAAGGAAAAGGATTTATACAATATGAAAGATATAGATTTACTCAAAGAGAAATTAAAGCATGACAATTTTTTTTCATTAGAAAAGGATTAATCACAGTGCTTCACCAGATATGTCAGGTTTAATTTAACATTCAAAATGTATCTCCTATATACTTGTTATGCCAGGTGAAACAGATATATTAAGTTACATATTGTGAATGTTTTTAATTATTTGTTCAAATTTAGAAGTGTGGCGTGCATTATCTCTGTTGATAAAAAAAAAAAATCTTGTTTTGCTCATAAAGACCTAATCATATGCTGGAAGACTGAGGCAAGATTATGTGCCAGGAATAGGAAGTGATTCTTCCTGCTTAAGGTTTAGTTTTTGTCTTCAAAAATCCAAATAAGTGATCAGTTTAATCAGTGCAGTAAACAAAAAATAATGAGATTAATTGTAGGCTGTCAGGTAAGAACACAATGATTAATTTCAAAGTGATTTTTTTTTCTGTCAGATTGAACATCATATAGTCCCACTTGGAGAGAGCTCATTGCCTCCAAACCAAGTAAAAGTGATTTCACTATTAGTATTATTTTTCACAATCTGTATGTTTTCTTTCTTTCTGTACATTTAGAAGTCAGGAGTGGGTTCTATTTATTTTAGTGCCATTGGAAATGGGGCAGTACAAATTCACTTATTGAGAGCACCATGTAGTGAGGTCCTAGTGCGTGTAGCCTCACAAAGGGTGGTGTTTAGGGATTAGAACAAGGTGACAAGGGATGGATCCAGCTGACACATATTCTAGAGACAGCGGTATTGAACGGACAATGACAGAACAACAGATTCTGCATACGACCAGGTTCTAGTCATGAGGAGGGCATCTAGTGATGAGATTTCAGTCTTCTGGGAGCAGTAGGAAGTTATAAAAGTAAATATTTCCTTTAGAGGAGTTGGATACTGGATAAATTACCCAGTCAAAAGATCTGTTAATGAAAATGAGACAGAGAACAAGAGGATCTTGTGAATGACTGCAATATTTGGAGCTGGTATCAATTATGTATATATTTTTTTCTTAAGATTAAATCCATTCTAGAGGCTGAGGCTGGATGATGCCTGTGGATGAGGTTTAAATACTGACAGCTGAGGTGAAGGGAAAAAGCAGAGGTTTGAATTCAAGCAATACCTGAAAGCTATTTCAGTTGTCCCCAGAAGAAACCAGGCCACTAGCAATGGAATGGAAAAGAGGACCTGAGAGGACATTTGGAGAGAGAGGATTTGTTCCTCTACATAGTATGTAGCTTGACACATCAGACTGATTGAATGTCAGGCTTGAAGGATAAGGAAGAGTTGAAGATGAACCAAAGGATGAGATAGAAGAATGATGAGATAATTAAATATAAGAGCGTCACAAGAGAAGAGCAGGAGTCAAGGGGAATACTAAGTTTCAATTGGGACACCTAAGTTCATGGCGCCCACAGAGCAATGAAATTTGTTTGCTTGGTAGGCAGGCAGAGAGTCTGAAATGCAAGACAAACTAGATGGTATCAATTTTTGATGCATCCACAGAAAGGAAAAAGAAGCTAAAGAAATGGATGAGATCACCAAAAATATGGAGCAAATTGATATCTTGAACAGAGCTTTGGATAAACCTTCACTTAGAAGTTGGAGGACAAAAAAGAGGCAGTGTAGAGAATTGAGGAGGAACAAAACTTGAAAAATGTTGTGTCCCAAAAGATAAAAGAGGAAATACTTTAAGAAGAAAGCACAGAGTACCAAATGTTCCACAAAGGCTAGCAGGATTCACTTATTTGTTTAATCAATGACATTATCTATATACCTATGAAGCTTTGTGCTAGGATTTAGGAATGAATTCACTGAAGTGACTGGTAAGTTTTCTTTATTAGTCATCTGTGATATTTCATTGTGCTTTTATATGGGTCATAATAATGATAGCTTTATTATAGTGGATTAAAGATGGAAACAAAGTTGGAAAAAAATAGAGCCAGACTGCATAGAATAATCCAAGATTGTCGAGTGGAAATGATAAAGAAAAAGAAGGCAAATGGTGGCCCTTTGTCAAATGGTCTAATCAGGCCTAATATTATTAGTAGAAATAGTTATTTTGTTTTTGTATCATATTCCATGTGAACAATTTTGATTCACTGACTTGAGTGCCTTTATGTTACTATAGCTACATGTCATAATGGATGCAGGATTTATAAGGTACAGAGATTTTTTCCCCCTCTTGGTAATATACACTCTAGCCTAAAATCAAGTATGTATATGTGAGGAGTTGTAGGTGAAGAACATGATGTAAAGACAGATAAAAATTCAAATAGCATGTCAAGTGTTTCTAGCAACATTCAATAACAAAACGTATTGCAGACCAGATCAACTGTGAATTCAGAGAAAACACAACTATGAGTGAAAAAACCTTCAGTGCACAGGAGGAAATAAATGTAGGTCACAAAATAAGATGAGTGTTAGAACTTCATGAGAGAAAGACTAGAGGTGAAGCTTCACTCCGGAATCCTATCACTTCTCCTGTAAAGTGGAAATAGTGCTGCCTGCCTTTCTTCAAACCTAGAAAACGGCCTCCAAAATGAATCTATTCTTCTATGTCCTTACCCAGAAGCCTCCTTTAGTTCAGAGATGGAAGGTACTTATGCTTCACCACTATAGTTTCAGTCACATGAAAACCAAGCTATCAAAAATGCACACAACCTGTTGCTAGAAAATAGGAGCCTTGGAAACCTCTGCACTGTAACAAATAACAGGAATAGAGCAGGAAAGGAGAGGGATGCCCACATATGGACTGTCACCAGCAATCTCAGTGCTCCAATGGGGCAAGGACAGAAGCAGTTCCTGCTTTGACCTAGTCAGAGTCTGAATTCTACGATAAGGATAAAGACATTGGAATTGAACAGTTATACACATGTTAACTCCTAACTCATGGGACTTTTTTGTAGACCTTTTGGTCTACAGGTTTACAGATTAAATTGACTGGATACATTTCCTTTGTTTATTAAATCCAAAATTTTATAGAATTTGAAATGGAACTATGGCTAAACAGAGAGACCAACCTAAAATTTATCCCAAAGAGCTCATATAAATACAGTAAAAATGTTGAATGAGGAGAGTTAGTACTTACTATATGTCATGTCTCAATTTAATTAATATGACTGACAGAATGTGAGTCTTTAGATACTGTTAAAAGACACAAGAAATGGGGTAATGTTAATTGTTTACATTTGCAAACTTTTAGACAAATAGTGGACAAGATTCATGTTTTCAGTAAATATTTCCACATCTAAACCCTGCAACTTAAATAATTTCTGACCCTGCCCTTCTTCCATACACTTGCACGGTCATCCCAATGTATATTTGTCTGGGTGATATTTTCTTAATCTCAAGTGAATCAATGTTTCACTACTTATAACATTATAAGAACATAATAGTTTAAATTTGATAGGTTTCTCATGGGACATGCATGAAACATGGTTTCATTCATTCTTTAAGAGAATTCTGTGATGTTTTAACTTAACAAATTAGAAAATCAAAGCTGGGGCTGGGGCTATGGCTCAGTGGTAGCGTGCTCACCTAGCACGCATGAGGCACTGGGTTCGATCCTCAGCACCACATAAAATAAAATAAAGTTATTCTATCCACCTACAACTAAAAAATAAGTAAAAAAAATTAAAAAAAAAGAAAATCAAAGCTATGTGTATGGGTGATGATCTGATAATCCTCCTTTGTTAAACCATGAGTTACTGATGAAATTTGAACTTGAACCTGTCTCCCACTGCCTTCAATGTTGCCTTCTGTGCACTACATTGCCTAACGCATTATAACCTAAAAACCAATTTAAATGCATAATTTTCTTAAAGAATCTAGCCTGGAAGTTAATACATTTTGATGCACCATTTTTATTTATCAAACAGCCATGTATTGTCTTTGATTTTCAGAAAGAAAAATTAAATGCCCTATTTTATTTAGCCTTAAAGAATAGTTTTTTAAAAAACTCCTCTATACTAACTTTGTTTTTAATATGATAAAAATACCTAAAGTGATATTTAAAATTATCATGTATATATATTTTACATCATTGCCACAACCTGTGCAGCATCAACAAAGGATCTTGAGTAGGGGAGACAGGAGACGGAGAAAAACACAGAGATAAAGAAAATACAGGGACATTTTCAAGCAAAGCTGAGGCCAGGGGGGACACTGCATTCTGATGGAGGCACAGTGTCCCAGAACTAGCTCTGCAATTTTATTTTATAGGGTTTCATAATCAGGAAGATAATCTATAGGGGTGTTGTAAATTGTACAAGGCTTATGAGTTGTCAGAGGCTTCTTTGTGCACTAAAAAGTTACAGAGCTAGAAACATTTTGTTTTATTTTTTGCAGCTATCCTTCTATTGCAGTGCTAGGAACATTCTGCTGCACCCAGGAATCTCCTTGTCCTGGGACATCTGATAAGACAATTGGAGCCTAGAGTCAAGGCTGATAATATTCTTGCCTTTGGCAAGAAATGTTTCCCAAGTTTGGCTTTTGCTGACACCACAGGATCAGCTGATGACCTGAGGCTCATCTACTCTCCACAGGCATCATACTCACAAATTAACCTTTGTTAAAGTCGAAATAGAAGGCACATTTAATAAGCCAATAGTTAAGATGGAATGTGAAGAATCATTCAACTAATCCAAAGGAAGAAAGGAAAAAAGAAATATGGGAATGAAAAACAGAGCTGACATATTCTTCCTATACCATCTAGTGAAGAGAAATATACCACACAGTTTCAAATTAAATTAAAAATCGGATTTCTGTATACTTGGGTTACCTTTCTTGTTTAAAACAATCTAATAATCCTGAGAAGTTATCTGTTCTAAATCTTAAGTTTATGATTTGCAGAGTACCAAATCTTTTTTTTTCCACCAATCTATCATGGCGTTTGAAATCCCTGCTTTGATAATTTCTATAGGCTTTTGAAGCTAGACAAACATATAGACACGTGTATAGCTGGAGATAGAGGTATAGATAAGTATTGATATGGAATGTAGACATAGATAAATGCTGATTCCTTGAAAAAGATTGCTTCAAATAGCTTATCAGACAAAGGCCTTGAGGGGTTAAGTGGATAAACTCAGGGAGGTATGTATGTGTGTTTATGTGGATGAATTTTGTGTTAGGAAATTGAAAGAACTAGAAAACGCTGTGCCTTAAAGGATGTACCTCAGGACTGAGGCAACAAGATGTACTCAGGGAAAGCCTGAATAACAGATGGAAAGTGACAGTACTGGAACAAGGTCATGGAAGAGGAAAGAAAAGGTGTCAGAATTGGAAGTACATCTGCCGCTTTCAATGTGTGAAATGCCCAGGATACATTAATTTAATTTTAGCTATTCAGTAGATAATGTCCAAGAATTAAAGGAGAATTTGAAAAGTAAGACTCAGCCTAGAACTAATTTGTCTTCACTGAGTTCCAATTATGTTTTAAATTGTACTCTTCTCTTAGGCGATTGCTACACAGGTTCATCACAGCATTCGTGGAGTTTTCATACATATAACTGCCCAAAATAACTAAATAAATAATCCTTGCTCTGAGGAAGAAATTCTTTTAAATTTGGAAGCCAACTACAAAGATGATTAGCTGTTAAGAGAAAAGATCAGTGAAGAACAGAGTCTATTAGTTAATTTTTAAATGTTGTCAGTTGTATCAACTTGCAAGAAAAATATCACCGTGTATTTAGTATGTGAAAAGTACTTGGTCTCATCTAAGTTCACCCAAGGTCAGGAGTGAAGTTACATACACCAGCATTGTCCTGTGCTCTTGTCTTATTTCTCCTCTGTTGTCTTTATCTCTGGTGCTTTCCAAAATGCATGAGCTAACAATTCATACATTGATTTCCTGTGAAAAGGGCTTTTTTGTCTCATTGATATAATCCTTCTATGGTTAAAAACAATCCAAAATGAGGGAAAGAGTAAAATTACAAGCAAAGTGTTTGGGAACTGGTGAGTCCCCATACATCTTTCTTATGAATGATGACTTATACCACTTATACAGACAGCCAACCCTAGTGAATACATTAAATTTATTGTTCAAAGAAGCAAATGATTATTTAAATTTAAAAATATTGATCTGAAGGAAATGTTTCTAATTATTTTATAAGCATGTTAGCCAATTGAAAGCAGTCTGCATCCTACATTAGGACATTGGACTAGGTTATAAAAAAATACAAAAATTAATTAAGTTTTGCTTAGTATTTCCCTTGACTTACTTGAGGGAAAAGTATGGACAGTACAAGAAGGAAAGTCGGAAAGGATGGAGGAATTGACAGTCATCATGTTGTGCTTGTTATTCCCCCAGGGTCCCATGATTCCTTCAGCTTCTACATTGATGAAGCCTCTCCAGTAGGCCCTGAACAGCCAGAGACTGTCCAGAATTTTGTCTCTGTGTTTGGAACTGTAGCCAAGAAGCTGATGCGGAAATGGCTAGCCACTCAAACAATGAACTTCACTGGTCAGCTAGGAGCTGGAATCCGTTATTTTGATCTTCGAATTTCCACCAAGCCCAGAGACCCCGACAATGAACTCTACTTTGCTCATGGTTTGTTCAGTGCCAAAGTCAATGAGGGCCTTGAAGAGATCAATGCATTCCTCATGGATCACCATAAGGAGGTAGTATTCTTGGACTTCAACCATTTTTATGGGATGCAGAAATATCACCATGAGAAACTGGTCCAAATGCTGAAAGACATCTATGGAAACAAAATGTGCCCAGCAATTTTTGCCCAGGAAGTGAGTTTAAAGTACCTGTGGGAGAAGGACTACCAAGTGCTGGTCTTCTACCACAGTCCAGTTGCTCTGGAAGTGCCCTTTCTCTGGCCTGGGCAGATGATGCCAGCACCCTGGGCCAACACCACAGACCCAGAAAAACTGATCCAGTTTCTTCAGGCATCCATCACTGAGAGAAGAAAGAAGGGCTCGTTTTTTATTTCTCAGGTGGTGCTAACTCCCAAAGCTAGCACTGTGGTCAAAGGTGTGGCAAGTGGCCTCAGAGAAACAATCACAGAAAGGTAAGTGTTCTCAGAGTATCAAAGGGAAATAAAAATAACAAATCAAATTCATTGAGTCAGAAAGTGGTCCAGCAACAATCCATGTCAATGTGTATCCATTTTCTGGGGGCTGCCATAAACAAGTACCACAAATTGGGTGTCTTAAAACAGTAGAAATGTATTGTCTCACAGATATGAAATCAAGGTGTCAGCAGAGTCTATTCCTTCTGGGGACTCTGTGGGAAGATCTGGTCTTTGCCTCTCTCCTAGTTTCTGGTGATAGCTGAAAACTCTTAGAGTGGTTTTCAGCTGCATCTCTTCTGATCTTCCTCCTTCTTCCCCAGGCCTTTTCCACATGTGCCTTGATCTTCCTTTCTTATGAGGACAACAGTCATATAGCATTAAAACCTACCCTAATGACCTCATCTTAGCTTGACTACTTCTGAACACACCCTGTTTCCAAATGAGGTCACACTCAGAGGCACTGAGGTGGACTTGAACATGCGTTTTGTAGGATCAACCCCTAATACCACACATTTTGACTCGATCTCTAGTTCTCTTCTCATAGCACTCCTTTCACTTTGTCTAGTTCTTTATAGATTTCAAAGCCACTTTATACTGTTCGTGGAGTCTTTTTACACATCAAACATCATTTGATCTGCTAACAATCCTAGGAAGTAAATACTGTCTTTCAGATTAAAAAAAAAAATGAGATTCAGAAATGAAACGTTTTGCCTAAGGTCCTTTGGGCAGTAAATGATGAAACGGATACTTAGACCATCCTCAAGTCACATGCTATGCCCAATACGTTACTATGCTGCCCCATGAGGAAGGCTTACTCTGCAGAGAGCGGACCTTCCATCTGTCAAGCCTAGTCATGTGGAGTGGTGTGCACCTGCAAGGTACAATTTGAACAGTCACCAAAGATCTCTGTAGCTCCTTCCTATAAGTGTGACAAAACATGCAGAATCAACCACATTATTTATTCTTTTGAATTATGATGCTAAAAAATGTAAACAGTACTTGAAAAGAGAATACAAATTCTTATCAGATATCTTATTTTTATGTTTAATTAATAATTTGAATTATGATAAAGAGACAAAGCGTGAAGGTTTTGCTTAGAGTCAAGGACAAGAAAACAAAGAGAAAAAGATTTTTTGATGAAAATAGTATGGGTGACCTTATAGAGCAGAATACAGGGATGGGATGATAGGAGAAGCTTATAATGGCAGGCAAGAATATACTTGCAATAAGATGGGCACGGTGGCATTCTCCTGTAACTCCAGCAGCTGAGGAGGCTAAGGCAGGAGGATATTGAGTTCAAAGCCAGCCTCAGCAAAAGTGAGGTGCTAAGCAACTCAGTGAGATCCTTTCTCTAAATAAAATACAAAATAGGGCTGGGGATGTGGCTTAGTGGTTGAGAGTCCCTGAGTTCAATCCCCAGTAACCCCCCCCCAAAAAAATATACTTGCGACAAATCTTTTAGCCAAGCTACAGAGAACTTCATCCTGTGAATGGTGGACAGCTGCATAATGATATTCAGCCACTGAATGATCAGATCTGAATTTTTAGATAGTAACTGATACAACCTGGAAAATAAATGGAGTGGTGAGAGTGACCCATTAAGAGGGGCTTAGAACTGTTTTAGCAAGGGGAAGTGCAAGCTAAACTAAGGAAAAGAGAAAGCTTAGAATGGGATGATGAGTGAATTGTGAAAATTAGGACTAATTAGTGACTAGTTAGTTATGTGGTATGAATGACAGAAAGAAGTAAGGATGTAGTTTCTGACTGAGAATTAAGGTGGGTGAATGAAACATTCACAGGGGCAGGAAGCAAAGACATAAAGACTTGGAGAGGAAGCGAAGAAGACAGAATCAGGACCACACTTAGTTTGGAGTGCCAGTAAGGCATCCAAATATAGATAGACCACTGATCATTAGGATTATAACCCTAATGGCCAACTCATTGAGGTTATTGGCATTTTAGAGTAATGAGAGCCACAAATCATTGGGCTGGAAGGTTCTTCCTTACAAAATCATAGCTGCATTTCATTATTCAGATATTAGCTGGGATCTCCCTGTTTCTTGAGATGTAAATAATGTTGTCTATCCTACATTGTATACCCTTTGCAAGTGCAAGGGCTTCTCTATGATTTCTGCTATTGTCTAGATTATGCTCTTATGGTTTGAACTCTCACTTCTGCTGGATAACATCATTTGATGGGTCAGTTCTCCCATTTGATCTGCATCTGTTCCATTCTTAGACATGAAACTTGCTTCATGCTTCTGCATGTTCCTACAATGGTTTTTACCTGTTACTGGAGATCTAAGGAGATGAGAGAGGTTTTATAATAACTGTAATGCACAGAACTTAAAATTGAATTTTAGATTTTTCTGTAACCTTCTGGCATGGGATATCTTCCCTGGTGACCTATACACCTCTTTGCACCTCAGCCTCAATCTTCTGACTGGACCCCCTCCTCTTCCTTCCTTTCCTTTTTTCTCATTACTTTTCTTCCCCCATATTCAGATTGTTTGGGGGACATTCATCTCCAGGCTATTGTTCCTAACTAGTCGCCTTTCTCCAGCCTTCCTAAGCCCAAACTCAGCTAGTTCCATCAAAATATTCATGAAAATAAGAAGGTTTTTAAAAATTTACTAAAAGCACTCTATAAACATTCATTGTTCTGGTAATTAACAATGTGTTCTCTCTCTTACCAAATCAGAAAATGAGGGAGATATGTACACATGAGTGTGTTCTTGTTAACTTTATATCATAGTGTCTTCAAATTGTGGGAAGTTGCAGAGGACCCACTGAAGGTGGAGAAGAGGCAACAAGAGCTGGGAGATGAACTGATTTCAACTCTTTCCATTCTGTCTATACTTGAATGCAAGAAGACTCACTTTTAATTTTTACATATTTATTATGACACAAGTCTTCTTATGGCCTCTTATACCTGTATCATAGCTTTATACTCAGAAAAGTACTTTCTCATACAACAAGCCTGCTTTAGCCAAAATGGATTTTAGCCAGTTTTTCCCAGGGTAGGACCCAGCCTTTGAAAAAGCCAAAAAGAAGAATTCACTCAGAGAATGAATGGTTTTCCTTTTATGGTACTTAGACTTTGGGAGTTTGCAGGCCATAAACTTCTTTTTGGCTATTCATGCACTAGTAAGTATACTACTACTAAAGCGGGATTTGTGGGGAATAAAGTCAAAATAAATTAAGAAAGTATGGAAAATTGTATTTTACACAATTCTTCCTAAAGATTCCCAGTGCACATTAGCATATAAAAGGCACTAACAAGTCTTAGTGAAGAAGCCTATTTAAATTTAACTAACATAGTGTTTTCCATGCACTTTTTCTTTCAAATAATACTTATTAACAGCCCATGGAATTAATTTTGAAAAACTGTCCTCAGTCATCTGTTCCAATTCAGAACTTACGTCAGACTTTATCTATCTGCAATAGCAAAGCTGTATCACTGAAAAGAGTAAGAGAAGTGGCAAGAGTGGGGGTATTAAAATGTAGAAATGAAGACCTTATAGGTAGAATCAATTTTTTCCTCTCTGGTATTATGCAAATTACTTGCTAATGATTTGTAAAAACATCTGAACTTTGTCTTTATATTTGTGCTGTAACGTTTTCTTTGGAGTAAACTACAAAGGAGTTTAAACCTACTAGAAAGACATCCTTTTTTTTTCTTTTTGGGTACCAGGGATTGAACTCAGGTGTACTTGACCACTGAGCCACATCCCAGCCCTGTTTTGTGTTTTATGTACAACTCTCACTGAGTTGCTTAGCGCTTCACTGTTGCTGAGGCTGGCTTTGAATTTGTGATTCTCCTGTCTCAGCCTCCCAAAGTGCTGGGATTACAGGTGTGCACTACTGCGCCCCGCTGAAAGATGTCCTTTTTAACTATTGCCAAGTTATATTCTGAGTGTTATATTAATGAGGTAATGGTCAAGGATTTTTATTTTATTGTCTTGTTTTGTTATTTTTTAAAAATTTTCAGCCTTCTGAATAAAGTCTTTAGACAAAGTCACTTGAATTGTGCCTTGCAAAGGCAATTTATTTACCTCTGAAGAGGCAGTGCAGGGATACTTGACTCCAGGGAATTCATTGCCTTTTTCTTCTTACCAAGTGAAGAATCCTAAAACATACTAAGAAGTAGACTGGTTGTGCCTCTGTCCCGTTAGCTTTTATGCAAGAAGCTTTCATTCAGAAAGTGGCATGGTGGCACCAAGAGATTGTAATGAGCTTTCTTGTGCCATCTAAAAAAACGTCACTGGCAGTTGTGAGATCTCTTTAGGCCTTAAGTATTTTTCATCTCCAAAATCTGGAGTTTGAACTAGATTCTGCATTTGACTAGCTAGTTTCTCTATAACTTTTCAAATCATTTATAATATTTGGGTTAACAAAATCCCTGAGCATATGCATTTAGAAAATACTGTTTGAAGTTGTGGGTGGCTTTCAGGGAAACTAAATCCAGCCTGAATTTAGGTACTGTATCTTTCAATCTGGCCATTGGTGCCAAATACTGCAGATGTGTTTTCTACATTTTAGGAACGCCAAAAGACACAGATTTTTATTTCTTAAAGACCTATTTTTAATCTACTTTTCAAACACCAGTTTTCACACATCTCCCCCACAGAATTCACACATTCTTAAAAAGAAGGTGTGCAACTTGTCGAGTCTTTCCCTAATTTGTGGAAGTTTATTAATTAATAGGGTTTTTTATTTCAGCTTAAAAAACTGCAGTCATATCACCTGTCAGAATTTTTAGGAAGCAATGCATCTTTGCAAGTAAATTGTCGCAGAATTAAGTTGGATGATGTTTCTACAGGCCAACAATTTAGATGATAATGACAATAATAATATTGTGATATTATTGTTAGCAGTTTTTAAGTGCTGTCAAATATTATACTAACTACTTTATATGTATTCTTTTATTTAATACTCAGAAAACCATCCCAAAGTGGGTACTATTGCTATCCACATTTAAAGTGAAGGAACTGAGCCTTAGAAGTGTTAGACAACTTACCCGCATAACATTGCTAAGAAAAGGTGGGTCTGTAGGGCTGGGATTTAGTTCAGTGGTACAGTGCATTCTTCCCACACCCAAGCCCCTGGGTTTAATCCCTAATGCACATATGCACACACCCACATGAGGTGCATTTAGGATTTAAATACAGGTTGTTCTATTTGTGTATCCACAAAACAAACATGTTTGGAGTCATATTCTGTTTCACATTGCACTTCAAGTGTGTGACCTCAAACATGAACTCTTAAAACCATCATGCCATCTTATCTCTCTGCTATTTGTGAGACTCCAAAGAGGTGATCACACCTTTGTTTTCATCTCATTAAATGACAAGATCTAGACTCAATTTGGCAGTATATTCAAGTAGATTAGGTTTAAGTTAGTATTCACCCTATTGAACAGTTCCTGTGGGGAGAGCTCTGAGTTCAATGCTCTGAGGCACATTAAAATTGGTAAGATGCCATTGTTCTTGTCAAGTATCAAGTAGGTTTGAAAAGACAGGCACATACATGACCTAAATAAGATTGGATAAAAGTGAGAAAATTAAAGATCAAAGCCTATGGCAAGTTAGAGGCAATAGAGACCTGAAAAGATTTTGGTTCGCTCTCAGAACCGACGACATAGTAACTGGCCAAATGGGTGAAGGTGGCTTCTCAGGCTGAGAAAAAAGCAAAAACAAAGAAGAGAGGTAAGAAATCCTGAGAACAAGATAAGTCAGGGTTGGCCATAGTGGACTGATGTCAAAGGAACCTGGGAGATGGGTCTAGGAAAAGTGAAGGAAAAGATTATGGGACTCTAGTCGTAATTAAAGATGTATTAGAAAGATACTGAAGAAGGATAGGCCAAATCAAAATCAGACCTTAGGTGGTAAAACTGACCAGATTACATAGGTTGAATAAAGAAGGTAGAAACTGAAGATGGCCATCAGTTCAAAGAGGGAAACAAAGTAGGATGTTAGTAAATGGTTAGGAACAGAGACATAAAAGATGTCAACATAATGTAATTTAATCACTACCAATAGCCTCCCCTTTGGAATACTGGGGACACCATTCCCAGTATCATTCTGTATAAATGTAGAGTTGAATAGTGGGCAGCCCTGCCCACTTAATCTCATGATTACTCTCATTGCCTTGAGTGTAAGGTAAAAATTTCAGGAGGTGGTCATTTGTGTGTACCTTTATTGTCCAGCTGGGGAAAGGCAGGGAAGGCACCTATAGCTGTTGAGCCCTCATAATGTGCCAGGCCCTGTGCCAAGTGCTTTCCATGAATTGTATCCATTTAACCCTAGCCCTTTAAAGTATGTATTATTAATCTATTAAAGGTGAAAAATTGAGCCTGGGATGCATAGTGCCATACTCAAAATTTCTGATATTAACTTAGTCCTATAATTCATAAATTAAGATTATTATGTGGATCTGTTTGACTATAAGTCTCATGCTTCATCTTGCAAATTAGTAAAAGTGATGTGACTTAACACTGGGTACTTGTAATACATTCTCTGTTTATCTTAGGAGGCAAAGTCATGCCTCAGGGTTTGGAAAGGTAAATTATGCTGAAGATGAGATTGACAAAGTCATGGGAAGAGAAGATCTGAGGTGTGTGGCATTGCCTCCAGAGAGCAAACCCAGGTGGGATGCTGGCATAAGAAGCACTGGTGTGGAATAATGGAATAGGAAAGGAACTTAGAGGGATCTGGGTTCAATCCTCCTTGCCTCATATCTATTGGCCTTTTCATGCTTTTCCAGCCAGTGCTGGGATCAGTTCTGAATCTAGATCATTACAACAACTAAAAGAGAAGACTGGCTTATAAATTGAAAGGAAACTCCAGAAAGCAAACCCTTTTCCTAGCCCGGGGTTTGGCAAACTGGAACATGCTCATGCAGACCGTTAAAATGCAATTTCCTGGATGCCACCCCCATCGATTCTGATTCAACAGTCTGTGACTCAAAGTTTTTTTATTTTTATTTTAATTTTAATTTTAATTTTTATTTTTAACAGACTCCAGTGAGCTTCACTTTGAGTAGTACTGCTCACATCTGCAGACAAGATGCACCTCAACTTGGGCTTAGTAAGTCTGGAGTCAACCTCAAGATTTATCAGTGCCCTCCTTCCCAGGTTCAGTTAGTTCTTTCTTATACTGAAGCTATGACTCTTTTACCATGAAGCCTGCCAGATTTAAGTTTATCTCTGCTTATTCTGTCCCAGATAAAGTTGCCAATCAAAGATATTCAAAAAGTAGCCCTCTTCTATTGGCATCTTCTCTTTCATGTCACTTAGCTTGACCCTAGAATTATTGTGCTGATAAGAAGAGCCAAAGTCTCCTTTGGAGGAATTGTTTGTGCCCTTGAGCTAGAAAAATGTGTTCATTTCCATGGAAGAAGGCTTAATAACTTCCAGACTTAGTATCTCTCACCAAAGCCATTAACATTGCTGCACCTTGCCTCCCAACTGCCTCCCCAAGCTGATTTCATACAGTATGAAGAAGGAGAAGGAGAAGATTATTATTTAACAACTTGCAACCATGAGGCTGTGTGACAAAGAGTAATTTCAGTCTGGGTTCTGCTGAGAACCCAGGCAGGAAGAAGGCAGGAAGAAGGGCTGTCTGTAATTCTTTTTGTTTTAACAGTGTTTGACCCAAGAAGTTTTGAAATAAGTACTCACATAAAAGCTCTTTCTTACATTTGCCCACTGTTGTACAAGCAAATGCAGAAAAGAACTTTTATTATCTGTATCAGGGGAGTAAAAGATTGGAGGGGATTCCAAGCTTCTGGGAAGTCAGATCCATAAAATGTATGGTGAGTATGAGCATAAGAGGGAGAGAGAATGTACATATTTTTCTAATATGGGATATAGATTTACCCACTTTAGTGAATCCTTCTGGATCTGTTTTATGTAGAATTGTGGGGCCAACTGAGTTCAATGTCTTAAAGAAACTACCCCAGTATTTAACTATAATGTATATAGCTAGCACTCATAAAACACTGGGAGGAGGTAGGTTGATGGACCATAGAGAGAACAAAGATGACAAGTGTCCAGAAAACAGGGCTATTTAGGTAGGTGGTAATGTTTTAGTTTGGGTACTTAAGTCAGCAGCTAAAGGGAGAGAGAGATTTGTTTGGAACTTGAAATGAACCATGACATGACATGATCAGTAGATGAGCAAGAAAGAGGTGTCTGATTCAAGAAGCTGAATGGACCAGATACGGGCACGTCAGGTCACACTGTACGGCCATGAGGAGGAGGCCCTCGGGCCAGCTCTTTCTTTCTGCTCTCTGCAAGCAAGGCTCCTGAAGTGGGTCACATGCCTGTTTAGCTAAAAGAAAAAATAATATTCAAGGAGCAAGAATTCCATTCCGAAGATAACTTTTCATTCTAAACTATACAAAGAGATGTCATGGGAGTTCTATAATCCCTTAGAAAAAGATTCCCAGGTGAAAATGTCTAGTGGAATATGCTTGGTTTATTATAGCAAGGGAGGACACTCACCATGGGGACCAGGGGACATACCAGTGAGAGGACGCAAGAAAGGACTTGGATTGGGGTTCCGTTTGGGTGATTTGGCCAAAAGGTTAAAGAAATAGAGGTCCTCTTTAGATCAGATGCTGTCAGAAAGTAAGGACATTCTACAATTATGTATTTTAGTAAGTCTTATTATAGGCTAGATCAAAACTGAATTCTAATTTGTAAAGAAGTCATTGTCACTCATCTTGGTTAAGAGAGCTACATATTTGGTGGGTGGCACAATGTCTTTTTTCTTGGCTTAAACAAAAATAGGAATAGCTTTTAAAAAAAAAAACATGCTATATGATGATTCAGAGTGACCTTGTTCAAGGTTGGCATTCTGAGAGATTTTTATGACCACAAGACATTTTTATGGCCTGGTAGTGAGTATCAGGGCAGCTTCCATTGGTCAGGGGCTGTGGCTGCTTTCATTTAGTTTGAAATCTTATATATAAGTTAGGCTTTCCATGTGCTTTTTGTCTTTTTTCTTTATTTTTATGTTAAAATAAATAATATGATAAAGGTGTCAAAAGTCATTTATGAATGTAGAAATTTCTGTTTTTGTGGTTCAGTTTTGGAGGGTTTAATTCAGGAAACAAATAAGGCTATGCAAAAGACCAGACCATTTTCATAATAGGGAAAATTAAAAAGAGAATGGTACTACAACCTGGGGGTTGCCTACTAAAAATGCAAACTCTTTATATTGAGCCATATTGAGAATCAATTTGACTTTCTTTCTCTGTGATCTTGAATTTCGCCCTACATCTTTGGATGACTATGGGAATTGATTGATAGGTATAGAAAATTCCAGGTAGAGGGGACTGAAAAGTTGTATATGGGAAAGAATCTGAGAACACAGCTCTTTGGAAAAAGAATTGCCAATCCTTTAAGATTTGTGAACATTCCAACTCCCTTCCCAATGTTTCAGAACTCACACGGGGTACAAAGTAGAAGATGGCAGAGTATCATATTTACAACCAATCATTTTGTTACCAGGGCTTGTTTGAATGGGTGACTCTTAAGGCTTTTAATCCAGATGCTTGTATTGAGTGTACTTAGTAGACACAGCTTTGGGTGATTGATCTACTGATTATCAAGATGATTCTGAGAAGTATCAAAATTTGTTTGAGTGAGATGATATAAACCAAATTCTCTCCACCAAAGATAAAATGGAATTGCTTTAAAGGTACCCTTCTAACAAAATTGTTAAATAAATCTCCAACAACTTACCAACAACATGGTAGGCAATGACAGCCAGCTTTTAACTTAACCATATTCAGTTGATAAAATGCTTTCTTCCATAATAATTTCAATATAAAAAAACAGCAAAAAGCTGGAAAGACAATTTTTTTTTCCAAAATATCAGACCTTGGAGGATTTTAGAGGAAAATATTGCTTGCATTGCCTGCAGACACGAATATTTGGCTTCATTGATTAGAGCACAAATCTTCTGGCTCTTGCTCTGTGTGTCTGGGATTGTAGCCTATTGCTAATTAACTTATTTGAAAGTACTAAAAATAATTGGACAAGAATAACTAGAAACTTGCTAGTCATAATTACTATTTGTTTTTTGCAGAAATTACAAGTATAGCTTGAATTTTTGCTTTAAAATATTCCTTCCTCCCACCCCCTCATCACTGATTTCCCTGTGGCCTCAGCTGTTAAAAGAAAAAAAGCTTATAAGTTGTTTCAAAGGCTGTGACATCCTATCTGGAAGGAGCAGTATGTGGCAGTGAGACTGTAATGTGTGATTTCATTAGTGAATGCTAAAAGCACAGGCTGCCCTTTGGAAATGTATGTGCGATCTGGCCCACAAATTTACTGTGTGGCTGCTAGTTGACTGAATATCAGATAGAAAAGCTATTGCCTGTGTTATTTAATTCACATTCAAAAATGAACCAGTCAAGAAAGTAAATAACACAATAAAGATACCAAAAGCTATTTATGAATGCAGTTCTATTTGCATGATCCATTTTTGGAGAGCTGGGTGCCTATTTTCCCAAATAAAATACTTGCACTAATTAGATTGTAATGAATAGATTATGGGGAAACTTGGTGGAGTACATGTTCAACCTAAATTCACTCTCTTAATAGAAACCAAGTGAAGATTCAGAAGAGACATGGTATATCTGTTTCTAAGCAGCCTGGAAGCTTAGTTTTATTCCTGTCTCACATTTACATCTACCAGCTAGTTGTTAAAGGGTTATGTGATGGATTTGACACTGTTGCCATTCACAAACAGAGCAGATTGCCACAGGCATCTCTGTCTGGATCAACAAGACAAGGGAATTTCACATGCTTGCACACACACTGCTCACTGTGGCTGCATGCTCATGCTTTAACACCTTGCCCATGTACCCACAGGCCAGGTAGCCTCCAAAGGAACGTGGCTGAGGACTATTGTATCTGATAAAGATTGAGTAGCTCCTTTTGATGTCTCCATGACATAGGCTGTGTATAAACAGACCATTTCAACAATACACCATTTGCTACTCCAGCTAACATAGGTGATCAGTTTGAGACTCACAAATGTGGTGTGTGTGTGTGTGTGTGTATGTGTGTGTGTGTATGTATGTGTTGAAAGGCATGAGAGTAAAGTAATGAAAATAAGTAGTAAAATCTATTCTTCTCTCACCACCTGTAAGATTGCATTTCTTTCTTCCTGTTCATAAAGAAGAATTTTACCTGCTGTGTGAATTTTACCTGCTGTCTGTCATAGAGACTTGAGATGACAGTCTCCTGAAAATACATACCCACTGTGGTACTTTCTCACCTGGGTTCCTGATTGTCCTAGAGCATGCATTTATATTCTCTCCATTTGCTCTGGGCCTGATGTTTCCTTTTAGTGCTTTACCTGAGGGATTCCTTTGGTAGTATAGCTGTGAAAGTTTTGTTGCTTCCAACACTGTATGGTTTATCTCTGTGATATTGGGGTTTTCTCCTTTCTTTCTATGACTCTTGTTGACAATTCAGAACTTGTGAATGTTGGGGTGCGAGGGAAAGAATGCAATATAGTCATTTAATGACTAAGATGATATTTATTTTTTAAAAACTTTTATTATGATTTTTTTATTTTTGCAGTTATAGATAGACAGCATGCCTTTATTTTACTTGTTTATTTTTATGTGATGCTAAGGATCAAACCCAGTGCTTCACATGTGCTAGGCAAGCACTCTGCCACTGAGCTACAGCCCCAGCCCTGATATTTATGCTTTGATTTCTATAATTTCTATTATTCAAAGTAGGCTAAAGTAGTTTTTCCCTAGGTCTCAGGGATCTTCAGGTTACCCAAGGACAGAAACAAGAATCCAGTCATTTACTGAGTCAGACACTCACTCAACCAACAAGAACATGTAAAGAATGTGCTGAGAACTTGAAACAGGGATAAGAGAAGCATAATGTAGTGTCTTACAAAATTCTACCTCAGGATTCTTGTCCTTGAGTTATAAGACAGTCTCCTTGAGGTATGAGATTTATAGAAGAGACACAATTAGAGATTGGTGAAAGACAATTTGCAACTGAGTACTAAAATTCTGCACTGTAGATAATGCATTCCCCAGGGGCTCAAAAGAAAGATGACAAAATTGACTCTTCTAACATCTCAGAACAATACACTGACATTTCCTGCCCCTTTCTTTTCTTCAAAACATTGTAATTTGGGGTCCAAATATTTTGAGCACATCTATTTTCTCCACTTAGTTGTGATCTATTCTTAATCATTGACCATTAAACATGATAAAAAGCATATTTTCTATGAAGGAAAACTGTACTTGGTTTTGGGAACATTTCTAGATGGTAAGGTTCAGGCTAGGTCCACAAGCAAGAATTCTATGGAGATTTGAAAGACCCAGCCACAGACACACA
Organism: Xerus rutilus; assembly: GCA_028644305.1. Taxonomy (NCBI): domain Eukaryota; kingdom Metazoa; phylum Chordata; class Mammalia; order Rodentia; family Sciuridae; genus Xerus; species Xerus rutilus. Next base: position 30,018,194 of record CM053405.1, on the reverse strand, counting down.
CACTCACTCCCACACGTACTTTGTGTACTTACTGGTATTAGTGACAACTTCCATAAGAGAGGAAAAAAACAAAACAATTGTGCAAAAAGACCAGCTTTCTACCACAAAATCCAGCAAGTTCTCTGAGAAAATCTGATAACTGTATGCTACACATCTAATTTTTTAAATTTGAGGTGGAAAACTACATTTTGACTTGACATTCTGTCCTGCACAGCTTATATGCCAAGATACAATCTTTGATTTTCATGGCACCCATCAAGTGAAGTACATTCCTTCCTTTGTTGAACTACTTTGACAATGAGGGAGCCACTGTCGGGACTTCTGAAGGACAGCTGAGAAGCATATTTTGACAAATAGGGTTGGCCTTCGTGCTGTTTTCCCCTCTCTTCCTTCTCAGTTTTTGCTGTGAGAAGGGAAAATTTTTTAGCAACTTGGCAAAAGGGTAGTGCAGGAAGTCCCAGCTGTTCCAGCCCCAGCTGTCTCTGAGATCTAATAATATAGGGTGGGAATAGCACCTCTCACTAAAGAGCACACACATTTTAGTTGTTTTAATTTTCCTGCCAATTAGACTTTTTATATGTCAAGTGCATCTCCAGGCAACTTCTGAGACAATTTAGTATTCTCTGATGAGGAAGCCTAAGGCAAAGGGTGATTTTTAATTGGCAAATAACACGGGAGAAGAAAGGTTGCTCTTACATTATCACAGAAAAATACATGCACACATTTTTGTTTATGGAAACATGAAGTATTGGTTGTAGTGAAGGATTATCAAGAGGTTGGGAATCAGAATACGTAGCCTAGAGCAGAGTTTCTCAGTCTTAGCACTATCGATATTTTAGACAAGGTGGTTGACTTGGGAAGCTCTCTTCCATATTGTGGGCTGCTCTTTAGCAGCGTCTGTGACCTCTGCTCAGTAGATTCTAGTATCACCTTCCCCCCAGTCATGACAGTGAAAAATGTCTTCAGACATTGCCAAATTCTCCCCACACGGGGGAGAGGGTACACTGGCTTAAAGCTGCCGAGCAACAAAAGATCTTGTGACAGTAATTTACTTTTCCTACAGCTTAATTTCTTTACATGTTACACAGATGCTACCAACTGCCCTGGGGTTAGGGAAACAACCAGTTATATGGCTTGTTTTCTGTTTTAATAGCATAACAAAACTTTTACATCTGTAATATCTGCTGTTACCTTCCTCTTAGTCATCTTGGGAATTTACTCATCTAGCCAAGTCATGCTGAAGCAATTTTCAGAATAATTTCAGGGGGTGCAAGTTGGTAGTTGTGGTAAATCCTTTTCTTTTCAGGTGAATTGGTTTCTGAAACAACCTAAACTCATTCAGATCCAAGTTCAGTAAACAGGGTAGGTGGCAAAGCTGATGAGGAAGTCAAAACCCAAGTGGAGCAATAATGAGATTGATTTTTTTGCCTGTGCCTCATGAACAGAACCCAAAGTCAATTTCAATAGAGGAGTCATGAATAGATTTTGACTCATTCTGTCATGAAGCGGGTAGTCAGCAGACATCTCCATGAGTAACAATTCTGAATGATAGCTCACTTTCAGTTTATAAGTTTTGGGCTGTTAGTTATAACAGCATCTCAATCCCTTAGAGTCAAATAGAAAAGGAAACATTCTTGAAAAAATATCGTTCTTTGGATTTGTTTATTATTATTTGTATTGCTTGGGTCAAATAGATATTTACAGAGTTTTACTGAGTCTACATAAAGTTAGCAATTCAAAATAACCAGACACAGTCCCTGGTTCCCAAGGTGGTTACTTTCTAGTAGAAGATACAGATTCGTGAAAGTTTTTCTTTTCTTTTGTTTTTTTTTTTTTTTTTTTTTTTTGGTATAGGTATGGTCAGTGCTAAGGTAACCAGGTGTTCACTTGATTTTTCAACCCAACACTTCCATATAAGAATTGTATAACCTAGAATTCATTAATTTCTTCTCCCTTTAGTTTCATGCTCTGCATTGTACAGGTATCAACAAGCCTTTGTCCCCTCTTCTAGCATCAACACACTGATTCTATGGTAATACTGATAGTTTCTTTGCACATATATATTACAATATTTTACAAAGGAAATCTGATTTAATGACATCTAAATATTAACCATAATTTCCATTAAAATCATTATCAAAACAGGAAGAAAACCAATTAGACATTTATGAACACCAAATGTTGACAGATCTGACTTATTACTGTTAGTCTATTATTAAAGAATGATTATAAGCCAAATGACTATAAGCCACATTTTTCTTGCTGAACTATCCAGAGTTATAATAATTTACACGTAGCCTTGATTGACTAGGAATTGTGGTATCTTAGAAGTAACATGCAGATGGAAAGTGAAATGCCTGTATTCAAAGCTTAACTTATAAATCCTTTGTGATTTAAATGATTGCATTATTGTAAAATTTGAGTGACATGCATAATCCCAGGTTAAAATCTCTATGACTTTCAGGAGGTCAGATTCTGACTTCAACATTCTCATTTGCAAGATACGGAGATTGGAATTGGAAATAATACATTTTGAATGACTGCAGTCATTAGACACAATATATATATTCTCATTGCCCTCCTAACAACTGAATGGTGCATAAATTTTCCATTTTCCATATGGAAAAAATGAGGCTTAGCTTGCCTAACCTCACATAGCATCTGTTGAGAGCTGGGATTCAAACGTCTGTCTGGTTTCAGTCTGTGCTTCTTTTACCCCTACACATCACTCCAATTTTGAATCGCCTGTGATGAAGATCTTCAATTATATTATTCTCTTCACAAGTAAGCAAAAGCAGTAATATGAAATATCACATATTTGCTACAACTGCAAAATAAAAGAGAAGAAAATGTTTGCATCTATTTCCAAATTCAGGGATTTTAAATGACTAAAAATATAAAAGTCTTGGCAGATAAGTAGCTTTCTGTAACAGGTAAAAATGAATTCCAAGGATTGTCATTGATTTTTATCCAGAATATTTCAAAATTCCCAGAGTCAAGGATAAAGAAGAAGACAATTCAATTCTCAAATTATCTCCTTTGGTCAGCATACTAAATGAGATGCTAATATAAAAACAAGTGTGAGGATCTGTTTGGTGTCTTTCGCAAAAAGTAGCCACCTTCATCTCCAGTTTTTAATTTTCATTTGCATAAGCTCTGATAATTCATCAGTTAGTCCATTAAAATTATAATAATGAGTTCAGTATTGATTAGTAAATTAGGTGAAAATTTATTTAATATGTTTTCTTTCTCTATCGTACAGATTTTTTTAAAATACAGTGAATTGTAGAGTTATAGATTAACTGATAGCTCTGGATGTGGCTTTGAGCAGAGAAGGGCAAAGCAGGCTATTTATTCGTCTTTTCGTTCCTTTATTTATCCTCTCTCCTGGGAGTCAGAGGTAGGTTGTCTGTTGTTTATTCCCAATACCTTGCTCCTATCTCCAGTATGGCTTAAGTAACTTGGAGCATTTCCTCTGAACACAGCTAGGCTTGGCTTGCCAGTGTATGATCTTAGGCAAGTTCCTTCTCTCTCTGAGCTTCAGTTCTGCTTCTCTGTGATGGAGACAAAAGTATACCTGTCTAGTGCTATATTGGGAAGCATCAGGTAATAATCATACAAGGTATTTAGCTGTGTCCCTGTCACATAGCTAATGCTCTATACATATTGACATTTTTTACTATGAACAATACATTTTGGTAGAACACTGAATAATGCCCTGCTAAATTAAAAGAGTAAATAATTGTCTTTAAAAACTGAATTTCCTAGGAAATAATTTTGTTATAGGGAATAATTAAAATAGAATCTTTTATAATCTGGATTATTATGATGATTTGGCATTTTCAATGCAGTTGGGCACCCAGAGCAAATCCATACACAATTGTCAGATGTTGTATGGCCATTGCAACAGTATCTGGTGATACTGTTTCTCTAATAGTGATTTTACAGATTTCTGTATTATGGTTATCATTATTTTTATTGAATTATGATTATTTTTAGAGTTAAGCATAAATGCATTACAATTATTCTGTGCTTCATAATTACCAATGAAATCTTACAATAAACATGTGCTTAAGCTCCTCTTTGGATATTCTGCAGGGGCCCTGCATCCCAAAGTTATTTTAATGTCAGGTCCAGTTTTAAAACTGATAATTGGCTATATCATGAGCTCCTTGAGGACTTAGACCATCAATTCTTCAGTTTCACATCCACTTAAATATCTCCAATAGCCTTTATTTTCTAAGTAGTTTTGGAGATCAGTTAACATAGAAGAAATAAAAAAGAAACTGAGTTACATATACTAAACAGATTGCAAGTCTTACATGTTTAAAGAACTAAAAATTACTGCCTGGCAAATTTATAATTGGCTGACGATACTTTAAATTATGACAATAACAATTTTTAACTGATAATTTTATTCTAAAATTCAATCTTTAGTATTTTTCTGACAGCTATATTTCTTTATTCCAAGGAGGAAAGACCAGTCACAACTAATGAATGGTTTAAATACTTGTCCTTTCAGGGGGTTGTTAACAGGTTGGGCTAGCTGGACAATGTTGACAAAGCGCTGTTCTGAGAAAGACACTTATAGTTATTAGCCACATTTCTGTTATTTAAATTCATCAACCACTCCAGCCAGTACTGTTGCCAGTGAGCATATGTCCATCTCGGGGTTAGGTCAAGCATGTCTGCATACACATGGTTTTTATAGCAAAACTGAAAATGGTTCATTAAGTTGCTTCTAGGATCTCTGTCACCCTTGGTAACAATTCGTTGTGACTGGGTAATTGTGCAGCTAATTCCAGCAGCCAATGGTGGGCCCCTGAGATGAGTGTGATCTCCACACCCCTCTGCAGCCTGTCCAGTTTGCCATGTAGCTTATGACAACAACATCCTGCCCTCCAGATGGCATGGCCTAATGAGCCTTCCCAGCTCAGCCTATGAGCAGAGACCTGGGGAGAAGTATGTCTCTGATCTCTGGGGGGTCATTTCATCAGGAGGTTTTGATGAGTCCATATTTTGGTTTCAGCAAATATTCATAGCAGAAAAGTTTACTCACACATAATACTCTGTAAACTGGATGAAAATGAAAGACCATTCTCATTTTTATAAGCAGAGATCCACATAGTCTGGGAACTGTTGATATCCTTGATGACCAGAAGCTTAATGTTTGTGTTCAAGAATTAGTAAAAGGAGTGAACCAAAATTTAGCTAAATAATAAGATCTGATAATTGATGGTGCCTGTGCACTTAGATAAACACACATGAAATGGCTCTTCTAAAGTCCTCTTGCTAATTTTTTACCTAGAATGAAAACCCCTGTAATCACTCCCAGTTGTTTTTTCCACTGACTCAAAGCCATCTCTTCATAGCAGCATCAAGCATTGCACGTCTTAAGATCCTCAGGTTTGTTGTGGGGAGAAGTGATTGAGAAGCAAAGATAAATAGTCTGGTTGCACAAACTACTATTTCATTTAAGTTAAAATTTGAGGCAAAGAAAGCCACTTGATATCTAAAGGAAAAAGATGCTAGTGATAAGCAATCCCCGATGTGTGGTGAACAGAAGTTAATGTCTTCTTCTCCTAATGTCATCTTCATCTGTCCTAAAAATTCAGCCTAACACTTCCTGTGCCCACTCGCTGTGAAACCAGAACGTTGTCTTACATGGAACACATTCTTGTGATTAGAGCAGATTGGATGGAGCAGGAGACATTATTAGGTAAATGAAAGCAAATATGTTCCTCTCCTTTAAAGGTATATAGTCCATATAAGAACAATTGAAGGAAAATCCCTAAGCATGGTTTCCTAGTTCTACTTCAGGAGTGGCAGGGAAAGAGTTTGGGTGGAGCATAAATGGACGTTGACATTCCAAGACAGACTGAGTTCCAAAAAAAGGGAGAGCTTCAGGTTTAGCAGGAGCATGAAGATTGGAATAGAGGTGAACCATGATGTAATTTTTTCAGAATATCCTTATGCAAGCTCAAAGTGTGCTAGAATACATCATCCTCATTCCAGTTGGGAAAGTGTTGTTCCAGGTGTCATGTATTTCTTTGTGGCTCTGTGCATTTAAAAATATAATATCCAAAATATCATATTTTTATGATATTTTGAGAAGAATCATTTACATCACACAATCCAGATGTTGGCTTAGGAGCTGTAATTTATAAAACTCCACATATGTGTCATAGATCTGAGAGAACATCTCTTCTTCATTCTAGATAGACTGAGGCCTGGTGTCAGGACACTGTTAAGAGAAGGAAGAAATTGTGGTACAGTGAGGTTTGTCCAGGAGTAAACAGAGACACTGTCAGGGTGTCAGAGTGTGCTGTGTGTCTGTCTGTATCCTAAGAGATTTATTTCTTTAGTCATAGAGAACTGCAAGTACCTGGAAGTAAGAGAAACACACCGTGCATTCAGGAAACTGCATGTGGTCCTGTGCACTGAAACACAGCATTTGGAATTAGAGTAAAAATTGGTCTACAGAAAGAAAACCAGAGCATATCATAAAGAGTCTTCCTTGTATTTCACTCCAAATTAAAAAACAGGAGGAGGAGGAGGAGAAGGAAGAAGAGGAGGAGGAGGAGGAGAAGAAAGAAAAGTTCACCTGAGATGATTGGGAGCTAATTAAATGGTTATATGCAAAGAATATGATCAAATTTGGATTTGGGATTTTGGAGAGAATTTTCCAGACCCAAGTGCCCAGTGGAGCAGGGCCTTTGTATATCTTTTCTCCCTAAAATCTAGGTACATAATAGGTAGTCCATGTATATTTGTCACTGAGTGAGACTGTCGTAGTAATTTAGATATTATATGATGATAAACTAACGTGGCAATAAAGATGTGGTGAGGTGGATAGAGAATCTAAATATGTTGGTGAGGTATCTGCAGTGGGAAGAGAATTCACTTATGGTAGGGATTAAGGAGAGAAGGGATTCAAGGAATCAAAATAAGGACAGTCAAAATAATGCATAAGTCACTTCTGATCCCTTTTACTGAGTCACAAACATTAAGCACATAGCAGGTTGAGGGAGGAAAGATGACAGTTTACTTCAATATCTAGACTTGGAGATGTTTTTAGGACATTTGAGTTCTGATAATCATAAGGCATCCTGGATTGAAGGTTTCTGTTCCCTAGGGTCCAGAGAAAGGTCTGTTCTCAAAAATAGTTTGCAAGGTTGTCGTCAAATAGAAAGCTGTGAAAATAGTGAAATCCCTGACACAGGAAATGAGAATCCAAAAAGAAGTAGATGGATGTCTGACAATCACCAATACTTTAGGCTTGGGCAGAACACAAGTGGTAGTAGAAAAACAGAGGAGGGCCAGTGGTTGGAAGACAATAGAAAAAGGCTAGAAGAATTATGGCTTCTTAGAATCCAAATGGCATTACTTTAAAAAAGTACATGTATTCCAGATGCAGAAAATATAGAGATAACATAACATAGTTCTTCTCTGGAGAAGTTCAAATTCTAGTGAGACAGGAAAGTAAATAATCCGGAACCATTAATAACAATAGTAAACAAATAAGAAATTGCTGAAATCCAGAAGAAAAAGTGTCTTTATCAATCCTGTCACCCCTAAGACTCCAAATAAAACAAACTCAGAAGAATCCTGAACAACTGTTTGCTGAAGGAGTGGTTTTATAACATAGCATAATTATATTTTAGATGATAATTTATTGCCTGTTTCCCTTCGATAAAAGAGAAGGTCCACAAAATTCATTAAAGGTATGATTTTTTGTCTCTTGCTCACTCTTGTAAACCTGGTCCTAAAACAATGTCTGGCATATAGTATATACTCAATAAATAACTGTTACATGCATAAAATGCCAATCATACAACTGTCATGACCTCAGACCATATCCTAGATAAGCCTATTTATATAGAATTACTGATATAAATTTACTTTATTGCATTTAGCTTTCTCCCTTACAAACAGAGTGCTCAAAATACTGATTTGGGCTGAGGGTTCCATTATACAAAGATATAATTAACCAAGAGTTCACTATGTTGTGAGGATTATCCAACACCTCCAGTACTCTCCTTAGCTATGATAAACATTGTCCTTAAATCATGAGAAAAAAATTTTCTTGCTTTTTAAAATATGATTCTCTTTCAGATAAATCCAATTCTGGAACATCTTGTACAGCCAATGATGAAATGATGAGCCTTCCTTCAAATTAACCCCATCCATTTAGAACTCTCCTAGAAAACTACTTGAAACTTAAAAATATTCCTACACTCCAAGAAGAGTGATTTTAAAAAAAAAAACTCATTTTAAGTTTTATAAACAAAGCATTTTTCAACTGTCAAGAACTATTCAGATATGTGTTTGTTTTTTACTTGGATAACTCAAAGACAGCTATACCTTAAAATCTTTCAAACTTTACTCGTGGAGATTTCTGAATAGAGAAAGCATGGATTGCTACCTTTATTCCAACCAAGTACATTAAAAAATATGGGTGAGACTTAGGACTGGGCTGATTAGCATTCATTCATTTCTCAAAGAGCATCTGCTTCTGCCAGAATTTGCTAGACATTGCCAATTGATTTAAAGTTAAATAAGATACTGTTCTCATGAACCAAGGGATTTCCAGGAAATTTTCAAAAAGTGATTTTTTAATCTGAGAACTAAATGGAGTAGAAATTTTCCAAATGAACCTGGGAAAAACAGAACTCTTGAGGTAGTAGGAATACTGGTTTCAAGACATAAATGTGAAATAGGAAAAGATGTTTATGTTCAAGATGTTTAATGGATATTAAATCCAAGTTTATATATGCAAAGTCCAGAAGAAGAGTTAGGGGTTTGAAAGACATCAAAGGATGCAGTCCATTTTGTGCTGAGCCTTTCAATTCACAAAGGAAATAGTTTTCTATTTCTTCATTTCAAGTAACATGAACATAAGAAGGGAGTATCCTATGGCTATTACCCCCACTGAGACTAGCTTTATCATAAACCAAGCTCATTGATTAAAATTCTCAGGATTAGGCCATTGCTGGTGCATTAGTCAGTTTTCTGTCACCATGACTAAATGCCTGCAGTGATCAATTTATAAGAAAGAAAGATTTATTTTGGCTAACATTTCTGGAGTCTATGAGTCATTTGAATTCATTGCTTTTGGGTCTGCATTGAGGCAGAATGGCCAGGAGTATGTGGTAGAGAAAAGCTTCCCACTCTATTGTAGTTGGGAAGCAGAGACAGAAAGGGGCCAGGGTCCCGATATCCTCTTCCAGAGCATGCCCAAACTACCTAACTTTCTTCCATTAGTCCTCATCTCTCAAAGGTTCCACCATCTCCTAATAGTGCCAAGTTGAGGACCAAGGCTTTGAAACATGAGCAATAAGGAGACAGATCCAAAACTACAAGAGTTGGTATAACAGGCCTTGTTGAGCTTCATAAGTTCACATATGTCAATGTAATAGTAGCTAAATTAAGTAAAAAGTATGTAGATCTGAAATGAAATAGCCACCATGAAATGTAATATTCATGAAAACATTTCATCATTTCAGTCTTTTCTCAGATGTTTCCTCAAAAATAATAAATGGCATATTTCTCACACATTTCAAAACTGCAAAGAGAAGCATAGGAGTTGAGTGATATGAATTAATCGAAAAACAATACAAGTTATGCCTTAGCATCTTTAGATCAAGATATGTTTTTTCTTTAAACATGGCATTATCCTTAACATTGCTAATTCCTTAAATGAATGAGCAATAGAGCTTATTCACTGAATGAATAAATGAATGAATGAATGAATGAATGAGCAAGAACTCTACTGCCCTGGTATGAGTAAGAACCGTGGGATTTGAACTGGATCTTAGTGGTTCTCTTTATAGTAGTCATGTCATTTTAAAAATATGAAAACTCAAGGCTGCATACTGAAGGTTAATTTTGCAAAGCCAGACCTAAACTTCAGCCTTTGGGCTCTTATTCCAGTGGCTCCTTTCCTCTATATGACTCCTCTCATGACTGACATAATCTCTTTGCACTGTCCTTGTTCTACCAAGACACCCAAGCAGGGAGTGGGGTGAGAACTGCACATCTCTTGTATGCACTAAAGTCAACTGTGTGCTCAGCCCTTCTGCCAGGTCTGGAATATGATGATGCACTAAAGTAAACAGCAGCCCTACTAACCCGAAGTTCACATCCCATGGAACAGACATACTAATAAAGTCACGCTGGTGTGAAATGACAGAATGTGGGGGGTAGTAAGTGAAAAAGACATATGGCCCAATGAAAATATAAATCAGAGGGCCCTAGAAAGTCAAGATATTTTCTAGTCTGACTGGTCTGTCATCTTAAAAATCAAAGAGCTGTGTATAGTGATGTAGGTCTATCAAGAGGCTGAGGCAGGAGGATCATGAGTTTGAGGCTGGCCTGGGCCAGTTTGTAAGACCTTGCCTCAAAATAAAACTGTAAAGGCCCAGGGTATTGCTTGGTGGTAGGGTGCTTGCCTACCATGTGCAACACCCTGAGCAAAATTCCCAGTGCCAAAAAAAAGGAAAGGGTGCTGAAATCCAAAGGTCATAGAACATTTGCCTCAAAACAATGATCTGTTCTGAAGACTTGGGATTTCTTTGATAGTTTATGAGACATACCATCACCTAATTTAAAGCTTATTCCAATTCCTGCAGCAAATATTATGATTTGGTGGATTTTGTAAGAGCAGAAATCATTGTGGTTTTTTGTTTGTTTTTTTGGTGGAACTTTTCATTGAAGCTGACAGTAAAGGCATAAAGTTGTCAAAACTAGATAAATGATAGCTTATGTTATCAGTCCTAAATTCCATAAACAAGTAAAAACCAACAAAGATCTAAAAATGAATTTAATAAGTGATTGTATACAATGTATTTCTCAGATTTTCACAAGCAATTTTCTGGGATGAACACTATCAGTAATTCTCTACTTCATAGAGCTCTTTGGAACTGTTTTGGTTTGCTTTTTGTTTGTTTGTTTGTTCTGTTTGTTTTTTCATACTAAGTGTTCTAGGGTGGATAGCCAGACAAATTTTTTTGATCTTACTCTTGGAAAGAATTATACTAGATGTTTCCAATTCATGGTACATGTACATATCATTTCTAATTTATTCTTTTAAGTATAAGTTAAGAAAGTTGAAGTTTGTATGTAATTATCCAATTCTGCAAAAGATTCTTTCTAATGGAATACATCTAAGTGCTAAGAAGAAATTCCCATAAAAATCAATAGTATCCTTTGCATGATGGAGCTAGGATCTAATATCCTAAGGTTAGTTTCCCTCTTGTTGCAGCTTCAGATAGAAAGAAAGGAAAAAATGGGAAAGAGGTGTAAGTGAAGGAAAAGACCGTCAAAGAGGGATGGGGAATGTGGTGGACTTAGGGCCATTGGTGGAACTCCAGCCAACAGAGCCCTTTGAGACCTCCGTTATGAGCTCTGCTATAGATCAGGCTGAAGTCAAATACGTCTCTTTCAATTTCTGTGAGTAAACAGACAGGAAAGGCTAAGAGGATAAAGAAATTGGGCTCATAAAGATAGAAGAGAGGATAGAACTTAAACTAAGTTTAGAATGTTTTTAGCCCAGTCATTTCTAGAACTTTCACTGTGGAAATGACCTTGAACATTTTAAAGCAAGTGTACCCAACCAGCATTGTGCAAAACTGCTGCCAAATTTGATTGATGTGTAGAACCTATTTAGGCTTCGTTTTAAAAATAAAGAAAACAAACTACCCATAATGTTCACTATAAGTGCTACTATACATGATAAAGATACAGCAGATGTCCCAGAGGAGAATGGTTTAGATTTCTAAGTTCCTTATACCTTAAGTTAAAAATGTTCTTTGTGAAAGATTTTTAAAATTTGAGCAAGAAGGTACTGTATGCAAATTATGACATTTTGTAATCTAGGAGACGGTGGAAACTTCTAGTGCAGGAGATGTAAGTGGGGTCGTCTTTGTCAGCTTCAACTACTATGCAGTCATCCACTCAGCTGAGCAGCATGGAAAACAGTGAAGAGCTGGATAAATTTTTCTGCAACAAAACGTTTTAGAGCACTGAGGGGAAAAAAATCCCTAACTTTACCTTGGGAGTTTACAGATATGGTCAGGGCAGTAAACAGTAGTCCGAGAGCTAAAGGACAACCCAGGGACTAGTGCTCTGCAGCTATAACTGATTTAGACACTGTGATACATGTGATTGTGTTGTAATAACTAATGACTGGCTTAAAGTTTTTTGAGTTCATAAATCACAAGTTTGCAACAACAAAAATCTAAAAATCTAACCCCTGAAGTGTTATTGAAACCTTCAAAGTACAAGAACAATTACTTTGAAAAAAATGGATGGAACTTGAGAACATTATGTTAAGCAAAATAAGCCAAACTCAAAAGGTCAAGGGTCACACGTTTTCTCTCACATGTGGGAAGGCAGAAAGGAAAAAGGAAAAGAAAATTTGAGGGAGATCTCAAGAAAATTGAAGGGAGATTCATAGAGTAGAAGAGTCCAGGAGGAGGGAGGAGAGAGAGAAAGGGGAAATACTGGGGAATGATATTCACCAAATTATATCGTTGTAGTGTGTGTATGAATGAATACATAACAACAAATTACACCATTATGTGCAACTCTAATGCACTAATAAAAATATGGATAAAGATCATTCAGGTTGGTTCCATAGTTTAGCTATTGTGAATTGAGCTGCTATGAATATTTATGTGGCTGTGTCACTATAGAATGCTGATTTTAAGTCCTTTGGGTATATGCTGAGGAGTGGGATGTCTGGGTCAAATGGTGGTTCCATTCCAAGTTTTCTAAGGAATCTCCATACTGCTTTCCATAGTGGTTGCACCAATTTTCAGTGCCACCAGCAATGTATGAGTGTGCCTTTTTCTCCACATGCTTGCCAACACTTATTACTTGTATTCTTGATAATTGCTATTCTGACTGGAGTGAAATGAAATTCTAGGTATATGTATGACTGCACATGTGGTACAACCCTACATCATGTACAACCAGAGAAATGAAAAGTTTTCCTCCATTTGTGTACAATGAATCAAAATGCATTCTGCTATCATGTATAACTAATTATAACAAATAAAAAAATGAAATTATTTACTTTGAAAAGGAAAAAACTAATAGAAAGAAAGAACCACTGTTTTATTCTCTTTGACCATCCCATGTGGGAAATGTAGGTGCTTTTGACAACTCTGCACTCCCACCTCCCCACTCTGAGTGAAGCAGGATGTTGCTGCAATTTAAAGGACCGTTTTCTTAGGCATGATGTCTTTTTAACACAATCCATGGCAGAAGTTAGTAAAATAAAACTTTAAAGAACTCTATAAGTTTTTTCCAGCATGTGATCATCTCAGAATTTGTAGGAAGATATTTCTCTAAGAGTGACAGACATTTTTCATCCTTATACAATATTTTGAATTTCTGATTGCTTCTTTGCTCCTAAAGCCATGTTTAGCAGCCTAATAGCCTCTAATGACCTCAGCCATCCTTTTAAAAAATAAACCTTGCTTTGGAAATAAAAGAACAAACATAAGAACAATTTCCTGATCATTTAAAAAACTACTGGACAGAACTAGGAATCTTCACCTTGCATATGAGAACTGGCATCATGAAGGTATCTTGCATTAACAGTCATTATTGATTGATGGATGCCAATAAATCATAGAAAATAGAAGCAAATACCATTATAATAATTTAGGAATTTTGAATTAAATATTTTAGATTGAGCTACTGGATAATTAGAGCAAGTATTTGTGTATGTGATCATTATTTGACCTTCTCAGACACTATCATTGGCAGAGCTCAAAATTTCTGTACTTCCTCTGAAAGAGTTGGCTTATACTCATTCCCAACTAGTTTTAAGCCTCTCTTCTTCCTTGTCAAACACTCATGGATCAACCAAAGCCTTTTTCTTTAGTGTTTCTGTATTTTAGAGACTGCCCAGCACCAAATATATTCAGCATTACATCCGCTTTGGGATGATGATGGAATTTCTAGGAAAAAATACCTTTGAAAGTTAAAACCTTTTTGTCTTTATATTTGAAAATATCACTTTGTTTATAAGTTAACTAGATAGAGTACTACATATCAAATTTGCAAAAATATACCAGGAATATTTTTTTACAGTCCCCATACCAACTTATTCTTGTCACATTAAACAATAAAGACTTCCCCTTCCCCTGAAAAAATATTTCCTGACATAGTAGAGGTGGGGGAACAAGGAGAGTGATAGGGCCAGTCATATTTAATATTTTTATGATCTAGTTACCTAGTTTTGGACTATATTGTCTCTATATCTCTCTGTCTTTTCTTTCTTATCCTATTTGGTATTTCTTTGAATAATCATGCTCACATCATCTGTTTGGTCTGGGAAAGACTAGACCAATGGCAACTCAGGTCAAAACTATTAGAGAAAAGACAATGAAGCTGAAGGCCAGGATGAGTCTGAATTGGTCTCCAACATCCTCCACTAACCTCCATCATCATCTTGAGCAACTTCATGCTGATAACACCGAGGTATAGACCCTGTGTTTGGCACAGGGACACAGATGTGGACACATCAATTCTTGTGCCTTTTAGGACTTTGAAGTCCAGTTAGGAAAGCTAACATTGCTTCAGTGCAGTATGATAATCAAATAATACAAGTACGTGTAAGGTGCTGAGGAGCTATACAAGTTCAGAAGAGAGAAAAGGCTTTTGCCTTGGAGTAAGAAGTTGGTAAAGAACCACAAAACACAATTTAATAAATGCCAGAGTAGACCAAATCTAGCAGGTGGCAAGCTTTGTTGATAATCAATCAGAGGTCATTTTAATAGATGAAGAATTTTCTCCAACTCTCTTTTCTTGTTATGGGGCATCTTTTCAACATTTAATTTGGTTAAGTTCTAAAATATTTGTTTATTAAAATGAAATATCACTAGATTAGTATGGCTAAAATCCAAAGCATGGACAATACCAACTGTTCCATCAAATATGGACCAACAGGAACTCCTATTCATTCCTGCTGGAAACGCAAAATGGAACATCTACTATGGAAGACAGTTGGCAGTTTCTTAAAAACCTAAAGCTGAGCTTACCGTGTGATTCAGTAACTGCACTCAGAGGAATTTACTAAAGTGAATTGAAAATTTGGTTCACACAAAAACCTGGACATGGATGTTTTTAGAAGCTTTGTGCATAATTATCAAACTATGGAGGCAACCAAGATGAATCAGCCAGTTATCCTTTAGTAGCTGAATAGATAAATGAACTATTACATCCACTGAATGGGATATTATTTACTGATAAAAATAAATGTGCCACAAAAAGGCCTGCAGAAATCTTAAAAGCATATTGATAAGTGGAAAAAAAAATACTGAAAGGCAACTTAGTGTATAATTCTAACTATATGACATTTTGGAAGAGCCAAAACTATGGAGAGAGTTGGATAGTAGTGATGGTTTTACAACCATTTGAATGTACTTAATGCCACAAAGTATACAATTAAAATGGTTAATTTTACATTATATATGTATATTTTTACTACAATACACAAACATAACCAGACACATACAATTATAGAGACAGTAAGAGTGGTGGTTGTGGGGCTGGGGTTATGGCGCAGTGGTAGCGTGCTCGCTTAGCATGCGTGAGGCACTGGGTTCGATCCTCAGCACCACATAAAAATAAAATAAAGATATTCTGTCCACCTACAACTAAAAAAGTAAATAAATACTTTAAAAAAAAAGAGTGGTGGTTGTCAGGAAGCTAAGGGAAGAGAGATGAACAGGTAAAAACAGAAACTTTTAGGTCAATAAATCTATGATAAAATAATGGTGATTCAGGACACTGTATTTGTCAAAATCCATAAATCCACACAACACATATTTAACCCTAATTAATGGTATCACTATTGGTTTATCAAAACATGGCTTACTCTGAAAATATTAGGAAATATTTTCTAAATGGTAGAATATTTGAGCAGAAAATTTTCTAGTATGAATTTAGGAATTTTACTTTTTAGTAATCAGTGGTAATTTCTTGTATAAAAAGTTTCTTCTGTTAATTGATATGAGTCACAGGCATCAGCTGCATTTGTATTTTTAATATCTAGAATAATTTGTAAGCAAACTAATGAATTAAAATAAGGTTATAAAAGCAAACTAATGGTAACTATTCTAAATATAAAACTTGTAACAAAATCAACAACTTAAGTGACAAATAGAAATGGTTTTTTCCTTCTAGATTGAAATATTTCTCTAATAGATGAATTGATTGTTTGGGTTCAGATTTTCATTTTGCTGTGGAAGGAAAAAAAATCTAAAAAAAATATAAATATTTCTACTTTTTAGTTGAATGAGAGCTGAAGAAATCAGAAACCTCAATTATTGAGTCTACTCTTTCTAAAAATAAGTTGCATATCTGATGGCAGACTTGGCACTTAGTCTTTTGATCAAATATGTCGATGAATCCTGGCAACTCATGAGGCTGAGGCAGGAAGATTGTGAGTTCAAAGCCAGCCTCAGCAAAGAAGAGGTGCTAGGCAACTCAGTGAGACCCTGTCTCTAAATAAAATGCAAAATAGGGCTGGGGATGTGGCTCAGTGTTGGAGGGCCCCTTAGTTCAATCTCTGGTACCAATATATATCTATATACACATACACACACACACACACACACACACACACACACACACATACACACATATATATATCAATAAAATATTAGACAGACTATCTTTTGCCTTCTATCTTGTATTTATGGAGATGATTGTAAATGCCAGCTTAATGCTTTTTCTTTATGACCAATTTATTATTCATGTTTTATAAATCTATCTGAAATTTTTTCTTTAAAACATGCTTATTAATTCAGAACATCAGTTTAGAAAGATTATTCTTCAGTTCAAGGTTATGTTTTATGGTGAATGGATACTTGTAGATGCCACTTAAAACTTAAAACAAATACAAGATGGCAAAAAAAATACAGTTTTCTGTTATTTATCTGAAAGTAAAATAGATGACTGAGTTGTTTTTTAAAAAAGATATTTTCAAGCAAACAAATCATCCAATTCAGCTTAAGTAAGAAAATAACACAGTTTATGGAAATGTTTGTCTTGTGTACAGCAAATACAATAGTTGGGCTTTAGGGAAAAATGTTTTAATATGACTGTGACTTGACATAGAAATAGAACAACATTTTCATTAAGATCAGAAAAATGTCAGAATTCACAACTAGCTGATACCATACTTTATTCTCCCAAGATTTAAGCATATTGGCTTTTCAATGTGACTAAAAATGTTCTCAGTCTAGACATTATGTTATGGCTTTAAATTATTTGGATTCCAAGCTCAGGGTGTAGATTCAAACTGAGTTTAGTAACACTCATGATAGCTCAGTGGAAACTCCCTGAAGGGTTAGACATTCTAACTTTACTTTAGAATTGAATTGGCCATTTAGTTTAGTCAGAAGGAAGGCATTTACTTTGCATATAAACAACCTTAGCTTTCCTTTTGCCTAATAGTAATTGATTTTCAAATATTTGTCAGGTGCATAGAGATGTTTTGTTTGGGCTTCAGATTGATTTTTTTTCCTGTTTATGTAAAATTGGTTTTGGAAGCAAAACAACTAGATTTCAAGTAATCATAAAATTTTAAGATTGCATACAAAAGGACAGTCCTTCCATGTAAAAGGAAAAGCATGTTTTCAATATATTTATTCCAATTTCCTATCACCATTGTGGTGTGTAGAGTGGTCCTCAAAGACCTATATACCTAGAAACTCAGAAAGTGATAAGGACCCAGGGCAGGGACAGGTGGAGCTACCTGGGCTCAGCTCTGAGACTCTTACAGCTTGGGTGAAGTTTGCAGCAGCTTTGGGAGCACAGGCTTGTTGATGATAGTGAATTGATCATCATTACATTTTTACATTCCTCTAATGAAAAGAAAATGTACTTGCTCTACACTTACATTCAAGTAAATACAGACTTTTGAGATTGCTGAAAAATTTTCAGCTTATTGAAATATCTAAGTACATTACAAATTTTAATACATTTAATACATTACATCTTGATTTCCTAATGACCCCATGGCACAGTAAAGCATTTCTGTTCCATACATTGCACAGAGGGGGTCAGTGACTTGCAGACATGGTTTAAATAGGGGTTACAATTTTGTTTTTAATGATGACTTTGCATAGTTAGGAAAGATGTGATACCTTTTGGACATTCACATGGCAATACAGAGACATGACATTCGTGGTACTGTCTTCCATGGGTATCCTGTTAGTGGTAGAGCCAGGTTTAGAATCAATGATTTATAATTCTTAGGTTATCTCCCACTGATTGTATTTTTCACTTAATTTGACTAGGTAAAATGTAACTAAGAACAGATTATGAAGCATTATTTGTCATCTGAAAAAGCAAGAACAGACTTCAAAAATGACAAGTATTTTGTCAGCAACATCATTTACATTTATTTAGAATACCTTACGTTGGTGTAACATTAACAAAGTTTTTTTTTTTCTTTTATTTCAAAACCTTTGTATCGCCTAAATTGGAAGTGAATGCCAGGAATAAAATCAGTTATAAAATACATTCTATTTTTGGTAACTAAGAAAGTCACAGATTTGAAGATATTTTCAAGTGATTTTTACTTAATGACTTCCAGTGGGACATTGTAAAGACTAGACGACCAGAAGGAGATGAATTAAAGCTGCTCGGCAAGGCTTTATTGAAAATACACACTCTTGGGCCGAATCCTCCCGTCCATCAGAGTGTGTCCGGGAGAATGGCACTGGGGCTCCAGTGTAGGGAGAATTCGAAAGGCCTGGTCAGGAAGGGGAGGGCTTGGGGACAGGAAGAGAAGGCCAAAGTCCTTCCTGGATAGGTCAGGAAAACCCACCAATTGACAGGAGGCGTGTCTACTGGTAATTGTCAGTGTCTGGCTAGCAGCTCCTTTTCGCAGCTGCTAAGTGCAGCTGCCCTGATCCTGGACTCTGATCCGACCTAACATCCTGGCCTTTTTGATGATATAGGACAGCAAATTCTGTCTGGCTAATTTGTGTGGGATTGGGGGTGTCAAGAGGGGGAGATGGCTTGGGTGTTGGTCAGGCAGGGAGGCAGGCACAGTGGTGTGGGAGCCTCTGGTTGTCAGTCATGTTGCTTGAATGTAGAAACATCACCTGTGGGTAGGAACAGAAATTTGGGAGAGATTACTGATTAGCAGAAAAAGAAAGGGGCTGCCAAGAAATTTTGAGTTTGGTGGGAGTCCAACGTGATGGGAGTCCAAGGCTGGTCTATTCTGTAATGAAATTTGTTAAACTTGTTTAAGTTTTTAAGTAGCAGTTACTGCATAATCAAGTCCTCTTGCCCTAGCCCAGAGGCAGTGAATGGGGGCCAAGGAGAGCCCAACTATTACCAATAGAAAGATGACCCTTTTTTGCCCTAGAGAGGGGGTGGTAACAAGTCATGGTAATTCAGCCTTACTGTACAGTTAATTGAGGAACACAATGAGAATTACAATTATGATTTAAATATATACAGAGGAAACAGTCTGAAATGTAGGAAGTATAAGGGTTGAGAATTTGTCCCCATAATAAGGCTGGAGAGGATGGGACATGTAAACACAGTATTTAATTTTTTAATGTTATAGATGTCTATCTTTAAATTATTTTTAAATGCCCAGGAATGGTTGTGTTTTTGGTTTTGCTAGGTGTTTAAGATGAAGCAAGTCAAATTGACTTTTGTTCTTACCTATTGTTAAGAGTCACCTTTTGATCTCCTGGGAGGCATCCTTGAGGAACTCGAGAGCAGCTTGTTAGCTCTGCTAGTGCCATCTGTGTTAGGATAGGTCGAGGTCTGGCAGTGACCATGTGGCTTCCCTGGGAAGCATGAGGGACAGTTCCCTCTCTCTTCAACCTTCCTGTTCATAGTATGGCATTTGATTGGCTCTTTAATTCTCTAATGGTCTCAGAAATCTCCCTGATCAGGAGGTCCTGCAGCCCAGAGGTGCAGAGAGCCTCTTAGAGAAGTTCCCTCATTCCTGGGACTGAGGCTGACTCAGAGGATCCAAATACTGGTTTTATTGGCCCTTTAATTTAATTTTAGTTTTTAAGTCTTGATCTTAAACACTCAGCAAGCCAATGTAAAAATAACTTAAAGGCTTATCTTATTGATGATAGGTTCAGTTATAAAACATTAAATGATATAAATGGATACCATACAAGTTCAGTTTGGAGAACATCAGCTTGGTATAATACTCTTTTAAAACCTTCTACTTTAAAGCTTGTATATCTGAAAGAAATGAACACATTTAATATAAAAATAGAGCTAGTAGAACCATAATTACATTGATGTTATTACATTAAGCTTAGCTGTCAAAGAAAAATTTAGATTTTAACTTTTTGTTTAATCATAGTTGTAAACCTTTTGATTAGAAATATTCTCTTTCCTTCCAATAAATATTATATTTAGAGTCTTTAATTCCTTCTGTTCATATCCAAAAGCAATCCTTGTAATTTTTGAACTTAGCCAACAGTAAAAACCTTCAAAACTTCATATAGAAATATATAAATCTTTGTGTTTACTCAATTTAAATTGAACCTTTTAAATCATGTGAATTAAAAATATTTGGATCCATTTTTTTAGGTTTAATTAATGAGCACTCATTATCTGTGCCAATTTTGATACCATGTACATAGAAGTTAAGGAAAAAAATGAGTCTTAGAAAAAGAAAAATGATGCAGCCGGTAAAAATTTAAAAATGTAGGGTGGTTGGTTTGGTAGCTCAGTGGTTGGTTTGGTAGCTCAGTGGTTGGTTTGGTAGCTCACAGACCCCGGGCTCTAAGTCTTGGTCTGTGCCAGCTGCTCTAGCCTGTCTGAGTCATGTCGGGATGGAGGAGAGATGCAGGAACGCAGGGTGCATGGGCCCCGCCCAACGTTCTGCCTCTGCCCTCTGTCGCTGGGGCCGAGGCCAGCTCCGCCTCCTGGGAAGACGGCGCTGCAGCTCGGGGGAGCCGAGAGTGAGGGGGGGGGCTTAGGCAGATGCAAAGCAACCTCCCTTCCCCTCTCTTTTTCCCTGAGCTAAGGTCAAGCAGCAAGCCTGGGGGGGAGGGGCCGCCGCAAGGCAGGCAGCCCACCAACGCCGAGCTGCGCATCATAGCAGCGTGGAGGCAGCGAGAAATGCAGGGAAGCAGGGCAGGCGGGCTCTGTTCAACACTTTGTTTCTGTCGTCTGGCATTGGGAGTGAGGCCAGTGCTGCTTTGGGGGAAGATGGCTGCATTGGTGGCCGCATGAAGAAGGAGATAGAGGAGCAAATGGGAAAGGGGGCTTTTAGTGAGAAGAACTTGAGAGGACAGAACAGATGGGAAAGAAGGGAGGAGCCAGAGCACAGTTTCCAACAAAGCCTTGATGCAAGGAGTTTCTGTCATCTCCCTGTCTGGTGACAAAAATTAGCCAAATCAATGAGGATTTGAAAATCAAAAGTTCCCTCTGGAGGCCATTTTGGTCCATTATCTAAGCCATAGTACAGTGGAGTTTTGAGGTCTAGAGAAGAGTTGGGGTTCCTTGTGACTTCTCAGCAGTCCCAGGGAGTGGGCAGGAACATAAAAAGGCATTCCAAAAAATGTTCACATCCACGGGAGATGGGGGGCAGGCAGAAAATTGAGGCATCCCTGTGAACTTTCTGGGGCCCCAGAAGGCGGCAGAATGGCTGACACAAGGGTTGGGAACGTCTTCCCAGTCCACATGGCCTTGAGCGAGTAGAGACCTATGCACACATGTGACTTACGAGTAGGTCTCTGGAGCGAGCAGTGGGGGGGGCACGCTGAAAAGTCAGAGGAAGGGGGGGGTGGCCTACCTCACTCTTGTCAGTCTGGGTGAGGAAGACAGAGCGGCTCCCGGTCTGGTTCGGAGAGTTTGCCTCTACCCCAGTACAGGGGGAGGTTCTAGAACTCTCTCGGGTTTTGGCACCATTATGTAAAGACCAGAGGACTAGAAGGAGATGAATTAAAGCCGCTCAGCTGGTCTCTCCGATTAGTGGATGCTGATGAATAAGGGAGGTGGGAATGGGAAACATAAGAGAAATAGAGGAACACTGGATGCGACATGGGGGAGGCGGGGGGCAGGAAAGGGGAATGGGTATAGTAAAGATGGTTGATAAATATATATATATATATATATATATATACTGTTCATTGAAAGTGCATATAAAGGTGTTTAATATGAAGAATTTAATCTGCTTATAATTTTGTGCAAAGTTAGAAAAATTATGATTATAACAATTTTTTCTATTTGCCTCAACAAATGTTTTCAGTGAACAGTGTGTACAGCTTCTGAAAATTTGTTTTTTCTGTTAAGTTTGATAACATGTATTAAAATGCAATTTTTGAGAAAAAAAAAAGCCGCTCAGCAAGGCTTTATTAAAAATACAGCTCTCAGACCAAATCCTCTTGTCCATCAGAGTGTGTCCGGGAGAATGGCGCTGGGGCTCCAGTGTAGGGAGAATTCGAAAGGCCCGGTCAGGAAGGGGAGGGCTTGGGGGCAGGAAGAGAAGGCCACAGTCGTTCCTGGATAGGTCAGGAAAACCCACTGATTGACAGGAGGCGAGTCTACTGGTGACGTCAGCATCTGGCTAGCCGCTCTTTTTCGCAGCTGCTGAGTGCAGCTGCCCTGATCCTGGACCCTGATCCAACCTAACAGACATAAATTTCTAATAAAATTAGCAACAAAATTCTTTAGGTTTTTTTCTTGCTGGCTCAGATATTTAGTTGCAAAGTATTTATTAATCCTTTCATTTGAAAAGAGTGCTATCCCTCTGAAACAGTTCCCTGTCAGAGAGACTTTTAATACCTTAGGAGAAGGCTCTTCACAGGCCATAGCCCCTGCTAGGTTCAGGGCTAATAAAAATGATGAGTGCCTAACCCACACAGTCAGCAGAGGCAGTGGTCATCACTAGTGCTACTGCCTAGCTTACCACCATTTGAAAAGTGAGTCCCTTCCAAATTTGAAACCCAATTCTTGAATAAAAAAGTTTTTAATCTGGAGTGGTGAAGAATACATGGAATTTTGAAATTGGTCCTTCTGGCCTAGAATGGAAAAACTGAACACATGGCATTCAAGTTATGTTTACTATTTTTTGTTAATTAGTAAACCAATATATGTTAGTTGCCCTAAGATAATTTTGCTATTTCATTGTATTAGCTATTTAACTGAGTCATTTCACAGTTATTATCCCTTTTTAGGATTGTATGTGTGGTCATATATAAATTCAGTTATAGGCAAATGCACTGATATAGGGGTGACTGTGGTGCATAACACTAACTTCATTCCCCAAATTAAGCAGCTTCTGATTATCTCACAAAAGAAATGCCAGGAGAAGGACCTAGGCCAGCAGCATAAATATAAAATCAAGCAATTAATACAACTGTAGGTGTGACTCTACAAAACTTGAAAATTCATTGAATTTCCAAACACACACACACATGCATGCCTACACCACACACAAATACACATGTGCACATGTACACACATACACACACACATATGCACAACACAGAACCTCTTCTCTGAATTTGCAATAGTTTTCCATGGACTCCCCAGAAGCCTCCTCTGGCATTCTCCATGACCACTGTCTTTCCTTCTATTCCAACCAGAATCAATCCTATCACAACTTTTAAAAACTTAAAACTGTAAACATCCCTTGAAATAACCCAGAATTGAGTATGATCTGCTACAATAGAAATAGCTTATTTTAGCCTTTTGGGATTATTTTTATAACATTGTAGATTTATGCAAAGAAATATTTAAGTGAGGAAAAAGTCCAGTGAGAGTTCTTTTAGGACTACATTTTCTAATGGTCTTCTAAAACATAATAGATACAGTTGTTGATAATACTTGTCTTTCATTTAGCATATTTTATGGACAATGACTCTCAGAATAAATGCTAGTTAATTAATGTCTTAATTAAGACAAAAGTGAGCACCAGCCCTGAGGAAGGGCAGCATTATTGTCTTTATGTCACCTTGCAAACTCTGCTTCTGTATTTAAGAGCAAATTTAGTCAAGTAGCTGTATACCTTTCATGGCCAAATATTCACATGCCTGTGTGATTCCAAAATTT
The DNA here is from genome assembly GCA_028644305.1 of Xerus rutilus. Classification (NCBI taxonomy): domain Eukaryota; kingdom Metazoa; phylum Chordata; class Mammalia; order Rodentia; family Sciuridae; genus Xerus; species Xerus rutilus. The sequence continues at coordinate 29,994,125 of CM053405.1, read as the reverse complement.
GAAAAAACATTATAATTCCTCACATAACTTCTCTGTATCCACTGACATCCTCACTGTAAAGCAGTCTAGAGGATATTTACTTGGAAAGCTATCATCTCCTAATAGCTTTTATGCTCACATTTTTTGCTATCTAAACTGACACTATCATACCAGCTGGAATGTAACCTGCAAGAGGTTACAAACTTTCTGTTCTTCATTTATTTCACTCCTGTTTCCGGCTGCTATTCAGCCTTGGAGCACTCTCCAGGGATTTTTTTTTAAAGCTTTGGTGGGATCTCAGCTTCCACATGCTATAAATCATCTTAAGGAGCAGAGGCAGAAGGATGTGTAAGATAGCAAGCATATGTTGACTCTTCTAGAGGTGGAGCTGCTTCCTCTTAACTCCTTCCTCTAGTACTGCCTAAGACCTGACTGCTCCCTTCAGAATAAATCCAAGAAACAGGTAATCATGGAACTACTGGAAAATGTTAATAGAGGAAAGTGTAAATCATCATCATCATCATCATCATCATCATCATCATCATCATCATCTGTGGCCATAATCATAGCAACAGAACCAGAATGAGAGTGTACTCTGTTATATTCACACATGCATTAGAAAATTGTATTTTGGGGGAATATCTTTTTTTGAGAATGTATAAAGTAGTATTCTTAAAATAGAGTGACAAAGACAATAAGAAGGTTCTAAGCTGAATTATCTAAGAAAAGAAAAAGGGGAGGGAGAAGGGAAATGACATGGTAGGGATATGTGAAATGACAAGTATTTTCATATATTTAAAGGAATATTGTGTTGAAGAGGAATAGACATATTCAGAATGAATCTAAATAAGACTACTAGATGGTCAGAAAGAACAGTCTAAGAAAAGAAGCAGTCCAAATGTGGAAAGGTCAGATTCAAGCAGCTGTAAGAATTCTAAGACTCTGAAATATATGTCATAGTCAATCCTTTGAAAAGGATGCTGGACTGGAACATTTTCACAACAGTGTTCTATAGGACATGAAGTCTACAAGATGTCCACTGGTGGTTTTGAGTTTGAGCAGGTGTGTCCACACATACACGTATGTTAGCAAGGGTGGTTTGAGTGGCTTACAAATGGAGAAGTTCATTATTAAATTCAGGCTATCTCAAATATCCTTAATATGACAATAAAGTTGGTATGCCATTATATGTACTGTGAACAGCAAGGGGATTTCAACATTCTCTAAACTTATTTGGCTGTGAAAATGTTTTTCCTTTGGAATCTTTTAAAATCTGATATTTTAATATCAGATTAATATCTGATATTATGAAACATCTTTCTATGAAATTTGGCTTAGGAAACAATTTTTGTAGCGAATTTAGTCAGCACTTATGAATCCTTAAGGACATTTTCAAACCTGATGTTCTCTCTTTTCTTTTTCTTCTTTTAAATTTTTATTTGTTCTTTTGAGTTACATATGACAGTGGAGTTATTTTGACATATTTATACAAACATGGAGTCTCTGTCACTTTTCTAAACTGGCAAGGAAGATACAAGAAGAGGGAAGATGTATTGCCAAATAGGACACATAGGTGGCACCTATATGATTTTTTAATATGTGTTGTATATTATTAAGTTCCTAGGAATTTTCCATGTTGCAAAAAAAGCAAAAGTGGTCAAACAGTTTAAAAAGTGTCAGGTAGTATGTTTCTATAAGATAGATAGAAATATACAACACAATGGAAAGTACTCTTCTGAGTCAGACTAATTGACTTAAAATTTTGCTCTCTACTAGTCCTACTAAGAGACTCTAACTTTCAAAGTTTACTGTCTGGATAAAATTAAAGAATGAATTAATGAATATTATTTTCTTATAGGATAGATGACATATTCTTCTGTCCTATGCACCTGCGGTTGCTGCTGATGAAGGGGAAAAGGCCGAAAAAATCACCCCTGATAATTGCACATGATTACATGGCCCCATAGGCACACTAACACATTAGTACCTGAGATATTAGGATCAAATTAAATCTATCTTATTTTCATTTTTGCCTGTTAGCATTTTCTCTAAGGTATATGAAATTTCAGAATTTGGCTTTTTTAATTAAACATTGATTTGGATGCTATAATCATGCTCATCTTTGAAAGGCCATGTCAGGGACATGGAGTTGAAGAGAGTATTATGTACAAAAAAAAACTCTGCTGGGCACTTTGGACTAGAATAACCATGACAGATATTTTCTTTAGAAGTAAGTTTAGATTTTCTGAGCCTTTTGTACATTATTCATAGCTTAATGGATCCAGAGGGAAATCCTGGCAGAAAACTGAAATAATACTCTCTGGTCACTGCCAATAATAATCTAGTTTTGGCAGCCTTTCTGCTTCACCAGAGGAAGCAGAGGGCCAACATGAATCTGTGGTGTCCACTATACTGAGCATAAATGCCGTTATCTCCCAGGTGACCTTTCCCCAAAATACTCTTACATTAACTGAAGACTTCTCTCCTGGTTTCATTTTGAACATGCAAGGTGTTTTTAATTTCTCTACCTCATTAAGTTTTTCAGAGGCCACTCTTGAGTCCTATTATGTGGGAAAGAAAAATTTTATGCTCACATTTTTTGCTATCTAAACTGGAGAGTTATCCCCAGGAAGGGTGTGACCTTGGGGTGAAGTGGCTCTCTTTGTCTAAGATAATTCTTGCACAGAAAACTAACAGGGAGTTAACACCAGAAATGTTTCCAGAAGCTGGGATAATGAGCATCATGGATCCAGAAAAGAGGATGTGGGTGTTTACCCTAGCAATCACCACATATCTGAGTACAGAGGCGCTTGCGTCAATCTGCCTTAACATCACCTCCTCTAAGAAAAAGAAGGTTTCTACATTTAATTACTGTCTACTGTGAGCAAGGCACTTTAGACATTAACACTAATCATGCAGTACTAACCTTCATTGAGTTTTTTTGTATGTCAGGCATTATGCTAAATTTCATGAGGGTGTTATTTCATTTAGTTTTCACAATTCACAATCTGTGCTTATTCTTTTTTACATGAGTGAAGAAATGAAAACAAGGGAAAGCAAGTTACTTGAAAGTGTAAAAGTGCACATGAAAGGGCCAGAATTTTAATTTGGACAGTCTGCTCCGATGGCCTTGCTTGTAACTGTGAAGCTACTTCACTTTTATTTTGTATTTTTATTATTGTGATTTTATTCTTACAAAAACACTGTGAAGCATGTATGGTTATTAACTTCATTTTACAATAAGAAAAGTGAGCATGGGGAAGTTAAGTACTCTTCCAGATGTCACATGGTATTATAATGGGGCTCTGTCTGATTCCTAAACTCCTGTTTGTTGTGCCTGTGTTGATTGTAGGGAGTCCATTGAAACTCAATAAATACTCACTTAACTTATGAGTCTGCAGAGAGTTGTTTTCATTTAGTTTCATAACTTTGTTAGAATCCATGAAAAATATTCTTTGGAACTAGAATGTGCAAAAGACTGGCAGCTAGTTCATGAGGCCAAAGGAGGCTTCATGGACATCTCCATTTCCAATGTTTTCATGCAACACTATTCAGAGCAATTAAGCAATTTCTATTTGTGGTAGTTCAGGTAATTCTAGAATTAATTTATAGCCAAGGCAGGAACCATGTCTGATTCATTCCTGTGCACTCTCTATTACCATATGATAAGCACTCAATAAACATTTATTTTAGACAGTATGAGAAAGAATATGTGAATGCCACTCATACAAGTAGTTCCCGGAATTTCACTATGATGGATTTCTCTCATTATTGTCCCTACAGAACCCTCTCATTTTAGTAAATGTGTACTTTATAAGTAGCATTTTGTTTTCTCATTGTTAAAACTAAAGACTTATAGGATCCACTAGAACTTCCAATAAGCAACAGATAGTCAATGCCAAAACTGAACCATGTTTGAGGCACCAACACTCCCATGTTTATTGTAGCACTATCCATACTAGCCAAAAGAGACTCAATCAAGATGTTCACTGAGGGTAGAATGATCAAAGAAAACATGGCATATATATGCAATGGAAAACATATCAGCTTTAAGGAAAAAAAATGAAAACCTGACATCTGTGGTAAAATAAACGGAAATAGAAAACATTATGTTAAGTGAGATAATCCAGACACAGAAAGACAAATAGTGCATGATCTTTCTCATATATAGAAGCTAAAAAAGATGATTTCAAAGTAGAAGGAAATAGAATAGTGGTTACGAGAGGCTGAGAGGGTAAATAGAAGGCAGAATAGATAATGGGCACCAAAACACAGTTATATAGGAGAAATAAGTTTTCATATTCTTCAGCACAGTGAGGTAGGTGGCTATAGGTCATAGTCAACTATTATGAATTTTAGAACTGGAAGAGAGGTGCCCGAAGTCTCCAACAGAGAAGTGATAAGGAGCTGGAAATGTTCCACAATCAGATTTGATCAATGGATTCAAGATATACATATTAAACTATCATACTGTATTCTACAAATATGTATAAATGTTATATCTTACTTAAAAGTAAAAACTAAAATTAAAAATTGAGTTGATAAGATTTCCGTCTTACTGCCCCTGATATTCCTAGATCCTGGGCTCTCAACTTGAGAACACTGGAGAAACAAAGGATAAACCCAGAAAGTTCTTGAGATGCTTGTTCCAAGCACAACAAGAAATGTCAAAATTTCTTTTCAGCACAAGCTCAGCAGCAGTTCTTTGTTAGCAGATGGAAATCTTTCCAAAGAGGAGAAAGGTGCTGGCAGATAGAAGCCATCCTGTGCACTGAGTAAGATAAATTGCTTCTGTGCTTTGAGTACCCCAATTCCCTGTGCATTTGCACTGAGTGAGGGGCTATTGGTTCTGAGGAAGAGACTGTGAAGTGAGAACACTTGATCCCACACAGAAGTGCTCATTATACTGAGATTCTACCTTTGAAAGAAAACCCATTATCTGTCTCCTGGCAATCTAAATCTTGTTAATATATTGAAAGATCTCTTTGTTTAGAATTTGCAAAGCTTTCTTTCTTCCTTGGTTCCCTTGGAAATTCAGCAGACAGAACAGTCCTGCACACCAGGAGGCCCTGTCACAGGGCTGGCTGTGCTCACATTCTGTCTCCTGGTGGGGCACGTGACTCATTCTGAAACACTGCCTTGGAGCAAAGGATGAGCCTGAGGACACAGTACATTTTATGAACTCTCAACACCATTTTTATTGCAGTTTATATGATCTTATTTTAATTGAAAATGGATTTTTAATGGTTTTTCTAGCCACAACAAGATGACCTGCTGTCAAAGAAAATAAAAGGTCTGTTTTGCTTTAAGTTGATTCAATTTTTTTTTTTGTTAAACAACAACAACAAAAAAACCCACAAAACCTAAGCAAAACTAAGAGCTTACCAGGCATGTATGTCTCATGAACTTGTGAGGTCTTGGAATTTCCCCCTTAGAAAACTTGATTCTGCTGATATAGCTAGGGTGAGAGTGAAGTTTGGTCAATCTCTGTGTCCCAATATGTCTGTTGTGGCAGGCACATTTGTGTTCATATCCTGCAGCACCCAGAACACAGCTGCACTCAAGGCTATGGCTGATTTTTTAACAACCCTGAGCTGCATTTGAATAAAACTATCATAGACAGTATCATGGGGGGTGTGCATGGGAAGGGTGTGCTTTGATCCTCACAGAAACCTCTGGATATTGTTATTTCTAACTTTACTTCTGGGGGAAATTGAGATTCAGAGGGTTTTCCTAATTTATGCAAGATTATAAAGAAATAGGTTTGCTGTTTTGAGACATCATGATTTATGAGATACACCTGTCTACTTGAGGCTATTTTAAAGCTCCCTACATTGTTTAAATCTACAGATGCAAAGTCCCTATCACTCATCACTGTAGGCTTTGGTGCATGAACGGCCAACATTATGCAAAAGTTTCTTTTTATTTTATCCTTTTCTTCCTATGTTTTCAGGTAAAATTTCCAAATGTTTGGAAATGGCCAAATTGACAGGAAATCACTTTTTAAAATCTGTCAGAATTGATTTTAATTAATAGGTTTAGCTGACTCATTTGCTCAGGGAAAGAAAGATGGAAACCACTATTTTAAACTATGAGACCTCCATTTCTCAGAAGAGGCTAGGTTGGGGACAGGCAGTAAGAAGACTGTGATATTTTCATAGTAATCATTGTGATCCCTGAGTGCATCAGAGAATCTTATAAAAATTAATGAATTTGTTGTGGAAATTCTTTCATTTAATAAGAGAAACATGTTGTTGAAAATTCAGTGCATTTAAATAAAATTCACTGAAAAACAGGTGTTTTATTATTTATAATTGCTCTTCCATAACAATAAATAGAACAGTTTAGAGGAGTGAGGGAAATACTGCACAAAAATATGACTGTTGTAAAAAGATTATATGTCTACACTCACTTGATTATGAATTTGACATGGATTCGTAATCTCCAATCAATTAAATTCTAATTAATTAAATGAGACACAGTTGATAATTACAGGAATACACAATAAATAAACACACACTCTCCTAAGCACTTTACACGTTTGAGCTAACTTAATCTTCATTATGCTCATTTTATAGGTGATGAAACTGAGGCATAGAGCAAAACTAACCTGCTTGTAAAAAAGAATGGTGATGAGATGTGAAAAGAAATCATCTTGCTCCAGAATTGATGGTAGTGCTATGATTTTTTAAAAAATACATAAATGAAAACTTTAAAAATTTTTCTTGAAATGACTTTCCTGGCTATCCATAAAGTCTTGTAAGTAAACAGAGTCTATATCCACATTATAAATCCAGCATCTACCAAACAGAGATTTTAAAAAGGAGCATTCATAAAAAAAATCACAGTATATTATAATCATGTCTTTTATGTCAAAATGGACCATTCTATAGATAGATGCTAAAATATTAATATAGAATGTCAAAGAAAATTTAACAATCAGTTCAGATTATATAAGTTCACTTAAAAATATTTTCTTCCATGATACTAATGAATAAATACTATTCAAATTTCTACTTATAATTTCTAGCTATAAAGAAATGTAGGAGTATTCTGAGTGAATGAAACCTTTTTTTAATCTCATAGCAATGTAGCTGAGACATTTCAAAGGGAAAGAATGATCTCTATATTTATATGTAACAATAATATAAATTTCAGTGTCATATGGAAGTATTATATGAAATTATTTTGGTGGAATTAATATTTAGCATGAGAAAATTCAAAAAGCTTTGCTCACTGGACAAAATCAAGGATCATCCTACAATTAAGTATAGAATAGGCTCCAGGGTGTGCCAAAGGAGGCCCTTAATAATCTGGCCAATATCCTTTTCCTGTTTTTCCCAACTTCATTCTTTGTACGGCCCTCCTCTCTGGCCATCTTGTCTGATCTAATTATATAATCTCTTTTATGCCATATGTTTTTGCAAATATGATTCCCTTTTCTTGAGATGCTCCCTTAGCCTTCTTTGAAATGTCTTCTTTCTCCTTCTGTATCTAAAGAGTGCCTAGTCATGACCAAGTTCAAATGTCCCCTGTTTTGTAAAGTGTTTATTAATCCCTCCGTAGTTTCTCCTAGGCAAAGTGAATTTCTTTCTTCCATAGAAAAGAAAGTGAATTTCTTTCTTCCATAGAAAACTATGATCACATTGTATTGTCATGATTGGTTTATGTTTATTTTGTTTGTTGACTTTGAGACGTACGAGTTCTGGATATCTAGTGCAAAATTTGAATTCAACAAATATGTTGTTTTCCTTTTGACTTCTGGGGATTGTTGTAGGTCTATAGGACATATTGATGACTATGACATGATCTTTTTTTGTTTAGCTATTTCTAGAAGTACTGAGAGAAATAGGAATGGAAATGGATAATGCCAATGTCATATGTGATGTACACTCCTGGTACTATACTTAAAGTGATAAAGAAAAGGGTTCTTTACTCAGATGGGAGGGATGAGATTGTGCCTAATCTAAATCTTGAAAGTCTGGCAGAAATTAGGCCAATAAGATTGCTGGAAGAAGGAATAATATTTCATGTAGAGGAAAGGCAGGAAAAAAGCAGAGGTATGAAACCACAGGGTGCATTTGGGGAAAAACACAAGAATTTTGGTATTATTGGAGGAAAAAATAGGTAGGAATTAACAACACATGATGCTAAAGAGGGCTATTTGTGGCAGCTGATATGATGGAGGTAAGGAATGACTCATGCATACTGCCAAAGAGTGGGCTGGAGAGAAGGAAGAAGAGCTAGCTTTCTTTCTTTCTTTCTTTCTTTCTTTCTTTCTTTCTTTCTTTCTTTCTTTCTTTCTTTCTTTCTTTCTTTCTTTCCTTTTCTTTCTTTCTTTCTGATATAGAGCAATCACAATGCTCAGATGCATTTGAGAAAGATTACTCTGACCATAGTTTATAAAAGGCATGGAAGGAAGAATGGGGGCAGGATTTGACAGAATCTCAAAGAGAGATGAGGAAGATTTGAGCTCTGGGATGGCTAACAGGAGCTAAAAGTAGCACCTTGTTTTCCAAAGGTATGCAATACATCTTTATTGGCTGGATTGTTAGATTAATAAGTGGCTCATTCTAAAATGTTAAAGCTCAACTGGTTTGTCCTTGCATGGGTGTGGATGTTAGTGTGCCCCCAAATTTCCTATGTTGAAACTTCATTACTCCAAAGTGAAGACTTTAGAAGTCATTAGATCTTGAGGGTGGAGCCCTCACAAATGGTGTTAGTGCCATCATAACAGAGGCCACTGAAGATTGTTTGCCCTTCCACCACGTGAAGGCACAGTGAGAAATCAGGAAATGAGCCCTCATCAGCCCCTGAATCTGCCAGCACCTTCATCTGGGACTTTCCAGCCCTCAAAACTGTGAAAAATAAATTTCTGTTGTTTATAACCCTGCCCAGGTTATGGTAGTTTTGTTATGTGGGTAGTAGGTATTTTATTAACACCAGAACGAACTTGTCATTTCTTTCTAATTATCTGTTCAACACTAAGTATATTCAAGAACTTTTCAATTAGCTGTAAATTATGCATTTCTTTTTTCTTACTGAGTATTGAACTCAGGAACACTTGACCACTGAGCCACATCCCAAGCCCTATTTTGTATTTTATTTAGAGACAGGGTCTCACTGAGTTGCTAAGCACCTCACTTTTGCTGAGACTGCCTTTGAACTCATGATCCTCCTGCCTCAGCCTCTTGAGCTGCTGGAATTACAGTCATGCACCACTGAGAAATCATGCATTCTTAATGGAAAAATTGGCTCTTGGGGGACAAAAAGTGGTTCTTGGGAAAGCTAGTTAAAATTTACATATGTATATGTATGTGTATACATATATATGTATATGCATATTCATACACATACATATATGACATATATATCACATGTATATCACAGATAAACAGTATTTAGTACAGATATATAAACAGAATAAATAGATACGCAATCTATCTGTGGTATTAAGGTATCATTAAGTAGATAAATAGGAAAAAAGTATTTTAAAAAGCTCCCTGGTGGGAGTAATAAAAAGGGGTTAAGAAATATTACTTTGAGTAAATGTGCAATGGCATTTGCTAGTTTAATTCAGTATAGTAAGTATTTTTACTTAACATTAATCCTACTTATGACTGTCTGAGTATTGGAGAGTCAACTGGGCACAATTGCTTGTTTTGTTTTTTTGCATCAAATTGACTTTAGGAAAATATGTCTGCACAGAAAATAGAAATATTCCCATGACTCAGAGGAATGATATTTTAAGTGTAACTCTCATATTTCATCTGAGGACTATAAGCTCTTCCAAAAGAACATTTCATCAATCCGCCAAGCAATCTATTTTACAGATAAAAAGAAAAGAGCACTCTTAGTTTCTCTTAGCCTCTCTCCATGGGGTTAACAATTAGTTGTTCTAAATTCAGGCCTGGGAATTTTAATCTCAGAGTAGTAGAGGGCATCTGTGGAGCTCTCTCGGCAGTGGTCATGGTTCTCAGGTGATGATTTGATTGCCCAGGAATCTCTGATGACCTGGTATCCAAGGGGTGTGATGGATGAGCTACTCAGTAAAGGTCCATGCAGAATCAGTACTGGCCTCAATATCACCCTTACCTCCTCTCTCACTACTCAAGGTGAGTTGTCTGTTGAAAAACACTCCTCCTGGGAAATTCACTAGTTAAGATTGTTTCCAAAGGTTATTAGCCTTTTCTCAAATGCAAAGGTGATGCTACATTCACAATAGAACACTTCCTCTACTCTAGCAAGTCCGGGAGAGAAAGTAATGGAATTCAAACATGAGTGATTACACACATGGCTATTGCATGTTTTTCTAATGAATTTGTATACACTTGTGTCTGTGCTCCAGAGATAGATTTTTCATTTTAAGATTCTCTTCTGAAACTCTTCCTGTGGGAACATTTTCCCACCCATCCATCTATGTTGTGAAGGCATTGAGACTTTTAGATCCATGTTATGCTCTTTTAGAAGCAATGGCACCCTTTTCTATTGGTTTCTAATAGGAAAATATATATGCTAAAAAATCCAGATTAGAATTTTTCAAGATATCACTCTTAGGGTCAGTGCAGTCCAAGGTAGTTGTCCCAGTTTCACCTGGATGGGTTGAGTTTTGTAGATATGCTCTCTGATATCAGGAGAAATGTACATTCATTGCATTCCATGCTTCAACCACACTCATCTCTTTTAAGCTTGAAAAGGAGCATTGCCTCATACTTTCCTTGATTTTATGACTCTATGTCTTCCTGATTTTTCTCCTATTTTCATGCTTAACTTCTTTCTTATTGACTCAAGTTTTCTGCCCATCTCTCAAATACTGTTGATTCTCAAATTTTCTCTTTTTTTTCCTCCTTCTACAAAATATTTTGAGGTGATCTTATCCACCAAATTTCTCTATATGTGGTGGCTTCTGACCAGGTCTCTTCCCTGAATATCAGACCTTCGGTTAACAGCCACTTGAGATCCCAACTTATGTGTTCCAAAATTCTCCTCAAAAACAATGTCTCTCACTGAAACTATTACCTCTTCTGAAAAGCCATCACTCCTATCCTTCCAAAGACTAGTGAATAATGTCTACTTGCTAAAATTTTGCTGGAAGTCTAGGTCAAATTCATGGCCTCTTTCTCCCTTTCCATCTATATCCAATCCCACACCAAATGTCCCTTTCAAATATATCCACTGTTACTAATGCAATTCAGTCTACTACCATCTCTGGCCTGCATGAATTTATCAGCCCCCTAATTGTTTTTATTTCTTAGTTTATACATAAAATTGTTCACATTTATAGGGCACAAAGTGATGCTTCAATATACATAGACATTATGTAATGTGCAAATGAGAATAAACATACCTATATCTTCAATATCATTTACCATTTATTTATGGTGAAAATAGTCAAATCCTTTCTTGTAGCATTTTTTGAAATACACAGTATATTATCATTATCTACAGTCACCTTACTATGTGTTAGAACACCAGAACTCCTTTCTCCTAACTAATTATAACTTAATGCCCATTGATAAACTTCTTCCCTTCCCCCCCTTCCCATATTCTCCCCAGCCTCTGGTAACCACCATTCTACCATTAACTTACCTGAGATCACCTTCTTCAGATTCTACATGTGAATATGATGATGCAGTATTTGTTCTTCTGTGCCTAGATTATTTTACTTACAATGACCTCTAGTTCTATCCCTATCATTGTAAATGACAAGATTTTATTCCTTCTTATGACCAAAACCATTTTCCTTTCTGTACATGTTTGCTTTATCCATTCATCTGTTTATGGACACTTAAGTTGTTTCTACTTCTTGGTTTTTGTGAATAGTGCTGTATTAAACATGCAAGTGCAGTTGACTCTTTAATACATTGATTTTATTCCTTTGGATGTATACCCAGTAATGAGATCACTGGATGGTATGGTATTTCTGTTTTTAATTTTTTTCAGGAAACTTCATTTTGTTTTTCATAATGGTTATACTAACTTTCATTCCCACTAGCAGTGTGCAAGATGATATCTCATTATGGCTTTACTTGCCTTTCCTTGGTGATTAGTGATGTTAAACACATTTTTATATGCCTTTAGCTATTCATATGTCTTCTTTAAGGTTTGTTACTCATTTTAAAATCAAATTATTTGTGTGATTTTGGTTTTTGTGAGGGCTTTTTGTTTGTATTGCTATTGTAATGTTTGTGTCCTTTGTATATTTTAAAATATTAATCCCTTGTCAGGTGTATAGTTTGCAAATATGTTCTCTCATTTCTGAAAGTTGTCTCTTTGCTCTGTTAATTTTTCTCTTAATAGTGCAGAAGATTGATATAATCCCATTTGCTTATTTTTACTTCTGATAAAGAAATCTCCTTTCAAATTTTTTTTTATTCTAATGTTTGGAACTGTATTTTTAAACGTTTTTCTTTTCTTTTTTCTTTTTCTTTTTTTTTATGTACCGGGGATTGAACTCAGGGGTACTCAACCACTGCGACATATTCCCAGTCCTATTTTGTGTTTTATGTAGAGACAGGGTCTCACTGAGTTGCTTAGCACCTCACCATTGCTGAGATTGGCTTTGAACTTGGGATTCACCTGTTTCACCCTCCAAAGTGCTGGAATTATAGGCGTGTGTCACTACATCTGACTAAATGTTTTTGTTGTTGTTGTTGTTTTAAGTTATAGATAGACACAATGCCTTTATTTTATTCATTCATTTTTATGTGGTGCTGAAGATCAAATCCAGTGCCTCATATGTGCAAGGCAAGTGCTCTACCACTGAGCTACAACCCCAGCCCTAGAACTCTTTTTGTTATGTTTTCTTTTTTTTTCTAGTATTTTTACAGTTTCAGGTCTTACATTTGGATATTTAACCCATTTTGAGTTGATTTTTATAAGAAGAAATAGAGATCTAGCATTGTTCTTCTTCATGTGGATATCCCATTCTCCTACCACCATTAATTGAAAAAAAAAAATCCTCTCTCCAATGCATGTTCTTAACATCTTTTTTGAAGATCATTTGGCTGTAGATGCATGAATTTATTTCTAGGATTTCTTTTCCATTCTATTTAACTATGTGTCTTTTTTTTTTTTTTTTTTTTTTGCCAACACCATGCTGTTTAGATTACTCTAGCTTTATAGTATGGCCTCTGTCGTCTGGCTCTTTCTTCTTCCTCCACTATTGCTCTGTGCTTCCTTAAACTTTGGTATAGAATTTCTTCAGGATCCTTAACTCGTCATTTTCTATTCTCCCCTAATCTCTTATCTCTCATTTCCTTTTCATGTCTTCCAAGAATTTAATGTTTTATATGTATTTCATCAAATTTTGTTAATATGACATCATCTTCCTTGCCTTAGTTCATTCATGCTCTTATCATGGAAAGCTCCCTTCCTGCCCCAGTCAAGTCTTAGCAAGTTTTACTCCAAAACGTTGTCATATTACACACCATCTCTAACATCAGTAACGTCACCTGTTTACATCCCCTGTTCCTAAGCACATATCATGCTTCTGTCAAAGAAGGAAGAAATGCAGTAGGGCAATTAGGCAAGAGAAAAAAATAAAGAGCATCCAAATGAGAAAAGATGAAGTCAAATTGTCACCTTTTCCAGATGATTTGGAACATTTATTTTTAAAAAATTAGAAAACCAAAGAGAAGCCTGAGAATTGTAGAGCTTGGGAGATAATATCTTGCTTTCTGTGACTTCTCTTTCTCTTTTTCCTTTCTCAGAGCTCTTCCTGCTATGATGCAATGGGTCCGCACGCAGAAGCCAGGAGAGAGTGGCATCAATATTGTCACTGCCGATTTTGTAGAACTTGGTGATTTTATCAGCACTGTCATAAAGCTCAACTATGTCTTTGATGAAGGAGAAGCCAACACTTGATAATACTATCTGGAGTGTCCATGAACAAGAAGAGAAGATTCATTGTGTTAGGTGTATTATCTGTAAACACTCTGATTTTCCTATTCCACTGAGTCTTGGAAAGGATTAGGGCTTGTAGTGGGTAGGAAAAGGGGGAAATCATTTCTGCAGTGATTATGTCACACTCTACATTACTATAAATATTTCATTTCCTATTTGATGAGTGAAATCTACTTCTAGTGTTAGGGATAAAAAAGAATAGTGAATTTTGTTTCTTGAAATTAGTCTTTTAATGTACAACTCATGAGTGGTTACTTGATTGCATTTTCTAATGTCAACTTAGGGCTCCTTTACTGTCTAAACCCTCTAACCTTTTCACTTCCTCTGTTGCTCGCTCTTTCTAATCAGATGTTGTATGGTACTCAAAACAATTGAATGTCCAACATAATGTGTATTACATTGTTGTACTGAAATTTATTTGTTTTGTGGGACTTGATATAATATTCTGTAGTTGTCTGCAATTGGGCAATCATAGCTAACTTTTGATCATAGAAAATGTGCATCAAATCAATTTTCCTGCATCAGTAATATTGGAGGCCATAATCAGTGATCTTTGTGTTATATAAAAACAATATTGTGTCACAGTGTTTCTATTTAAGGCAGCTATAACTATAGTGTAAAATTTTTTTTTGGTAAGACTGAGTGCCAACTCCCTAGTGAAAAATAAGGAGTAAGGTATGTGGGGAGAGATGGATGCCATATTAATTCAGCAGTCCTTAAAAGTAATAATGCCCTGCAAATGCCCAGTAAATGATGTTATAGCAAATGCATTAAAATTAGAAATCTGGATTTTTCCAAAAGGATTCTTAACAATTTTGACTTAAATAAAAGGAAGAAAAAAGAAAGAAATGAAAGTCAGGATTTCCAAATACGTAGTTCTAAATCGCAGGTTTTAAGGAACATTTTTCAAGAAGCTTCAATTCAAGTGTTGATAGGAAGGAAAGAGAGAGGAAGAGTAGCAGAAGGAGTTTTTTAGAGCAATGTCTTTGGAACTATGTCCACCAAACCACAATGATCCACAAAATATCTCTAGGAAATCCTTGAAATACTTGTGATCTTGGCAGACTTGTTTCAAATTGGCAATGACTCATCACTTCTGGGTTCTATCCTATTCCAGAGGCAAGATTAAGGCAGGGGGCAAAGCTTCAGGCAAAGGTTATGTGACCTAACTTTTTGATAATTCAAGCCTACACGAAAGGATGATTATAACAATTTGAGCACAGCATCCTTTTGATATCTTTACAACAGTTGACAATTCCAAAAAATATTTTTAAAAAGCACAATGCCCTTTACCTATGTGCTTTACAGGAATATCGTGAGGCATTTATACAAATCTATAAAAGTTATTGAAATCCTTACAATTATGAAGTATTTTTATCTTTATATTTAGAAATAATTGCATCTCCATATTTTTCTGAGACAGTGCAATTCCATGCAAATTGAGACTATGGAGAAATAAAAACATGCCCTCAGCTTTTAATTAATCCAAGTGCAACACATATGACTTAATCTCTTAGACCTAGGTAAGGGAGTGGATTTCAAGATTTCCTATGTCAAGATTATAAATAATCAAGAGTTGATTTTGAGATTCTGAATGTTCATTGTCAGAAAACAGTACTTCTGCAGAGAGGGAATAAAACTTTTTTATACTGACCAGAATGTTCATGAAAAATGTAGTACTTGTTTAAACCAAGTAGCACACGCATATATATAAGCAAAAGATACGTTTGTACATTCTAGTTGAGTGTATATTCTTTGTCATACACAATATACCAACACATACCCACTCCTATGCAGGTAGATAGATACAAATGTACACAAACACACACAAAAAATAGACAAAAAGATACAGTACAATTATTTTCAAGTGAAAACATTGTTATTAAATAATTTAATTTTAAGACTAAGTCTCTTAGTGTACAAAAAAGATCGACAAAACCTTTGAAAATTGAGTAGCTGATCATATTAAAATATTTTTGTAAAAATATTATACTTTACAACTTAAATATTTACAAAATATAGTTCTTTTCTTCTCTCCATTTTCTTTTCTTTTACAGGTTTTGGTTTGTTTTTGTTTTTTTTTCTTTCAGCTGCTCTTTATGTGCAACTGAACATGAATCCTTTTTAAAAGGTTAGGGGCTATTAAGTTTATGTCCTGTAAATTTGCTTTTTGAACAATTTTTTTTCATTGATTCTTCATCATTCATCACTCCAGATATTTTGGTAATTATACTTGCAATGACATAGGATTTAACTTATAAATATTACAGAAAACAGATCTTTCACCCTATTAATGAAAATTAATAAAATATAGAGGTAACTATGTTGTATTTTCTTGAACTTAAATGCTTTCCTATAATGTTTGCTTAGAATTAACTTTGTTATATTTGTCATTTGGGTGCTGGAAATAACAAAATTGAGGAAGAATTCGACAGTGCAGTTTGTTAACTGGGGAAAGCTTCTTATTGCTATTAGTGATATGCACACAGAAACCTTGTTAGACAAAAGGTATTTTCAATCTAATTCTGATTTCCATGTGGATATACAGTGCCATCTATGTAGCAGGAACTAAGAGTAAACAGACTTGCCTTAATTTCTAAAGGAGGGTAGAGGTAGAAAAGAACCATAAGAGAATTTGCTAAAGAGATTCCTTGGAAAGGGGATGGCAAGGAGGTGCCTTTGGCTGTGTCTGTTCATTGGTCCTGCCCTGGAGCACACTTAGGAAGAGAGCTGTGGGCCTTACATGGAGAAATGGTGATGCATTCAAAGCTTACCCTCCGCCTATGCTCCCTGTCTCAGCTGGGCATTGTGTTTTCAGAGAGCTAGGAGCACAAGGGCTACAAAGAGGCCCCAAGATGTCGTAAACACATCTTGGTGCACATTTTGCTTTGCTTCTTACGACTTTATGTCACAAGTCCTACAAGGCAAAAAATGAAAATAATATCAAACTTTTACCCAATCTTCAGCAGGAAATCAAAGGAGTGGGTGAAATGAGGTGAAATAAGCAAAGGATATCATTTTTATATTTGCTTTCCTGTCAGTAGTTTTGGAAGGCCAATATGGTAAATACTTCTGCCATAATCATGTCTCCTTTATTAGTACATAGTCATGTGAACATAAGGAATGAGGAAGCATCCTTTAAAAGCCTTAGGATATTCTATATGATGACCTCAATATTCACTTTCAGCCATACTGGGAAAACTCACTTTTCATGGAGCGCCACCTAACAGTGAATGTACTAGAATACAAAGTGTTTGGCATGATGCACCTGTGTGTATGTACACACACACACACACACACTCACACATACACACCCTCACTCAAGTAGGAACTGCACCTAATTCTTCAACCTGGTTCTTTTAAGATTTTGATTCTTATAATCAATTATCTCCTGTTAGTAGGCATAAACATAGCTCAAGTATTTAAATATTTAAGGGGAGAAAAATTATTAGAAAACCAACGAAAAGTGAGACCATCAGAAATAGGACACTCATGGCACTAATGGTTTAAATACATTGTCAATGCCACTTCAAGCTAGAGAATCTAAGCTGGACAGTGGACTTTGAGTATGCATTACACACACATATACATCTTCACTTACAGGTGTCATAAGTCCTTTGAGGTTCTGACATGTTTTAGTAAGGAAAGGTTACCTGTTGGTTCTCCCCTTTTAGGATTCCAGACTAGAAAGTTGGAAGTCTCAGGAAATGCATGTTTTCATGAGTTTTTTCAACTCTACAGTTTTACGAATGTTCAGTGACACAATCTTCTAACCTTTGGTTGCTCAACCAAACAGGAGCTCCATAGACAGTGTTCACTTTTTGAATTGCGAAGAGAAAATAATGTAGTGCCCCTCAGGCTATGCTAAATAAGATTTCTAAAGTGTTTTATTTTGCAGCACTTTTGTCTTTTCAACTAGGTTTCAGTAAAACCGTGGTGTAAATGCTGTATTTGCCATAACTTGTTGGTGGCTCCTATGTTCCATATGGTTTTAAATAATGCTCCAAATTGTTTGTTTTCCCAATGACAATGATAAAATGTTCTGTAGAATTTGTAAAAGGTGTTGAATGAATCTGTTAAAACTTGTGTAGTTTTTATTTCACTTGTGATACTATTTTATAGTTATTAGTTCTAAACGTATATTTGTATGAGTCAAAACTATGTGCTTGCAAGTGGTATGTATAAGTATATTGTACCTTATTAAATATCAAACTTATCCTAAAGAAAAAGGGCACATTATGACCAGCCTTAATTTGTCACCATTTTTTTCATTGTTGTCATCGCTGCAATTTGGATTTAAAGCTTTATCAGAAATTATGTTTTTGTTAAAGATGACTTTTTAAAAAATGGTATATATTATGTGCTTTAGAACGTTTCTGAGTTCCCACAAGCCAACTATCCAGTTTGCAAAGCACTCATGCTTTTTAAAATGACCAAGCATTGGTTAATTCACTACATTCATCATCCTACAAATAGCCTAAATTTACTTTTTCCTTCCATCAGAACCAGTGCATTGTTAAAGTTCTTCCCAACAGCGAACTCCGTAAAAAGATTTTTTGCTTTAATGATAACTTTTCCATTAAAAATAGTTTTTCTCTAGACCATTTTTTTAAAATTTTTTATTACTTTATTTAATTGCATTTCAAGTCATAGTACATATATAGAGCTCAGTTTTTCCATTTATTTTTTAAAACTGAATCTTCTGAAGTAAGATGAACCACCTTGGCTCTATGAGAGTTGCTGAAGCTCCATCAACATGATGTGTTTCCAACATGGTTCTCTTTTCAGAAAATAAGCATGTTGCACTCAGACTATTCACACCATTCCTGTCTGCCCTGTGTGGATCCACCAGTAGAAAGCTCATGACTTTAAGAATCTCCAATAGCAGTCATTCCTGAAAAAAAACCTTTACAATCTTCTTTGGACTGGGACCTGTATATGAAATATTAATTAAACTTTTTATTTTTCTCCATATTTAAGTATTTCTTTTCAATATTTGGTGTTGCCAGGTAAAATATAGGACATCAGTGAAATTTTAATTTTAGATAAATAATAATTTCAATGTATTTCTTATATATTTCATCAGATATACTAAAAATTGTTCATACGAAATTCAAATTTAAATGAATAGGTCCTATATTTTTTCCCTAAATCTGGAACCCTATCCTCACTGCCTCTCTATCTTTCCCAGCTGGGTTACCTGTGAAGAGTGAGATCTACCTCCTTCCATGTCACTGTTAAGACACCTTGTGCAAATCTGCGGTTGGTGTAACTTTCGTGAAGGAAAATACTGGTCCACATCAGGTCCCAGTAATGTTTTATTAAGGACCAATTCAAAAATAGATGGGAATAGCTGGACCTGGTGGTGCACTCCTGTAATCCCAGCTACTTGGGAGACTGAGGCAGGAGGATCGCAAGTTCAAAGCCAACTCCAGCAATTTGGTGAGGCCCTGAGCAACATAGTGAGACACTGTCTCAAAAAAAAAAAAAAAGAAAATAGGAATAATCAAGCAATTATCTTCATTAGAGTAATGCCACAGCATTCAAAATTTCCCTTCACTGGCCTGTTTTAAAAGCCCAGAGTCTCCCTATTTATTCCTTAAGAAACATTCCCCAGCAATTGAGACAGTGAAAAACACACCCACACATTGAAATGTAAAGTGGCAGTACCTTCTAACTTAGTACCAGGACTCCTTTTAAAATTCATTTTAAAGAAATTCTATTTCTCTCAGAGAGCTAACAAATTAATCCCTTCATTTCCATTAACACCTTACCACAAAATATTTTTATCAGGCTAAAACTAGTCACCTATGCAATTGTAGAAAATTTGATGTAGAAAAGAACTCTTCACTTTGGAAAGAGAGGAGTCCAAGGTATGGTCCTGTCAGTACCTCATCAAAACGGGTGAAGTTGGGCAGCAGTACTAGGACAGAACACTAGCACCTCCCTGGGAGACTGGCTAAAGAAAATTATAATGACCAGTCCATTTTTGCAGGAATTGAAAACCCAAGCATCCCCAGATGATGAATAATGAGATGCAAAACTAGTTTCTAGAAGTTTTCAGAGAATAGAACCATATTGGAATTCCTAGAACAAAGCTTTCTAACACTGCTGTTTCGAACACTGGATCTTTGACATAACTGAAGGTGGGTGGAGTTTTAGAATAACATTAGTAGCTAATTCCTGCAAATGATATAGAAAAACCTCAGTCCTTTAACATAATATTATCATCTCTTAATTCCTGCCCATACAAATTTGTATTGATTTGCTTTATTCTGGAGGATGAGAATTTGCAAAGCTGGTGACATTTCCTTCATTAGACACCAGAAATTCACCAGAGGGAGACAGATCTGTGCCTTCTCTTTTTAGGATCTGGTTATTAACACTTTAATAAATGTGCTGTGAAAAAAAATTCATGCTTACAGTCTGTATAGCAAATGTGAATTTTTTTGATAAGATTGTGTTCTTAATGTAAAAATGTTTCTTTGTATCAGTGAAATGCTAATAAAGTCCTGGCACCAGTTATCTTTATTTTTTCCCTAATTCATATTCATCAATGCTTCATTATAAGCCCCAGAGTAGATCACTTAAATAGAACATGACTCATAACTTCAGAAAATAAATTCATTGTTAAAAAATTATGATCATCATATTAGAATTTTCTCCACAAAAAATGTATATATTTTCTGTCAATAAAGGCACTGCTATAAGTGCTTTGATTATTTCAAAATTAGGAATCTCTGAGGTCCAATACAGTTAGCTTCTGATATGATCACAAAGAAGGCCAATATCAACACAGCAATAATATAAGAAACATAGCAAGAATACAATAAAATATCATATTTCTATTGCAAAACACCATCAAGTTGAAATCGTAAAGTGAAGAAAAATCTCCTTTGCTAAGCCATCACTATATCTAATACATGAGACATGATTTCAGAAATGGAATTGAATTGAATCTTCCATTCAAGCAGATTAATGCATTGACTGTGTTAAGGCTCTCATAACTCAGTCATTTCATCTCTAAAGTTTCTTGCTTTGTCTAACACATGAGTTTTGGGGGAACATCACAGATCCAGACCATAACAAAGGGCATTTTCCTGGGACCTGCCTCTTTAAAGAAAAAAAAAAAAGCAAGCACTCATTCTCAATGACCTTTTCAAATAAATACTTCCAGGTAGTAAAATTGTTCAAACAAAGATATTCCTGAGACCCTGGGGTGGTAGGGGGAGACGACTTATAAAATGAGCATAATTGGCAATAAGTCACAGCAACAAACAGCTAATGAAGAGCAGATTCCCGCTCACTATGCGATTCCAACAGCCACTATGTACAAGACACTGTACATGTGCAAATTTAGAGGCTCCATCCCTTCACCTGCTCCCAATATCTCTAGGCTATAGCAGAAATGACTCACACTCCACAGAGGAAGCTGATCACACCTTTGGGATTGATAACCAGTAGACTTCTACATTTCAGGTAAGCAGAGCACAGCAAGTAAAGAAGTATCTCCTCCACAGAAGGTAAAAACAGTAATGCTACCAGAATCAATGGAGTAAAAACATCACCTGGAATTGAAGGAGATATTTCTTTTTAGATGGAAAGAAATATTTTTGTATGGTAGAATGTTTCAACTGTGGCTTTCAATGTGGATTTCAATACATGTCCATAGAAGTTAGTCATAATAATGACCACACTGAAATTAGGTAGCAAGAAGTATCCTAAATATAATAGAGCACCTGCTACCAAAATTCATCCTTCAGTCTTGTGGGTAGAAACTTTCTTGGAAACATCTGGAGCTACTAGGCAAAGGCAAACCACATTAAAACCACATTAAATTTTCACACATGGGATTTAGTGCAGAGCGGGTAGTGGAGAACTCCATTGCTGGGAGTTCTTTTTTTTTTTTTTTTTTAAATATTTATTTATTTTTAGTTTTAGGTGGACAGAATATCTTTGTTTTTTTATGTGGTGCTGAGGATCGAACCCAGTGCCTCACGCATGCTAGGCGAGCACGCTACCACTGCGCCACAATTCCAGCCCCTGCTGGGAGTTCTTAAGCACTCCTTGCCTAACTTTTATTCTCTACAACATTTTTTTTTCTCATAAGAACATGAAATTTGACTTCTTGTGGTTTTGCAGAGAAAGAATTAAGAAAAATCTTTTGTGTCCCCATAATTGCTCAGAAATTAAACTGTGCTCTTTAATTTTTGAACAACAAAAACCTGCAAACATTAGCCTTGAAGGTTCTTATTTTTATATTCCCAGGGTGCAGCAAGGTACTAAAACATATTTGGAAACAATGAAAGAAAATTGTGCCTGGTTGTAACTTAACTGAAGTGTGGACAAGTGCTGATAAATACCATGCAAGTACTAATAAGTTTGGGTGGTGATAAGGGTTCAAAACAAAATATCCCTTATATTCCTTTGAGAAATACTGAGAATATGGGGAAGATTTAGGAGGGAAATGCACTGCGTGGTGTTCCCTCCAAGTCTAAATATCTCCCACTTCTTAGCTTTAAAGTCAACTATAAATATTTGTGAACAATATTCATCCAGGGGAATTTGGTTTATAATGGATGCATTTAAAAAGAACTAAGAAAGGATGGGGGAAGAGATTATATTTTGAATATCAACAAAATCTCTTGTTTAATTTTCTCGTCCCTCATCTGTCACTAGATAGATGTGGGTTTGCACGAATATGTTAACTGCATTCTGTGGGCGCCTGCTCCCACGTGAGATCCCTGCTCTTTTGCAAGGTCTTCCCCTTCCCTACACTTGTTTGAGTATGCAGATGATGTCTCTTGTGTGCTAAATACAAAAACCTCCATGGCCTCTCGTGGCTACTGGCTGCTGGAGACCGTCTTCAGTCTCTGTCCCTTCTCTGCCAGGCCAAGCAATCTACCAGTAGCCCCTGCTTATGCCCACCTGGGTATCACTATGAAGGCAGAGGCCTCAGGTAGCAAAGGGATGAACGGTCAGGCCCATGTGAAGGTAGGTGAGGAAATGCTTCTCTCTCATGTTGGATTCTAATATAGGGCCTTCAGGACTATGTTTCCACTCCCCTCCAAGGACCATCACTTTCTTCTTAATCGAATTCATGTTTCTTTGGCCTTTTCTTCTCTCAAGACATTATCCTAGTAGATTCCTTGGTTTTTATACAAATAGGTCTTTGACAAACCACCCTCAAAATTTACTCTAGACCCCAGATCCATGTAGTCTAAAATAACCAGCTACTCCTGCCAAAAGCCCTCTTAGTACAGATGGAAAAATAAGGAAATTGAGTAGAAGACTATGTTCAAATTCCCAAATTTCTTAGTAGGGTTTTTCTTAACCTGGTACAAAGAAAACAAAACTTATTCTCTGATGTACAAATGAATGAGCTCATTACCATGAAATATTAAAGTGACTTAAAATAGTAGCTATTCAAATGATTTTTTAAATTTAACTAAGTATTCATGGGAAAGTGAAACTCACATAGCAATATATTACAGGATGGCTTTCTTCAGGGAAAGACCAATAGTTTTGTGTCTCCCTTCTTTGCCTCTGCGTTTTCCTGAGGAACCCTATGGAAACTTCTGGAACTGTCCAGAGCAGTACCCTCTGAACTTTATCATGTGCCAGATTCTGCCTTCAAAACAAGCTCCCAATGATGGAGATGTTACTGTGACATGTGTGCCTCTTAAAGTAGTCTATGGAGCCCAACTTTAAAACACTTGCTTCAATGTCCCCATGAGATTTTCTACGGGGAGGAATAAATGACCAGATATTTAATTATGAAACACATTTGAGTGGTGGAATTACTGTAAGGAAGGTTATATAAGTAAATTCCTTTGGTTTCCCAAGCCTACTCTACCTAAAATCACCAGTAACTATTGGCCGTCTGATAAAGTCATTTATTTACCTACTACAATGAGATGGATCACACAAAAGATGAAACATGAGTCATCTCACTAAAGGAAAACATACATTGTTATGTGCAAGAATGGAGTGCAGATGGAATTTAAATACTAGTGTTTTGATATGTTCTAAGAAAAGTAAGACTGTGTAATAGGGGCCAGGTCAGGTCTAGACTTGAAAGGAGAGTTCAAATCCTGCTTTCTTTGACCCTATACACTGCAGACAGTCACATTGTGTGCAGAAACTCATCTGAAGCTCTGGTCCTGGACTAAGAGGCTGCTTCACTATATCAAAGTAACACAAGAATGGGGTCTTTTATTCTTACTGATAAAATTTCAAACCGCCATACTCACTCAAGAAGAGGGTTACTATGATATCTCAGAGCTTCAGTTTTCTAGTAAGTTAAGAGTTCTGACTTTACAGCGCTGACTACATTTGTCTATTATTCCAACCTGGTGAATGACCATCCATATTTTAATTTTTCAGTCCAAGCTAATTTTAACCTGCTCAGTTTCTAAGTGATACAAATCCAGTTCAAATTATTTTAAGCCAAAACAGGGCCAGGGAAAGGATAGTACTTTTCAAACTAATTGGGGACCATAAAAAAGAGAGTGTTGGGCTAACTGAATCTGCAGCCTCTAATAATATCATGGGCTTGATTTTTCTATTTCTCAGGTTTTTTTTCTCTGTTCAGTGATTCTATTCAAGTGGAATCTTTTCATACTGAGTCAAGATGATAAAAGGCGTTCTATCCCAGTAGTTTCAAGCTAGAAACAGAATTGAGTCTTATTGGTCTGATGTGGGCTTGAAGCCAATTTCCCAAACAAGCACTGAACATGAGAATGGCATATACTTAGACTTCCATACCCACAGTTGAGCTTGTGGAAGTTCCTATGTGGGTTCTGACATTGTGGGTTCCAGCATAAGCGGTGTATAGTATCTGTGGACTCAAACCATGGATCAAAAGTATTCACAAGGGGAGGCAAGATGGCGGCATAGAGAGAGGCACCTTCCAGTCTCGCTAAACTACAGACCAAAATTTTGCTTCAAAAACTTCTTCCACCCAACTTTTCGGCAGTGGATTACAGCCATCACCACAGAAAATTTAACTTTTGAGTGGAAGCAGTGCAGGCGGTCCTCACCGGAGCAAGTCTCCAGCGGCGGCGGCGAGAGCCGCGGCGGGGCGGCGAGAGCCCCACGGCCCCGCAGAACTCGCCACGGGTAGGAACTGCGTCTACTCGTGAAAATTGGATCCAAGGTCCAATCAAACACGCAGATTCTGGGCAAGTTCGCGTGGTCACACGACCCCAGCCGTTAGACACTGGGGACTGCGCCAGTGAGTGCGGCGCTGCAAAGTTAGATCGGGACCGCACCAGTTCTGCTCCGGAGCCCAGGGCAGACAAAGCAGCGGACTTCCACGGAGACACAATCAACAGGAGTTTGGAGACAGCTACCGCGAGCCTCTGGGAGTATAATAGAGGCGGGTCATCGGAAAGCAGCTCTATACAAATTTCTACGGACAGCTTCATCAGAGAACTAGAACTAGAGATTGACCCGGACGGGACTCTTACGCGAAACACGAGCCGAGTAAGTACAGCAAGCAACGAACAACGCCACCTACTGGAGGTGAAAGGAAACATACCTGTCTATTCACTTTGAGACTGTTTTTATATATTGAGTGTTTG
>CM053405.1:29850944-29968156 GCA_028644305.1 Xerus rutilus | reverse complement strand
CATGGTTGGGGGAGGGGGGAGGAAGGTAAGGGAAATGGGCATAGTAATGATGGTTATTTGAGATGGTCTTTACTACCCCTGGCACATCTATGAAGACTCTAATGTTGTGACTTTATTTGGTTTGCAATCAGAGAAATGGAAAAACAGAGATCTGGTTATGTACTATGACTTGAAATGCATTTAAATAAAAAAAAAAAAAGAAAAAAAAAAAAGTATTCACAAAAAAGTAATATATCCAAACTGAACAAGTACAGACTTCTTCTCTTGTAATCATTCCCCAGACAATACAGTATAACAACTATGACATACAATTTACCTTGTATTAGGTACTATACATAAGCAGGAGATTATTCAAAATATACACAATGATATGCATAAGTGATATGCAAATACTGTGTAGTTTACAAAACAAGCTTGAGTGTCTGCATATTTTGTATCCACAGGGGTCCTGGAACCAAGACTCTATGGATACCACTGACAACTATATACTGGTTGGTGCTCTGCCAGCCCCACCCCTAGCTGTGACTGAGAATGTCAAGCAGTGGAAAATAGAAGGTATATAGAAGGAATAGAAGGAAAATAGAAGCTCTGCTACTAGAAAATGCATAAAGGTGCTCTAGTCAGATACAAATAGCAGGTGCCCTCTCCAAAGATTTTCCCACACCTCTGAAATCATACCATGTAGATGGGTATTCTATTTATTTATTCTATAACTTCACCTTGAATTTGCTTTTGGTTCTGAATCTTTGTGAAGTTGAAAAGTAAAATCTAACACTACGTAAGTTTCTAGTTTTTACTGTGGGGGTTTGTACTATCTAATTTTAAATTATTTCAAATTTACAGAAAAGTTTAAAAAATATTAGAGAAAATTCTCATATACACTTTCCTTGGAGTCATTTTAATTAATATTTTTCAACATTAAACACTTATCTAGGAAAGAGTATGTTTTTAAAGTATTATTCTTGTTCCAGAAGCAAAATTTCTTATTATGATGTTGGAATTAAAAACCAAAAATTTATATCCCTGCAGTCAGTCTTAAAATAAGTCACATTATGCTAAAATTCACATTGTACTAAGGCATTACAGACAATATAAAAATAAAGTCAATGGTTCATGTAAAAAAAGAGTGGAAAGCAAAAATCTCTTAAGATTCATACAATGTAAGAGAACATTAGGTGTACCATTTAGTCTGAGTACATGTGAACTAGGATTCTTACTGTGAGGGAAGCAACAGGCGGTTCTGATAGACAATTTTTTGAAGAGCTTGCTAATGTATTCGAATGACAATGAGAGCAAGTTATAGCTTTGGTAGCACCAAATTATTTCTCCCTAATCAATACTAGTTGCAGGAGATCATGTAGTCCTTAGCCGAGTTCTTAAAGCCATTGTTGAAATGATTGGCTGCATGGTACCTGAGATAAGCCATTTCTGAATTAGGAAAGCAGATGAAGATGGTGCGTACATGTATGTGTGTTTCTATTTAGGAATTCCATAAGATTTTCTGTCCTCTTTAACAGCATTTTTTAAATGTACTTTGATACTCTTATCTAAATAGGTCCCCTGGCCCCCAAGGTCACTTTTCCAAATTTTGGCTTGTTTCAACAGCTGCCATTTATGAGGTTGTGAGAAGAGAAAGGTCTTCTGAGTCAAAAATATACCATGTAAAAACATGTTTTAAAATTAACTGAAAAATACCAGAAGGTGACCAGCAGCTCCATAAGCCCAGTAATGATTTTTGTCTAATTTATCAGTGAATTCTAAATACCTAGTTCTGTAGCTGTGTATTAGTTTCCTAGAGCTATTTCAACAATCTGGATGGCTTAAAACAACAGAAACGTATCCCATCACAGATATGGAAAGTGGAAGTCTGAAATCAAGGTGTTGGCAGGATTGGCTTCTTCAGGAGGCTCTGAGGAAGAAACTGCCCCTAGCAGTTCTCATCTTTCCTTGGCTTGTTAACACTTAGTCTCTGCCTCCATCTTCAGGTCACCTGATTTTTCTGTGTTTTCTCTTATGAAGGCACCCATGACTGGGTTAGTATCCAGTCTATACCAGTACAACTTCATCTTGGCTAATCACATCTGCAAAGACCCTATTTCCCTACCATATCACACTCTTGGATTCGAGATAGGCATGTGCTTTGAGTGTAAGGGTGCAGGGAAGTACCTCTATTCAGGTCACTAGAACCTGATACATATCTCAGAGAAATGCTGTAATAGTCACTGCATGTTATAAAATAATACAGTGTATAATCCATCTCTTTTATTTTATAGATTCTTCTACCATTTAGTAGACTAGTTGTTTATTGAATGTAAGACAAAATAATGTAAAATAAAAATAAAATTACTAGTGTGTAAAAAACCCATTTGTAGTATCTTTTCTTGTAATGTCACCATAAATAACATTCTCACATTTTTCGTATACATTTTTAAAATAATGTTTTTAGCACACTTTTCTCAAATAGTCTTTTCCCTTGCAACTTCTCGTCACATTTTTCTACAGACTTTTCATGTGAAATGATTATATGATCAATATCCTTTTTAATTTTTTACTGTTTTAGAAAATGCTTACTTTAAAAGAGAAAATTTAAAAATTCCTTCTGTTAAAAAATTTATAGAATGACATCTAGATGAAACAGGTTTGTTGTCTCATTGTCCCATGTAGATAATATACTTTGGTGTACCTATCAGAATAAAAGAGACAGAACTCACGCAGTAATTTTAACATATAATTATTAACTATAACAAAAGATTGAAATAATGGAGTATTGGCTAGCATAATGTAAGGAGAACTAGAACTATTGGGAAATTATGAATAGCAGACATAAAGGGCAGTACCTATCCCTACAGCTGAAATAGAGCACCCAAAGAAGGCTAAGTAAGGTTCATATTTCCCTGAGGAGGGCACAACTGTGGCTCAGTGGATATAAGGAAAGTTGCTGAGACCCTTTGCCATTAGAACTTGATGACATTTGCCATCTGAAGAAAGTTATCAGAGGGAGATGTCACGCCCCATAATTCACCTCAGTGTTTCACAAGTGGGTTCAGGGAAAGCTTTGCCCATGGACATGCCCCTCCAGGGATGCTTTGTTGCAAAATTATCTACAAGGGTCCTAGGAGAAGCTGCTAGCCAATGGGTGCTTCTGGATACCATGCACTACAAATCTAGGCACTGGAGAAGCAGGGCAATGGAAAACTCAGCACTGAAGAAACCCTCCTGCAGGAGCCTGGCAAGAGGAACAAGATGGGACCAGGAAGAAAATGACACACTGTCCCTCTAATTTCCCCCCAAAGTCTTCCACTGATAAAGCTAAACATTATGCCAGATGACAAAGAAAATTTATTTAAAGGGCCCAGCCAAATTTTCATGAGGCAGACAATGAAATGTAATGTGGAACTGGGGTAGTAAATTGATAACTGCTGCATCTGTCACTAATTTTCTTAGTTTGCAAACTGGTTCCATTACTCTTGCACTGCTTAATACGATTTTAGACTACTAGGTGCTTAACTTTTTTGGACAAGAGAGAATTTCTCTAAACTATAAGAGTGTTAAAAAACACTATAATACTATTATGAACATTTAGCCTGTTTAAGAAAAACTCTAAACTCTTTAGTCAATGGAAATAGACCCTTCATAACTACAAAAAGAGAAACAGTGTTTTACTAGTTATTAATACGCTTAAGGAAGTTATACATTTCCCTAAGTTATAGAATTCTGGAGAATCTGCAAGACATAATTCTAGGCATTATACTGGAAATTAAAGAAAGTCACCAAAGGTCTTATAGAGCAGGAAGATGAAGACAAATGAGTCCAGGTAAGGAGCTGCATAAAGGGGAAATCAAAGCATAGTGTGCAGGAAAAAAAGCTAAGAGGTGTTCAGCTTCTATTACCGGCATGCTATTTATTTCAACCTTGATGACCTTGCAAGAATCAGGGCCTTGAAGAATCAGGGCCTCCCAAAGGATAGAAATTATATCAGCATTACAAATTTTGTAAATAGCATTTAAAACTAGGAGTGCATGACTCCAAAACTCATGCTATTTGCACTAAAATGGAAAGTGAAAAGGAAGAAAGAAAAGGAGGGAGGGAGGATGGAAAGAAGAAAGGAAAGAGGGAAGGAAGGGTTATTCTGTTCCCAGGTATCCTGAAATACACCAGTAACAACATGGTTACAGTAAATCTATTTAAGCTAAAAATGTAATCAAAGTGTTCTGAAACAGGTCACACCTTCCTGTAATTGCTTTTAGACAACCTCATTGATTTGATCTGATTGCTCTGCATTTTCCATTGACGGTTAGTGGTGAAGCTCAGTGATTAGCTATAAGATGAATCTGCACAGCAAGATAAAAACATGTTTATTGAGGCATTTAAAAGAACAGGTCTGACTTCCCAGTGATGCGCTAACCTAGGCAATTAACCAACACAAGTTCAAAATCGCAAGACCTCTTACCTTGAGAGGCCCTTGGGAAAGCCTGCTGTCTTCCTGCACATGCTGTTTTCAAGTGTGAAAAGATCCTTACCAAGGCTGGTAAAAGGAAGGTAATTACACCAAAAAGAGTAGTGTGTAAGTACAATGTTTCACTTTTACTCATCAATTGAGCAATAGAGAAGTCAACTGCTTATCCAAGCCTAAATTAAAAACTCAGTCTCAAACTAATACCTGAAATCTCATGGAGGAATGACATTCATTCATTCATTGAATTAATATTTTAATTTAATATCACTATTTCCAGATACTTTTCTATTTCCTAAAGATACAGAGGTAAACAAGATACAAATGCACTTGTTAATTGGACTCAGGTTTGGATGTGATTAAAAGATGTGAACAGAGTTCCACCATTGTTCCCATGTCCTTCCCCACGTTATGGATCAGCATCCACTTATCAACAAGTACATTCGGCATTTGGTTTTCTGAGATTGGCTTACTTCACTTAGCATGATATTCTCCAACTCCATCCATTTACCTGCAAATGCCATAATTTTATTCTCTCTTATTGCTGAGTAATATTCCATTGTGTATATATACCACAGTTTCTTTATTCAGTCATCTATCGAAGGGCATCTATTGTGAATTGAGCTGCTATAAACATTGAAGTGGCTGCAGCACTGTAGTTTGCTGTTTTTAAGTCTTCTGGGTATAGACTGAGGAGTGGAATAGCAGGCTCAAATGGTGGTTCCATTCCAAGTTTTGTAAGGAATCTCCATACTGCTTTCCAGATTGGTTGTACCAATTTGCAGTTCCACCAGCAATATATGGTCATCATAGCCCTAACTTTATGTATGACTGCATATATGCTGTGATTCTATACAACTTACAACTAGAGAATTGATATGTTGTCCTCTATGTACAATGAATCAAATTGCACTCTGTTATCATGTAAGAACAAATAAATAAACTAAATAATAAAAAAATAAAGTATAAGAATATACTCACTTAAGTTTTTATACTCAGAAGATAGTTCTGGGAGATTGCACAATAAACTAGAAAAAGTAAGGAAAAAAAAAGATGTGAAAGCAGTGGAGTATTCACCCATGGAGAAGCTAACCATTGTAAAATAAGGGGCTAACATGATCCTATTGGTATTTAGAAGGATTGCAACAGGAGGATGGGAAAAGATGGAGTGAAGATATATTGAACAAGAGTCAGGAGGGCATTCTTCTATGAAAGTGCAAGAAAGAGTTGATAAAGTTCCTAGATAAGCTATGCCCATCGACTGGAGCAGCCTGCCTAAGAAGGAAAAGGAAAGAAAATTCAATGCTAGAGAGTTCAAGCAAGACATGGTCAGGTTTGTTGGAAGGACAGGTCAAATTTAACTTGATAACAAGGGAAAAAAAGGGGAATTCATACCAGAGGGAAGGGCTGGCAAAACTTTTTATGGTATAGCAAATTTTGCAGACTCTTAATTCTGGTCCCACGTGACATTTTTATATTCATTTTTATATTTATGTTCATGGTATGAGCTCCAACTCCTAGGAAGAATTTGTACGTGGGCCTTGGTATCACATTGGTTACTGCTAAAATTCCAGTGGCTTCCTGCCTCAGTCATGGCTAGAAGTTTGAGAACAAAGCCTGTCATTGGAAATCAATGAAATTATACAAGAGTCTACTGAGAAATTTTCAAAGGTCTTCAAAACTCCATTCCTGCCATATCCACAGAATTCGAACCCTGCCAAATGGGGCTGAACATTTGTGCAAGATTATGCACCATGATGTAGTGCAAATAACTTAAACATTGACCACATGTTTGCTAAATGACTGATGAAAATTGCCTTGCAATAGGAAGAGATGGCTGTTTGTCAAAAGAAAAAAAAATGATATGGCTTAAGTCTATACACTGAGCTGCAATAGCTTCAGTGGAGATATTCTGCAGGCTGGTCACTGCTTTTTAATGATTCCATTGACGTCAGATAGTGTCTAGTGCAACCAACTATTTTTATAAATCAATTGAAAATGCAGCAGCTACCTCTTGTCTGAATTAGATCACACAGCAGCAATGAAACGTGTGCCTCAGCCATAAGGTAGATGAACAGGCACTTTTGGGTTATGTTAAGGAGAATATGAATTTTTCTCAATCTGCCCTGGAGCAGTGGCTGCAGTTGTCAATTGTACAAATCACTAGATGCTTCTAATTGCAGTATTTGTAAGGAAGCAAGAAATGGAATACTTGGCTTTGCTGATCTGAGGGTAACTACAAGAAAGCTGAACATAGTACACAGAAAAAGCCATTCTTCACAAAAGGAACTAAACTGTCAATGCCAGACAAGAAAAAGAGTGAGCATATAATTGCTGATGCCCATTCTGTTTCTCACATTTAATGCTGATTTCCTTAAAGAGAAGTGAAGGGGATGATCAAATTTAGGGTCTCAAGTCATCTGGGCGCCAGGACTCTTAGGGGACCTTCTGGGACTTATGAGACTATAGTTTCTGTAGAATCTTAGAACTTAGATATATTTTGATGCAGACACCATTGAAAATATCTCCTGATGTTACCAGATAGCAGTCCCTGGCCAGGAAAACCTTATGTATATGTGCACAACAACATCATGACTATTATTGACATCTCAAGTGGAATCCGCATAATATATTGAACATATTTATGTTCCTTCATATTATATTGTTTAATATTTTTATTTTTTATTATTTATTTACAGCTTTAAGATACATAAAAACACATTAGTGGGTTACCATGCAATATTTCAATACATGTACTTTATATTTTGTAATGTCCAAAGCAGGGTAAATATATTGATCTCCTCCTTTATCTATCACCGCTTCATAGTGAAGACATTCTATATCCTTTATCTGGTGTTTTGAAATATACAGTATACAACTGTAATTTATGATCATCCTCTTATGCCAGAGCTCACACCAGAGCTTCTTACTCCTACCTAATCATACACTTAATACTCATGAATCAATCTTTCCCCATCCCTCACTCTCCTCTTTTCATCCCAATTTGATTAAAAATAAACTAGTCATCAATAAAGATAACATGATAAGTGTTCAAGAAAATTCTCTTAGCCATGGCGAAAGGTCTTATGTTGGATTTTTAAAGTCAGCTTCTTTTAAATGCATTTTTGTTTTTTACAGAAGGCAGAAATTCATTATTTTATAAAACTCGAATGTGAGATAGGAGAAGTAAACCTTCACATTCAAAACCATCAACTTTTTGTGACTCTTTTGTTTTCCCAGATAAGTACATATATTTCAGTAAGACCCTTTGAATGTGTTTTATATTTCTGAATTTTAAATTGCCAATGATAATATCAACTTTGAAATGTCAGGCATTCTGATGAATTGGCTTTTTCACCTTTTTAAGCCATTTGCTTTTCTTGCTTCTAAAATGTCAAACATAAAGCCTCCTGATAACAAAGTTGTGCAAAAGATGGATTTTTGAGCAACAATACTTAACGGAAAATTCTTCCAAAGATCATTTTATATGCAAAAGCTTATGTTCTTTGCTTTATACTATAATTTTACAGATCTTTAAGTAAATTATTAGTAAAATTGAAGCCCGCCAATATAGCACACTGGAAATGATTGATTTCACTACCTATATAGTGTTCAAATTTATGTTTGTCTATTAAATGCTTAATTAATGCCACATTTCAATTTGCCTTTTGTTCCAGATTCACAGATGTTCATTTATATTTTTGGAAAGTGAAGGCAAAACAACTGGAAAAAAATTTGCAGGCTTCATGACTTTTCTTTATTAACATTTTAATTTACAAAATTGATGTAAGAATTGCTGCCTTGGATTCCACAGAATGTTGCCATACAGAAGAACTAATAATTGGACTATTATGCTTTTTTTTGTATTTTAATTAAAACTCAATGGAAATACTGTTGAAAGCACAGAAACAAAACCACTGATTGATAGATACATTGATTTATTTACAATGTAATCATTTGGTTATTCATTTGACAGACAGAGTATCCATTATGCTCTAAATATTAGACCAAGTAGAAAATACAAAGATGAAGCATAGGTTCACATCTTGAGGAGTTAGAATTTAAGGAGGAAAAGGATATATCATAGCCATAGGTAATAAGAATTCAATAGGTTAAAGACTTCTCACTTCTTTTTGAACTTGAGTTTTAAATCAAGTTCCTGAAGTTCTGAAAATGAACATTGCACAGTAATTCCTTAAACACTTGCCTAAACTACCATCTAACATAGCTCCAAAGGATGATCCTCCTTTGCTTAAATCATACAGTCACTGAGTTTTCATTCTCATATTCAGTGAGGCCTCTTCTATTTCAATGTATGTCTGATAGCATAAGGCAGTGTATCACACCTTTCTATATTCTAGGATACAAACCAATACCAGATATCTAACAGTGACCTTCATCCCTACGATTGTATTTATTGATTCATTTTTAGCACATTATTTCTCCATTTTTTAAAAAATCTGTAATGCAAATGAATTAGCATTCTGGCCAAATTTGATGGTCTGATCCTGTCTCTTATCCAAAGGAAGCATAGAATTTTCAGCTGACTCAATGGATAAACAAAAATGTCATCACAGAAAACTAAGAATCCACACCCTATATTGTCAAAGGAAGAGACAAAATATTGTCATATTATATATGCATAATATATTTTTGAAACATGCATGTTACCTACTTAAGCACACATATACATTGAGATTAAAAACTTCTAAGGTCTGCTAAACAGTACATTCCACCTTAGTTTCAAGCCCTTTGGTTGATCTAGCTCTGCTCTAAACCAGAGGTTCCAAAATTCTCAGGTATTCCTCTCTACATTCAAGCCAGTATTCTATTCCTTACATCATTCCTTTTGTTATACCATAATTCCCAGAAGGTGGAATGCCTAAAATCCCCAGCTTTCCATTTGTCCCACTCTAATCCCACCGGCTCTGTCCTTACACCCAAAGACAATTCAAATGCTCTGAGAAGCTGCCTGGGTTAACCAAGTCAGTGGAGCACTATTTTTGAGAACCTGCACAATGACTTCTCCTACCCTGTACTTCTGATCCTTCTCACCCATATAAATAAATTGCTTTTATAGAATAAATTAAAATCTTAGTGGAAATGAAAAACATGAAAATTCTGTCAATCCTTCTCTGGCTCTCTCCATGTAACCCTGTGATCCTTAGTGCGGTCGCTCTCTTAAGTTCAAGGATAATTTACAAACACATCATCTTGAAGGTGAAAGCGATCAGCCTCTCTTACCTGCCCCCAAGATGTCAGTAAGGTGGGATGATTCTTCTTCCTGATGAAGAATTTCTCAAGGCTACATAATTTATTCCCCATCCCTAATGAGATCACTAGTGAGTAACCTAAGGAAGTATTTTTTTCTCCTTCTAACATAAAAAAAAAGCAGTTCCTTTTTTATGCCTTCATTTCCTTTTATAAAGAATCCTGCTACCTTTTGCTGATTTGAGTCCAGGGATTTGACTATTAAGTCTAAAATGACATTTTAAATGAAACATTAGTCATCTATATAAGAAAAGAAGTGCCTTTCTTTTAAGTGCTACTCTATTTTGGGCAAGTGCCAGAAGCAGTGAATATAGAATACAGGGAAAATCTATGATAATAATCTCAAAAGAGAGAAAGGGAGAGAAACATTGCTGCTTAATGGGATCCATAGGAGTATTACCTTTGTAGATTTCATTCTAAAAGTAACTGGATATACTGTTGCTTTCCTTTTAAAGAGCACTGCAAGGTGCCTTATTATCAGAATTTAGTTTGCTGCCAAAAAATTAGGGACAATATAATTATATCACTAAACTGATCTGGTGTATGTAACTTTTAAATTGTTTAGCAAGACATACTGTAGGGAGTTTTTATCTTATGTTTTGAACCATTGTTTAAATTGTGTCTTGTGAATTTTATGTCTTGTCTTTCCAAATACATTACATGCTCCTTGAAGAACGAAACCAAATCTTATTTAATCCACAGCATCTGTCTCAGTGTCTGACATATAATAAATCTTCAAGAAATTGTTGTTAAATAACTTTTGAAACTACAGGGAAGTACCAATATACAGCATGGAGGAGAAACATCTGGGCTTGTATGAATAGATCATTTTCAATTAGGATTATTACTCCTAAAAGGAAAAACAATTGAGTACCTAAAATCACAAAGGTAGAGGAAAATATTAAGTCCACCTGCTTTTAAAAGTGAAAAAGATCACAATAAATATGCATCATAAATTCTCAGGAACAGTGAATGATTACAAGTTTTCAAATCATGATCAATTAAAGCAACAGATCTAAAGATGCAGAAGAGTAAAAGGGAGGTGGAATGTAAGGGAGGAAAGAAGAGCAGGTTAAGGGAGAAACTAACAAAGGGGGTAAGAGGCAGGTGTTTGGGGCCAAGGTAAAGGTAAAAGGGGGCAGGAGTCAGCAGCCTGTGGGTCAGTTATACATTTTTATTGTTTAATTAAAGGACAGCTTAGAATAAACTACTACTGATCAGCTTAGTGAGCTATTTGACATTTTGGAAAGAAAGATTTCACCTTTCCTTCTTGTTGACTTAGTTAACTGACCACTGTTCAGTACTCGCCAGCTTGAGTCTTGAATGGTCAGCCCCTGCCTTCCTCTACTGAATTTTGGTAACAGAACTAGCAGCCACATGTTCTTACGATGTCACCTCAACTACTGGCCTGTCCCAAGAACCTGGCTATCACTCTTGGTTTAGACTTGCTCCCCAAATTCTGATTCTGGAGGCTTCTGTATTCAAAACACAAAATTACACCAGAAGAATGGAAAGACTCAACATTTTTCTCCATAAGAAAAGCAATATTGATCAGAAATTATTTAAAGCAATATCTAACCTTTATTCACTGACTAGTATGTACTTATTTTCAGATACTGTGGTTTGTCTTTTACATTTACCATCTCATTTCATCTTCCCAAGAGCTCTCATTTTCATTTTTATAATCCTAAAAACAAGCCATAGGAGGACGATAGCCCAGTGTAGTGATGGCATCCACAGGTGAGCACAGCTGCTTTCCAGCTGTGCAGCTCAATGCACCCTGAGTATGCCAAGGGGGTCAGTGCCAAACAGATTTACTATACTGCATTTTAATACAGAAAACCCAGCAAAGTTGCTTGGGGCTGAGAGATTAGCAAAAGTAGAAATAAGAATAATGCCAAGAAAATGTCCCCAGTGGTTTGGTGGCTAAAGGACTTAATATCTCAAAGATGTCTGCTATTTAAATTTAAATTTTTCATGTGTACATGGTACAATTCTCTACTCTGATGTATTTCAGATGAAAAGTCTTTGACTCACACAAAATAACTTGGGGAGTTTTTTGGTTTGGTTTTGTTGTTTTGGTTTGGTGTGTGTGTAAAGCAAGAAAAATAACCAAGTCCTATGTCAGTATCCACAAAGCATGGAAGAGGACCAACATGATCAAGTGAATCCATAAAAACAAAGGCAACTGGTGGAAGCAGGTGATCAAAGACAGATGTAAACATGAGAACAAAGTCCTCTGAAGTTCATGGCAATCAAGCAAAGGGCTCTGGCCTTCCACAGTCCACGGCATGGGGTTCAAATCAATCCACCTTAGAAATAAAGGGTTTGGAGAGCTCCTGATGCCCCGATTACATATGTGCTTTAAACAAAGCACTTTCTTCACAACTGTGATTAGAAAAATTATAGGCAAAAGTTTTCTGTATTTATTGCCTGTGAGATGGTCAAAGAAATATGACCACGCACTGATTAAATCTCCTGAATAAGAACTAGATTTATGTCTTCTCCATTAGAATTTCCTTTTTGAAAAATGTAGGTTGGTCCCCAGAGAAGTAAACTAGGGACAACATGTTAAATATGAAATTATTTCTCTAGAGCTTCAGCATTCTCTTCTCTTAGAGAAAGGAGAGACCAGAGTGATGGTGAAATAGATGCAATAATACTTTGTGGTCACAGGACTTTGTTCTCTTGCCACTGATAACACATTTCTGTGAGATTCATATCCAAATTTTGTGTAAAACTCTCATTGAAGACATTTTCCATTGTGTTATTCCCTGTCTGTAGCAGAGACTACCAATTGCCTGCCAAATATTTGTACAGGTGCACATTACTATCCAGAAAGACTACACTTCTCAGCTACCACTACGCGTTTACATGATGTGGCCCCAAACTAAATCCAAACCAACAAAATAGATGCAGAAGTGTTGTGTGAGACTTCTGGAAAGTTTTCTTAAATGGGAAGAGACAAATAACTTGTAGTTTCTTCCTTTGAGCTGACAACCTAAAACTCAGATGTGATGCCTGGTGTTTCAATGTCATCTTGGGCCATGAGCTACTTTGAGGATAAAAGCCACAAATCTTGAATATGATGGATCAGAATACAGGAACCTGTGCCCTTGGTCACCCCATGAAGATTCCCCAAGCAAGTGAAGGATTCCCTAGTCTGACCTTTTTTTATGTGAGAGAAATAGTTGCTAATTTGCTTAATCATTTTTATTTGAGGTTTACCTGTTTCATGTAGCAATCTAACATCTTCCTGTCACTCAAATAGTGTATCTATTATAAAGTTTTTGTAGAGTTTAGCATCAGAGAAGAGCGCGCCTTCCCTAATAATCATATCTCACTTCTTTAAGTTTTGCTGTCCTGGTCTTCCATGAAAACCAGTTATATTTTGAGGTTGGCTGCAATAATCACTTTTTCCCAGGCTGCTGGTATAATGATACTCATCTCTTACTTTGGCCCTCTTCCTGACATTCCTACATCTTCTGAGAGTTTACTTATGCTTGAATAGTACAGTTGCAATTTTAGAAGCTTCTTAAA
Source organism: Xerus rutilus (assembly GCA_028644305.1). Classification (NCBI taxonomy): domain Eukaryota; kingdom Metazoa; phylum Chordata; class Mammalia; order Rodentia; family Sciuridae; genus Xerus; species Xerus rutilus. The sequence goes on along the minus strand of CM053405.1, from coordinate 29,954,892 downwards.
TAATGTTTTTAAAAAATATAATAACAGAATTTTTCATGATCTGCTGGTTAGGTGGCTCACTGCATTTCAAAAAAGGAGAACACAGAAAAAAGAAGCTGTGACTTAAATCATAAACATTTAAATCAAAAAACAGCATGGTTAGCCGGGCACAGTGGCACAAGCCTGTAATCCCAGCACTTAGGAAGACTGAGATAGGAGAATCGCGAGTTCAAAGCCAGCCTCAGCAATGGCGAGGCGCTAAGCAACTCAGTGAGACCCTGTCTCTACATAAAAAACTCAAAATAGGGCTGGGGATGTGGCTCAGTGGTAGAGTACCCCTGAGTTCAATCTCCAGTACCAAAAAAAAAAAACAGCATAGATGCCTTTAGCTGATAGGCATTTTCTCTCTGCCCAACAAAAATATCAAAGCCCAAGGAGATATATATATTTACTAAAGCAATTCAGATGATAAATAAGTAAATATGGTTCTGCTACTTTTGCTTCCTTTATACACACAGGGGTATTTACCAGTATTAAATTAGTTGGAGTTAGATAATGAATTTCTTTATTTATAACTTTATTTTATTTATTTTTATGTGGTGCTGAACATCAAACCCAGTGCCTCACATGTGTTAGGTGAGCACTCTACCACTGAGCCACATACCCAGCCCTAGATAATGAATTTCTAACCATAACAACTACTAAGTGGCAGAGCTAGAATCCAAACCCAGTCTGGTGCATCTAAATCCTCTGCTCTCTGTCCTATACTGATTATGCAGAAAATAATTATTTATAAGGCATGGTCCCCAAAATAGTAGTAATCTACTAATAGCCACCATCTCCTTTGCTTGTCAAAAATAACAGAAAATAAGCCTACACAAATTCCACAGTTGTGCCTCTGTATCTGGTCTGTGGTCCTGGCATTCTGAAATCACTGATGTCAGATCCATACACCTGCTCCTCTCCCTGTTCTCCTTTTACTTCCTCTGAGATGCTGTGGAAACATTTCAGATGAGCAGAGACTTGCTTCAGGCAGAAATGCATGGCAGAGAAGTGTAGGGTGATTTTTACTATGTTGTATACATAAAGGCAGAAGGTAGAAGCTTTGTTTTTCACTACAACTCAGTTGTGACTCTGGTCTCTTGTGGTGGATGATGCTGGGGTCCTAGTAGGTAATTATGATAAACCTGCTGTCATTAGGCAGATAAAATTATATTTCATTCTAGCAATCTCTTACTTCCTAATTTGATACTGTTCTTAGTCCTTTTAAATTATCCCCTCCCTTTGAATGAGTGGGAAGCAAATTCACTTCTTCATTGACAACAATGCTCCTGTCTCCCTGTTACATGGTGATTAAAGAAGTAATTTTTGTTAATAGTCAGGCATACTAATAAAGAAAAACTAGTCTAGTTCCCAAATGGACTGCCAGTTTCCAAAGAATGTGAACACAATAAAATATAATAAATAGAAAAAATATATTTTTCAGAATTTTTCTGCAAACTCCAGAGTGCATTTCAAGATTGTAGGTAGAGTATTCTGTGCAGACCCTGGAACATTCTCAACTTTACATGGAATTACTTTTTATACCACACTGGGATTGTTATGTATGGATGTGCAAGTTAACAAAAGGGTATAAATAATAGAGAAATTATTATGTTTAAGCAGACTTGAAAAGTGGTTGTGACAACACCTTAAAATCAGATTGGATGCAAAAAAAAAAAGTTATAACATGGAAGGACCAAACCAATAAAGGGGTTGACTAAACCATGACCAGGCAGAATCTATTTTTAAGGAATTTCTTTCAGTAACAATTTACCAACATTAAACTGTTAGGATATCCAAAATACTTATGGAATTATTGAAGCCCAACATCTCTGCATGCTGGCCTAAAAAATCTTGAGCAATGAGCTAAATATGAAAAACAATAAGCCAGCAGTATAAGGCAAAATGTAAAAGAAAAAATTATAGGAACAGCCACAAAGCTCTTGTAGAGTGGAAAAATTTTTTCTCATAGCAAATCCCACAGGTCCACAGCAAGTTTGAATAATGCCACCTTTCAGAAGCTAAAGCTTCCATGAGTCAGTCTGTCCTCTGTCTGGTGTTTCAATCCTCTCTGCCCCCAAACCCACCCTTTCTCCCTTGCCTTTGTCACTGAACAAACCATATTTAGTCTCCAAAATTTACCACCTGGAACTCAGGACTTTTGTTACAGACCTGGAATAGAGATCAACACATAAGATACTTATTAAGGAGTTGTCCTAAGACCCATACCAGTGGGGATGGAAAAGCAAGCAATTTTGAATAGAAGAAGAATGTGCAATTAGGTGTGTTCAAACCAAGGCCTTGGCTCACCCTACAGGAATTTTGTTGCAAGTCTGTAAGAATTGCTCCAAGTTAGATCAAGAGGCTTGAGTGCCCAGTCCTCTGGCCAACAGTCTATGGAGCAAGCTGCACTTGAGTACAGGGTGCAGCATCGGGCAAGGTTGGCTGTCTTATGTAAGGCAACCCCAACAGAGATCAGGCAGCACCCCACAGCTAGAAAAATCAGTGTTTTTATGCTGAAAGTGACCAGAGAACAGCATCCACACAGGTTAGATGTTTTTTCCAATTAAATTTTCCAAAGCAAATCAGTAGTTTAAGGATTATCCCTGCTCACTCTATGTGCACACTCAATATATTGATGTCTCCTGGTTATTATTATAATTAACCAATTCTAAGTAATAAAAAGTACTGTAACTTTGTAGATGATAAAACTTGTAAGCGTCAAATTGGTCACCATGTCCATACCTCTTTTTTACAAACAGAGTCACTCCCCCTTCCCTCTTGCCCAGCTGTTGTCAAGTAATTTACAGCACATGAAAGGCTAATGCAGGTATAAAAAATGCACAAATGTCTCTCTGATTTCCTTTATTGTGTTCCTCTGGGAGGTGTTACAGACATCACTCCTTGGCTTTGCCAGCTTATTGAGGAGGGTGATAAAATGCAAAGAAACATGTGTATGCAAACAGAAAGTATTCCTTTTCTTCCCATCAGAGGAGATGATTGGCAGTACAATATCAAGAGGCCATCAGAAGTTGAACTTCGGGGAAATCATTTCATAGAGAATTTAACTGGTCCACATAAGCAACCATTTATATCACAGAACAAGCAGAAATGTGATAGTAGCTGATTGAGTTTCTTAATAACTTTGTTAGTTCACCAACAAATTTCTGTGCACTCACTAAGAACCCTAGAGATACAACAATAACAGTTATAAAGTAGAGGAGACTACAGAATAGAGAGTCCAATAAACATTTTAAACAAGAAAATGGAATAGAATGCAAAGTGTCACAGAAGCATAAACAGGACTTACGCTTCTTGTGGTAAGAATCCCTGTGAACTGCGGGATTCCTACAGGTTTCCAAAAGAAAGTGACCTTTAAGCTAAGACCTGAAATATGAAGAGGATTTAGACTTTCACAGAGATTGGAGAAAAAAGATCTAAGTAAAGAGAACAGCATGTACAGAGATTCAGAGATAAAAGAAAGAATGGTATAGTTGAAAAAACAATCAAAAGAACATTGTATACACAATGAAAATAGTGAGGCGGATGGAGTTGGAGGTCAAGAATGGACAGAAGGGAATGATGAGGAACAAAATCATGAAGGCCACTATAAACCATGTTAAAGAGCTTGGAGTTTATTGTGATGGCATAAGAAAGTCATTGAATGGTCTGAAGCAGAGAAAATGCATTATCATAATTTAGTTTTACAAAAAATATTTTGGTGGCAGTATGGAGAGTAAATTGGAGCAAAATAACACTGTGGACAGCAATGAGGAAGAAGGAGAGAGATTATCATGGACATTAACTAGGATAACAGATGGACAGGAGAGAAATAATTAAAGAAATACTTTTTTAAAAAAATTTTATTTGTTCTAACTAGTTATACATGATAGCAGAATGCATTTTGAGTCATTGTACACAAATGGAGCACAACTTTTCATTTCTCTGGTTGTACATGATGTAGATTCGCACCACATGTGCAGTCATACATGTACCTAAGGTAATGATGTTCATCTCATTCCACCATCTTTCCTGCCCCCATGCCCACTTCTCCTCCCCTCCTTCCCCTTTGCCCAATCAAAGTTCTTCCATTATCCCCACGTGTCTCCCCCTCCCCCCGCCGTCCAGCCGCCCATTACGGATTAGCATCCACTTATCAAAGAGCACATTCCGCCTTTGGTTTTTTGAGATTGACTTATTTCGCTTGGCATGATATTCTCCAACTCCATCCACTTACTTGCCCATTACATAATTTTATTCTCTTTTAATGCTGAGTAATATTCCATTATGTATATGTACCACAGTTTCTTTAGCTATTCATCTATTGAAGGGCATTTAGGTTGTTTCCACAGCTTAGCTATTGTGAAGATTTAAGAGATATTTAACCACTGGAATTATCAGGGCTTAACGATTGATTGGATTATGAGAAGAGGGCAGGAGGAGCCAGGGAGCACTCCTCCTAGGTCTCTGATTTGGGATGATTTGTGATTGGTGTCACTTACTATGTCAGGAAAGGAGAGAAGACACAGCATGAAGCTCAAGAACTCACTTCCATACATTTGAGGTGGATGCACCTTTGAGACATTGAGAGCAGAGCTTCAGTGGTAATTGAACTTTGCTTTGGGTGCTTCCTAGGTTAGAAACATATTAAAACCATAAGAAAGCCGGGTGCAGTGGTGCACACCTATAATTCCAGCACTTTGGGAGGCTGAGACAGGAAAATCAAGAGTTCAAAGCCAGCCTCAGCAATGGCAAGGGGCTAAGCAACTCAGTGAGACCCTGTCTCTAAAAAAATAAAACACCAAAAATGGGACTGAGGATGAGGCTCAGTGGTCGAGTAGTCCTGGTTTCATTACTCGGTACCAAAAAAAAAAAAAAAAAAAAAAAAAAACCACCATAGGAAAAAGGAAGCTTGCTACACAATATTTGAAGACCATATTGAGTAGGAGACTTAAAACAGAGCCATGAGGAAAATCAATGTTTCAAGGCTGGATAGAGAATAAAAAGTCGAAAATGCATCTGAATAAGAACTCTGATATGATTTTCACTACGTGCACCCCAAAAGTTCATGTGTGAGACAATGCAAGAAAGTTTAGAGATCAAATGATTGGGTTATAAGATTTTTAACCTAATCAGTGCATTAATCCCCTGATAGGGATTAAGTTGGTGGTAACTACAAGCAGGTAGAGTGTAGCTGGAGTAGATGGTTCCCTGGGGGCATGCCTTTGGGGTTTACATTTTGTCCTTTCTGCTTCCTGGTGCCATATTCCCAGTGCTTTTGCCCTCTAAACTTGTTCTTCTCTGGCCTTTGGGTCACAGCAGCAGAAAAACAACAACAACAAAAAGTGACGAAAACAAGCTTGAAATGAGATAGGCTGAAAAACAAGAGGGTTTGGTGTAGAGTGTTGCTGAGCACCAACCTGCTCACTCTTCTTTCTAGGCTGGGCTGTTTCCTAGCCTCTGGCAACTAGGCATTGCCATCCAGTTGGGGTCTAAGTAATGGAATAGGAGCAAGAGTGATAATGGCCACTTTCAAAGCTGATGCATGGAAATCTCCCAATTTCTTCTTTGTATAGTGTCTCAATGTCAACCACCAGAGGAAGCCAGAAATCTTTCTCATCCCTGTGGAAAAACACTAGTAAAGTTCACATGAGAGAAAAATAATAAACTTCTCTGTGTTAGGGTCATAAGATGTGGAGTCTATGTATTGCAACAGAAGCATTAAATTTGCTTATATCATGTGAAATCATAGAAGCCAAGAGAGGGACTATTTCAAAAAGGAGTGAATATTCAACAATGTGAAAAAGCTGCTGAGAAGTCAGGCAAGGACTGAAAAGAGTCCTTAAATTTAGCAACACATACATCCTGGGTGACTTGCTGTATTGATCTTTCATTCAAATGTTTCTCTGCTACTGAAGATTTTAGGATAAACCTAAGAATATTTATGATCTTAGTAGTGTTTTAAGGCTATTTCTGCACTCAGAGGTCAATTCAGCTATCTTGACACTTGTGTATATAGATTGTTATAAATGCTTATAAATGTCTTTTTCTTTTTCAATCGAACAGTCTTCTGAGATTAATTACATTATGGGACTTTGATTTACTGACTTAGTCCTTGGTGTTTGAGTAATTGATTTAATTCTCTTGACTCAATTTGTATGAAGAAACAAAACCTATTTAATGTGTAAGAGAAAAATCTAGAATTTATAGTAATCAATCAGTCAGTGGCTGTTTCTCTTGGCCACAACCATGATGCATATTGCAAGTTCTTCAAATTTTCTACATCAGCGATTTAAAACTACAATTTATACACATTAAACTTTAGTGTGTGTAGATGTCATAAGGGCCTTGTTAAAAATATAGAGATCTAGGCCTGACATAGAAATTTAGTAAATATATCTGGAGCCCAAGAATTCACATTGTTTAATAACTAGCTCAGGTGATTCTGACAGGCATGATCCTTAGTCCATGTTTTGCTAAATACTGATCTGCATTAACGGGAATGCTTTAAATTGCACATTTCTTCTCAAAAGAGTAACTATAAATTTCAGATATTTGGCACTGAAAAGAAAATTTAAAAGAAATTAGAATTCATTTTGTTATTTAAAAAAATTAAAATACAGTTATAAAAGGCAAAGCACATTTTCTTGTCTTATAAATTTATAAGCGTTATTTTCCAATTTTTATACATTCTTTCCTCATTATGAAATTTCAAATAAAATGCTAAATCTATGATACAATTTTCTCCTTCCAGAGCCCCAGAATACAATCAGTGGGTGGCATGGCAATTTCTTGCAGTGCTTTGTTGCACTATGAACTCATTATGAAAGCAAGAAAGGTTTTCACTAATCTTCAGATTCACAGAAAGTCAGCTGAGGATAATGTCACCTACCACATTTTGTTGGGGCCTGAAACCCAGGCCATAGACAACTCACGCACAATGCCTCTTACCCATTAAAATTTCATTAACTCCTATTAAATCAATTTCTAAAAGAATTTGTCTATATGCAGTGTCCCACATAGAGAAATAAACAACCAAGCCTTTTCAAAGCTTTAATGCAAGAAGTTTGTGGGATCTCCCTATTCCCTGCCTGGTCTGAGTATGTGCTGAACTAACCTCAGTAGTTAATCTAACTTGGGACAGGAGAAGAAAGGGGGAAAATGGAAGTTATCGTTGGTGAACAAGTGACCAGAATGATCAGTTTTAGTGGTATGTATCTGTGCAGCCACTTTAGTTCATTACACATAGCATCGCATCATATAAAATATCTATTACCAACTTAATTAAAAGTTTGAAAAGAGTAGTATATGTCTCATTGACTTGAAAAAGAAATTGGTTCTGCATTAAAACAGGTGGCAAAGCTCAAAAAACTAGTTTTGAGGGCTGGAGTTTTAGCTCAGTGGTAGAGTGCTTGCCTAGTACATGTGAGGCACTGAGTTCAACCTTTAGCACCACGTATAAATAAATAAAATAAAACAAAGTATTGTGTCCGTCTACAACAACAACAAAAAACATGTATTTAAAAAGGAACTAATTTTCATCAGGTAAAGGTGAATGCTGCCTTCTACATGTTAGTCTCATTCTAATGGAACCTTATTTCCCAGCAAACTTACCTTTTGTAGTCATCCATCCATGGGTGTAAGTTAAAGAACAAGACCTCTTCTCCCCTCCCACCCCAGACAGATTCATATTCCCTTAAAATACTCATTTTCTCTATGCATTTCTTCTCTTTGGGCCTTGGTTTCCTCATTTGTAAAAAGGAAATATTAATAGAACCAAACTCATTAAGTTGTTCCAAGGATTAAATAAGTTTATGTATATAAAACATTTGGAAAAAATGTATTTTCTGGTATTTGGTAAGTGTTATACAAATGTTGTTTAAGAAAAATAACTAAGCACAGGTGTTCCTGCCATACCACTACCTATGTGTTCTCACATTGTGCAAAATTATACATTAAACATGACAGGGCTTATGGGGAAAATAGGGTTAGGAACAAATCCCTCAGAAGGTATGACACTTTTTAACCAGGGCACTAGCAAAAGCAGCAACAGTCCTAAAGCTAATAGTAGCACAGTTCTGTCTGCACTGGCCTTTGCCCCTAGAACCAAGCTCGTCTACACTCTGATGTCTTGAATCCTGGAAATGAGGCTCTCTGCTTGGAGACGGAGGCCTGTAAAATCAGACACTTTAATACAGGCTGGTTCCATACAAAATAAAAATGTAATTCAGGAGTTTATCTTTTTCATTATTTTGTTTCAATACAGCAATTCTCTTACCAGGTTCCAGTCTACAGGTATCCCCCACCTCCCCCAGATGGTAATACACAATGAGCAATGCTTAGTGGGTCTGAGGGCCACACTTTCTCACATCCAACAGGAGACATTTGGACACTTTTCAGCTAATTTTGAATGTTATGCAAATATCATTAAAGGTTTTTTTCTTTATTCAGCTGTGAAATAGTTTACCCTTGATCCCTTCAAGTCTTAAACATGCTAGGAGAAAAAATCACATTGGTTCAATTTGTCTGATATGTTATGCTGACTCCCCTAATTATCAATTTGCTTATGAGTTATCTGCATTAAAAATATGTATTATGAGCTGGCTGTGGTGGCACATGCCTGTCATCCCAGCACTTTGGGAGGCTGAGACAGGAGAATCATAAGTTCTAAGTCAGCCTCAGCAACGGCGAGGCACTAAGCAACTCAGTGAGACCCTGTCTCTAAATAAAACACAAAATAGGGCTGGGGAGGTGGCTCAGTGGTTGAGTGCCCCTGAGTTCAATCCCTGGTACCAAAAACTAAAATAAAAAATAAAAACAAAACGTATTATGGAGGAACAGACCATAGACAAAATGAAAAACAAATAAGAGGATTTGAGAATTATGCTATGCTAAACATTTATTTATAGTTTCAATATTCCTGAATAGCTTTTTTGGAAGGTGACTAGAACTCAATTATGAAGGGCTCAACAAAACTTGATCTTGTTAAGTTTGGAAATGTGTTCATTGGTTCACTCTGGTGGTAAGCAGAGGAGGGTCAGACGCCAGGAATCTGGTTCGTGTATTAACTAGAGAAGGCAGTTCTATTGTTTTTGCAATTTTATATTTCATCCCATAATAAGCAAAGACATAAAACTCAACCCCGAGCTTTCTTAAAGGACAACACTTTCTTCTTGTTGCTTTCCTTCTTTTGGTGAATGCTCATTGTTTGTTTTTCCTCTTCTCATTTCTTCTGAACCATGGAAGAAAATAAGTAAAAATTTCTACTATTGTCCCAAAAGCAAGAACTGTTCTTCTAAAAGATTATGGGGCTCAGATCTTTGGAGCAGAACTAATGGAAATGTGGTACTACAACAAGCAGTGATTCTGGAGTAGCCTGTGAACTCCTTGAAAGAAAACGAATCTGCTGTAGAATGCTAGCCACACTGCTCTTCTCTACAGTGTCACCAGACACAAGAGAAGCCAAGGATTTCTATGAGGAAGGCACCAAATGCTGCCCCAGCATCAAGAAAATAAGTCTTGTTTTGTTTTAGGTATTTGTCCTATGAGATATGCAATCACAGCATAAATGGAGGACCTCATGAACACACTCGGAGGATTCCGAGGGAGAAAAACCACATTGCAACAGCTAGCTCACTTTACTTCCTCTTTCCCCAGCCCTGTGCTGATACTGATGAGGACAAGAATCAATCAGGGCCAAGTTCTGTTTCCCCAAATGTGAAGATTGAACACCCGAGAAACACCAAGGCAAGCGTAGGAAAGTTTTATTTAAAAGATAGAACAGAGATAGACTTCTGGGAGGAAGAAGGGGATCCAGAGGATATCCAAACAAGTGGGGGTGTCCTGCCTCTCTTATACATTTTAGGTTTCCTCTGTTCTCATGCCCTCCTTCTCCCCTTATCTTGTCTACATGACCAAAAGGTGGACCAAAAAGTGGGGTGATCCTGGGCAGCTAGGTAGCAGCCCAGAAGGCATTAATTAACAACTTCTATAACTCCCTGCAGGGAGGAACAATTCTTTGGAAATAGGTCACCTTGGGAACAATTTGGAGGAGGCAGAAGGGTTTTAGAGATACCAGTATTTTATTTCCCTTCCTTTCCAACCAGCCCCCATCTTCCTGATCAGACCCAATTATTTGTTACTGACACGGACTGTCCTTTGTTGTCCCCTGGCCTCAATGCCACATTAATGGTTTTGAAAATTAAGTTTTCTGAAGTCCTGTGTCAAATCTTTCAATATATGAAGATCACTGACACTAAAGTGGGGACTTGTTGAATTTTAAATAGATGTAGTGAATGGAATGTCACCAGCATTAGTTATGACCGTAACTAAAGGAGAAAGCAACAAATCTAATCCCAGACAAGTGGAAAACTCAGCTCATTTCTCACATTAGGGGGAGCTGTGTGGGAGAGAGGGAAGACCATCCCACCATGATGTCCTTAGAGAGACATAGCATGTGTGAACTGCTATTGAATTTCCTCAACTCACAGCTCTTTCTCTTCACCATGCCAGTTGATAGGAAGTCATTATTATCCATTATGTCTTGTGTGCTTTATTTCAGACACTTCACAGAGACACAGAACTCCTAGTAATAATGTCTGGATTCTGGCTACAAGTACCCTGAGAATCAGCCTTTCTAACACCAGTAAAAATTGTCAGATGCAGTGCACAAAACCAAATCCCCATATGGCTAATGTCTCGACCACATTTAGCCTGATTGTCTAATCCTGTATTTTTCTCCCACAAATGTTCTTCTTGCCGTGGCTCTTTTTTTAAAATATTTTTTAGTTGTATATGAATGCAATATCTTTATTTTATTTATTTATTTGTATGTGGTGCTGAAAATCGAACCCAGTGACTCACGCATGTGAGGCAAGCGCTCTACCACTGAGCCACATCCCCAGCCCCTTGCCGTGGCTCTTTTAATGGGTCTCCATCTACCTCTCCCTCACTCTCATTTTCATTCAGATTGTGTGAGTCTTCATTCTTCCTCTTTTCTCAGCATATTAACTCCACTTTTCTAGCCACAGACTGGGTCAGCAAGGCCTGTAGTAGTTCTGCCACCCTGTGATAATGTATTAACTTCTTTGTGGCTCTGTCTTGCCATGAAGCCAGAACTGGCTGTCTGAATATATGATGATCATTGATCTAGTGTACATATGGCATGGTCAGGCATAGTCACAGGACAGGTCTCAGAAGGCAAATGTCTAAGGTAGAAAATCTGCTTTGTTAAAAACAAACCAAATGTTGACCTGGTAGTGGGTACTCACTTCCATCTAAACAGCTGTGGACAGAAGTGGTAGGTCGGTTTAAAGCTGCTAAGGGGAACCAAAACACCAGGCAGCCCACATGCACAAATGAACAACCATTCAGACGCCAACAGACAAGCAATGATGATGCCTTGTAACCACCTATCAATCAGTCAATCCCCCGATCAATCTCAGGAGGACAGGGGAGTCCTGAAGACCTCCTTTTCCTGTCCTGAGCCCTCCCTTTCCTGCCCTAAGCTTCCCTTTCCTGTCCGAAGCCCTCCCCTTCCTGCTCCAAGCCTATAAAACTCTCAAACCAGCTGAGCCTGCCTACAATTCTCCCAGACCCACTCTGTTGGATTGGGGAGTCTTGCCCAGGAGCATATAATCAATAAAGCCTTGCTCAGCGGTTTTAATTTGGTCATCAATATCTGACCTTACAAAGAGTGAGCATGCCATGCACTCAGTAGGACTTTAGGAGGCACTGGGTGAAGGTTGATTGTTCATGGCACAAGAGTTCTTCACTCAGCTCCTCCCAACCCATTTCCACCATGATCCATTATTTCTCATTATTCCATTGCCCTCCTCTGTCAATCTTTGCTATATGCACAATGGAGGTTTTGCCATTTTTGTCCTACTTTTTCATGCCTTTGTAGATGTCATTCTCTCTGCCTAAAATGTCTTCTCTTTTTTCTTTATCTGGAAAATGTACTTTTTAAACTCATGATCATCTCCTCTGGGATAACTTTCTCTCTGGTGCTGCTTTTCATCTCAAAGTCTCCATTTACCATTGTACTTACTTCCCTCTTCAAAATTATTGTACCTCATGGGCCCCATTTATCAATACGAGTGTCTTCCCTAGGAGAATACGTGTTGCTCAAGGTACATGTCCCTCTTCATCATTAGACCTCTTTGCCCATGCCTAGGACTACCTCAGGAAGGTAGCAAGGGTTCAGTATAGGTTTTCTGAAATAATTCACACATAAATGAATGAAGCATTTGAAGTGAACATAGAAATAGTCATTCAGGGATCAGGAAAAGGAGAAGAAAGGTCAGGGTAGGACTCAGGCAAATTTTGACTGCTTCATTTGACTATAAAAGATAGGGCTGTATTTACAGGGAAAGAAATTAGTACTGTAGCTTATATGCCATGAATCACATTGAAATTAATCTTTTTTTTTTTTGAGTTTCTGAGTTGGGTTTATTTCACTTAACATATGTAGTTGAGATTTTCTTAATGTTGACATTCTAAGCAAATTCTTAACATAGCAAAGCTTGAAAATGGTCAACACTATTAGATCTTTCTAACTTATATTCATCTGGAATAAGAGTAAGCAGTCAAAAAAGAATTTTATTTATGAAAAATGTAAAATCATATACTTTTAAGATAAGGAAGTGTTTATTTATTGCTGCATAACAAACAATCCCCAAACTAGGTGTCTCCTCCTCAGAGAGAGCATTAATATCCAGAATATATAAAAAACAGAAAGAATGTAATACCAAAAAGCCAAATAACCTAATTAATAAATTGGCAAAATAACTAAACAGACACTTGTCAAAAGAAGAAGTACAAAGGGCCAATAAATACTTGAAAAAATATCCAACAGTTCTAGCAATCAGGGAAATGCAAATTAAAACCACATTAAGATTTCATCTCACTCCAGTCAGAGAGGCAATTATCAAAAATACAAATAAAAATAAATGTTGGTGAATATTTGGGGCAAAAGGTACCCTCATACATTGTTGGTGGGACTGCAAATTAGTGCACCTACCCTGGAAGGCTGTATGAATATTTTTCAACAAACTAGAAATTAAACCACCATATGACCTAGCTATCCCACTCCTCAGTATATATCCAAAAGATTTAAAATCAGCATACTATAGAGATGCAGCCACAACAATGCTCATAGCAGCACAATTCACAATAGCCACACTATGAAACCAAACTAAGTGCTCTTTAACAGATGAATGGATAAATAAAATGTGGTATATATACATGATGGAGTATTACTCAGCTATAAAGAAGAATAAAATTATGTCATATGCTGGTAAATGGGTGGAACTGGAGAATACCATGTTAAGTGAAATAAGCCAGACTCATAAAGTCAAAGGTGAAATATTTTCTCTAATATGCAGAACCTAATCTAAAATAAGAGGGTAGGGGAGAGAGAAAAGAAATGTGGGAAGAGGAAAATTCCATCAAAATAAAATAAAGATCAGGGGAATAGATGAAGAGGATTGACAGGGAGGGAAGAGAGACAGGATAAGGGATAAATAGTGGAATGGATCTGACCTAATTTTCCTATGTTCATGTATGATTATGCTACAGTGAATCTCACCATTATGTATATTCACAAGACTAAAGAAAATATATGTAAATAAATAGCAAAAAGATCCATAGAGTAGAAGGAAGGGAACAGGGGAGGGGAGGGAGAGGAAAAGTTCTGGAGACTTAACTGGAGCAAATTTATATTCTATGCATTTATAATTATGTCAAAGTGAATCCTAATGTTATGTATAAGTAATATGAACCAATAAAAAACAAAAAAAATAGGTGTCTTATAACAAACAACCTTTTATTGTACTTGTAGATTTCATCTTGAAGCCATGGATTCAAGTGGGGCTCAACTCTGTGACTCTTTGGCTCCACTCTTTGGTCATCTTGTGATATTTAGCTAGAAGAAGACCCCTTCTTGAGAGTTCAAGTCAGTTTTCTCCATAAGCTGGGGCCTGGGAGGGTACAGCTGAAAGTGTGGGTTCAGCTGGGCTCCCTTCCCCCTCCCTCTCCTTCTCCATGCAGTCTTTGGTCCTCTTCAGCACTGAGGGTGAGCTCTGTGATGGAGGCTATGGCCTCCAAGACACAAGGCAAAAGCTGCTGAAGTCCTAAAGTGAGAACCAGAAGTGATGTGGCATCACTCCTACTGTTTTCTTTTAGTGACAGTAGTGACAGGCTGAGTTAGATTCAAGGGTATGGGGGAGTAGACTTCATCTCCTAATTGAGAAGTAGAGCATGGAACAGGCAGAGAAGAAACAGTTATCTTGGGATGACTACCAAAGAAATGTGATTTTATGAACTTTGTTCCATTCTATTTGACTTGACATATAGTTAGTAGAAGTCCTGTTTTCCTGAATAGGTACCATTGCTAATGATGCTTTTTGGTAATACTATAAATTTGACCTTAAAGAATGATCCCTCCCTGAGTTGGGCCTCATGAAAGAGAGAGATGCTCCATTCTAGCTACCTACAATACTTCAGGAAGTTCAGCAACATTTTCACGTTTCTTGTTCATTATCTGCAAAATGTACTTAACTAATCCTTACTTAGTACCTAGCCTATATCTGTACTGGTCTAAGCACTGATGATATAAAGACTTAGAAGAGTATTTATACCCTCAATGAACTCAAACACAGAAGCACATTCACAAATAATCATGATGCACAGTGATATTCCAGTTCAATGAAGACCTCTGGGGTCTTTTCATGACTAATGTCATGTGACTCTATGAATTTTAATTATAAATAGTTTGTGTGCTAATGAGAGTCTTCAAAGAACTTAATTAAGTTTTCAGAGTACGCATCTATACAATTTGTATATATTATTAATTTGTAATTATATTTTAATCTGTTCTTACAGAACCTTGGTTCTGTAAAACCAGAGATGGCTCAGAAAGCCTCCACTTCAATTCCTTCTTTAACATAAAAGAAAATTAAGACACGGAGAGGCTCAGGAACTTGCTTACATCACGCAGGCTATTACTGGCAAAGCAGCCCCAGCCAACATTCTGCATTTCAAACATTTGCTCTCCTGCAAAAATATTTCATCCAGGATCACTCTGCCCACCAGAGTGGTAAACTCAGAAACCTATAAGTTTAATTGCATGTTGCTTACTTCTCCATAATTCTTGTGTTGTTTTCTTGAAGAGGATTTTAACCTATTTCACAACTTTTGAAGATTTTGTGCTGCTATATTGACACATACTTCTTTGGCAATGGACAAAGTTCCTTAATTACACATACACTAAGACATATCACACAAATTCCATTTCTATTATCTGTAATTCCTAACTAGAGATGAGCTGAGAACACATAATTGTCCATAAACACACACATTTCTTTATTACCCAATAAAGGATACCACAGTTATCATCCTTATTTTTTATTACCCATAATCAACCAGACACACACTAGAGACATGGCTTCTATGAGCCTCTCTTTTCTGTCTCTAGGCTATCAGAGAGAAAAAGGTATTTATGGAATGTTGGCCCTGGAAGGGAACTTAGAATAGCTTCATGGCATAGAGATGTGGAAGCTGAAGTCAGGTGTTCTCAGTCTAAGTTTCTATCATCACCAGAGCTTAACACAGTCCATTTTGTTGATTTGCCGGCAGCACTCATGTCCAAAGAGAGGTGCTTTACTACAACATCCTAAGAACAAACTGTATTCCCATTTTGAATGAATACAAGAATGAAAATGAAGTTATACTCCCACAAAGAGAAGTGATGGCATTCGGTATACACCATGGAAAAGCTCTCAAAATAACCCTGCTCTCACTTTTCCAATGACATTTTTTTTTCTTCCCAAGTGATTCCTTTGTTCTATGCAGGTGGGTTCTGGATGATAGGTAAGCATTCAATTTATCCTAATGAAAGTAAGACACAAAGGAGAGGACTTTCATACTTGTCTCGATGTACAGCTGACATCAAAATGGTTTGCTATGAAAATTCCTTGAGCCATTGTTTTCTGCCCTCAGATAATTTCCTCAAAGTTTTCCAAATTGAGGAATTGTTGACATTATATTTTAAAGAAAAACATTTGAGCAAACCATATTGTCCTTTAATTTCAGCCAAGACTAAAGAAAATACTTACACTTTTAAAAAAATATATCCTGATTCTTACTGCTAGGAAGAAAGACTGTGGGATTAACTCTGACTGGTGAGGCACAAACCCCAAAGGCTATCAGTCACTCTGCTTCATAGCATTTGCTGATATTTTTCTTGGTTACTAATATAGTCCAAAGTCACATCTTTAAGATGGTTTCTTAAAAATTAGAGAGTGAAAGCCAAAAGCTAGCCTCAAGAAGACAGATAAATGAGAGACCAGATACATCATTTTGGCAAGCTGAAAAATCTCCATTCATTTGTGGCAGCAAGCCTGATGAGAAGAAAGCCATTAAGAAGGAAAATATTGCAGTTTGATCAGAGGAGGCAATATAAGCAGCAGCACATTAGGCAGGTCCTGGTCCTTTTTAGGACAGAATTGCACATGTTCTAAGAAGTTGGTTTGGTTCAACTTACCATGGAAATTTCCTGAGAAAGAACTTCAGAGTCTATGTTCCTGATTGCCCAGCTCACCCTGCATTGTAGCTTCACCATAGAGCTTAAAGCTTACTGTAACATTCTATCCTACATTAACATGAGGAGAAACTGACAGAGAACTATGTTAATCTCAGAGTGTAGGGGATATTTAACCTAGAAAAGTTCTCTTGGCCTTTTCCTTAGATGACTTCTCCTGGTGGTTCCCGCAACTTGGTGTCTCGTTAGGGCCACCTCATTCTAGGTCCTGTCTTCCCTCCACTGCACTTTCATAGTGGAGATGAACACTGTTTTTTTCTATTATCTGACCCCTAGCACAGCTGTGGTACCTCATTGGACTCTGGCCTAATGGTTTTTTATGGAGTCAGATAATTATTCACAGGACTTATCTTCATTGAACACATGCTGGAGAGAAACATAATAGCAGGAAACATTATCTGCCTTGGATTCAAAATTGGCTTTCAACTATTTGTTTCTGGTTGTTCATGTCATGAAAGAGAAATGAATAGTCTGCTTTTCGTTGCTAGGAATGCTTTTGCTTAACCCCTACCCCATAACTTCACAATCATTCATCAGAAACAGCACGTGCTTCATGCTGTTTTCCAGTGATAAGAATAGATAGTAGAACTATCTATAATGCCTCTGTTGGTTGGAACAAATGGCATATATCTGTGCCATGATATTGAAGAAAAGTAGTCCAGTTGATATTTAAGCTTATGTGTTCTGGCTCCAGGTGACCTCTGTGAAACACAGCAATGTTACCTGGAAGAGAGGCCTGCCAATCTGAGTACTTTAGCAGGTTTTGTTAAGATTGTGTAGCCATAAAGAGAGGCAAGATGTTATGACAGAAAAGTAAAATAAGAAAGATTTCTTAGCGGTTCAGACTTTCGTTGGTTGTAAAAGCAAGGACACTATACACTTGAGAGCTGTCACACAGGCTCCTAGTACTTAGGAAACATTTAGAGAGAAACTGAGAAGTTCAGGAGGAGGGGAACCATGAGCAAAAAAAACAACTTAGATGATGATGGTTCTGAGAGATAAGGTAAGATTGGCCCCAAGGCAAATCTTGGCTGGAGCTCAACTTGGATTTGAATTTGAACTTTAAAGAAATCAAATAACCTTAAAAGAAATAAACATTGTTCAGATAGATTACCTGAAATTTGTATTTGGACCTTTAAAAAGTCAAATAATCTTAAGTCAGTGAACACTTTAGAGCCAATTTTCCTGCATATTTGCCTCATCCTTCTCAAATGGAACAGTGAGACTCAAATGGAACAGCGAGACTCAGCATATCCATTACACAATTGCTTATTCTGTTGGTCATTTTGAGAATTGTCACTAATTCCCATGGTAAATGTCAGGGAGCCACCACCATGACATAGCCTCCTGCTCCATGTTTTATTTTCCATTTCAGTCACTTTGTACACTTGTTAGTAACTTCATGCTTCAACCCAGTGTCAATTATACAAATAAAAAGACAAGAAAATCATTGACTTATATACTCCAGCGTTTCATAATGCAATAGTTTATTTTTCCTTAAGAAACTATTATTCCTTAGTTATAGCTAAGATGAAAACATTATCCAAAATGAAAAATAAAACTACTTATTTTGCCACATTGTCCATGAGTAAAGAATCAAGTATATCTAAAAATCTTTGTTTTTGAAGGAATGCTTATCAGATAGTGGGTAAAAGTAATTTGTTTTGCAGCCTACAACTTTTGTTATATTTAAACATCTTACCTACTTAATTAGGTCTTTTCATAATATTGTAATGCTTATTTTCAAAGAGGCTCTAGATATCAGTCTCATAAGAAGTTCTGTCAGAACTGAATAGATCACAATGCACAAAATAGCAATTTTTTAAAATAATCTCAATGTTCCTAAATCACAGAATGTCTTTCCATTGTTGCTAAGAATGGAAGCACCAGAGAAGGTTGAATTGCACCCCCAGAATTGGGAATTGAGTTGGATGTGTCCTGTTCTCACACATGTGCAGGGCCTTGAAAATGGGTTTAAATTATCCCAGGAGAAACAAACTTTCTACCCACTGGAGGTCTTCTAAGAGAGAGAGGTAGTGGAATCAAAAGCTCTTCTTGTGGAGTCAGAAAGCAGGAAACAGGACTCAGGTCCAATGAGTCCAAACAGGACTCAGGACTTATGTGCAATGGCAAGGCACATGGTCTCAAGTAGTGGATTCCTCCCTGACCTTCACACCACAGTACAAATTTCAGCTCCTGCTGTATTGAGAATTACTTCAAGCAACTTTTACCATCTTGGAGTACAACTGCAGCCTTTATGTACAGTCTGTTTGCAAAAATTTTATTCATCTTTATTCTGCCTCTATATCCTGCCTACCTTAGATTTTTAATTTGAATTTTGTGTAACACACTTAGGAAAAGTGGATTTGGGAAGGAAGGGAGGGAGGGAGGGAGGAAGGAAGGATGGAAGGAAGGAAGGAAGGAAGGAAGGAAGGAAGAAAGAAAGAGGGAAGGAGGAGGGAAAGTGGGAGGGAGGGAGGGAGAGAGATTGGGAAAGGAAGAGTGGGAGGGAAGGAGGAAGAGAGATTGGGAAAGGAAGAGAAAAAACATAAAAGAAAAGGAAGAATATAATTACTCATTATATGTGGATAAAATAATTATTAAATTTTTGCTAAAAGTTTTTCACCCAAAGGAAGGTGTCTTGCTTTTACAGTATATAGATTTCATTCTATAGAATATTTTAAATTCAATTTCTATGCATTTTAGAAATATGTGAAAAACAAAATTTGAAAAATATTTTGGAAAACAAGAAAAATCATAAAATTCTGGTATAGTGGCATTGCCATTAAAAAAGGACATTTTCATTAAAAATAAAAATAAAAGATGCTAATAACAAGGAGTTTGATAAATGACCATGAAAAATTTTTAAATCTTAAGTTTCCACTATTTAAAAATTTTAATTATAAGGAATATTTAGATGCAACTTCAATCTATTTTTCCTAAATTTATGATTTAAAAAAATTAAAGTAGAAAGGTTTTTAACATTTAATTTGTATTTGTTCCACAAAAACTGAAAACTATTAGAACTAATAAAAGAATGCAGCAACATTTCAGGATACAAAATTAACATGCAAAAAACCTGGTAGTTCTGCTGTCTGCCAATATCAAATTATCTGAAATAGAAATCATAAAAGCAATTCCACTAAGCTCCAGGAAAAAAATTTAACCAAAGTCATGGCAGATCGCTACAATAAAAAGCATTGATGAAAAAAATGGAAGTGGATACAAAGAGTTGAAAGAAGTCCCATGTTCATGGATGGGGGAAAACAATATTGTTAACATGTCCATACTTCCCTAAGTATTAAACACAATCACTATCAAGATACTATTAACATATGATGTTATTCATAGTGTTGCAAAGAATAAGTCTACAATTTGTATGGAACTAGACACACACACACACATTGAATAAACAAGGCCATCTTGAGCAAAAAGAACAAATCAGGAGACATTACACTACCTGACTTAAAACATAACTAAAAAACTGTAGTAATCAAAACTGCATAGTATCAGCATAAAAACAGGCACATAGATCATTGGAATAGGCTACAACATCTAGAAGTAAGCCTATGCATATACAGTCAACTGATTTCCAACAGAAGCGCAAAGAATGCACATTAGAGGAAGAACTGTCTTCTCAATAAATTATGCTGGGAATTTTGAAAATCCACAAAAACCAGAAACAAAAATAGACAAATGGGATTACATAAAACTAAAATGCTTCTACTCAGCAAAAGAAATAACTAACAAAGAGAACGTGTAGAATGGGAGAAAATATTTGCAAACTATACATCTGACAAGGGGTGATTTCCAGAATATATAAAGAATTCCAAAAACTCAATGGTAATGAAACCAAATAATATGATTTTTAAATGGACACTAGTGTCAGGCACAGTAGTGAGTGCCTATAATCCCAGTTTATAGGAGGTTGAGGCAGGAGGACCACAAGTTCAAGGCCAGCAAGCAACTTAGCAAGACCTTGTCTCAAAATAAAAATAGAAAGGGCTTGGAATGTAGCTCAATGGTAGAAAGCCCCTGAGTTCAATCCTTGGTAACAAAAACAACAACGACAACAACAACAACAACAAAAAGAAATAGACATTTCTCAAAAGAAGATATACAAAAGGCCAACAGGTACATGAAAAAAAATGTTCCACATCACTAATCATCAGGCAAATGCAAATTAAAACCACAATGAGATCTCACCTGACCCCAATAAGAATGGCTATTATCAAAAAGACTAAAGTCAACAAGTGCTGGAGAGGATATGGAGAAAAGGGAAAAGGCAACCAACCCATGCACACTGTTGGTGGGAAAGTAAGTTAGTATAGCCATCGTGGAAAACAGTATGCAGTTTCTTCAACAAAAATGAAAAGAAAACCAAGACATGATCTAGCAATGTTATACTGAGTATACATCCAAAGGAACTCCATAAGCTGGGGATATAGCTCAGTTTTAGAGCACTGGCCTTGCACACTCAACGCTCAACATTCAATCCCTAACACCACGAAGAAAGAGACAGAGACAGAGACAGAGAGCCAGAGAAACTCTCTCTCTCATGTTCAATGCAGCACTATTCATAATAACTAAGAAATTAAAACAACCCAAGTGTCCATCAATGAATGAATGAAAAAAGAAAATATGGTACATATACACAATGGAATGCTATTCAGCTATAAAAAGAATGGAATCCTGTCATTTGCAACAACATGACAGAACTGGAGATCATTATAAGTGAAATAAGTCAGGCACAGATGGACAAGTACCTCATGCTCTGACTCATATGTGGAAATTGAAAAGTTTATTTCCTATGAGTTGAGAGTAAAAAACAAAAATAAACAAAAGGTGAGGCAGGAAGATGAAGAACAATATAGTTTTTCTCTGCATAGCCATTATTTTTTTAAAATAAACTTTAAAGATATATATATTTTTAATCAGGTTAAAAGTACATAGGAGTTCCTCCCTAAAATACATTTTCTCTTAATGTTGTATAGCTTTTATTTAATATTTATTAAATTTTATTATGAAGCTGGATCTTAAAAACTGGAACAATTTTGAAGGCAGATGCTTCTGGCCTAAACACATCAGTATGTAATGAGATTCCTGGTGACAACTCATAAAAAGGAACATAAAGCTAATTACTCTGGACTTGGCCATTGCTGTGCCTGACTGTGTCTACTGATGTTTTTACCCAGTCGTAAGTAAACAGTAAGTTTTCCACTTTTACTTCTTTATTTGTGGGCATGTGTGTGAGGGGTGTGTGTGTGCGTGTGTGTGTGTGTGTTTAGATGAAAGTTTAGTGAATTTAGTAGACTATGTTCATCGTTCAATAGTCCTGGGTGTTCTTTATGATGCATGATTGTTGTGACAGTGTCTTTGGGAGATGTATGACGATTTCCTTTACATATTCTGGAAGCAAATATTTCTGTAGTATCTTTTCATTATTAATTGAAATGCAAGTTCGCCAGTATAACTCGATCATGCTTTCATTTGTTCATTCCGCTTTCTTCTTCACCTTGTTCACATGTAGGACTGCTGGTTCAGACTAGAGAAATTGTGGGGAATGTGTTTTTTTGCTTGTTAACTGAGCAATTCTAGATATATTGAAGTTGGGAGTCTAGAAACATTGATTAAGAGTTTTGATATTATATATTTGAAATTCAGTGCCTCAAATATTTGACATGTGTCACTTCCCTGAAGAAATTTGTGTCACTGAGTCACAAGCTGTGAATGTGTGTTTCTGTGTGTGCACATATATGTGCACACATGTCCCTATTCAGGTTACTTCTCGGTCCCCAGACATTGAGAATTTGAAAAATATTGAACTTGTGTTTTGAAGCTTGCAAAAAGGTTCTGGTGGAAGGAAAACAAAATTGGCTTAAATTATTTTGGAAATAAAAAACTGAAGGGAACTTTGACTGTAACTTATAAATAACCTAGAAATCATCTCTGTAGGTGGATAATCACCTGATATATTTTAAATAATTACTTCCTACTTCTCTGAGGGTTAGGTTTCTAGACGGGGGTGTTGTATTCCCTGGAGGACATTTGGAAATGCGTGGAGGAGGTTTTTATTGTCATGACTGGAGACAGCCCCAGGCTCTTGATAGTTTCAAGCCAGAGATGCCAAATAATCTTCATTCCTATGAGACATTCTGGCTTAGTGAACTCTAGATTTATGATGCCAGTAGCACCCCTGTTGAGAACTAATGGTGTCCCTATTCTTAATAGGTAAGACATATGAAAGATATTAGAAAATAAAATGAAATAATTAGGAAACAGAAATCTCCCCTTTCTAAAACTATAGTTAACACCCACTGTAAGCAGTAGATGATTTAAATTCTCAATATATGTGCCAAGGGATTTGTGATTTTACATGAGGTGCTAATGTGCTAGAAATTGTTTAAATTTTATCAGAGGAAAATGATACTATTATTTCACAAAACGAAAGACTTCTTATATTTCTAAATGTTCCAAATTGGGATAAATATGGAGTTTTTAAGGTTTTTAAACCTGACCTTGAAAACAGGATTTAAAATCAAGATTAACTCTGTCAAGAGTCCAAGACATCATTTACATTAATGATGAAATGAACATGAGATTCTAGAAACCCATACATATACCAAGGAACAGAAAATAAAATAAGCCATGTATTTAGTTCACACACAGTCAGTTAAATATTTTATCTTTTGTTTTCTCCATTAAGAAGACTATGGTTGTATTCAGAGATTCATATCTTAAATCTCATCAAACATTTAATGATTTTAAGTTGGAAAAAAAGGATCTTTTTATTAACTCCATTAGAGCAAAATTCCCTAATTGCAACATCAATTTATTGTTATTTAAAGAAAAACTTTGGAGATGCAATTTCTTTTTTTTAAATATTTTTAGTTGTCAATGCACTTTATTTATTTATTTATATGTGGTGCGGAGAATCAAATCCAGTGCCTCACGCATGCTAGACAAGCGCTGTACCACTGAGCCACACCCCAGCCCCTTGAGATGCAATTTCTTATCTGTGATTGTGACCCAGAGTCATTAGAGAACTTAAAGCCCATGAAAATTTAGTTGTTTTCACTTTATAAATATAGATGTAGCTACTTCCATTAAACAGATGCCTAGTTTTAAGATCTATTTAATATAAATTGATTCCTTCAGAGCTTTCCCTTTTGGGTGGGGGCAGGGTATGAAAACAGCATAGGACTTAAATGAGTGGGTCTCTGATATTTAGCAAAGGACAAATCTGCCTTCTATTTTGAAGTTTTTTCTATATTAGCATTTAATCTTTCTATTTTCATTTGAAAGTGGTTTCCTCATGTTTTAGCTAATAAAATTATTAAACAAAATCACAAAATGACTACAGTACAGGGACTTGAGCCTAGAAAAGTAACTAAGGATCAGAATCTTTCTTCTCCTTTCCATGTGGTACAAAGTTTGTAAAATTTGACTTCACAAATCTCCTTTGGTCTTTAGACTCATGTGGCAACACAATAAGAATAATTTCTAATTTGGTTTTATCTTTGTTTTATCATAATATATTAATAAGACCTTTAAGTCAAGGTTTAGGTCAAAATTATGTTATTATATAATAATGAGTACAGTTAAAGCAGCTTAATATTTTGCATGCTGGAATTATCTCCTGATTTTATTCTTTTCCCCACCCCTCCCTTTTTTTAAGTCATAAAAAAGCAATTTTTATAAATTGGTAGAAATATAGCATTTTATAGAACAAAGTATATATTTTTGTAAAAATATTTTTTATATGAAGTTTTAAATTTGATTTAATGTCTTATACTGAGAGTTGTTAGCTTATTTCTTTATTAAAGAAAATCAGATACCTACATGGGAATAGTCCAAGAGAGAGAATTTGATGATGAATGAAAGAGAAGGGAGATATGATAGAGAAGTCTGCCTAATTCATCAAGAAGGGAATGGGATATGGAACACCTGTTGGTGTAAAGTGGACAAATAGTTAAAAATATAAACAGCAGAGGGGCAGAGTCTGTGCACACAGACGAGAGAGTTGGATAGGTGTGGTAGTGGTTGTTTGTGGATGTGTTATCTTGATGGATTATTAGTAGTAGTTAGGTCTTTAACTTAAAGAAACCTCTCTCAGATATGTGTTCATATGAAAGTATAATAACCACTAAAAGCTTGATGTATTATCCTCTGCAATATTTTTAGTATAACAAAGATGAAAGCTACCATTTAAATAGTGGAAAGCCAACCTCACTCAGATAACAAGAAAGAACAAGGCGGACTTGGGGGCAGTAGTGGAGGGGGATACTGGAACCTTCCACTGATATGCATAATGAAGAGATTGTTCCTCTTTGCATCTGTAAAACCTATTCCATTTCATCTAGTTGACCTTTATTCTCTCTAATACATGGTTCAATAAAATGCAGAAGCTCAAGAATAAAGTTTGGTTTGGATATGCTGTAATTGATACACTTTTGTTACTAGAAGAATAAAAAGCAGGAAAACATTAAGCCTGGGAATTTAAATTCAGTGGAGAAACCTTTGTGTGATACAAAGATCAGCAGCTGCCAAACTGCCAAATATCCTTAGCAGTGGGGCTTTCTGAATCCTGACACTGAAGGGATGGGTTTGAGGTACCCTTAGCTGTCTGGATGTTGTAGTCTAGTGTAAAGCCTACCGAATCTAGAATTCTTAACCCCCAAATCACATCTAATGGAACATTTGTTCTCACCACACTGCCATGTGATAATAGTAATATTTTTGAACTGATAGTGTAATTTCACCCCTTGCTATTAACATCTCTGGTCCTAAATGTTTAGATATTTTTCACGGTGACTTTTTCCTTCTTTGGGAACTGCTCCCTCTGCAGATGCTAACTTCAGGGTCCCCCAGTTTCTCCTGCTTGCTTTCTGTGTTCTGAACAAAAGACTGACTCAGCCACTGTAGGTTTTTTCCAGCAGACTTGAACCCTGGCTGGGGGCCTTGAACATCCTCAGGCACTGGTGAAGATTTGGGGTTGTTGCCTAAAACACTGAAAGAAACTGGTCCTGATCTTGAGCTCAATTCCTTAAATCTTCATATAAACCCCAATCCCTGACTCTCTTCTGTGGACACTTTGGTAGAACATTCCTGTACTCTTACTGTCCGCCATGAGAATATGCTGTAGCGCTCTGTAAATTCTCTTAATAAATCTCTTAGACATTAATTTTCTTGGTATTTAGTACTTATTTCTTTGAAATTCCAAAACTTTAACTATCATGCTACTTTGGGGCAACTTCAGGTGTGAGGTTAGCAGGAAAAAACAGTATCCCATAGGGAGAGACTCTTTATATAAATAAAATCTCCTCATTGGACTATAAACTCAGTCCTAACCAAGCTGACCACTCATATTGTCTTCCTTTGGGAATTAAGCATTGGGTCCCCTAATTGGCCTTTACCTTTAATAGACCTATAGTGTATAAATTCACTTATGGATTACTGTCTTTCCTTCATAGACTACATGCAGGGAAAGGCAGTCAGAATAGGTACAAGAATATATATGGCAGACAGAAATGGAGATGTACTCAGGCTTCATAGTTTCCTATTTCCTGATTCGATTCCCTTCTCCAGGCCTAGCCTTGCAGCTAGTACTCTGGTACTTCTGTGTACAATTCCCTTTAAGTTGTTAGTGTTCTGTTACTTGCAGCCAAAATAGTTCCACTTTCCCTCTACCAAGAGTATGAAATAATGAAAGTAGCATCGTCTCAAGATATTGAGGGTGTTTTTTTAAAAGATAAATTTCCTTTGGCCTCTCAAAGCATTTGTTCTCTGAGAAAAAGATGTGGATGACTAGAGCTCAAATGTGAGACCTGTGCATTGAACTCTAGGTCTTTCCTGCAAAACTTGGAGGGCCCAGGCTTTATTTAACTGGTTACTTATTTGTAAAATTATTCTAAGAAATTTAAGTGGCTGTCATATAACCCACAGCAGAAATTATATGACAGGACTAATCAATTGGTATTCCCTACCAATGTTGATTTCTGAGTTGCTGCTGTTTTTCAGTCAAAGATTCATAAAGACTAAGAATTATCAAAGTGATTAAAATCTATTCCAATGCTGTGTTATGATTTCCTTGCCAGAGAGAAGTTTTTACCTTCACGTTGAACTAAAATACATCAATAATATGTTGATAATCTGTAAACCATCAGATAATAATCCTGGAAATACTGTGAATGGAGGAATCAAGTTTCTTTTCCCTTGTTAGCTATGTAACCAGTCTGGTAATAGAATGTATAAGAAGTATCTTAAACTTAAGAAGTGGAGGCTATGGTTGTAAGTACTTCTGCAGAAACTCTTCTACTAGCTGAGGGAAAGGGTATTCGTTTTCTTCTATGTAATATGTTTCATATATACTATAGGCAGAAACTTACTTTCTTACACAATGTGTCTTTAGAAACGTGCTAAATAAAGTTGTGTGAAATTTGTCCATATTTGCAACTTTTACGGTTAGGGGTAGGGATTCTTTGCTTAGAGAGCGAAAAAAAAAAAAAAAGTCACACAACCTTAAATTATGTTTTGGGGCGTAATAATCAATTATATTTTTTCAGTGCTGCACACAATGCATTTTTACAACTTGAAAATGCCATTAAGAAACACTATCAATTGCCAATCAAGAAATATATGAAAAAATGTTTAACGTCTGTAGCAATTAGAGAAATGCAAATCAAAACTACTCTAAGATTTGACCTCACGCCAATCAGAATGGCAGTTATCAAGAATATAAGCAACAATGAGTGAGGATATGACGAAAAAGGCACACTCATACATTGCTGATGGGACTGCAAATTGGTGCAGCCAATCTGGAAAGCAGTATGGAGATTCCTTAGAAAACCTGGAATGGAACCACCATTTGACCTAGCTATCCTACTCCTCAGTCTATACCCAAAAGACTTCAAAACAGCATACTGCAGTGACACAGCCACATCAATGCTTATTGCAGCACAATTCACAGAAGCCAAACTGTGGAACCAACCTAGATGTCCTTCAATAAATGAATGGTATATTCCAAACTGTGGTGTATATACACAATGGAATATTACTCAGCAATAAAAGAGAATAAAATTATGGCATTTTCAGGTAAATGGATAGAGTTAGAGAACATCATGCTGAGTGAAGCAAATCTATCCCAAAAAATCAAAGGCTGAATGTTTTCTCTGATAAGTGGATGCTGATCCATAAGGGGGGTGGGGTGCATGGGATGAGTAGGGAAACTTTGAATTGGCCAAAGAGGGGAAGGTCATGGGGATAAGAAAGATAGTGGAATGAGATGGTCCTCATTTTCCTAGGTAAATGTATGATGTGATCCTACTTTGTGTATAACCAGAGATGAAAAATTGTGCTCCATTTGTGTACATTAAATCAAAGAGCATTCTGCTGTCAAGTATAACTGAATAGAACAAAAAAGAAAGAAAGAAAGAAAGAAAGAAAGAAAGAAAGAAAGAAAGAAAGAAAGAAAGAAAGACTATCAATTGAATCATAACTTTGGAGAATTAACAACAAAAATACCATGTTTTAAAAAATACACTTCACATGCTGGGGTTGTGGCTCAGTGGTAGGATGCTTGCCTAGCATATGTAAGGCACTGGGTTCTATCCTCAGCACCACATAAAAATAAATAAACATCCATCTACAACTAAAAAAATATTTTTTAAAAAACACACTTCACAGCACTGATGTTACAGATAATAGCACAAATTATTTATGCAATTATATCCTGCTTTGGGCCAAAAAGGAGTAACAGGGACCCAAAATAACTTCAAAACAAACTAAATAAAACAATGGGTTTTTTTAGACATTAGACTTCAGACAGCATAGAACAGTGACTCCTGAGAAAGGAAAAACACATGAGGTGATCCCCACAATTGCCCATTGAGTTTATAGCCTGGATAGTGGCTTCTAGGTCTCAAGATAAGGATGAAAATCCAAGCAAAGCCTGAGAGTGTCCCAGAGCTGTGGAAACAGAGGTGGCAGTCCAGGATGTCAAACCCAGTAGAGACCACGGGCCGTGCAGGGTGTGTCTCCCATCTTCAACTGAGTCGTACACATGGGTGAAGAAATTACCCAAAGGCCAGCAAAGAGCCATTCACCAGGATTAGAGGGTGCAATCCTCAAGTTCAGTCATGGCTAGGAATATTTGTACCTTCACCAGCTGGAGAAGAAAACCTCAAGCACAAAATCAACAAAGAAAATATAGCATCGCACTTCATAATCAAATAACTATTACATATAACACCCAGCATCAAATTGTTTGCATCGAAGTCTGTTAACTCAAAAATATCCCAACTATTTATCATAAGCTTCTTTGAAATTTGGTTTAAGTTTGTAAATTCATGCTTATTATTTATACAGTGCCTAATATGACATACTTACATCAAGGTAATCTGTTGATTAAATCCCCATGCCTCTGATTTAGCTTCTTTTCCCTGTGATGCTTTTAGAATGTGTGCACTGATCTCCAGTTTTATCAAATTATATGTAAGATTATTTTTAGAAGAGATGGCTTATTAGCAGGGAAGACACTTGTTATATTACAGTTGTAGGAAAAACCTTAGATGTTTATATTATTTTTTAATAGTAGGAAAGATTCAGCACCACTGGGGTATTTTAGAATCCCAAGATTGTCAGAATGAAGTATTAGTTGTCAGATTCTTTTCACAATGTGTCTTCAGAGTTTTTCCCTTAACACTGGAAAGGCATAAGATTCATTTTTTAAGTTAGAATCAATTAGATATTCATGGCGAGATAAATCACATATTTTCCTATGACCTTCTAGAAAAGTTGTTTTGTTAAACTACTATATGTATATTTTATATACATTTTCATTCAATATGTTTTAATGTTTTTATAAATGGTGAGCTCAGTTTCTAAAATTAAACTTTTTATTTGCAATTTTTTAAAAAGCATGGATCTGGAGTGATCTGGAATACATTTCAGGCTGCTCCTGGCCTAATTTTTCAGCTTATCCACAGGTTGCTTGAGCTATTCAACCCTGTCTTAAATAAATTCCTTCTCCCTAACTTAGCTTATTGTCACTTTCTCTAAGAGCTTGCATATAGAAGCCTGATTCAATACATAATAACCAAAATATATATATACCAAAGGCAGGAGAATGCTATGTAGTGTAAAGAAATCAAAAGGAGACACAGAGGCAAGGTGCAGAGGCAAAGAAAAACAAAGCTGCTTGTCCGAGCTGCCAGCTTTATTTATATCAATAGGTTACCTTAGGTCACTGGTATCATTAGTACATTATTGTTCATTGTATCATTAGACAAGTTACAGAGTCAGCAATATTTTGTAGTTTATTTTTTAGTTACATTCTATCATTACAATATGCAATGTTAGGAGCTTTGTAGCTCTCAAGAAAGTCCATTTTTTTGAAGTTACTGTTAGGCAGACAGGTCCAAGAGCCCTGGAGCTTGGTGAAACATTGTAGTTATCTAGCAAGCCAGTTTCTTTATCCCCAGGAGCTTTGTACCTGAGATCAAGGTCAAAGCTGATAAGACTCCAGCAGAGCGCTTCCTCATGGAGGGCAGTACTATAGCAGCTAGGCATTCTGTGATTTTGCATAGAAACTTTCATAGCAGCTGGGCATTCTATCCTTTGTATAGAAACTTTCCCAGTAGCTAGGCATCCTATACTTTCGCATAGAAACTTTCCTAGCCACCAAACCTGCCACAGCCATGAAGTCAACAGAGACCCAAATCCTAAACACAGAACCCTTACAGCTCCCCTTTTTTGTTTGTATGTCCTTTTGGATAAATAATATTTGTTTTCTCTTTAAAAATGGTGGAAGCAAAAAATAGAGTAGACATTGACAACAATAAAACAACATTATCATAGGGATCAAATCATTTACAGAGTTTTGTGTAAGTGTAGCAAACAAAGCAGTAAACAAATTTTCCAGAGTGCATTGTATCCCCCTTTGAGTCAACAGATGTTGAGCTGAAGCTGTTAATGATTTTCTATTTCCCCAAGTCATTGGAGGTCGAGTTTCTTGGGGCCCTTTTGTATTGTTTCTTCTCTTTTGAGGAGAGTGATCATTGTTTTGTTTGGCAGAATCCTCCTCATCTGGGATCAAGTGGGACTTGAGGATTGGGTTGTGATGCCAACTTATAATTGACAGGTCTCATACACTGAACTGGAATTCAAATAGGACCTGTTGGTGTAAGCACAGCAGCATATCCTTTTCCCCATGTGATTTTCCCACTATCCTGAGTCTGGCATAATCCTGTATTTTATATAAATTTTTGGCAATGATTGTTTGAGAATAAAGCACAGAAGCCAGTAAAACCTCTCAGCAAGGGTGAACAATCCATCTCACAAACCTTTGCATTCCAGCAGAGTATTTTCCATTTCGGTTTTCTACCACTGTCTTTGAAATTCTTTCCTTCATTATTGTGTTTTCAGCACTTAGCTCCGGCTCAAGATTTACCTTCACACTATCCTAATGATGAAATTAAATCCATGAAAATACAGATTTCCTAAAGCCAAATGAGACATCTGTCCAATCTTTTTCTCTAAGCTGTTCTCAATCAGGCAAGGAGAAAGAAGGGAGAGATGGAAGATGGAAAAGAGGAGAAAAGAGAAGTGAAATGAACTGGCTCTCAAGGATTTTGTTTTAGCTCTGCTGAGGTGTAGCTCCAGGGCTCCAGCACTTGCTTAGCATGCATGAGACCCTGGGTTCCATCCCCAGTACTGCAAAAATACTAAGAGCAGTATCAACATTTTTATTTTGCTGTAATACATAGTGACTATCATAAGCCAAGACTTGGGGTGTTTAATAAAATACATTAATAAAATATCTATCCAAGGCAGATGAGCAATTGTTAGTATTATCTTCATAGTGCATGTTGAGTGCATTAACTTTAAATAAAGCAATATTTAAAGCATTATTAATATGAGAGAGGTTAGGTCCTATTTTTGTTTTTGTTCTAAAAGGCATGTTTTAAGAATATGATGCACTAATTCAACCAAAGCCTGTTCAGTAGGATTATGAGAAATTACATGATTTAAAATTATATTCCATTGATTACAAAATTGTGCAAAAGCATGGGATGCAGGGGTGGTATCCATTTTATAATGAATAGCCTTACCCATAGTGGCAAAGCAAAGTAATAAATGAGAAATACAAGTAGATATTTTTCAGACCTATGGGCACTAGCCCAAATGAACCCAGAATGAGTATCAATGGAAGAATGAAGAAAGGAGTAAGGATGAAAAGGAGGGAAATGGGTAACATCCCTTTTCCAAAGTGCATTAGAATACAGGCCCTATGAATTCACAGATTCCCACATAGGGGCCCAGAAAGGTATACAGTGAGAACAGTCGTTAACAATAGCACAAGCCTGTTGAGAAGAAATGGAAAACATTTTCATTAGTGAGCAAACATTTTGATGAAAAAATCCATGAGACTCTACAGCATCTGAAAATAAGGAATAAAAGGATCTCACAGCTTCATCAGCATGGGCATTACCTTCCATCAGAGGTCCAGGAACTTTGGTGTGGTTGCCTATGTGAGCAAGGAAGATAAGAGACATACAATGCTATAAAAGAGTTTGAAGGGTTAAAAAAATAGTAAATTGGAATCCAAATGAGGAGATAACACAGCTATAGAAATATGAGGTATAAGTTTAGCTATCTACTGAGAATCTGTAATAATGTTTAAAGTAGTTGAAAATAGTTTTAATGCCAGGATAATAGCAGCCAATTCAGTTTGCTGTGGGGAAGTTTGAGGCAAGGTAAAATAGTCCATTTATTATTAATAAAAACAGCTACTACTCCTCTTTGTTTACCTCCATCTCTATACGTCATTAGTCCATCCACAAGAGGAATGGTAGAAATTAGGGAATAGGGGGAATGGGTAACCTGACATAACAAAGATAATTGTTCATCATGAGGCTTGCAAAAATCAATAGGTGTTAAAAGTCTGTTAATATATCTTGATAGTAGGATGAAAACTATAAGTATTGGAGGTGTAAAGTTTTCCCATGCATAAGATATAAAACAGGAGTGTCCATGCCTGTTAAGGATAAAATTCTTGTATGACCATCAGCAATTAATTGAGCATACATATCAGCAAAAAGCAAAATATTATGGCCTGAAACATGAGTATATAACCATTCTAATATATATAATTTTTACTATACATAGCAATTACTGCTGCAAAAGCAAAGATTTTTCCAACAAAAACTATTAATGATAATGGCATATTAGATACAGGAAGTTGATCCACCATTACTGTTGACAATTTTTCATAAAGCCTATTTTAAAGGAGGAGTTAAATAGAGGATGGAGATAGGGTCCTGTTGTTTCTTTAATAACTGGAAAAAAAAGAGAGAGCATATCCATAGTTAATTGAATATAAGGACGTGCTCAATTTAAATGTCCTAAAAATTGTTGTAAATGAACCAAAGAAAACTTATAAGGAAGTATTAAATCTGGGATGTGAGGAATTAAATAGTTCTGAAGTAATGTATGTCCCAAGTAGCTGATGCGAACTTGACGTTGTATTTTTTTCTTCAGCAGCATGGAGTCCTGATTGTAATAACACTTCCTGTAATGTTTGTAGAATTTCATCTGTGAGATTTTATCCTGCAAGCAATATATCATCCATATAATGATAAACAAGTAAATGAGGAAGCTTCTGACAAAAAGAAAGTAAAGCTTTATTAACAAAATATTGATATAATGTTGGACTATTTAACATCCCTTCTGGGAGGACTTTCCAATGGAATCTCTCAGTAGGCTTATGATGATTAAAAATGGGAAAAATAAAGGCAAATTTTTCCCTATTGTCAGGAGAAAGAGGAAGAATAAAAAAGCAATCTTTTAAGTCAATAACATATAGAGAGAAATTTTGAGGAATTAAACTTGGGTTTGTTAATCCATAGTGAAGTGGGCTCATAGGCTCTATGCATTTATTAATTTTTCTTAAATCTTATCTCCATTTTCCTGATTTCTTTTGTATAACAACAATGGTTGTATTCTAAGGGCTAGTAGAAGATTCAGTATGCCCTAATTGTAACTGTTCTTGAATAAGGGCCTCTGCAGCTACCACCTTTTCTTTTGACAATAGCCATTGTTCAACCCAGACAGAGGTGGTGACTTTCCACTTTAGTAATGAGGCCTCTGTAGAGGCCCCTACAAAAAAGGCAATTCCACAGACATTTGGAATTTATGTAAATTATCTCTGCCCTATATGAGAAAAAGTCTTGCCATAACATATTGCTAAATATGAGTGATGACTTGTTGGGTTGAAAGGGACAGAGCATCATAACCATAGGGAGCTCTTGGACACCGGCTCTTTTCTGCCCCCTATGCCCCAGACTGGGGTGGCCCTTTGAAGCAGCCATGCATGAGGTCACACTGTATGAGATATTACTGTGACATCAGTACCAGTGCCCAATAGCTCTGTAATTGGCTGCTCATTTAAACAAAGGGTTAATTTAAGTCTGCTTTCAGTGATTGGTAAATATGTTCCAATGACAGTACAGCCAAATCCTGCATCTTTCCTTTCATTTAAAGGCTGTTAAGCTGTAATATAGGGAACAATCAAGTGAGCAACAGAAGATCCTTTGAGGAGACTTAAGGGCATATGGGAAACATACTTGGGTATATACTGTGCCATTATAATCAAAGTCAACCACCCCAGAAATGACAAATTTTCCTTCCTTGACACTATGAGAACAAGGTAAGATTAATCCAAAAGTATGTTTTGGTAGAGGACCTTGAATTTGAGTAGGAATTTTACGTATTTCCCCAGGAAGTTGTACTTGGATGTCTTCAGTGGTAATTAAATCTATTACATCACTCCCTCTAGTGGCATGAAAGGATTTGTGAAATGATGTTGAGAGGGCTCTGTCTGAACTGGGAACATTTGTGTCATGGGATCTTGAGGGGGTTGGAAAAACAGATTTTCTCTCCTTTTTGCCCTGGGCGGGGGGGGGGGGTGACCCAAAATAGGGTTTATCAACATATCAGTAGAGGGATCTCTGGTGTCAGGAATCCAATGCCACTATGTACATATAAGTGTTTTAATTTGAGCAATGGCAATGGCCGGCAATTGAGCTTGCTGGTATCCTTGTGCATTATCTTTAGCTGGGACAGGAGCCAAGTCAGAGTATTCTTGTAAAAACACAATGTTCTGAGCAGGAGAAGTAACCATATTAACTAAGGTTTTCTAATCAGAAACTGAGGCATATCCTGTTCCCAGCCTCTTGATCCATATTGAAGGTAAAATTACTATTTATGTCACTTTCCTGAACAGTGTATTGTAATTCTTTAAAAACAACAAAATAAAATTGGTCATGTTCCTGCTGTCCAACAGGATTTAGCCAATAGGACAAATAGCTAGGGTATGAGATTCTCGTTCTTCCACTACTTGCCGCATGCATTCAGTCAAACGGGACCTAGCTCAGGGTAGCAGCCACAGTAGATAAATTTAAAAGGGCAGCACACCCAGGAGTCTCCAGAACTATGGCAGCAAATGGCATGTGTTGGGTGCAGAAGGGAGAGGCATTTGAGGAGCAACAGAAACCTTAGAAATAGCATCACGACAAAGATACCAAGATGCAACACAAGTACAGGAGCCCATGGCTCCTCATGAAGCTTTTTACCTATATCTTCCCATTCCTTTGGAAGTAAGGAACCATTTTCTCAGTATCAGGAGCAACAAGAGTCAATCTCCATCAGCAAGGCAGCAAGATCAGCATTACTTATTATATGTCCAGCCTTGTGAAGTAGAGAGGAAAGCTTGGCCCAATGATGGCACTGTGCATCAGAAAGAGAGTTCCCTAAAGCTTACCAGTAGGGATTGGTACCAGCCAATGAAAGACACGTGTCACAGCCTGCTCCAGGTGGTAAGCTATTCCCTTCCCCATCAACACATCTGGAAGGGTCTCTTTCTCAGGCAGATTTGTTGTCCCTCATTGTGGCGCCAGCTGTAAAGAAATCAAAAGAAGACATAGGGCAAGGTGCAGAGGTAAAGAAAAAAAAAGGCTGCTTGTCCAAGTTGCCAGTTTTATTTATATCAATATGTTACCTTAGGTCACTGACATCATTAATACATTATTGTTCATTGTATGTTTAGGCAAGTTAGAGAGTCAGCAACACTATGTAGCTTTTTTTTTAGTGACATTCTATCATTACAATATGCAATGTTAGGAGCTTTGTGTACCTCTCAAGAAAGTATTTTTTTAGAGGGGGGGATACTGAGGATTAAACTCAGGGGTACTCAATCACTGAGCCACTTCCCCAGCCCTATTCTGTGTTTTAAGTAGAGACAGGATCTCACCGAGTTGCTTAGCACCTCGCCATTGCTGAGGCTGGCTTTGAACTTGTGATTCTCCTGTCTCAGCCTCCCAAAGTGCTGGAATTACAGGAGTGGGGCAAGAAAGTCCGTTTTTTGAAGTTACTGTTAGGCAGACAGGTCCAAGAGCCCTGGAGCTTGGTGAAACATTGTAATTATCTAGCAAGCCAGTTTATTCCCAGGAGCTACGTGCCTGAGATCAAGGTCAAGGCTGATAAGACTCTAGCACACAGCCTCCTCGTGGAGGCATTGCTTATAGCAGCTAGGCATTCTGTGCTTTTGCATATAGAAACTTTCCTAGCAGCTGGGCATCCTATACTTTTGTATAGAAACTTTCCTATGTCACCAAGCATGCCACAGCCATGAAGTCTTCAGAGACCCCAATCCTAAACACAGAACCCTTACAATGTAAGATGAATGTAGAGTGTGGATTAGAAACTCAGAAGTCCTACTTTTTAATTAGGGCTCTACCTACTCTACTTGGGTGATCTGGGGAAATAATGAATCCTCTGCATCTTAAGTTCTTCAGCTATAAAGTGGATAAAATAGTCTAGTAGAATGAGGAATTAAATGATAATGTAGCAGCACATGAATCCAAATTAAGATTTTAAAAGGTTTTAAACATGAAATCATTCTACATTACATTAAAAATTTTTTGTGAGAAGATGTCATTTTATTCCTACTAAATTATAAGCTAGTGAAAATTAGTCAGTTTCTAATACAGCAAAAAGAAACCATAAAACCTCAATGACATCCAACAGCAAATATTTGTCACTCACAGGTCTGAAGTGGATGGTATTCTGGCAGGCTCACCTGGCCTGTGAGCCTTGACTGGGCTCAGGAGTGCTGAGTACTCTCATTCTGGGGCCAGCGACTTGGGGCTAAGTTCTTTGTAGAGTAGGTGATAAGAGTACAAAAACCCAATTCAGAACTTTCTGGGACATTTAAAATATGCTTAAATTTGTTATACTACAAGTCAGTTCATATTTTATTGACCAGGCCCAACATGAATGGGACAGGGAAAGATCTCCCTTACGTAAGGTCAGTGCAGGGGAAAGTGGATATTGCTAAAAAAGAACACTCTACCACAGCTATTGGTAGGTATATACACTTTTATGTTTTCCTTTCAAGGACTAAAACATAACTTGGCACAAATTAAGTGTTTGAAAGTTGTTTGCTGAGTGGAAACATGAATTCTAGGGTCATAGACATATAGCCAATAACTATAGAAGAGTTCTTATCCTCCCAGGTAATTTTGAAAAAACAAAAGCTGAGTCCCATAAGGTTATGTGATATATGGAAGTTCTCAGCATGTCTAATGAGTATCTATGTTGGTACTCAAATAATAGGTGACGTAACTCCAATTCTCCCTCAAGACTGTAGCGTGGGTGGGAGTGGAAATCCTCCATTCTGGAATGCATAGTCAACTCTATTAAATAGAACACAATGTGGAAAACTCCAGAGCCTTATATTAAATCCTCCATTTACCATTAACTGTGGATAACTGGCCTCTGATTAAATGCTATTGACCACAAGTTGAAAAAGAGATCGTTTTCTACATGCAGTTAAATAAATGCAAATCCACCTTCACTTATAAAATTTGGAACATACATTTTTTTCCATTTAAAATGATAGTGCCTGATTTATTGTAAGCTGACCTTCTATGCTTTCCTTTCTTTTCATTAACATAACTCTGAAATATTTTATTGTTGATTTTCTTATGATTACTCCTGTAAATTATTTGTTCTGTTCATACTCTCAGTAGAATTTCAGGTAATCACTTTCACTATGAAAATTCAAAGTTAACCAAGAACATCATATGCATGACTTTATTCAGTTCTGACTTCTAGTGTTCAGGCAAAATTTAATTTTTCCTCACATGTAAAACTTCAGCCCATTAGTGAGCAATAAAGCAGAGGTATGATAGATTGAGCAATGAAAACAATTTAGGCTACAAAACACATCTGGCTAATCTCTAATACTAATATCCATGATGCTTTGCTGCATGTTATGGCAGAAAGATTATGAATGAAGGAAAATTCTTCTCTGTGGCTCTCAAAATCCGAGTTTTAAAAGGCAAAGTGATTTATTAGCACAAAGCAGAGGATATGTATATATTATATAATATATATAAATACAGATAGATATGTGTATATACACACACATATCTAAACAAATACAGTTCTATTTTCTTCAGTGTTTTCAAGCATTTTATTTTTAAATCTTATTTTACTATTTGCAAAAGGAATATTCAAGTTTAAAAAAAAACAAACTTGAATTGCCTTCTTTAGGGTAGAATAATCAACATAAATCTGATGCATAGCCCAGTCAGATAGCATTTAATATGAAATGTAAGCACAAGTGGGAGGACATGGGTACTCATATTTGATCTGAAATAAATCAGCGTATAACATCTAATCAACATTTTTACTGTTAATCCTTAACTGATGTTACGGTTTGGATGTGAGGCATCTACCAAAAGCTCATGTGTGAGATAATGAAAGAAGGTTTAGAATAGAACTGACTGGGTTATAAGAGCCTTAACTCAATTAGCAAATGATCCCCCTGATGGGGTTAACTGAGTGGTGACTGAAGGCTGGTAGAGTGGGGCTGGAGGAAGTGGGTCATTGTGGGTGTTTCTCTGGGGGTATATATTTTGTATTTGAAGAGTAGAGTTTCTCTTTGCTTCTGATCATCATGTGAGCTGCTTCCCTCTGCCACACTCTTCCGCCATGATGTTTTTCTGCCTCAGCTCCATCACCAAAGAATGTAGCTAGCTGTCTATGGATTGAGATCTCTGAAACCGTGAGCCCCAAATAAACCGTTTCTCCTCTACAGTTGTTCTTGTAGGATCTTTTAGTCACAACAGTGAAAAACCTGACTAAAACAATTGATATCAATCATTCCTGTATGGATTTAAACTCTTTCCAAGTGTTATAATTTCATTGTCTTCGCTCTTAAAGTACATTTTTTCAATAATCTAATCCCTGGATTGTAAAGATGTATTACATTGGTTTATCCTAAATTTATCTTTTTACTTCAAAATTGTAGTTCTCAAATAAGTCTGTATATCCTATTCTCTTTTGAAACACATAAGGACTTGGTGTAGCTGCTGAGAACAAAGATTCAGCCACAGCAGCTTACATACATAAGAGTTTTGATTCTCTCACAAAAGGGCAGCCTAGAGTTAAGATGCTCAGGACTGGCTTATGAGCTTTCCAGTGTCTCTAGCCTCCTTTCTCCTAAGAGAAAACTCTTAGATAGACTTATCCTAACCTGATGAGTCACTTGGGACTCATTTGTCAATCTAATACAGCAGATGTTACTTTCAGGGATATGACTAAGTTGTTCCCATCTGAAGATGACACTGGATATTCTCTACCTGCACATATGGCAGAAAGGCTTTTATCAGATCAATGCTCCCACCAAAAATAATTAGAATAGGTGATGCAATTTGAAAAACACCAGCCTGAAAGCATCAGTGAGGATGTGAAAGACCAAGATCCCGAAGAGAAGCTAAGTGTAGAAATGAGCCCAACATTTGGCCCAATTTTTAGCACAGAGGCATTTGTTGACTTATAAGCAGTGGCCCAAAGACCCACTCAACACCAAGGTCAACAGAAAGCCAAGAGGAGAGCAGCACCAAGCACTTGAGAGGCTCAGCAGACTTTTCAAATCAGGGTGGGAAGAAGGCAAACTGTGGAGCTCATGGCTTGCCAAGGAAGGGAGCCCAGTCACCTTTGACAAAGACTTATCCTTCAGATCTTCCTTTGCAAGGTAGGGAAGATTTATTCATACCGTTAGAGTAGGGGAAGGGGATAAGAGGAAAGGAGAAGGGGAAGGAAAGGAGAGGTACTGAGAAATGAAATCAACTGAATTGTGCTATGTTCTTGTACAAATATACCACAATAAACCCAACTTTGTGTGTGTGTGTGTGTGTGTGTGTTGGTTGTTTGTTTTGCTTTTTTGCAGTTCCAGAGATTAAACCCAGAGGTGCTCTATCTATCGCCAATTTTTATTTATAATTTGAGACAGTCTTGCTAAGTTGCTGAGGCTGGCTTGAACTTGCCATCTTCCTGCCTCAGCCGTCAGATTTGCTGAAATTACAGGGCTGCTCTGCCATGCCCAGCTTTTACACATAATTATAATGAACAAATTTCAAGAAAGAAAAATAAAAAGAAGACCAGTAGAAGAAAGGGACAAAGAATAGGTAGGAAGAGAGGAAAAGTAAGAGGTAGGGGATACTGGGGAATAGAGATTGGTCAAATTATGTTATGTATATGTGTGAATATGTCACAATGAATCCCATTATTATGTATAATTATAATATACCAATAAAAACATTTAAAAAGTTTACCTCTACCTTAACTCTTAATTTCTTCATTTGTAAACATAGAATAAATATAGTCATCTTGAAAATCTGATGTACCTCAAAAACATAATTTTTTTCTCTGAGTTCTTCTTGTCTTCCTGCTCCAGGAAGACATCTTAAATTTTTCAATTCATATTGTGCAAGGAAACTATTTAATCAACTCAAAATGTAACTGCCTTTCAAGACCTTTTTTTATGGCTACAGATGTTCTACCTTTCCTTTTTAAGATTTATCCAAATAACTAAGCAAGTGTTAGGATGGGGCCACTGATAGACAGACTCATTTCACACCATTCTGGCTGCCCTATGATGTGCTTTGTTCTACCTAGATACTAAACATTCATCTTAAACCAGTATTCATCTTAAACTAGTCTTGCCATCTGGTCTATAAGGTTTTAGAGTAACACTCGTTATGAAACCTGTGTTCCCTGTCACAACATCTAGTCACAGCCTTTTCTGTTTTATCAGTTTTCTCAAGATTTTCTTGTCACCCCATCTGGTCACACAGAGCTTGTGGATACCATATAAATAATTTTTGTGTATTTAGGAAAACCATCCAAGAGTCATCCACTTCCTCCAACATCACTGTTTTATGCTGCTCAGCATGTTGCTTATAATGCCATTCTAAATTCAGGGTTTCTCTGCAAAGTCCATAATCTCATCAGTCTAGGGAATCAGAGTTCAAGGTCCAATACTTTTGGATTCCTTCAAATTTATTTACTTGTGTTTTACTTTCTCCCAGGAGTTCAACTGAGAGAGAGAGAGAATTCAAGATCCAGTAGTGTGCTATCGGCAGCTCATACTAGCTCATAAAAGTAATCCGTTAAATTTTTAGAGATTTTGTCAATCATTTGTTAAACATAGACATTACTTAGAGATAACTATATAAACTTGTGTTTAAATTATATTTTTAGAAACAAATATAATTAATACTCTAATTTATCATATTCTTACAATTTCAATACATCCTCACTAAATTTGTTGGTGCTTTATTAGTAAAACAGACAATTATAATCTATATCCTTCAGGATATTGAACACATTTTAGTTTTCCAGGTCTCCATTCAATGACATCAAATTGGTAGCTTGAAATTATCTGTGATGTGGGAATTAACACTAAAGACACTAGCAAGTGCTGTGATTGTTAAACATTTATCAGCACATCCATCACTGCTCAAGTCTCACCTCTTGCCCATTATTTCCTTGAATTCATTGTCTCTTCTTTT
Source organism: Xerus rutilus (assembly GCA_028644305.1). Classification (NCBI taxonomy): domain Eukaryota; kingdom Metazoa; phylum Chordata; class Mammalia; order Rodentia; family Sciuridae; genus Xerus; species Xerus rutilus. The sequence goes on along the minus strand of CM053405.1, from coordinate 29,913,351 downwards.
CTCCTTGTACTCTTTCCAGTGGTCTAAGGGTTTTATTACTTCTGCTTCACATGTGCAAAGACCTGCCCTTGTATCTTTCTCTTTTTCTGGGTCAAAAAAGGCAATAATAGAATTTATTACTTATCAATAAAGATGGGCAGCAGCAGACCTAGAGTTTCAAAAATATTATCCTCATTGCTTGAATACTAAATTGCTTCCAAACTTCATCTTCATAATCAATAGAAGGATAATTCAATTCTCAGCCAACACTCCAAATCATCCCAAACTTCAAATTAATAAATCCATTAGTGAGGATTTATTATGGCAACAAGTAGCAATAAATTGTCTATATTGAGTTCTGAATAATTCACAATCACAAATGTGCCTTCATATTTTACTACCTTGGCATTCTTGGTTCTTCATAATTTTCTTCATTTCCCATGGTAATAAATCCGATTTTATTTAATAAGTAATTAGTGAACATGAGTAATCGTGTTCCCTTAGCATCTTTAGCAGCTAGAATCACCTTAGTACAGCAATTTCAAAACAGAGCATTTTCTGTTTTTCTGTTTCCACAAATGGTACAGAGGAGGTAAGTGATTGCTTTATTAGTCACTAATAATCATTTATATAATTGGAGAAACCAGAAACTAATGAATGATTCAGCTTCATCCACCTCCTACACTCAGTCCTACTTCAATTAAGCTCTAGACTAAATCTCTATTTTCTCAGTCTGTTGATTAAATGGCCACTTTTCCAGATGAAATTTAAAAGGACAAACTTATGGGCCATATATTTATTGCCAAATTCTCTGATGAAATGATATCAGCTGAGTTTTTCAATTTTTTTGCAAGCAAAAGAAAGTTAGCATAACAAAGTTTTCCTCACTAGAAAATGCTAGTTTTCTCCCCTGACCACGATAGGAGAGTAGAAATTCTATTGTTAAAACAAAGATTCTAGTTCCTCACTAAGTTATATTGGTACCTTGCCATCATGTCATACTTTCTACCTTACTTCTTCAAAAGAAAAATGTGAAGTTCACTGGGAAAAAATTACCTCTGTAGGAAAACATTCTGTAGATGATGCTGTGCAACTAGTTTGCAAATTCTGTCTACCAAAACCTTGACTCTAATGATTAACAAAAATCCAGCCAGCTCAGGGGTCATGTAGAGCAATATTTGGAGATTATAATGTTATGGACCAGGCCATATGGACAATGTCCAAACGGGTTCCATTTTGCCCTGAGACTCCAGGTCATGTAAAAAATGCTTCTCCCATGAGAACACCCTACCTTTGTACACATCAATAGTTACTTAGCATAGCACGAACACAAAATGGCTATTCTTTTTTTTTTTTGGTACTGGGGATAGAACTCAGGGGCACTCGACCACTGAGCCACATCCCAGCCCTATTTTGTGTTTTGTTTCACTGAGTTGCTTAGCGCCTCGCCATTGCTGAGGCTGGCTTTGAACTCATGATTCTCCTCTCTCAGCCTTCCTAAGTGCTGGGATTACAGGCGTGTGCCACCACGCCTGGCCAAAATGGCTATTCTTATACAATGTAAAATTGTTCTTTCTTTGGTTCCCATTTTTCTTGGACAATGTACCCTGTCAGAGAATGATTGTCTAGATGTTAGTAACCATCCTTTAACTTATACTCAACTAGGGTCATTTTGACCCACTTCCCCTTCTGCTTATGATTATAGATCTCATGACATTTGTTTATGATTTTGAATAACAGCAACAGCCACTTATGATTAATATGGTTTTGGACTACAAAAGGTGAGCTCAAATCCCAGGAGGGGGTCAAGAATGTAGAATTGCAGCCTGCCCCTTGGCCTGCCAGTTGGTGGATCCGGACTGCCGGCTGATGAATAAAAATGGTTCCATCTCCTGCTTTAAGATCGACTTAGTGATTTATTATATTCTCACCTTAACAATAATTTCAATCTCAGGAATTTCTTATGGAAACAGAAATATTTGTGGAAATTCTTAAAGCAATAATTCAAATTGATGACGCTGCCATATACTGATTATAACAGAGATAATAAAATAATTTAAAGCATATGCACAGATGAGTCTCTTATCACCTGACAATAATCCAGCACCAGAAAAAATAACAATAATCCTGCACCAGAAAAAATGATGAGGTCTCATCTGAGTTTTTCTCTTTCTGTCACAATGCTTTTCTTTCAAATCTTCTAAGATGGGATAGCATTTTCCCCTTCTTATCCTTTATTAATAATTACAATTATTTTTTCCCATGTATTTACTTAAAAGCAATTATTTTTACACTTTTGCAGATGTGTTTACCTCCTTCCAAAGTACTTTTAAAAATCTAATTGCCTACTCTACTGTAATAGGAATAGCTAGCTGCCTCTTGGTTTAGCTTTATATTGGTTTTTCCACCCTATTCAATGGTTCCATGACAGACATCCTTTTGCCATGATATAAATATTGTATGCATGAAGAGTTTCTCTATCTATGGTGGGAAAGGAAACAGTTATACCTTCATTTGAAATCTGAAGTAAACAAGGATTTCACATCATATAGCCCAGTTACACTTTTCATTTACCATCCGTGAAGCACCAATGGGAAATGCAGTTAGAAGAATCATTGTTTAGCCATTTGGGGTCCAATAACTTTTATAACATAAGTTTTTGTAGATCTGTGGTCTCATTTACTTTTTAAAAATGATCAGAGAGAGTAGTTAAGAGTAGTCCTTTCCTTACTTTACAGCTGAGGAAACTGCTAAAAAATGTTCATTGACATTTTCAAGGTCAAAATATTGGTGACTGAGCTATATGAGAAGCAAACATTCATACAGATAAGTGTTTATATGCTTATAAATTTAAAAAATATGGAAACTACAAAATTGTATATGAAGATTATACAATTAATAGAATTTTAATTGAAAATATAGACATGTAAAGAAGAAATAACGTAAGTAAAAGACATTTTATGAAGTCACATATCTACTATGTCCTAGATTTACAAAGATAAGCAGTGGAACTAATAATTTAATGAGAGAGAAAATTGCTTATCAAATAAAGACAAAAATATATAGCAACACATTGTGAACAAAAACCAAGGTGTTATGAATGGCATTTAATTAGTATAAATGATGACTGATTTGACTCTCCACGGAAATTAATTGAGGCTGTAAACAAATGTGTTTAAGAATTTACAAGGTGAAGATGGTGAAATATAAAATCATGGAAGATTTTTTTGTAATGTTTCTTTATACATTCTAACTCTCCACATTTCCACAAAACACATATTATTTTGCTAATCAGAAATAATGCATAGTAGTTATTTTGTACAACAACCTTCCTTAACCTCAAACTCTGAAAGAGTACTTCTTATCAGAACAATCCTCTCAGCACAAGCAACTCTAAAGCTAAAATTTTAAACCATTCTAAGGAAAAAATATTGTACCAACTAAGAAACTGAGAAAAGGAAATCCATTAAGATAAGACAAATTCTCTGCCATTTTTCTTTTTAAAGAATTTTCTAATCTATAAGTGAAATGGCCAAGAAGATCGTAAAAAGCAGATCAGAGCTTTCCATGGACTCCAAACACAAAATTTTTGTTCCTGTAGAGAAACAAAAGCTAGGGAGAACTACTGAGATAATCAGAACTAGAGAAATAGGTACAAAAAAAGAAACACAAAGGTTATTCCGTATTCAGTTCAGCTTTTTCTCTTCATGCTTTTTCTTCAACCAGAAATGTTCGCAGAAACACTTTGGACAAATCAAGTACAACACAGTAGGTATGAAAAAAACTAAGAAAATTTTTTTAAAATGTCATAGTTTAGGGATAGAACAAGAACAATGAATTAACAGTCCAACAAACAAAAGAGACTTTCAGTTGAAACTCATAAAAGAGCTAAACCCTAGTAGAACAGAAAGCCTGATGTAGGCTATGTCCTGAGACACTAAAATTCAGCACAAATCATTTCACTTAGTAGAGCATAGTAATCTTATAATACTATAACTTTATGCCCCGAGAAAACCATTTTCTGGAAGAAAATTATGTCCCTAGGAAAAATTTTAATGTACCTTATTCAGTATTTGAATCTTAAAGATAAGACAAGATGCAGAAACAAATGTCAAACAAGAGGGAAAAATATTGAAACAATCATTAGTTGTCTACATATTGTAATTATCAAACAAATAAGTCTGATGTGTTTAAAATAAGTACTGAGTCTGTAATTCCAGTTACTTGAGAGGCCAGGCAGGAGGATTATATATTTGAGAGCAGCCTTAGCAACTTAGCAAAACCATGTCTCAAAATAAAAATAAAATAAAATAAAACAAGTGGGAGATGTAGCTCAGTGTTAAAGCACCATTGAGTTTGATCTCTAGTATAGCAAATTAATTAATAATATATATAATAACAATAATCACAAGTTTAAAATGACAAGTTAGACCTGGATTTCATTCTTAGTACCATATTTAAAGAAAGAAATTAATTAAAATGTCAAGATGAAGTATTTTGCCAAAATATCAGAATTTATGAAAAAATACTCAAATTGAAAAAAATGTAAGAGGGAAAGGGGAAATACTGGAGAATGAAATAAAGATAATTTTGTTATATGCATGTATGAATATGTCATAATTAATCCCACTATTAAATATTCTATAAACTATGATGCACAAACCAAAACATTAAGAACTAAAAAAATAGCACCACACCTAGAATAATGAAAGAATAAAATAAAATGCAGGGAAAGATATAGTGAAGTGGTTTTGTATATGCTATAGTTAAGCTGTTTTTAGCCCCAAATAGACTAATACAACTGTAAACTATTTTCATTGAGTTTCATAGAAACCATGAATCAAAACCTAGAGTAGATACACAAAAGACAAAGAGAACTGGGTCTGGTGTCACACACTTGTAATCCCAGCTCCTTTGGAGGCTGAGCTAGGAGGATTCAAAGTCCAAGGCCAACCTGGGCACTTAGTGAGACCCTGTCTCAAAATAAAATAAAAATGGTTGGAAATGTAGCTCAGTAACTGAAAGCTTGCATAGAGTACATATGACCTGGGTTCAATCTTACTACCACAAAATAAATAAGTGAAATAAATAAATAAAGAGAAAGGAATCAAAGTACACTTTCAAAAATCATAAAAATCACAAAGAAAATGAAGAATAAAACAATCTACAATCAGAAAATCATGAAATGTCAATAAAAATTCTTATCTTTCAAGAATTACTTTAAATGTGACTGGATTAAATGTTTTCATTAAAAGACATGGAGTGACTGAATAGATTTAAAAAAAAAAAAAACAAGATCCAGCTATGTGTGCCTAGAAGAGCCTCATGTTAACTTTATGAACATGCAGAGATTGAAGGTGAAGGGTCAAACAAAATATTCCATGCAAATAGTATTGGAAAGAGTACAAAGGTGACTATGCTTACATCAGACAAAATAAACTTTAAAACAAAGTGTAGAAAGAAAAAAGGAGGTCAATATATTATGATGGGGATCAATGCATCAAAAAGATAAAACAGTAGAAAATATATAAGAACACGACATTGAGACATCTAAACATATATAGGAAATATAAACAGAGCTAAAGGGAAGGTATAAAACAATACAATAATAACAGAGAACTTTAGTATCCCACTTTCAATACTGGAGAGATCATTCAGACCAGAGACTAATAAGGAAACAACACATTTGAACATTGTAGGTGAAATGGAATTAACAGACACATACAGAATATCCAACAGTGACAGCATTGTTACTATGTATAACTATAAGGACTTACACATTCTTCTAAGGAGCACACAAAATTTTCTCCAGGATTGTTCAGTCACAAAACAAGTCTGACCAAAATCAAAAAGATTGGATCACATCAAGTATATTTTCCAAGCACAACAGCACGAAACTAGAAATCAAACAGCAGAAGGAAAATTGAAAGATTCACATACACATGGAAAGAGAATAACATGGTTCTGAACAACCAACAGGTCAAAAAGGAAATTTAAAAAAAAATCTTAAGACAAATTAAAATGAAAACACAACATGTCAAAACATAGAATGTAGCAAAAGCAGTTCTGAGAAAGAGATTCAGAGTGACAAACATCTACATTAAGAAAAATAAGCCAGGCGCCATGGTGCACACCTGTAATCCCAGCGGCTTGGAAGCCTGAGGCAGGAAGATCAAGATTTCAAAACCAGCCTCAGCAACAGCGAGGCAACTCAGTGAGACCCTGTCTCTAAATAAAACACAGAATAGGCATAGAGATGTGGCTCAGTGGTCAAGTGTCCCTGAGTTCAATCCCTGGTACCCCTCCCCAAATAAATAAATAAGAGTCCTCAAATATTACACCTAGAAGAACTAGAAAAAGAAGACCCAAGTTAGCAGAAGGAGAATATAACAAAGAACATAGAAGATATAAATAAAATAGTAACTAGGAAAATAATTTTAACAGAAAAAGAAAAAGAAAGTCTGTTTTGTGAAAAGATAAATAAAATTGACAAACATTAAGCTACACTACACTAAGAAGAAAGAGGGAAAAAAACAAATAAAATCAGAAATGAAAGAGGGGACATTTTTAACTGATGCCACAGAAGTATAGAACTGTAAGAGATTACTATGAACAATTATATGCCAACAAATGGGATTAGAAGAAATGGGTAAATTGCTAGAAATATACAATGTAACAAATTGGATCAAGAAGAAATATAAAATGCAAATAGACTTATAACTAGTAAGGTGGCCAAATCAGTAATCAAAAACTTCCTAACAAAGAAAATCCCAGGATAATATGGCTTTACGGTGAGTTCTACAAAAAAAAAATTAAAGAATTATCATGCTCAAATTCTTCCAAATAATTGAAGAGAGAGAAATTTTCTATATTCATTCTATGAAGCCAAAATGACCCTGTTGACAAAACTAAATGAAGAAGCTACAAGAAAATAAAACCATAGGTCAATATAGGTACCTGATGAATAGAGATGCAAAAAATAATAAAAATACAAGCAATTCAAATTCAACAATAATTAAAAAGATCATATATCATAATCAAATGAAGTTTATCCAAGAGAAGCAAGTATAGTTCAATATTTGCAAATTAATAAATGAGATAGACTATATCACCAGAATAAAGAACAAAAACTACATGATCATTCAGAGAAAGCATATAACAACATTCAACATCCTTTCACAACCAAACCATCCTAACAAATTTCACATAAAAGGAATTGCCTCACCACAATAAAAACCATATATGACGAGCCAGCAGCTAACATTATGCCCTAAGGTGAAAATTTAGAAGTTTTCCTAGACTATCAAGACAAGGATGCTTACTCTTAGTATCTTTGTTCAACATAGTATCAGAAATACTAGTAAAAGCAACTAAGCATGAAGAAGAAACAAAAAGCATCCAAGTTGGAAAAGAAGCTAAACAGTTTGCACATGACATGATCTTGTACATAAAAACCCTAAATATTTCACACAAAAAAACTATTATAATAAACAAACTCAGTACAATTTCTACAGAATCAACTTAGAAAAATTACTTTCATTTCTATATGTTAACAAAGAACTTTCAGAAAAAGAAAAAGAAACTAAGGAAAGAATCCCACTTACAATAATATAAAAAAGAATAAAATACTTAGGAATATATTTAACAAAGGAAGTGAAAGATCTGTACATTGAAATTTCAAACCATTCATGAAAAACATTAAAAAACAAAAATAAATGGAAGATACCCAGTGTTCATGAATTGGAAGAGTTAATAGTGTTAAAATATCCATACTACCCAATGTAAACTAAAGTTCATGTAATTCCTATCAAAATTCCAATAATATTTTTCACAAAAATAGAAAAAATCCTAAAGTCTTATTTGTCAAATAGCCAAAACAATCTTGTGAAGGAAGAACAAAACTAAGACATCACACGATTTGATTTCCAAATATATTTTTAAATACATAGAATTTAATAAATTCCTAGTAAATTTACTGCTAATTAAATTGATATATATCAAATTAAGTAAGTCTAGAAGGAATGTAGTTTCTAGGGTAATCATTAAAATAATGTGGAACAAAAAACTAATGAACAGGAAACAACAAAATCATTTGATTTTTCAAATAAGTTTAGAAAATGGGGGAAAATAGATGGTACAAGCAGAAAACAAAGTGAAATAGTAGATTTAAACTAAAATAATATAAGTGGTTTATAATAGATTTAAATTAGATGTAAAAACCAATTAAAATATAAAAACTGTCAAACTGAATAAAGAATGAACAACTTCATGCCAGTTTCAAGAGACACAACTTAAACCAAAGAACTCAGAAAGGCATAAAATAAATAGATGGGAAAAGATGAATAAACAAAGTGTGGTATATATGCACAGTGGAGTTTTACTCAGACATAAAGAAGAATGAAATTATGGCATTACTGGCAAGTGGGTGGAAATGGAAAACATCATGCTCAGTGAAATAAACCAGACTCAGAAAGCCAAAGTTCCAATGTTTTCTCTCATACATAGAAACTAGAGCAAAATAAGGGGAAAAATGGGGGTAGATACCATGAAAATAGAATGGAGATCAGTGGGGTAGCAGAAGGGGTTGGAGGGCTTAGGAGGAGGTACAGAAAAAGAGAGGAGCTGCAGAATGAAATTGACCAAATTATGCTATGTGCATATATGAATATGCCACAGTGGATTTCAGTTTTATATTTATAAAGTACCCATTTAAAAAACAAGAAATAATAGAAGGAAGACTAGTGGAATAGAGGAAAGGAAACAGAGTCTATATATGTCAAAGTAGTATAAACTCCCAAAATGAAAGAAGTAAAAGGAGAAAGACACAATCCTCAATTATGCTGAAAGATTTTAATGCTCTCCTCACAGGAACTGACAGAACTACCAACCAAAAATCAATGGAGTTTATAAGATTTGAAGAATATTATGTACAAATTTGACCTAATTGAAATACATAAGAAAATGCAGCCAAAACATTTTAGTAAATACTTTTTCAAGTGTACACAAAACATTTAGTATAAATTAGTAAATAATCATATTTTGGGTCATAATATCAGTCTCAACAAATCAGAGATGGACATACATGTATTTTCAAATAACAGTGGATTGCTGTTTGTATGTATTCCAAAATAGAAACTTAGTGACATACTTCTAAATTATCTATGGAACGAAGAAGTAATAAAAAGAGAAATAAAAAATTTTTGACATGAGAAAGAAATATGACATATCAAATCCTAAAATTCAGCTAAATCAAATTTAAAGCCTAAAATACATGCATTAGGGATAAAAGAGATAAAAAGAAATGATCCAAGCATATAGAATTGTTTAAAAAATCTTGGTTAAAAAAAGAGCAAAGAAAAATAATAGCAGAAATTAATAAAGCAGAAAACAAATATGCTAAAGAGAAAATCAAAAAACAAAATTGGAGCTTAAAAAAATCTTAAATAAGACTGAAAAAGAAAAAAACAACTATTAATAATACCAATTTTTAAGATCAAAAATAGTCATAGAAACATAATTTGAGCAACTTTTGGTTGCAGAATGGGGAGAGAATAAAAATTTCTCATAAAAACATTTGGTTAAAAAGCAATCCACCAAAGAAGACCCAAGAAAAGAAACAGATCATATATATAGTCCTGTTTCTATTAAATAGAATCTATATTTAATTCTTAAACTTTTCACTCTCTGAAAGATGAGGAAACACTTCCAAGTTTGAAAGCATAATCTTAATATTAAATGTTGACAAACCTTCTTCAAGAATGGAAAATTACAGGCTTTATGGTTTGGATGGGAGGTGTCCCCCAAAAGACAATGCAAGAAAGTTCAGAGGAGGAATGACTGGGTTAACCCAATCAGTTTTAACCCAATCAGTGATTTAATTAACTGAATTGTAACTGAAGTAGTCGGGTGTGGCTGGAGAAGGTGGGGAATTAAGGCATGGCTTTGGGTGCATATTTGTATCTGGTGAGGGGAGTCTCTCTCTGCTTCCTGATGTTAACTGCTTTCCCCTACTGTACTCTCCAGCCATAATGCTCTGTGTCACCTCAAGCCCTGAGGACTAGAGCCGGTCTTCTATGGATTAAGACTCCTAAAACTATGAGCCCTCAAATAAACTTTTCCTCCTTTACAATTGTGCTGGATGGGTCTTTATGTCACAGCAGTGAAAAAGCTGACTAAAACACAGGCCAATCTCTCATAAACATAGTCACAAAAACATATATTAGCATACATATGCTAAACATATATTAGCAATTTAAACACAGATATTCCCAAACTGCATTTATTCTTAAAACGTAATGGTTGTTTGAAGAATATTCTAAAAATATCTGACCTTTTCATCTTCAAAATTGTCAATGCTTTGAATGACAATGAAAATTTAGGAAATTCCTCTCTATAGTAAAAGAGATAAAGCAACATTATAACTAAATGAAAAATGTGATCCTAAACTGATCCTGGAATGGAGAGAAAAAACAACAACAAAGACATGATACAACAACTAGAAATATTGAAATATGAACAATATTTACTGTACAGTAAATGAAAACACTATCAATTTCTAAAATGATTACAGTATTTGGATCAAGATTAGTCAATGTATAAACTTTGAAATTACTGCTATGGAATCTTTGTTGTCTTGCATGCATTTATTAAAAGAAAAAAATTACTACAAATTTAGTTGTAGATCTAATTGGCTTTTATTTGTGATTCATATAGGTGTCAACCTCCACTCTATAAAACAGAATGAGACCTCCTGCTGGACAATAGGCTGAAGAATGGGTTTTGCAAGATGAAAACAAGGAAACAAACAACTGGGGGAAAAACCTGGTTAACAGCAGGTTACTCCATGTTATCTTTTTGTAAAGGATCAAGCAAAAGGCACATTCTTATTATGCTGAATAAGTTAAACTGGAATCTCTCAGTTTTCAGGGGGAAAAAAAAAACTTTTCTCTTTTGCTACCTGTTTACTTAAAACTTCTGTTCGATTATGCGGCCTTTACCATGAGTGAAACCATTTTGGTTTGGTCTGGTCCGTTGGAGCCTTCTGCTGGAGCTCAGTCCAAATAAAAACTTTCCATAATTTTTGCTTATCACATAGAAGCTAAAAGAACATTGTTTTTATTAAAATAAACTACTTTCCATTGTACCTTCAACTTACCAATTAGAAAATTTGGAGACGGTAAGATCACGCAAGACCAATCAGGCATATCTCATAATGCCAAGAAGAGGTTTGTGAGACCTCCTTTTCCATGTGGCAGCATGTGAAGGTATCCTGTCCTAGCCATCATCAGAGTTTTGTATGGCGAGCTGGCACAAGGGCTTTTGCACCCACCCAGTCTGCTGTATAATTGTTGTTACCTGTTGGTTTTCTTATGACTTACTCTGGAAAGAAAAACAGAACAGGCATAAGAGTCAGCTATAGGAGAACCACAGAAATCAAAGCATTTGTTTATTACAGTAGTGCTTGAGGCAAGTTCGCTGTCAGTCTGAACGCAAATATTTCTCTAACAGTAACATAAACTGTACACTTTATATCTGGGACCCAAACAAATTAGAAGGCTTACTTTACAATAGAAATTCAAAAGTATTTGTGCATGTTTCAAGTTTCTTACATTGAGAGAGGAAGATAGGGAAAGTATCTGGTTAAATACACATAGTTAAGAGATCCAATTTATTTCCATTAAAAAGGTTACAGGAATTTCTACTGAACATAATAATTGGGCATACGGCTTTATTTCATCCCTCTCTCATTATCTCAGTACAGAATAAAATGTTATAAACCCAAGGCAACCACTGAAGAGAGGAGATCTCAGTAGACATAACATTTCAAATAAAAAGCAGCAGAAGAAATGGTACCTGACTGTACTACAGCAGAAGAAGCTAAATGTTGAAAGGCACTCAGCAGCAAGTACTAAAAAGAGCCAGTTTTCATGTACAGAATCCTGTAAAGGCCAAGAACTTGGAGGACCAGGTTACCTCAACTCAGTTACCTCCCCATCTTCCTCCAACAGGAAACAGCTGGGAACATCAGATCCTCCTCAAATAATGAAGAACATCAGAAATGGTAAATAGAAGATATTCATAGAAAAATGAACTATTTCTCCTCTTCATTTCTTTTTCTCCATTTCTTTAAAATACATATATTTAAATCATATTCTTAACCTTTATGATTGTCCCCAATGAGACTTTTTTTTTAACTTTATTTTTTTCCACATTTGTATCAGTGCATTATAGTTGTTCACGATGATGGGTTTTGTTGTCATGTCTTCATACAATATAACAATTTAAATGGGCCAATATCACTCCTCAGCCTGCCCTTCCCCACTGCCTTTCACCTGCTGGTCCCTTCCCTCTACTGATCTCCCTTTCCCAAGGAGTCTTTTTAGATACTCTTTCCTCTTAACCACTCCACCTTCTCATGAAATTTGTATACCTAAAATATATTGTGCATTTGTCTATATGTCGTTTTATAGCTGTGCTTTATACATAAAAAATATAGATCTTACATTTTTTGTACAATGCAGGAGTTAGAATAACTTTTTCAAAATAGAAAGTTAAATTTGAAAAACTAAAAAACTAGTATTATGCAACTTAATTTTGTAACTCATGATTATTTCTGAGCAAATTTTAATGTAACTTATTTGCTTACATGCAGTAATGTATAAGATCAATATGTAAAGTAGTAACATATAAATACAATGATAGCTTCCAAAACTTAATTTTTACAAAGTATTATAATTTTAAAATTAAATGTCTCAAGAACTATTTTTAGGAAACAGTATTTTGACTTTTGTTTCATAAGAGAGAATAATTTAATTATGAGCTGCTAGATATCCATTTGGTTATTGTTGACATTTTTATTTTAGAACTTGACATATTGATGGATCAAATAACTTGTATAGACTTGAATAACTATTCTAAATAACAGTAGGATAACTCCTAACAAAACTATTTTTGTTTAATTCTCTAAACCTAAGTCACACACAAAAACACTAAGGATCAAGCACAAACATCTCCAAGGTATCCAGTGGTGATCAATAAAGAAAAGTAGGCCAACTCCTGCAATATGCCTTCAAGATAAAAAAGAAAAGGAATATGCTCACTATACTTAAGTAGTATTGATTTCATATACATTTTGTGTATTTTCCAGGGACTCAATGTCCCTCATGAAATACCCAAGAAAAGTCAACAGGAGAAATTAAATTTTACAAAATGAGATTATATAAAGTAGAGTTGAGCTTCACAGGGCCACAAACATTGTAATACCTAAGAACACCACCCATGCCAACAACCAATTTCTTCCATCTTCTTGAGGGAAATATCATTCTTTTTTTTTTTTTTTTTTTTTTTTTTTGGTACTGGGGATTGAACTCAGGGGTACTCAACCACTGAGCCACATCTCCAGCCCTATTTTGTGTTTTATGTAGAGACAGGGTCTCACTGAGTTGCTTAGCGCCTCGCCATTGCTGAGGCTGGCTTTGAACTCGCGATTCTCCTGTCTCAGCCTCCCTAAGTGCTGGGATTACAGGCTTGAGCCACCGCGCCCGGCTGAAATATCATTCTTTTGAATGCATAGGTTAAATCAAATCAGTATGTTGTGGAGTTTACATGATATCTGTAGCATGCATGCCTGAGATCAAGCTAAATGTAAGTAGCAAGTACTAGGAAATGTGAAGATTTAAAAAAGAAAGAAAACCAGCTGTAATATGCAAGCAACTGGTAGACTCAAATAGTAGCTTTGATTTGCTGCTTTGAATTTTGTGTTCCTAGTTTTCAAAACCTTCATAAATAGGCTAGCTTAATAAAATAAATATTTTAATAAAATATTAAAATTACACTACCGAGGATGCATATTAGATCTTTGTTCTTTAATTTATATAAAGGCTTTTTTCTGATTTTATACAAAACTTTATCAATGTGTTAAAGAAATATAAGTGTGCCAGGATGTCTTGAGGTGGCATGGGGATATTGAAAGACAATAAAAAAGCAAAGTAAGTAAGTTCTTCAGAAAGCAAAAGACCTCTCATTCCTTTTCTATCAATTATTTATTGGTTTCATTAGCTAATTGTTTAAATGCCCAGGGCCTTAAATTCTATTTTATTAATAATATGTTACTTGCATTAAAATGGGGGTCTAAACACCACTGCTTTCAACGCCCTTTCTAGCTGGAAGAAAATAATTCTATAATTCTTAGTCATTATCTGTCTCCTCTTACTTCTAACCCCTTTTTATCCAATAGATCCCAGATCAAATGTGTTTCTTCTACCCTTTCCTGATCTTCAAATCTAATTGCACTCTTCACACTTTCTCATAGCACCTTATTATTATTACGGCACACATCTGGTTTATAATGTACTTTTTGTGTTTGTTTAATAAAATCAGGTTTGCCTAGAATAATATAAGCATGCTCTTGAGATCAAGAATAATATTTATTTTATTCAAAATTACATTCAGGTTGTAAAATGAACCTAAAAAGTAAACTTTTGAAATACATCCAGTTTGAGGGTGTTTGGGAAATAGTTTGAGTTCATTTTCAACTTTAAGATCAAATTTTCAAAGATAGACTAGAGAAAGTGCTTTTTATCAGCATATAAAAAGACTAAGCACAGCTAAATGACCAGTTCCATTTCTGCAAGCTTTGGAAAAACATCATCTCATATGTGAGACTAGAAAAATTTATTTTAAATAAAAAATTTTAGAAAGATGACGTAAAAGTAGAAGGGGACTTAACTAGAGAAGGAGGAGAGAACCCCGGGGAGGACAGTATTAGAGACTAGTAGGTATATTATATGCATATATGGAAATGTCACAATGAAACTCATTCATTTGTACAATTAAGATGCACAAATAATTATAATAAAGAAATCAAGAAACCTGATTCAACAAAAGTTGAATTTTTGTTACAAAATTGCTTCTTTCATTATTTATAAAAAAAATAACTATTCATCAGCACTTAGTTATTTGAAAAACTATCCTTCTCAAACACTTTTCAATGTGTTTCATTTCTTTCCTTTTCCTCTCCTCTTTGGCCACAGTCCTAGTATTTGCAGAAGTACGATTTGTAAGAACTGTTGTCTCTCACTGCTGGATTCCATGTGCTGAACACAAGCTGTTAATGGGATTGTCAGACTTCCAAGCATTTGCCTGAGACAATCTCCCTCCTTGAAAAAACTGGAAAGAAAAATGCTATTTCCTTGTGTAATCCACACCTCAAAGAAAGGGTACATTTTCTCCCTCACTGCCTTTCACCCTAGACTGCTGTTGAACTTGGAGTTGTTCTCATGCCCCAATACAGCACTTCTTCCTTTGCCTCTTAGCCACAAACCTATCCGGGACTCCAGTAATCTCTGACCTGAACTAATGTCTTCCTTCTTTCCATGCTTCAGGTATCGCCCTCTGCCCAGAAGATCACATTACTTGCTATCATCAGCTTTCAGTAGTTTTCCACAGCCTCAAAATTCAGAATAAAATCTTTCCCTCAAAGCACTTTGTCAGAGCTATTTTGAGGACTCCACATCTCCCTTCAATTGCTTTTATTGCTTCATTTATTAGCTACTCACAACCCAGAGAATTAACTGCTCAATGTAGCTCTCTCAACAGTCAGATCTGAACTTAGAATGGCCTTTTTTTTCTCAGCCTCCTCTCATCCATAGTATAGACTGATCCTAGTGACCCTACCTGAAGCAAGTTGACCTTATTTGGATGCATGATTTCTAGTTTCCTCTTTCCATACCACTCTAGGAGGTAAAGCATTTTTAGTGGATATTAATTTATCATATTGATTTCTGTAATTGCTGGTGGAGCATGAAGCTCATAGAAAGGAGGTCATGTGCATCCTTGACATAATTGTCTGCAGGGCTTGGGGTTGACATCAGCCCGGATAAATGGTCTACATGATCTAGACAGCATCCATTCCTATTGAACAGTGCTATCATACAGTTGTAAAAGTGTTGGAATGTTTTCTGAAATTATTTTGGTATTTTTTAAAATCACAAAATTTATTTATGGATTACTTATTTGTAAAGTAGCACAAATACAATAAAAATATCATAAGCAAAAAAATAACAACTCATGAAATTATGAGATACAAGGGAAAGAACTGCAGGGCCTCATGAGGGACATTTGCATTCTCGGGGGCCTCTGGGTCTCATATCTATACATTTCTTCAGGTCCCATCTCATTCTTTCTCTCTGTAGAATGGCATTCTGCTTCTTTTTGCAGGTGGCTTAATCAAGCTTTGTAATATATTTATCTGGAGTCTGTGATTCCCATTCTTGAAATACAGTCCACCCACGCCCAATCCAAACCCATTATCTTTATCTAAGGGACAGAATCATGAGATCTGAAGCCAAATAAGCAGGTCCTATAGGATCATATTTTCTGGGATCAGACTGAACAGTTTTTCTCCAGGAAAGCACAGGGCTAAGAGACACTAGAAGCAGAGATAATAACCTATATTTTGAAAAGACCCAATATTTAAATAAATATTAAAGAAATACTTCCAAAACATCATATATTTCCTTGTTTTCTGTTTTCTCACTCCAATAGATGATAAATTCCATAAAAGCAGGATTTGTTTTTTCCTACAGTATTTTGTTTACTACTTTAGTACCAATAACAGTGCCTTATAAGTAAATTTTGTAGAATTGAGTGAATAAAAATCTCTGGATAATGATAATGGTAGTAATTATAGAGAATATCATCTAAAAACAACGGAATGAGTGACCAATTGTACAAGAGAGGTTTTAATTTCTGTGATAGGTTTTCTGTAATTTTCAGAACCTCTTGCTTTATTTTTCTATTGAATTATCATTTTTAAATGAAGTTCTTGAAAGAATTGACCAAAATCATTTTTGAATATTTAATGCTAGCATAATGCATAGCACATAATGAGTGAATGTTTATGAAAATTGGCTAAAATGAAAGAATCAAGATACTCTTGCTCCTATGGCATTTTTAAAGCCATGAAGTACTACCCAGAAATTAGACCATTCTTGTTATCCTAGTGGAACTTTAGGAAAATTATATTGGTAACAATATTCAAGATACGTAAGATAATAGGAAGTCAAGAAGTAAAGTAGGATCAGGTGTGGTGGTGTATGCCTGTAATCCCAGTGGCTAGGGAGGGCTGAGACAGAGGATCACGAGTTCAAAGCCAGCCTCAGCAACTCAGTGAGACCCTAAGCAACTCAGTGAGACCCTGTCTCCTGTCTCTAAAAAAATCCAAAAAAGGTCTGGGGATGTTGTTCTATGGTTAAGTGCCTCTGAGTTCAATCCTCATTACCAAAAAGAAGAAGAGGAAGAGGAAGAAGAAGAGTAGGAAGCTGACCCCTGAGTTTAGATAAGACCCATCTGACCTTAGTGGACTTAATTTCCTTGCTTCTAACCAGAAGGTTCTAAGTTAGAATCTCATTTAGGTTTCTCTATAAATCCTAGAGGGGGTAAAGCTTGCACAGGTTTCTCTTGTTTTGATTCTTAAACTAGATGTGAATCACTGCCTAAGTTCGACCAGTTTTGAAATAGGAGACTGCTATTGTTTGCATCTTGGATGTCCCCTAAAGGCCTGTGTGTGAATACTGGTCCCCAGGATAGCATTATTGGGAGATGATAGAGTGGTTGAGAGATGGGATCTTTTGGGAGGTACTGGGTCAGAGGGGCTATGCCCTTGAAGGGATTGTGGTTTTTTCCTTTGCTCTCTCCCCAACTTTTGATGTGATGGATTCTGTTTCACCACATGCTCCTTCCATAATGTACTGCTTTACCGGAGGCTCAAAGCAATGGAACTAATTGATCATAAACTAGAACATCCAAAACTCTGAACCAAAATAAATCTCTTATTATAATTTACATTAGGTATTTTATTATAGTAACAGCAGACTAACACAGCCTGCATAGCAGTTTATTTTCTTTTCATTCCAATGAATTGTCAAAGGATGTATTACATTTAATAGTATCATTTTGTTCAAAATTCAACAAATATGCAAATAAAAATAATTCTTAAAATACTCTGCTGCCAAAAAGATTATTGTCTCTTATACCAAACAGACATAGTAAAAGATGGCTAAGGGTACATATGTATAAACATATTAAAGAATTCAGCAATTTTCCTACAAAGTCATCATGTTTAGAAAATTCAATTCAATAAATATTTTTATAATTTTCTGTTAATCAAATATTAAAATTAATATTATTCTGGCTTGGTCATTAAGGAACTTTGAATCTTCCAGGAGGAATAAAAAATAATAGGTAATAATGAAGCATGCAATGATCATAATACCAGCCAATATTCCATGAGCTCCTAAAAAGAGCTATATAAATTTCAAGAATGGAAGAATCACATGGTATTTCATCTCAAGGGTGAAAGCATTTATGAAATGTAAAAGATATTTGAAAAGGAAACATTTGGAATGGAATGTGAAGAAGGGATATATTATACACTAATATTTCAAAAATTTGAATAAAAAAAGAAAAAGGTTTAAGGAAGAAATATAATGGCAGGAGAAGCTGTAGCCAGTTTAAAGGACCAACATGTTGTGTACTTTGCCCAGATAGTAGAGGATGCAAAAAAGGAGAGAAAATAAGTCTAAAGAAGTTAATAAGTCTAATATCAAGAAATAATTGATATTGTTACTAATTTGGTGTCTTCCTTAAAAGAAAAATATTGAGATTTTTGTGTATGGTTTAACAACTTAGAGGTGAACTATAAAGTTAATAAGCTAGAAGAGTAGTTTAGAAGGGACTACAGGAGTCTGAAGGCTCAGAGGGCAATTAAGCCTCTGGTACAATCTATAAGGCGTGAGCTCATAAGGACTGGAATGAAGCTGAAGCCACAGACATGGTGGTAAGGTGGAAAAGATGAGGAATGAATAAACAAGAGACAGCTCAGAATAAGCGAGATTTCGCATCTAAAAGGAGAGAAGAATTAGGAGAAAGATGATACAATCACTGTGATACAGTTTGGATATTATTAATAAACATTAGAAAACTGAGACCAGTAGTCTAAGAAGGAATCTACACAAAGGCGATTCATAAACACATGGAAGTACATGAAATCCATAACTAAAGAAAAGAGGTCGAAATGAGAATCTCACATGAGTGTAAGGAAAAAATCACAGATGGAAGCTAAAGAAGAGTTTTCTCAGTGTTCAGAGAAATGCAAGCCTTGTATACTATCTAGGAAGCCAGGAGTGGTTTGAGAAGATGTCATTCAGTTTAGCAAATTAGAGAGTTAGTGGTGATCATTAAAAGAATAGTTCATGCAGGTTACTTATATTTTTAACCCAGATTGCAAAGAGTGAAGTGAATGAGGAGTAGATAGCAAGACATTAAATGCAGTTTTAAAATTTCATTTAAAATATATTTCTAATAATTTCAGTAATAAAGAAAAAAGAACATGGTAGCCTGAGGTCCAAAGCAGCTTCTATTTCCTTCATATTTGACAGTGTGCATCAATGATGCCAGAAGTAAAATAGTTTAATTTTCCATTTCTCTTTATCTATTCACATATTGACTGACAAAGTACAGTCTTTGGGTTTATGAAATAAGTGGGGTTATTAGCCTTGGCTCTAATGAGAAATGATAGTATTTTTTGCTGTGATGATCAGTTGACATACAAATACTTAGCATGTGAAAAGGTCTTCAGATAGTCAGAAGCTTCCACTATTTATTATCTTATATTTGGTGTTATTTTCTTGGCAGAAAATATCATTTGGCTGTGAATCTATCATTATTAGAAGAAGAATAATAGTTTGTAACAGAGTACATATTCTCCTCCTGGAAAATGATAATTGCTCCATCTTAACTTTCCATGTCCTAGTCCTAATATCCTTCTACACTCTTCTGCTCCTTTACAATTACAGCCTTTTTCTACTGGTCGGTCACTAGCGACTTTCCATGTTATGAAACTATAGGGCATTTTGTGTGAAAGAGTATTGTATGTCACCAGCCAACACTATAAAAGCCCTGCCATTGCTGAAACTGCTCAGCTGGAAAACTTCATAGCATGCTTGTTTCTCAGCAGCACATATCCAAATGTTGTTTAGAGAACATTTATATTCTTTGCACACCCAGAGGCAGAACTCAGCACAATTGCATACAAGTATTTGATTCCTAACCCTAGAGCCCACTCCTTAGTCCCAAATAAAACTACTCCTACTTCCCAAAGCCAACTGCACACTGTGATTGTATTTATCAGTCCAGAGCAATGTTTTCTGTATAGGACCAGAAAACTAGTTAGTAAAATTTTAGGTCTTGCAGGCTAAAGACAGAATCTGTTGCAACTATTCCATTCTATTGTGGTATAAAAGCAGCCATAGGCTATAACTAATTGGGAGATTTTAATCCAATAAAACACTATTTACAAAAACAGACAGCAGGCTAGATTTGCCTCACTGGTTTGTCATTTGCAGATCTAGGAAAGGCCTCATGAATGGGATATATCATTTAACTATTCTTGGGAACCCAAGATGGGGAAACCAAATACATCATTGAAAAGATGCTATATTCATAGTTGATTCCTGGTCAGTTCTAGTATTTGGATCAGACATTTGTATTCTGTGTCAAGAACTTCCCTATACCACCTTCCATTCTTTCTGCCTGTGCTTTTCCTGTGCTGTGGCATACTACTGTCTCATTTCTCAGTCCTTCCCAAGGTTCAGGTTAATCAACAGCCCCAGTTAGGCTCATTCTACTGGCTTTGCATCTCTCTAGATTATGTCTTCTGGAATTTGCCCTCAGCTCCAAACACCTCAAACTCAGGAGAAATGTATTAGATTTTAGGACCTCCAAAATAAACCAGACAAATAAGTATACATCCTTATAATAATATACATTTTCTTTTCTTTTCACCCAATATTTCTTCTTTCTAGCCACTTTCTCAGGTACGTAAGGATGATGCTGCAACACCTTCCCCAAGGTGTTTTCAACTCTGGTATGCAGCAACACACTACTTTAGTTTTGTCCCTAGTCTCCAGTTTCAATCTTTAAAGTCCTAATATATTAGAGGGGAAAGAAAACAGATCATCTACTGATATGCTATATTTTGGCTCTGATTTGCTCTCACTTTGGAAAAGTTACTACCACTGGGTGCAGTGGCGCACACCTATAATCCCAGCACTTTGGGAGGCTGAGACAGGAGAATCGCAAGTTCAAAGCCAGTCTCAGCAAGGGTGAGGTGCTACGCAACTCAGTGAGACCCTGTCTCTATATAAAACACAAAATAGGGCTGGAGATATGGCAATCCCAAGTACCAAAAAAAAAAAAAGAAAAGTTACTACCATGCATGTTAAAGTATTGCCTTTGAGTGGTAGTTTTTTGTTGTGTATCAAAGAATCTTTATGCCAGCTAAGATCATTCTTTCTCACCACATGGTGGAAATTTAAGTAGTCTGAAAAATATTTGTTTTAGCTGCTTTCCATATTGGTGATATAATGAAAAGTCTTTATAGTTTCAATGAAGGATTTGTTAAAGATCACATGGTTCATTAGCACAGGATCGAGAGAATATAAATCTCCCCATTCTCAATCCCTTCCTCATTTCTATTGCACTATTTTGTTCTGCTTGACCTTAATGCAATATCCATATCAATCTCAAGCTAACTTGTGACTGTTTCATAGAAGTATAATCATCATGAATCACAAAGATCCCAATAGACCATTGCTAATTTAAATCTTTGCAAATTAAATTTTGTGTTTGGTTTTGTGGGTGTATAGAAACATTTTTTCTAATGAACTTGTATCCATCAAGCTAACCAAATTTATTTATTAATTCTAAGGCTTGTCTTTCAGTTCTTGTGAATTTTATTCATAAATAATCATATTATTTACAAATGATATATTTTAAATCTCAATAAGTATGCTATAATAAAAAATCAACACAAGTGTTAATCAAATGGTCACATGTCTAATGGGGAAAGAAATTAAAAGCAATTATTCTGTAAGATTTTTAAAAATAGATTCAAAGATTTCTATTCTCTGTGTTAGCAATAGTTTTTGCAATAACTTTGAATGTCAAAATTTATGACCTTGTATGATTTATAATGCTTAGAGTTTCAGGGTTACTGCTGATTGGAATACTCACTTTCAAAGTTCAAATTTCCACATAATGTTTATTTTGGCAATGCTCTGGGTTATTGTTAGGTCTCTGGGATACACGGTGCTACTTCGTGTTAGCTAGCAATAGGGAAAGGAACCTTGTTTGGATTATCATAGAAACAATCTTCACTGTGCATACCTATTATTTCCTCAGTCATTTGCAGATTAAGACCCTGGACCCCACAAACTCTATTTAAAGGTGAGTAACCTAGTTATTTCATTTTTTAATCTTAATGTTTCAAAATTATAGATCACAATTCTAACAAACTCTTGTATGTATAAAAGTACACCATTCAGACTAATAACCTTTTTGTTGTCTTTATTTCAAACCAAGAAATTACTTTGTTTCAATATAAAACAAAACAAAACAACAACACAAAAAAACCCCACCAAAGGTTCATGTTTTTTAAAGAACTGTCCTTTCAGAGGACATTTGAGATCAAGTTTCTCTGTGAGTTAAACTACAGCTAAAAGTGAAGGAAACACACTCTTTAACCAAGGTCAGTCATATGCCTGGACTCCCCAGACTAGCAATGGTAATATAATTTTTTGAGCCTCTGGGGCATGTACAAAATAAAAATAAGAAATAAGAGATTGGAAAACTTTACAAGAATATGGACAGGAAGAAACTACAATTGGGAATAAACCAAAGCATCCTCTGAAATCTGTCAGGTCAGATGTGCTGAACTGCCTTGTGGACATATGGTTCATGTGAGTCAAGTACACCTGAAGCTAATAGGCTAGAATAAGGTAGACCTTCTTCTGAACTAGAATTGGCTATTGTCATAAAGTCATTTTCAATGGTTGAATGAGATGACAGATTTTTAGAGAGTTCAAAAGGGGGCAGCAAAAATTAGAAAACTACAGAATTGCTGCTCTTCTCCCATATCTTTAAGATCATTCTTAACTCTCCTTCCAGTCACTTAACTTTATTTGATTCCTGCTGTATGACAATTCTACAATAGTGGATAAAATGCCTGCATGAAGATTAGCTACCTCCAAAATACCTACAGATATTAGAAATTAATAAATGAGGAAACATGTGATGAGCTGTTTAAACAAAAAAATTAAAGAAAAAGTTTATTTGAATAAAAATTTCATTTTTAACATAAAAAAGTATTCATAACTATAGAATATTTTAAAATGAAAAGCTATAATTAGCTGTTCTTTTTCACCTGATCACATAAGTTTTAATGTTACCATCTTAATTTATATTGTTTTCCAAATTGCCTCAGAACACTTACAGATAAAAAAGAGATCAAAATATCTTCTAAGGTTTCTGTTCTTGCAGTTTTACGTTATAATTGGAATAAAATCCACCTATACTTCAAACTTTTGTAAATTAAAACAGAAAATATCTGCCAAGAACTGAGACCTGATAATTTCTTACAACTCCACTCCTGCCAGTCATTTCCATGCTGACCACACATAAGCAACAACAACAAACACAAGTTTAGGATTCCTTTTTTTTCATTGCATATATTCTTTTTTATGATTTCTAAATTTCGTCTGATTATTTACAAGTGACAATAGAATGCGTTTTGACAAATCATACATAAATGAGGATAACTTCCCATTCGTCTGGTTATACATGATGTAGAGTTACACAGTCATGTAATCATATATGCACATAGGATAAAAATGTCCAATTCATTCTATTATCTTTCTTACCCTCCCCTCCATTCTCTTTTCCTACCCTTCTCCTCCCTTTACTCCTCTGTCTAATCCAAAGTACCTCTATTCTTCCTTAGCTACCCACCTCCTATTATGAATTAGGATCCACATATCAGAGAAAACATTCGGCCTTTGGTTCTTAGGGATTGGCTTATTTCACTCAGCATGATATTCTCCAGCTCCATCCATGTACCAGCAAATGCCATGCCATTCTTCTATAAGGCTGAGTAGTATTCCATTATTGTGTATATACATACTACATTTTCTTTATACATTCATCTGTTGAAGGGCACCTAGGTTGATTCCATAGTTTAGATATCATAAATTGTGTTGCTATAAACATTGCTGTAACTACATCACTGTAGTATGCTGATTTTAAGTCCTTTGCGTATAAACCCAGGAGTGGAATGACTGGGTCAAATGGTGGTTCCATTCCAAATTTTCTAAGGAATCTCCATACTGCTTTCCATAATGATTGCACCAATTTGCAGTCCCTCCAGCAATGTATGAGTGAACCCCTTTTTCCATATTCTCACCAACATTTATTGTTGCTTATGTTTTGATGATTGCCATTCTGACTGAAGTGAGATAGAATCTCAGTGTAGTTTTGATTTGCATTTCTCTAATTGCTAGAGCTGTTGAACATTTTTTCATACATTTGTTGATTGATTGTATATATTCTGTGAAGTGTCTGTTCAGTTCCTTAGACCATTTATTGACTGAGTATTTTTTTTTTTTGGTGTAGTTTTTTGAGTTCTGTATATATCCTAGAGATTAGTATTCTATCTGAGGTGGATGTGGTAAAGATTTCCTCCCATTCTGTAGGCTTTCTTTTCACATTACTGATTGTTTCTTTTGCTGTGAAGAGGATTTTTAGTTTGATTGATTCCATCTCGCTTATTGATTCTTGGTTTTTCTTCTTGTGCTTTAGGGGTCTTGTTAAGGAAATCAGGTCCAAGCTGACATGATGAAGATTTGGGCCTACTTTTCCTTCACAGGGTCTTTGTTTTAGTGTCTAAGTTCTTGATCCACTTTGAGTTAGCTTCTGTGCAAGGTAAGAGGGATTTAATTTCATTTTGCTACATATGGATTTCCCAGCAGCATTTGTTGAAGAGGCCATCTTTTCTCCAATGTATGTTGTTGGCACCTTTGTCTAGGATAAGATAACTGTATTTATGTGAGTTTTTCTCTGTGTCTTATATTCTGTACCATTGGTCTATGTGTCTATTTTGGTGCCAATACCATGCCACTTTTATTACTATGGCTCTATAATATAATTGAAAGTCTGGTATTATAATGCCTCCCTCACTTTTCTTGCTGAGGATTGCTTTGGGTATTCTGGATCTCTTTTTTTCTAAATGAATTTCATGATTGCTTTTTCTAGTTCTATTTATAATGTTATTAGGATTTGAATAGGAATTGCATTGACTCCGTATAACATTTGGTAGTATGGCCATTTTAACAATGTTAGTTCTGCCTATCCAAGAGCATGGGAGATCTGTCCATATTCTAAGGTCCTCAATTTCTCTCTTTGGTGTTCTATGGATTTCATCCCCAGCCCTATGTTAGATTTTATGGAGGATTTTTTGCACCTTTTAAATTTAATCTCACATCCAAGTGAATTAAATACCTTTACAGAATTAGGAAAGCACTTTGGAGGTCAATATAAATTCAACTAGACAAACTATAAAGTAATTACATGTGATAGAACAGCAAGTATATCTGGAAAACAGCAGAGTAATTTAAAAAATGCTGGGAGTTACTAATAATGATGTGGTGTGGAATCATTATTTTATACATCATAAAGATTTAGCATCCAGAGAAATTCCACAGAGTGTCATGGAAGTAAAGGAAGCTCACTGAATAGCCAACTTCTTGAAACATTTTGTTCAGGAATTGGAACTAATCATACACATGTATTCTATCATCCCAAAGTTTGTTGGTTTTCTCAAGGGAAAATACTAACCAGAGTTTAAAAACTCAGGAAGGAGAAACAGAACTGCCTGTAATCCCAGCAGGTTGGGAAGCTGAGGCAGGAGGATGGCAAGTTGAAAGCCAGCCTTAGGAACTTAACCACACCCTCAGCAACTCAGTGAAACCCTGATGCAAAACAAAATATGAAAAGGCTGGGGATGTAGCTCAGTAGTTAAGTGCCTCTGTGTTCAATTCCTGTACCCCCTTCCCCCCCAAAAAATCTCATATAGTAAATATTTTTGAAAATGATATTTGGGTAATAAAATAAAAATAAAATATTTAAATGATCTTTTTGACTTTTTTAATGAGCTGAGTTTAAAGTTACAGGGGAAAAAGAGTGATGTATTTCAACATGCTGAACATATCTAAGCATTCTGAAAGCCACTGTCATTATGTATGAAGAAAATCAACACACTTTATAATGCAACCAATGAGATATTCATCGCTAGATTTGAAAATTTTAAACAGAATAAAATGTGTGTGTGTATGTGTGTGGTGGAGAAATAAAACCTGGGTTCTTGTGTACATGTCACCAGGTCTGCTCACATATAATCAGTTTCCTCTTTTTCATAGATATTATATATATAAAATATAGGTATTATATATATGTATACACACATATATACACACACACATTAAATATATTAAATATATATACAAAAGGAGAAGAGAGGACATTTTAATTCTAAGCACATAGTTTTTCTCAAGTCATAGTAACTTTGAAGGTCTTTCCGTATCAATAGATGCATATCTGCTCATTCATTTAATGGCTACATAGTTATATACCATATGGATGAGCTATATTAGATTTAATCATTATCCTTTCTGTAGGCATTCAGTAGACATGCTACAGTATCATGGTAATTATATCTTGCCATCTTTTTATTATATATCCATGGAACAAGCAAGTATATTCCTAGCAATAGTATGGTTCAGTCAAATGATTTATAAATTTAAAGTTATGAATATTGCCAAATTGCCCTACTGAAATATAGTTCCCTCAAGTGTCTTAGAGGCTGAGCTTCTGATTACATTTTAATGTGGTTAGTTTATGCTTCTGAGTTGTGATGGAAGGATACTTTGGTAAAAATAAAATGGGGTTAATCATTTTATAAATCTCAGCTTAAAATGAGATCAAGAGCAGATAAGAAATGTTTTGCCAATATGCTTAGAAATGAAAGCATTTCTTATTAATAAATCAGTATACTGTTTGAAGTCCTCTATGAGCTGAAAGAAAAATTCTGGAATGAAAGTAACCAAATCTGTTGGCATATGGCTGAATATGTCCTTCAATTTAAAATGGAATCAATACATATTTAAGTATATATTCTGTGCTGCTGTGCATTGAGTGCAGCACAAAGAAATAGAAACCATTATCACTGGGGAAGGTGAAGGGACCTTGAAGTTACCATGCATGCTTTTTATCCAAGCTTTTTCACCCAACTCATAAACTGCAACATCTTTAGGTTTTTTCAGTAATAAAAATGAGAATCTCCTTTAAAGATCACTCTACTCACCTGCTGATTGTAGCTTCCTAGTAAACAATTCACAGTTCCTGGTTTTTCTCAGCACCTCAGAAACATTGGGTCAAGAATAGCCAGAGAGAATCTAGGTTGTGATCAAATTTGAGTCCTAAATATCTAACCTGAGTTCAGATTGAGTTTTTTTTCTTTTTCTTTTTCTCGCTGGCTTCACTCAGGGTCCTTGGGAGCTGAGGCTCCAAAACAATGTGAAGCTTCTCTGTCAACCACTAGACCCCTTAGAAATATCCCCTCTTCACCACTCACCATTGTTGAAATTAAGTTCTTCTCATACAGGAAAATTTTAAGCAAGAAAACCTAAACTCAAATGAGAGTACCAGTGTTCTCAAGATGGTGGATTTGTGTAAAGCGGCATTTCTCTTAACTCGGCTACCCAGAACTCAAACAGCAGGAATAACACATCTCTCTGCAGTCTACAGTGAAAATTCCTGATTCTAGAGAGGCTGTCCTGGCCAAACCAGAGACTATTTGACTTATTAATTGGATATATTTTAAAAAAAGAAAAAACCTTCTCCACTGGTCCATGATCCAGGATCCATCTTGGGACTGCAGTATAGCAGAGATTAAGTAAACTGGAAACCTAGATCTGTGATTTTGAATTTCACTGTGGGAACGTAGGTTAGAGAAATAGGAGAGAGCTGAGCTCTCCCCAGCTCCATAAGCTCAGAGGCTTATGGGGACTAATGAGACTAGTTACTGCAGGTGAAGTTGAAAGGTTCAAAGAGGATGTGAGGGCCTTTAGCTCTCAGCTCACCCAGCCAGCCAGTCTAGCACCAATCAGGTTCCCGGGGACTCACCTTGGGCCAGCACTCACCAGGTTCCAGCACCAGCTGGTGCCCTACTCTCTCCCTCCCCAGTAGAGCATCCACTGATCCCTGAGTGCTGCTGGGTCCAGCATCAGTCCAGCACACAATAAGGCCCTCTGGTTCCCCAGTTCCTAGTCTCCCAATCCCTCCCTTGCCCCCAACCTGGCTTATTGCTCACAGCTTTCTGGCTGGCCCACAGGTCATGATGCCCAGCCTTGATCCACCCTGTGTAGAACAGATGACAATCCCACCTAATTGCTGAGAAGGGAAGCTAAGAAACTTTTGAACTCCAACAGAAACAATTGTTTGATTTTTTATTGAGATCTTTTTTTCCCCTTGTCTTTTTTTTTTTTGCTCACATTTCTTCCATTTTTGAAAACAACTATTTTTTCATGTATCAGTTTATTGAGGACTGGGATATCTGAATAGTATATTTAAGTTTTGTTTTACAAATATAAAGGTATAAATATTCCTCTTTCTTTCTATTTTAAACTTTTTAAAAAAATTTATTTTTTATATATTTCTCTTTCATCTATTTCTCTTGATTCTTTCTCTTTTCTTCTGCTAACAATCAATATTGATTATTCCCTCTTTTACTATTCTTATAATTTTTTGCTTCTATCTGCTCTCCTCCTTCCTCATAAACCTTCCATCTCATACCACTACTGTTCTCTCTTGTCCACCATCAGGATTGTAAACCCTTTTTCAAACTTACTATTTTTATTGTAGGCAATAACTGAACACATCATTTCTGTTTATTGTGACAAAACTGTAGACATCCTAGTAGGGGCTATTTGGTTTAAGACTACATATTGTTTGCATTGGTTGCTGTTATTATTGGTCTACTCCTTAAAGGCAAAGTATTGGAAATCTTTGGGGACACTATAAATCTACAGAGTAGAAACTGTACTGCCTCAGATTCACACTGCTAGATGGGTAAACACACAAATAATATGAGAAAACAAGAGAACAAATTACCCTAAACAAACCAAGATGTACCAACAATATAATCCAATGACACCACAGTGGAAGAAATGTCAGAGAAGGAGTTTAGAAGGATTTTTTAAAAATTGATCCATGAGGTAAAAGATTATGTCAGAAGTGAAATCAGAGATCAAATTCAGGAAGTAAAAGATCACTTCAATGAAGAGATAGAGATTCTGAAAAGGAATTAAGCAGAAAAATCCTCAAAATGAAGAAATTAATAAATCAAATTAAAAATTCAATGAAAGCATCAACAACAGACTAGACCAATTTGAAGATGGAACCTCAGGCAATGAATACAAAATATATAATCTTGAAAATAAAGTTGACCACATAGAGGAGATATTAATAAACCATTAAAGAACTTCCAAGAAGTATGGGACAGTATGAAAAGACCAAATTGAAGATTTATCAGGCTAGATGAAGGCATGGAGATAAAAAACCAAAAGAATGCACAATCTTTTCAAAGAAATAATTTTATAAAATGTCCCAAAACTAAAGAATAAAATGGAAAATAAAATACAAGAGTCTTACAGGACCCCAAATGTACAAAATTAAAACAGACCCACACCAAGGCACATTATAATGAAAATGCCTAGCATACAGAACAAGGATAGAATTTTAAAGACAGCCAGAGAAAAATGACAGGTAGTATTTAGAGAGAAACCAATTTTGAATGAAATTGATAAACCCTTAGCCATGTTAATGAAGAGAAAGAGAGAGAAAACTAAAATTACTAAAATTAATGCTGAAAAAGGAAATATCAAAACAGACACTCCTGAAATACAAAAGATAATTAGAAACTATTTTGAAAATCTGTACTCCAATAAAATAGAAAATCTTAAAGTCATCAACAAATTTCTAGAGACCTATGACCTATCCAAACTGAATTAGGAGAACATACATGATTTAAACAGATCAATTTCAAACAATGAAATAGAAGACATCATCAAAAGCCTGCCAAATAAGAAAAGCCCAGGAGCAGATGGATTCTTAGCTGAGCTCCACAAGACCTTCAAAGAAGAGTTAAAACCAATACTCCTGAAATTATTTCATGAAATAGAAAAAGAGAGAACCCTTCAAAACTTATTCTATGAGACTAGTATCATCCTGATTCCAAAACCAGAAAAAGACACATTGGGAAAAGAAAACTTCAGACCAATATCCCTGATGAACATAGATGCAAAAATTCTCAATAAAATTCTGGCAAATTGCATACAAAAACATATTAAAAAGATAGTGCACCACATTTAAGTGCAGTTCATCCCAGGGATGCAAGGTTGGTTCAACATGTGGAAATCAACAATTATAATTCATTACATGAATAGAATTAAAGACAAGAATCATATCATCATCTCAATAGATGCAGAAAAAGCATTTGACAAAATACAGCACCTCTTTATGCTCAAAACACTAGAAAATTAGAGATAGTATTAGAGTATCTCACCATTATAAAGGTGAAATAAACCCAAGGCCAACATCATTCTAAATGGAGAAAAATTGAAAGCATTCCATCTAAGAACTAGAACAAGATAAAAATGCCCTCTTTCACCACTTTTATTCCACATCGTCCTTGAAACTCTAGCCAGAGCAATTAGACAGAAGACAGAATTTAAATAAATAGGAAAAGAAGAATTCAAACTATCACTATTTGCCAATGTGGAAGATCCAAAAAAAAATCTTCCAAAAAACTTCTAGAACTAACAAATGAATTCAGCAAAGTAGCAGGATACAAAATTAACACTCATAAATCAAATGTGTTTCTGTACATCAGTGATGAATCTACTAAAAGAAATTAGGAAAACTACCCTATTCACAATAGCCTTAAAAAAATAAAATAAAATACTTGGAAGTAAATCTAACAAAAGAGATAAAAGCTCAGTTGGTAGAGTGCTTGCCTTGCATGCACAACACCCTGGGTTCAATCCCCAGCACCACACACATACACAAACACACACACACACACACACACAAATAATAATAATAATCTAACATAAACTAACGGAGCTATGCAGCTTCCAATATCAGTGCTTTTATCCAGCTGGATTGCAAAATTCATACCAGATTGTAACCAAGTAGTAAGTGTGGTTTCTAAATATTCTGCAATAGTACAATTTCAAAGGGATATTGTGTTATCACTAAGCATAGTTTTTCTTTCAGCTCCCAGAACTTCTCCTTACCTTCCCCTCCTCCATCTTTCTATTCCCTTTACTTTATTGATCTTTCTGCTATTTACTTACAGCTTTTTAAAATCTAGTGTATTATGGATGTACACAATGGTGAGGTTCACTGTGGCATACGCATGTATGTACATAGGAAAGTTAGGTCAGTTTCCGTCCCCTGTTATCCCCTTTTCCTGTTCCTCCTCCCTCCCTCTCAACGCTCTTCCTCTACTTCACTGATCTTTCTTCTATTTGATGGAATCTTTCCAGCCCCATTTATTTTATTTTATTTCCCTTTAGACTGTCCTCCTCATAGGCATAGTTTTTAATTTATCAGATGAATTATCATCAAAAATTGTATAGACCATGCCCAAACATGTTGGAAGGATAATTTTTTTTCAGCAGTTGTGTGAACCTTTTCTTTGATTGGCAAGAAAATATGATGACAGTAAGACTTTCTCACCAATAGCAGCAGAACAATGAAGAAATCATGTTGACAACTTTGTCTTTTTACTTTCTTTGAAAATACTCAAGAGGCTTATCAATATATTCAGCATGCTAAGTTTCTAAGTACCTTTTTAATTTTGAAGGTTTGAAGCTTTCATTTGCAAGAATATTATTACAAATAGCACACTGAGGTCTATCACTTTCCAAAGGTTTTTCACATTGGATAAAGCCATATTTTAAGTAATCTTCATTATAACATCTTGTACTTAGTTTTTTCTTTTTGAAATGTGGTTCAAATGAAGTTGAAGTTGGAAGATTGCAGTCAATATTTTGCTCAGTATTGTCAATATTCGCAATTCCAGAACCAGAAACACATTTTGGTATATTTCATTTCATTATCTTCTTTCTTTTAATAAAAAAAAATCCATTTTAACAGTAATTCATTCTCGTTTGAATAAAGCATACTAATTGCTAACTCAAAGAAAGAAAAAAAAATATATAACATCTTTCCAAAAAAAATGAACTTGAAATTTGCAAATGAACCCAGTTGAATATCTCAGATTTCCCATCCACGTGAGTCATGGCAATATCAAGCTAGACTGCAAAACAGTATCCTTGACATGAACACCAAGTGACAGCTGCAAATTTAGGCAAGGGTCTACACAAAGCTTTCTGATATCTTATATTTTATTTTATTTAATAAAACTATTCACTGAATTGACTCACAGAATTGATTTCATGACTCATTAGTGGGCCACACATATGCTTCAGTACAATGTAGTGTTTGTTACTATCATTTTGTAGTACAATGTGAAGTTGGGTATTGTGATGTCTCCAGCATTGTTCTTTTTTTTTTTTCCTTTGCTTAGAATTACTTTGGCTATTCTGGATCTTTTATTCTTCCAAATGAATTTTAGGACTTTTTTTGTTTGTTTTGTTTTGTTTTGTTTTAGTTCTGTTCAGAATGCTACTGATATTTTCATGGGGATGACATTAAATATATATATTGCTTTTGGTAATGTGACCATTTTAACAATATTGATTCTGCCTATACATGAATATAAGAGGTATTTCCATATTCTAGTGTATTCCTCAATTTCTTTCTTCAGAATTCTATAATTTTCATTGTAGAGGTCTTTCACTTCCTTGGTTAAATTTATTCCTAGGTATTTTATTTTGTGGGTGGAGGGGTACTATTGTGAATGGGATTGTTTCCGTGATTTGATTTCAGCAACTTTATTATAGGTATATAAAAAAGCTATTGATTTTTTTTGTATGATGATTTTGTATCGTATAGTCTGTAACACTCCTAAAAGTAATTTCTAATTTGAAAAGCTAATATTTGTTGAATGATAAATCTATGCTAAGGATTGTTCTAAGCATTTTACATGAAATTTCTTATTGAATTCTAACAAAAGCTTTATACCATAGAGATGCTCACATGACTTGAGAAAAAAGGGCGTATAGTTAATCTGTTTTAACTATTATAGCACATTTTACAGACTTATTTTAGACAGGTATTTTTACACATGTAGTACGAATCTCATGAAAAGTACCAATAAGAGAGGTAAAAGTATTATGTTATAGATAATAAAACTGAGAGAAAAAGAAGTTAGGTGAATGGCATTAGACTTTTTGAAATGAAAGTTACTATATTAATCATAGCAATATTGTGTATATGTGTAGCTATAAACATATATGTATTTCTGCATATATATGAATCCTGTTGCATTCTGTTAAATATACGAAGATCAAATTGCAATATTTTGAGGCAGACATGATTTTGCAAATAACTGCCAGATGCTCATGCTCTAGAGCACATAGTAAGGAACCACGAGTAGAAGTTTTAATTGGCATGTATGGATAAGACCTTCTTGTGGTCTGGGTGGTAGAGCTCTAGCATCCTGATGCTCCATTAACCCAATAATTAGTGTTGCTAGAAATTCAGTGAAGGGATGCACGTCATCCAGGAATCAGGAGTTTTTAAGTCCTGTCATTCTATCTCAATCCTTCTCCTCCTCCTTGCACCTCATTTTCATCTCTATAATGTGAAGGGGTTTGACCTAGAGGTTTGTAAGATCCATTCCAACTATAATTTCTGTGACTACATGCATAATGGAGAGAGACAATGAACTCTCTATTTAACAGGTTTTTAGGGTGCCAGGGAAAACGTTTACACAAAAGTAGCCCAAGTGGGATCGTGGCGCAGTGGTAGCGTGCTCGCCTAGCATGCGTGAGGCACTGGGTTCAATCCTCAGCACCACATAAAAACAAAATAAAAAAAAAAATATTCTGTCCACCTACAACTAAAAAAATAAAATAAAATTTAAAAAAAAAAAAAACAAAAGTAGCCCAAACTTTTTTCCCCCAGTCCTCTCAAAAGCATAAAACTGAAATGTAATTATGGATATTGCCCACACAAAATGAGCAGTCATTTTGAGAAAACATAAGATTACATAAATCTCTAGCATTTTATGGGTTGAAATGCCTTACAAATATTTACTACATACTTTGTCTTGTATTCTATCACTATAGTTCAAAGAAAGTTACCATACTATACTGGGTGTTACAGCCATGGTAATCTCCATTCCAAAAACCTTTAAAAATCATACTTGTACTCATAAGCATATGAGTTGGTATTCACTTGCCTTAAGGAAGGTAGAAAATGCAAATGTTTCCTAAAATCATATTTGAGTCTGTGACTTAGAATGACTCTTAAAGTCTTATCCCTCAACAAATATTGGATATGTATTACATCATTCCGCTGCAGGGCCTGGAGGCTCTCAAGACATGGCCAAATACTTCATCTTCTATTTCATCCTGCTGATTGCTGTGATCGACAGAGGGCAATCCTGCTTCTGTGATCACTACCCATGGACTCAATGGTCTAGTTGCTCAAAAACCTGCAATTCTGGAACCCAGAGCAGACAGAGGTAGGTATGAGCTGTGTAGCTTTCCTTTGTGTCCTGGGAGACCTTGAGGATGGAGAGAACAATATCAGAACTGCCACACTAAGATACAGGCAAAAATATCTCTCAAACAAGAGCTTATGAATTTGAATGGAATTTGAAATCTTTTGCACATAAAGCTGAAGCAAAGTCTACTTCTCTCTACAAAAACAAAGGACCTCAAAGAATTTAATTAACAATCTGTGCAATATCTTCGGTTGACTAACTTACTCCGAATTGTTAGTCAAGCTTTTTTTCAATCAACATATAACTCTGCTTGCCTACAGTAAGTAAGTTAATTATAAAGAATTTTCTACTCATTAAACTGAGTCTAACAGGACCTCAGCTGAGTAGCACTGTTAGCTATTAGCTTGATTGTTGGCATAAGCAAGATGGCAAGAAAATTGTTTATTTGATAGGATTTAATAATTTAGTCTTTTCATCAATTTAGATTATCCACTCCCATAATTTCTATAAATCTGTTAAATGTTTCTGTACTATGGAGATGCTCACATGACTTGGGAGAGACAGGCATATAGTTAATCTGTTTTAACTATTATAGCACATTTTACAGACTTATTTTAGACAGGTATTTTTACATATGTAGTGCAAATCTCATTAAAAGTACCAAGTGACTTCCAATAAACCATCCACTAAGTGTGTGAAAATAGATTTGCTTATAATATTCTTCTGCATGAGAGTCCTTCTGGACCTCTCTACCTACCAAATAAAGTACAATATATGCCATACATCTCAGTTATACACTCCTTCCTGGATGGTCACACAAGCTTCTTCCTGGATGGCTCACTCTCTCTTGCAACTCTAACTTTATCATTCCCTCTGAATACCTTAACTTTTTCTTTTTGGGGGCAGAGGAGAGCAGTTGGCTACCCAGGATTGAACCAAGGGGAACTTCACCACTGAGCCACGTCCCCAGCCCTATTTGTATTTTATTTAAAGACAGGGTCTCACTGAGTTGCTTAGCACCTTGCTTTTGCTAAGGTTGGCTTTGAACTCACGATCTTCCTGCCTCAGCCTCCAGAGCCGCTGGGATTACAGGCATGCACAACCACGCTAGGCTGAATATCTTACATCTTCTATCTGGGGAATTCACATACGTTTTTCAAGATGTCTCTCTCCTGTCACTTTGTCTTTAAATCTTCAGCCTCACATTACCCTGACTCGATCTGAATCATTGTACTTAACACCTCCTATTTTCACCTTTTCAGCAATTAACAGATATTTTCTTTCCTGCCTTCTCTTTTTTCTTTTCCTTCTGGTCCTTCCCAGGAGATCTATCAGGCCACTTTCATGAATGTGGCATAGACCTCAAGCTTAGAATGGCTTCATTCTTAGTTACATGATTTGTCATCACTGTTTTGAAATTCTTCACTTTGGAACAAGAAATCCCTCATTTTCATTTTGTATGGAGCCCCACAAATTCTGGAGCTGATCATGAGTTCCAAATGTGTAAACCATAAATATGCCAACCTGCCCAAATTTCCATGAAAACTTGCTCTCCTTTTATTCTCTGTAATGTTCAATGACATTTTTTCTTACAGAGTTAAGGCCAAAGTGAATAACTCATTCTAAGCAAATTTTTTCCTTATTGTTGCAGACAAATAGTAGTAGATAATTACTATTGGGATAACTCATGTGACAAGCTTTGCACCAAGCAGGAGACCAGGCAATGTAACTGGCAAACATGTCCTATCAACTGCCTCTTGGGGGATTATGGGCCATGGTCAGACTGTGACCCATGTGTTCAAAAACAGGTAAGTAGCATGTGGACACACCAAAGAAATCTGAATCACAGCCCAGTAGTTCTCTGATCTCTGACAAATTTAACAACACAGAGATGCTGAATTCCTTCAATTTCTGAAAATAAACTGTTCTGCTACAACCAGGAGAATTTTTCATTTGGCAGTTTATTTATGGAGGAGGTGGAAGAAAAGATTCACTTTATCTGCCTTACCCGTCATATGAATACCAAAAGGAAATTATACCTCCAGGATTGCTTTTATCTTTATCCATATCTGAATTCCACTGCCTGGGCCTTCTGAGAACTTTGAAAGAGAAATCAGGTATTTGAAAAATGGGGATTCCAGTCCAATGCTTCAAACTAACCAGAAGTGAGGAATGAATCAAAAGCCTGACTCTTTGCCCAGCCTCTACATTACCTCTCCCCATGGGAAAGTTCTCCATTATGTTTATTGTTCCCAGTTGCAATATTTACCCACCTCATGCTCATTCCTGTAAGAGCATTGACCCATATGAACCCAGTCAGAGTCACATGTGCTGAGCATGCACATGTTAGAGAAGAAAAGGAAACTCGTGTTTGGAGCACCCATTTTCTAAGAGTAGCTATTCTGAGTCCTTTACATGTACCACTTTATACAAACTTCACATCACGTGGTATTTTTCTATCCACTTTATAGAAGAGTAAGTTATAGCTCCTTAAGGGTTAAATAATTTCCCCACGAACATACCACTAATTAATAAAATACTACAGTTTGAACTTGACCTTTTCCATTATCAAAGTCAGTACTTGTTAGTCTTGTCATATTTCTATCCTTCCCTGACTCTCCATTTTACTACTCACCATTTAAAATCTTTTTAAAGCATAGAGATTGTCAACCTTAGTTTCCATGGCGACTTCCTTATGCAAAAGAACCTCAAAATCCTTTCACATTTATCATTTCACAGAGCCTTTGAGATATAGAGGACTATTATTATTGCTTGGAAGAGTTTACTGTACTCAGGAGACACTCAGTAAACAGTTATACATTTGATGTTGATACAATTTAGAACTATGTGATTTCAAAGTTAGAGGAAGCCTTAGAAATCATTTTGTCCCACTTCCATATTTTACAGGTTGGGAAACTGAGGTCCAGGAAGGTAGTGGTTTCCCTAAATATGCACAATAATGAAACTTAAGGAATTGCTAATAAAATTTAGGAAACACCACTACAGAAAAAATCACCACTGTGATTGGAAATCCCAGTTTTCTTTAATGCATTTTGACCGTCACCTTGCCTTGGAGTTACTCACATTTTTCTCCTTTCCTTTCAGACTAAGGTTAGATCTGTCTTGCGCCCTAGTCAATTTGAGGGACAACCATGTACCGAGCCTCTGGTGACCTTCCAACCATGCATTCCATCTAAGCTCTGCCAAATTGAAGAGACTGACTGCAAGAATAAATTCCGCTGTGACAGTGGTAATGTACTTTTGTAAAATATTCAGTCTCCGTGAAAAATTACTTGACTAAATCAAAGCTAGCACAACTGACCACTTGTTTATCAAGTAGTGGTATTAAGGTCCCTACAGAGAGAAGAATGAGGGGGAAAAAAAGGCACATTTTTTAAATTGGCTATTAGTAAAACCACTGTATATAAGAATAATTGAAAAGTAGTAACGGATTAAAAATATTTTCAAAGTGGTTTATTAAGACAATAATATTGAGATGTCAGGAGGATAACTTGAAACGATGTAGCAAATTTTCTAGATTGGCTCAAAGGAAATTCCAGGAAACAAAATGAAAATGATTTAAATGATGACAGTATT
Source organism: Xerus rutilus (assembly GCA_028644305.1). NCBI lineage: Eukaryota > Metazoa > Chordata > Mammalia > Rodentia > Sciuridae > Xerus > Xerus rutilus. The sequence continues at coordinate 29,875,184 of CM053405.1, read as the reverse complement.
ACCTTCAAGTCCAATGCTCTTTCACATGCATGAATTGTGATATTTCACAATCATTATATTATAATCAAATCTGGACTATATTAATCTTATGTATTCGTTTGTTAATTAACAGCTCTTTAATGCTTACCATTTTGAATATTCTAAATCAGACTTCTGCAAACTTTTCAGTAAAGGACCAGATGGTGAATAATTTAGCTTTTGTAGGCCATATGGTTTGTCTTGCTACTACTCTACTCTGGCCTTGTAGTACCAAAGCTGTCCTTGACAGTATATACACAGATGAGCGTGACTGTGTTCCATTAAAATGTTATACAGAAACAGGTCAGGTTTAGCACATGAGCCCTCATTCCCTGACCTCCTGTGTAAATAGTCAATGTGAAATTACAACACAATTAGATTTCAGATGAATAAACAATCATTTCTGTGTACTCTGGGATCTATTGAAAGTAAATATTTATAAAAAGAGCAAATTTCAAATTCCTTAGAACTTGGAACTAAATTTCCCCCCTCTTAATACTCCTTGCTTCTTGTCTTCAGCTTTGCCAACATTTCTGGATGTCAGACAGAAATTCTGGTGTCACGTTTTCCCTCTCTGCTACCTCAATCCTGGGAAATGAGAATGAGATTTGGGTAGGGAAATATACATCATGTCTATGTGAATAAGGTCATGTCACAAATTGATTTGAAGAGGAAAAACAAACAAAATCTTAATGACAATGGCTGAGAGTGATACATACTAGAGCATTAAATCTAGAATATCAACCAGGTTTTTCATGTTGTGACTATTTCAGTGAAATTGGCACAGCTGCATTAAAATAGGTTGGAAATAATAATCCAGTTTACACACACACACACACACACACATATTTAAATTAAACTATAGTTATGCTATGATTATACAATAATTATATATCATAAACCATATTAAAGCTTTCATGCATGTTTCTGGATCATCCTACATTTGGGATAATGGGACAAAATAAATTAAAATCAAGATTTAGAACTAAAATGCAACAATTTGTAGCTGGAAAGATGGTTTTTGCCACAAATAACCAGGAAAGTCTCCTTTATTCAGTAGATGTTATAAAATTCATTACAAAAGAGTTTTCAATAGGCCAAAAATATTCACAAGCTTGAGAAGGCTTTTGATTTATCCATGGATCACCAGGACATAATGAATAATATATAGGCATGTCAATGTTTATAGCAGCTCAGTTCACAATAGCCAAGTTATGGAACCAGCTCAGGTGCCCATCAACAGATAAATGAATAAAGAAAATGCAGTATATATTCAAAATTCAGTTTTATTCATATACAAAGAATGAAATTATGGCATTTCTTATAAATGGATGGAACTAGAGAACATCATGCTAAGTAAAATAAGCCAGACCCAAAAAGTCAAGGGTCCAAATATTTTCTCTCATATGTGGAAGCTAGACAAAAGTAGGGAGGGAAAAAAGCAGGAGGGAATCCCATTACAATAGAAGGGAGATCAGAAAAGTAGATGAAGGGGATGAAGGGGTATGGAGGAACAAGGGGAAAAGGGAGAAACTGCAGAATGAAATTGACCAAATTATGCTCTGTACATATATGAATATAACAGTAACTTCCACCTTTATGTATATCTGTGATGTAGTTATTTATTTATTTATAATGCGATTATAAATAAATAAATAGATAGATAATAAATAAATAGGAGACCAGTGGAGTAGAGGATAGGGAAGAAGTAGGAAGATGGGAGGGAAAAGAGGAGGCACTGGGAGCTGAAATGGAGCAAATTACATTCCATGCATATATTATTATATCAGAATGAACCCCACTATTGTGTGTAACTATAATGTACTCCTAAAAATGCTTTTTAAAGAGACATGAACACTTCCCAATTCATACCACTATGCCAAACAGAAGCATCACAGGAAAATTACAGAACAATATCCCTCTTGATTGTGGATAAAGAAATCTTCAATAAGATATTAGAAAACTAGATCTAATGACAGATAAATCAATTAGACCTCAATAAAGTCTCAAAACCAATTACTGCAATATACCATACCAGTAAAATAAAGGAAAAATTTTCAAAAATTTGATTCAACAGAATACCCAACTTCCCTAAGCATTTTAGTCAAAAGAGTAATGCATAGTTGTAGAGAGATTCCAATCACAATTTAAACTAGTCAACCAGATAATAATGAGTAAGACATTTAATTTTTGCCAGTGAGAACAGTAATAATGGTGCAGATGCCAGCATCCTTGAACACAACGCAAGAGACTACAGGATAGGAGGGAGGTGTATCTGTCATTGAAGCCGAGGCATTTTAATTCCTGCAATATGTAATTTACTCACTGATTTCAAGGATCCTTATGAAAGTCAGCAAGACAAAAGGGAAGAAATTATCTGAGTTCATAGAGTTTGTATTTTTTTGCCAAATTCACTCAGTTAACTTGCTGTCCCAGTACTTAATTTGTTACCATGGCACTTAAATTGTCCAAAAATATAATAAGTTATGATAAGTTATAAACAATTATATACAATAATTATATATAAGAAAATATATAACAAGTCTATTCCACCAAATAAATAACAATTCATAGTGAAGTAACTACTTACATAAAATACACAGATACATTTTACATAAAATACACAGATCCTAAGTGTACAGTTTGATTTTAACAAATGTGTCCAACCATGTAAACAACCCCCAGTGAAGATTTTGAAAATTTCCATATGCTCAAAAAGTTCCCTCTTCTTTCTAGTCAATGCCCGACCTTGTTCTTGAAAATCATAAAAGGAATTGTACAACTTGACTCTTCTGTGTCTGCCTTCTTTTACTCAACATGAATTTTTAGAGATTTGATCATGTTATTTTTAATACCAGTAGAGCGAGTGAATTGTGTGTGTGTGTGTGTGTGTGTGTGTATAAAATAGTTTTTCAATAAAAAGAGAGACCCAAGCTTGGTGGCACACACCTGTAATCTCAGTGACTTGGGAGACTAAGGCAGGAGAATGGCAAGTTCAAGGTGAGCCTCAGCAAACTAGCAAGGCCCTAAGCAACTTAGTGAAACCCTGTCTCAAAATAAATAAAAAGGGCTGAGGATGTGGCTCAGTGGTAAAGTGCCCCTGGATGCCAAAACAAACAAAACCAACCAACCAACCAAACAAACAAATAAACAAAAACCTGAAAGTCCAGACCTTGCAATCTGAATGAAAAGAAAATTCTGAACCTACTGTAAATTCTTGTTCTAAGGAACATGATCTCTACAGCAAGTTCACCATGATAGAATTGCACAATTGCTTTTCTTTTTAAAAACAATGAGCCCTGACGGCAACTAAATCATTCTATGGTGACTCTTACAGTCTTAAAAACCAAAGGAAAATATCAGTTGGTCACTCTCTTTCCAAATGCACTAAACCATTATAAAAAGTACTGAAAACTTCTCTCACCCTTCCCTTGAAATGTCAAATTTTGTGTTTTGACTTAATAAACACTTTCTTAAATGTGAATGTGTTGCAACACTGTTGTGTGCTTTCCTTGACCAGGCCGATGTATTGCCAGCAAGTTAGAATGCAATGGAGAAAATGACTGTGGAGACAATTCAGATGAAAGGGACTGTGGAATAACAAAGGCAGTATGTCCACGGAAGTACAATCCCATCCCCAGTGTAGAGCTGATGGGCGCTGGGTATGTAACATCTTTTTATCATTTGGGGTGAAGGTATCTCAGAACGAGTGAGTTAGAGGCAGCAGTGAGCTACATCATTATCCATCTCCCTCATTAACTTCTTACTCCTTCCACCAGCCCTGTCTGATACTGTGTTATCATGTTCAGGCAGCATGTGGCCACAATCCTCATGGCTCAGGAATAAAAGAATTTGGAAATGTTATGGGTTCTCCATAAACATTCTTGTTCTAATCCTCATACATAGGTACGAAACCATTATGAAAAGCAATGAAAACTTCTCTTACCCTTCCCTTGAAATGTAAAACTTTGTGTAAAGCCCTGTCATGGATCAGGGCAGATTAGCTGGAGGCAAGCCAATCTGAGAGTCACCAGCATGGAATCCTGGGATTGATTTCTAATAAATTCGTAACCACTCAGAAACACTAGGAGCAAATTGAGAAGGGGGTTATCAGAAAAGTCTGTGGGTGTGTTGAGATCAAAGCACTAGAAAAGTATAGTCAGCCTTTGGTATAAGAAGCAAGGCCAATAATAGGAGAGTCAATAATGGGAGACAAAGCCAGAAAGAAAGAAGTTAGGAAAACATAGAAAATGTGAAAGAAAGAAAAAAGTTAAGACAGTAAAATTTTCATGTATATGGGTACAGATGTGTGGACAGGCCAATATAGTCTAAAGGCAGAAGTTGAGACTATTTGGTAATGGTCCAAAACTACCAAGTAATAAATGGTGGAAACAGGATTCAAATCCAGGCTTCAAAATTCAGGTTATTATTTCATGCTGATTCAGGAAAACATCTGCTTAAAGATAGAAAAACACTGGGTAAATCTTCAAGAGATCACACAGCCCTTTGTTTGAATAGAGCCCAGAATTTCTAATGCTCCTGTTTCAGGAATATTCAGTCATGATGGCATTTGGGTGTTTAGCAAGGGTTTCCAAATTCATTAGGCTGAGCCAATATCTTGGGATAGTTTAGGAGATGTAAGAGAAGTCAAGAGAAACAGAAGAATTGAGCCTTAGTTTGAAGCATTAAAAAAAAAAATTTAGTAAGCTCAGTCTCCAGTGCCTTCCATTCCCCCTTTCCATTTGGGCTTGAGGACAGACAGGCCGCTATCAGCATCTATTGCTTCATATTGGACTTTTAAAAAATATGTGTTCACTTATATTGCCAGAGTTGCACAATATGTAATCTTGAGACTTGAAAGACAAACAGCCACAATTGCAAATACAACCTCATTTGATTTAGAATACAAGCCAGAAGCCATTAACCAAACTCAGAAGCACCAGTAAAACAGAAAAGATGTTAGTCTGGAAGTAGAAGGAGCTGAGTTCTAGGCCTGGTGCTACAATAACTCACTACATCACAGTCAAGTTATTTAATATCTCTGGGCCTCGATTTCCTCATCTGTATTTTGGAAGGCTACAAACTGATTTGAGATTCTGTTCTAAGAGTTTCTAATAACTGCTGATTTCAATAAGAGTACTTTGAAATCCTTTCTTTTTTTTTTTTTTTTCATCAATGTATAGAAATAGTTTTCTTCTTTCCCTTTCTCTGGAAGAAATTCTCAGCCAAAAACTCCCACTAATAATCATACTTTCTAATGTTCTGATTGATGAAAGGCGACATTACAAACTCACCGCTTGTTCTGTGAATCTAGACTCTGCAGTTACAGATGGGGAGGACCACATGCTATGTGTACTTTGGCAGGAGGACTGGGTGGCCTTCTGCCAACCTGAGAAGTTGTCCCAAGGATTCTCAGAAATGAGCAAAAACTGCTGGCTCAGGGACAGCCAGTCCTCTCCTTGCTCTGCAGGGACTGAGAATTAAGAGTTGCTTACTGTAATTTCTTTCTAATCTGCTGCCCAGCACATTTTTTAACCACAAAAGATAGCTTCCTAGGTGCCTGTTCCCTTTATAAAATGGCATCATTCCAAGAACAATTTTAACAAGATATACCAAAATCCCTACATTGCCAACATCAGTCACCATGCCCTACATCTGAACCAAGAATCTGGCAATAATAGCATGCTGTTTGTTGTTTAATCAGGCTCAATCAAGGTACAAATATAAATGCACACACATTTGTTTATGTATGTATAAATATGCATGTTTATATATGTATGATTTTTAGTTTATATATTTTTAATTAGTGGTAGAACCCTTGCCTAACATTTGCAAGGCCCTGCATTCAATCCTCAGCTCAGACAAAAATAAAAATTAAACAAGTTACAAAGTATAACAGGCAAAGAAAATGAAATAAAAGCGCTTGAGAAAGAAAAGGTATTACATGTCACTATGTGTTTGAAACATGAAAATATTTGAAGTCAATATAAACATCTCAGAGGGGAGGGGAAAGATTGAAGCTAAAAAATGTCCCATAGTTAACTTGCTCCTAAAAGATTTCGTGGGCATGTCCTGATGGAGCCCTCTTCATTAGAATCCTAACTTCAGACTCTGTGCAGGTGGCTTCTAGCTTCCAGGCTTCACAACCTGGGAGCCATTTTGTTCAAATAACAAACAGAAATACACAGTATAAGGCCTCATAAGACCAAGAGCTCTTTTTCCTTACCAATTCCTCTAAACATAGAAAATGCAAATAAATGAGTCTGAGGCACACTTGTGTCTGTCATGTGAATGTAAGCAGTTTGGAAAGTTCTTCCCAGATCACCTTCTCACACTTCCTCCTTCGAATATCCAGTGATACAAATTCAAATATGAATGAAAGCTTTTCTCACATTGTGCTTCCATTCTTGAAGTGTGATATGCATCTTGGAGAACACAAAAGAATTGTTCCTTTTGTAAAAACAACGTAATTGGGATATAATGCACATATTATACAATTCAGCCATGTAAGGTATAAAATTCAATAATGCTTAGTATAATTACAGACTTATGTAACTATCATCACAATATTATTTTAGAACATTTTCATCCCCTTATGCCTCCACACCCCTCCTCCCAAAATACCCTCTGCACCTGTTTTCTAAGTGGCTGCACCATTTTACATTCACAGTAGTTACGTTTGATTGAAAATCTATTTCTCCACATTTTCACCCGTTTGTTTTATCCATCGTTTTGATTATAGCTGTCCAGTGGGTGTGAAATGCTATCTCACATTGTGGTTTTGATTAGTATTTCTTGAATAAATAATAATATTGAGCATCTTTTCATGTGCTTTTTGGCATTTTGCACGTCTTGTTTAAAAAAATACTTATTCAGTTTTCTGATCCCTTGTCCAATTTTTAAAAAAATATTTTCTAGTTGTCAATGGATATTTATTATTTATTTATTTATTTATATGTGGTGCTGAGAATTGAACCCAGTTCCTCACACATGATAGGCAAGTGCTCTACCACTAAGCCACAACCCCAGCCCTCTTGCCCAATTTTTAACTGAATAATTTGATTTTTTAAAAATTAGTTTCTAAGAATGTTTTGTATATTCTGAATGTAAGACCCTCAGCAGACATATGATTTACAAACACTTTCTCCTATGGCGAGTTGTCTTTTCACTTTCTTTGAAGCACAAAAATGTTTAATTCTGATAGAGTTCCATATATTAATTTTTTCTTTTGTAGTATATACTTTTGATGTAATATCCGAGAAGGCCTTCTTCAACCTAAGATCACAAAGATTTAGTGCTGTGCTTTCTTCTAAGAATTCTGTAGTTTTAACTCTAAAATTTAAGTTTCTGATCCAGTTTGAATGAATTTTACATATCATATGAAAAAGGGTTCTAACTTCATTTATAACTTGATGTGACTATCAAGCTGTCCCACCACTCTTTCTTAAAAATCAGTTTTGCCTCATTGAATTTTCTGGGCACCCTTGTTGAAAATCAGTTGATTAAAGACGTGGATTTATTTCTGGACTCTTAATTCTGCCTCATTAATTAGTATGCCCTTACTCTAGAACCACACTCTCATGATTCTCTGGCTTTAAAGTAAGTTTTCTATCAGGAAATGTATTTCCTCCAAATTCGTTCTTCTTTCTCAAGATTGCTTTGGCTACTCTGGGTCTCCTATATTCCCAGGTGAATTTAGGACTAGCTTGTCAATTTTTAGAAAATAAAGGCAATTTGGATTTTGATAGGTGATATTTTGAATCTGTAGGTCAATTTGGGAAGTACTGCCATTTTAAATATATAAAAATCTTTCAATCCATGAATATGGAATGCTTTTCTATTTATTAAAATCCTATTTAATATCTTTCAACAGTTTTTCATACTTTTAAGTATATAAGTTTTAGACTACATTTTAAAAATACATCCCTGCCAGGCGAGGTGGTGCATGCCTGTAATCTGAGCACTTAGGGAGGCTGAAACAGAAGAATTGTGAGTTCAAAGTCACCCTCAACAATGGCGAGGTGCTAAGCAGCTCAGTGAGACCCTGTCTCTAAATAAAACACAATATAGGGCTGGGGATGTGGCTCAGTGATTGAGTATCCCTGAGTTCAATCCTCAGTACCAAAAAAAATATCCCTAAGATTTTATTTCTTTTAGATACTATAATAAATAGAATTTTTCTTAATTTTATTATTAGGATGTTCATCACTATTTTATAGAAATATATATTTTAATATTCAATATTTTGAATAGTAATCCTGCTTATTTATGATGCATATTGTGGAATTTCAGTACACACATACACTGCGTATTTATCAGATCAGGGTAATTGGCCTATCAATCATCTCAGACATATATCATTTCTTTGGGCTGGGAATACTCAAAATCTTCTCTACTATTTTGAAATATTCAATTAATTGTTGCCAACCATGGTTACCCTATTGTGCTATAGAACATTACAAGTTATTTCTTCTATCCCCTGGGACCCCATCCCTCTGGACCCACTAACCATCCTTTCTCCATTCCTTTGTCCTCCAGAAGGCTCTGGTGACAGCTATTCTAGTCTCTCTTTCTTTGACATCAACTTTAGCATCCACATACAAATGAGAACACGTGGCATTTGCCCTTCTGTGCCTGCTTACTTCATTTAACATAATATCCTCCAGTTCCACCCATGTTTCTGCAAATAACAGAATTTTAATTTTGTGGTTGAATAATATTCCCCAGTGCAAATGTAACATATTTTCTTTGTCCTTCTATCAGTAGACTCATGAGTTGATTCTATATCTTTGTTATTATGAATAGGATTCCAAAGAGCATGTGACTACAGTATTTCTTTGGCACACTATTTCAATTCCTTTAAATACATACTCTATGATGGGATTGCTCTATTATGTGATAGTTCTATTTCTAGTTTATTCAGGAAACTCCATACTGTTTTTCATAATGGTTGTGTTAATGTACATTCCCACCAACAATGTATATAAGTTCCCTTTTCTCTATAGCCTCGCCAGCATTTACTTTTGTCTTTTTTAGTAATAGCCATCAGAACTGGGATAAGGTGATATCTCATTGTAGTTTTTATTTTAGAAACTTAAACATTCTTTATGTGTATTTATATCAATATAATTATATTGGTAGAGAATTAACAAGCATTTATATCAGCCAATTGTTTATTTCTAACATTATTTTGCAACTTTAAAAATTATCCCTGTGTTTTTTGGGGTAAAATGGTGCTGTTAATTGGTTATAATAAGTGTCTGAATAATTGATTGAATTTTCTACTTCAAATCCAAATGTTTAATAGAAGATCACAAAAGTCTCACCTAGTGACCTACCTTTTAATGTCCTCCCAAACAGGTGAGTCTGTCTTTTCTCACCTCTGTAATGTAGTTATGAAAGGTAACGTTGCAGCCTCTGAGAAGAGTAAAATCTGTTCAGTTCATTTTGTCTTTTGAGTTAATACTATAGAAGTACAAAAGAGACATGTAAGTGGTAGATGACCTTCTGAGTCCTCTCAAGTGCCCTACCACCATCAGAACAGACAGGTGTACCTATGGATCATGAAGGAGGCAGGCCAGGAGGGCTATCCCTCTGCTACATAGAATTTCCCAAAGGTGTTCTCTAGAACTGTGTTATATATTCTGTGGAATGAATACAAGGTTATCTGATCAAATGTATTTGAAAACAGAAAATTCATATTTTATAAGCTTTGACATGACTGATTTATCATCCACAAATACAACATTACTAAACTTTTTGACAAAAACTATTTTACAGAATGTATATTACAATCTCTATGAATTTGAAAAAGTAGTAGCATCTTAAAGAAGTTTTTCATCTATCAAAATAACTTCTTGAATGTGTGATTTGTGATAAGTTAACCTCTTTGTGACTCATTTCTTCAATTGTAAAATGGTTATAATAATTGTATATGTATATCATATGGTTATAATATATATTAAATGAGTTAATTGCAAAGCAATTACTATAAGCATTTGTTAAATAAAATAGATCTTAATTATAATGAGCAATTAATAAGAATAATAATTTATTATAATTTTGTTACCAAGTTGCTATTACTATTTTATTATTAGCTCTCTATAAGAGAGAGCTAATTCCTTTACTGTATTATACTGAAGGTAGTGGACCCAGAATGGTACTTATTATTTTATAATCTGATTCCAAAGTCTGCACTGGCTTTTTAAGGCATAAAAAATTATAAATCCAATTTTTATTTCATGTTGAAAACCCGAAACAATTCAGTAAATGAAAACAGAGAATGTTATTGAGCCATGGCGCAGAGTTTGGGTTTTTATCCCCCTTTGGATGCCTCACCATGGACTAGAAAAAAATGGATTTTCTTTCAAGTCATTTGTCATGAGCCAAAATTGTCCAGGAAAAGAAATTTCTTTCATATAAGTAAGGTAAATTTTAAAGATTGGTTTACATCTATTGAATTTTTGAAAATTACTTTGTTTATAGGTTTCATTTTCTGGCAGGAGAGCCCAGAGGAGAAGTTCTTGATAACTCTTTCACTGGAGGAATATGTAAAACTGTCAAAAGCAGTAGAGCCAGTAATCCATACCGTGTTCCTGCCAATCTGGAAAATGTCAACTTTGAGGTATGATAGTCTATCATGGTGGCAGCTCCAACACCAATGTTGATTACAAGCCAAAACTGTAACGAAAAATCAGTGATAAATGAATAGAATGGAAAGGTAGTGAACAATTTTAAACTGCCTATTATGTGTTTGTATTTAATCGTTCCATAACCCAATAAGGTTAGTGTTATGGTAAATTTACAGATGAAAGAAACTAAGATAACTAAGTTTTCCAAAACCAAAAAACTATAGAAAATAGTGGATTAAAGAGCCAAGTCCAGGTTTCCCTGATTAAAGTTCATCTTTTCTCCAGTAAACATACACCTCTAGTATATCCCCCACACAGTTAAAGGGCTCGATTTATTCAGAATTTTCTCATACCATAGCTAGTTTTCTTATATAACTCTGAAATTTAGATGTAAGTGTTGGGAACCCAAGAAAAACCAGGATGAATCTGAGTATGATGAAGTAATTCTGCTCTATAGTAATTCTTTCTATTCTATTATTGGTTTGGTTGATTTTGCTTGTTTTCCTAAGTAGCCATGTGCTACTGGCTATAGCCACTGCCTGAGAATCTACCCCAGTGCTTCACATGTAAGTGCTCCATACTTGTTATGCTAAGGTGAGCAAACTATTTATTTTAATTTGTGTTAAGAGAAACAGAAAATACATGGTTTTAATCATAGCATCCATGCATATAAATTTGGCATGCTGGAGAAAGTTTCAAAAGGTCTAGCTATAGTTTTTGAGAACTACTTTGTGAGTAGTATGTGTTCACCAAGTAGTCATTCAGCCCTTCCTTTAAACTGACTTTCCTAACATCTAAATACAGGCATTTTCAAATTTAATATGCTCAATTTAAAACCATCTAATATACACAAATGAGTTTTGGGAATGTCTTTGGGGCTCAATTGTCATATTTATATACCTCTGGGAAGACTAATGATACTGCCATTAAGATGCATTGTGTTCTATAAGGTTTGCAGACAGAGCTAAAATGTAAACATGTACAATATAACTCTATTGGAGGATGCTTTCTAGATCCTAAACAACCAGCTCATAAGCTTACTTTCAAAATACAACATTTTTTAAAAAATGCACCTATCTGCTGTGTTTTGCACCTCTTTTCAAAAGTTGCCCTGAATTTCTCTAGTCCCTTGACAGAGTAGCATTCCCATCAACTATACTGTCTATTCCTTTTTCTCTTCCCCACATCTATTTGGTCAATAACTTCTGTTGATTTTCCTCTTAAATATTTTTGCAATCCAATCTTTGCAAAACACGAATGTGATAGGCACTCTGAGTATTTCACTCTTTTACTGAATATTTATTAAAAACATAATATGCAAATTATTGCCTTAAGAATAAAATCCAGGGGCTGGGTTGTGGCTCAGTGGTAAAGCATTTGCCTAGCATGTGTGAGGCACTGGGTTCGATCCTCAGCACCACATAAAAATAAGTAAACAAAATAAAGGCATTGTGTCCATCTACAACTAAAACAAAAATTAAAAAAATAAAAGAATAAAATCCAGATGCTTTAGGAGAGCATACAAAATCCAACCCCAATTTCCCAGTCTAATTTTTTCACTACTGCTTATGCATGGTTCCACCCCCCGACACTGATAATATGTAGAGTTAGATTTTCTATGAGCTTTTGTTCAAGATGCCCAATGCTCCCCCTTTACACATAAACATCTTTTCCTTTAAGTGAAATATCTTTTCTTCTTGAGAACTAATTTGCAAAACAAAATATTGTAATCGGAGTTTTTTAAAGATAGTAAGGAAATGTAATCAATGACATTTATATCTAAATGACATAATTTCATTTCTTTGTTACTAACTAAGAGCTTCACTTTGTGGACATTTTAAATGCTAACTACCATGCACTACAATATCTGAAAGTAACACTGAACTTTTGATTATATTTTACCATTAACGATACTCTTTTGTAGCTGTGTTATTTTGTCTTCTTTTCCTAACTAATTTTGCAAGTTATTTAATGGTGACAAGTGGTTTATCTCTCAGTGTATCTTAATATTGAGTATGTTAAAACAGGATTTTTCCATTGCAAATCAGACAAGTATATTTAACATAAAGAAGTACTCTTCAATTTTGAAATTTTTGAAATTCATCTATTATTCTCTTCATATCCACATAGCCATAATAGTTTAACTTCTTCTTGGGAAATACATTTCTCTATCCTTAACTCAAGTGCATCCCACTAGCTGTTTTTTCCTCTTCCTCCTACTTCAAGACAGTTAAGACTATTAATCATCCACCAGACAGAACCAATTGATTGATGGTCCTCCATTTCAGAAATATGGCCAGTAAAGTACCAAAGTTCAAGATCTCAATGAAGCAAAGAGCACAGAGGTAAAACTAAAGCAGGATCAGACAGAATCCCCTCCCTACTGTTTCTAGGTATTAGTTTTCTTAAAGATACCTTAAATTACACTGAACACTGAATCAAAGGTACAAACTAAAACTAGCCTTCATTGCTTATCATCCCTTGAAGTCCCAGTTTAGGTATCATTTCTTTAAGGAAGATTGTCCTGCTGATCTTATATTTATCTGTGGAATCTCATTGGCAGCACCACACTTACCATATTGTTTTAAGTGTTTGTGGTTATTGCTCTCCCTCACTAAATGATGAACTCCCTAAATGTAAGGACCAACATCATTCCTTGTCCTCTAGCTATGAGTCTTCAATGAATACATATTGAATGCACAAATGAATGAGTGGTCACTGCATTAGATATTAACAAGCAGCTCTAATATTTCCCATGTTATACTTTACTTCATATGGATGATTTCCCAGGTACAAACTGAAGAAGATGATTTGGAAACAGATTTCTACAGGGATTTAATTGATTTTGATAAAGATGAAAATCAACAAAGATTATTGTTGGATGCAAAGGAGAATTCTTTCCATGTACCAATTTTTTTTTCCTCACATAAAAGCAAAAACGTCAAACATAACTCAGCCTTCAAACAAGCCATTCAAGCCTCCCACAAAAAGGTAATAAAAATAGTTTCTGATCTGTTTATTCTGTCTTGAATATTAACACCAATGAAAGCAATCAAGCACAAAAAGGAAGAGTTTTTATATCATAACAGTTGAATTTCTAACACACACCTCAATAGATTTCTTTTTTCTCATCATTTTGCTTTGTAAATCCCACTGTAAAAGTTACAGAGGTAATATACATAAGGATGCTTCTTCTTAGCATTTGACTGTGTTTTTATTGTCTGTTTTCTATTTTCACTTTTCTTCTTTATATTGTTATAGATATGTTTCTTACAAACCACACATAAGAGAACTTTGTCTTTTGGAATGTGACAATCTCAGGTCTTTGTTAGGGAAATTCAGCCAAGTTATACATTAGTGTACTTGCTAAAACATTTGATCATATTCTTTTCATTTTTAATTTTTTTCTTTGTCATCTCACTGTGTTCAAACACAGTTGCATGTATTTTCATTTTCTTACTTTTGATGTTTTTGTTGCATTTCTATCTATTCCCATTTGTTTTATTTTGTTTGGGGTTGGGGTTTTTTGGTCATTTTAGAAGTTCTGTACTTTGGAGTTCTGGGATACTAACCCCACTCTTTTCTTGAGGGTACATTTGCTTTTCTGTTCATAGGCTTCCAATACCACAGCTTTATTGAAGTACTTAAAAATCTTCACTTTGCAAGTTGTTCCCAGAGATTTTTTGCATTTGCTTTTTAAAAAATATTATGTGTGTTAGTGTGTGTTTTATTCTGGTTCTTATCTTCTCTATTTAAAAATTTCTCATATAATGCAATGCCACCCAATAATAATCTATATTTATATTTGAGTTATATATTGTTTGCATGTATGTGTCCCCATTTCTTTTACTCTTGTCTTTCCTTTCCCGAGATCTCTATTCTCATTCCATTGTCATTTTTTAGTGTTTTCTTCAAATAGGATGCATGTGAGGTACATTTCCTGAGTCCTTGCATATCTAGAATTGTTTTCCTTTTCCATGAGCAATGAAGATAAAGAATATCCTGGTTGTATCATAGTCCTCTTCTCTTGACAGTAGATGTTATTCCACAGTCTTCTGATTTCCATTATTGCATAGGAAAAAAAATAACATGAAAAGCTGATTTTTATTGTTATTTTTTCTATCTGGAAATGTATGAGAATTTGTTTTTTACATTTAGAATTTAAGGTATGTCCAAGAATTCAATCCCCCCCCCTTTTATTGCCAGAAGCTTTTTATAAAATACTTCCAATGAATAAAGAGACATCTTTGTTAATCTTTTTTCATCTATTCCACTTTCTCCATTATGTCATGTGAAATCTCTTAAGTATATCCTACAGCTCAAATTTTATAGAGAACAGATTTCTGTTAGAAATTTTTAGACATTTGCAAAGGTCTTTTAAAATAGTGTCTATTCTTCAATACAGCCAGGATTCTAAGTAGCATTTGTTTTTTCCCAAGAGATGAATTGAGAGAGTGAGTTCTTTTTTTTTTTTTTTAAATATTTTTTTAGTTGTAGATGGATACAATGTCTTTATTTTATTGCTTTGTATGTGGTGCTGAGGATCGAACCCAGGGCCTCACGCATGCGAGGCAAGCGCTCTACCGCTGAGCCACAATCCCAGCCCGAGAGTGAGTTCTGATTTTAGAACCTGGCGAGTGGGTGGGGAAGAAGACAGGTACCAACACTGGACCCAATGAGACTAACAACTAGAGGGACAGTTGTCGCGCTCCTGCTTCCTTTACCATCGAGTCCCTCATGCTTTATCATTCACACATTCATCTACTTATATCATCTCACAGATAATTTTCCTAAGCATTTCATTTATCCTCAAAGAAACCCTAAGAGGTAATCAGAGTAGACATCATATCATATTTTTGTAGAATAAATTGAAGTCTATGTATTTATTTTGAATTCAACAAACGTTTATTAAATACTTACTTGTGGCAGACAGTACACTTAAGTGAAGACTAACCATATGGCTAGGGATGTAGCTCAGTGGTAGAGTGTATGTTTAGCATGTGTGAAGACCTGGGTTCAATCTCCAGCAAAAGCACCACCCCCAAAAAGAAGCTAAGTGACTTTCAGTGATCTTAACAGTCAGTAAATGCTAGAGCTGGGAACTAAACTCAATTAGTCTGACTTGTATCCACTGTTCTTATACATTATATTACACTTCAAAATATTTGATAATCATTTATTTATTCATTCCTAATTTTAACAAACTATGGAAAGAATACAATTCTGTTGACAGACATGTAAAAAATGAGAATAAAATAGATTCCTTTAATAACATATATTGTTATTTCAGTTTCAAATAGGCTATGGTTTATATAGTTCCTCCAAATTTACCCAAACTATATTAGTATGACAAGTTATTGTCAGTATCACCAGGAAGTAGAAATACACATCTCCATGACATTCTCTTAATCTACTGATTCAGAATATTTTGAGCTTCATATGTTAATCTGGTCCTTTGTTTTTTCTTTTTTTTAATCTCCAGCTCACTCTGATATAGCACTCAGGACTCAAAGTAACTATCTAAAAATAGATCCCAAAAATGGGAGGGAAATGCACATGTTAAAGACACAGATGTAGGTATCAGTCCTGACATTAAGACATTGTTTCACCAAGTTGGTTTATCAGTGTTTTAAACATTATGGAGAACAGGTGTAAAACCCTCATCTGTAGATAAACAGGCATTTATTGACCCCTAAAAGTCTGCTCCAAAGCAGAAACGGTTAGGGCTTTTCACAGTATCAGGCTGGAATGTATGAAAGTAGTCCATTTTGACTTAACAAAATTGTCAGCCTCATATGGTTCCACCCCAAATCATGACTGCTTACTTCAATTATATCTGAACAGAATAAGGAAATCTTTGTCTAGATGAAGATGCTACAGCAACCCCTCTTCATCTTCAAGCAGTGAAATCAATGGGCCACACACTTGAATTTTAATACAAGCCCTTTTGTTGATCTTAATGCTTTATTTTGTTGGTATCAGAACTGACTTTTTGGGGGGGACAGTCTGTTCAAAACAAAATAGTGATCAGCTCTGTAAAGATTCAGTGATTTTCTGATTTACAAAATTGAAACCACATATATATGATCAAAATACAACAAGATCTCACAAATAATGAAATATATTACATATTGTTTAATAATAAACCTACTGTAATACTATTCTTTGGTCTAAAATAGCCAGTTCCAGCCATCACAAATTAGCGAGTAGAATACCATGCTTGTGCTTGTGCTAAGTTGAGCTACCAAAATTTAACTTGTGCTTTCCATCATTTCGTTTTTTTATAAAAAACTGAAAATATTGAACCTCCCATAACAGGCATTTCAGATACCCAGGGAGAGTATATATTTCTCACTAAAAGCATAAAGGCCCACTGTTGAAAGCTATGGTTCTATCATAAAATTCAAGTGTTAAAGTTAAAAATAGAATTAATGGGCACTTACTAAAATGTGAGCTCCACAAGGGCACAATCTTTGTCTACCTTGCTCCTTCTCTGTCCATGGTATCTGATGGCTGAGAAATAAATTAATTGAAGGCAAAAGGGAGGAAGGAGAGAGAGAAAAGGAAAGCAAGAATGAACCACGAGTCTTTCGATCCTTGTGATTTTCTTTCTTTTGCTTTTAGCAGTCTTTTGGTGCCATAATTATAGTGTACAGAAAGATGACTGCTTAACAATTACCAGTTACAGTACAATTCTTTTGCTAAAATATGGTCATTCGTTCTGTTATTACTATTCAAACATGACAATGTGTTAAAATGAGGAGACCAGATAAAGTATCTAAAATTGTTTTTACTAAGCTAGTATTATACATGAATATTTTCATAAGCCTCAGTGGCCATTTAAGGCAATATAAAGAAAAGAGATTTCATTAAAGTGATTTATTTATTTAGTACCAGGGATTGAACCCAGGAGCATTTAACCCACTGAGCTGTACCCCCAGCCCTTTTTATTTTGAAACAGGGTCTCACTAAGTTGCTTTGGGACTTTGCTAAGTTGCTGAGGCTAGTTTCTAAATTGTAATCTTCCTGCCTCAGCCTCCAAAGTCACTGAGATTATAGGCGTGCACCACTGCACCTGGCAAGAAATGAGATTTTAAATATAAAATCAACCACCTAACCCTAATTAATCTGACATAAAAAGAAATGAAAAAACAAACAGAAAGCTTCATGTTTTTGCATATGGGCAGAGGAAAGAGATTATAAATAATTTTGTTTAACTTCACCCCTAAATAAATTAGAATCATAGCATTTTTTCATTGAAAGAGAGTGTAAAGTGTTGCTTGGTGCACTGTCCTAATCTTATCACTGGACAACCAAAGTTTAGAAAATTTAAATGCTTTTTCCAGTTAGTGATGAAGCTACAACTTGATTCTCAGTTGCCAAACTCTCCTTGAATCTTTACACAATTGTTTTTCCATTGTTTGCATTAGTAAGGCATCACTAATGCAAAACCTCAGTGGGGATGCAGCCACGGTAGGCAATCAAGAGAGAAAGATTGGCGTTTTTGATCATTTCTTCTTTGGTGCAGAACATAGACCTCAGTCACACAGTTCACATTATTGAGATAATCTCATCTGTTTAGCACTCTGAACATCTCAAGGAAAGAGATGGAACATAAAATGAAAATTACAATTTTGTATGAGAGAGTATGCAACAGAGAGTTAAAATTGTTTTCATACTGTGGTAGGAAAGAAGCTTAATGATAAATTAGTGACATTTAAAAGCTTTCATTACCTTTAATTTTCCTTTTTATTTTTATTTCTTAACTTTTTTATTTCATTTAGGATTCTAGTTTTATTAGGATCCATAAAGTGATAAAGGTCTTAAACTTCACAATGAAAGCTGAGGATCTGCAGCTTTCTGATGTCTTTTTGAAAGCACTTAACCATCTGCCTTTAGAGTACAACTCTGCTTTGTACAGCCGAATATTTGAGGACTTTGGGACACACTACTTCACCTCTGGCTCCCTGGGGGGTGTGTATGACCTTCTCTACCAGTTTAGCCGTGAGGAACTAAAGAACTCAGGTATGTTTTCTTCAGCCCCACTCCCCTTTTTAAAGTGGTACGATAGCATGCAATAGATTGTTCTCTCCTTCACTATTATTTTAATAATTCTTCTTTGACTTTGTTTAGATCTGCTTTATTTCCAAAATGATATGAAAAACAATAAAAATTTCACATTCAGACAAATTACAAATAGAGAATTAGTATCAAAAAGTTAAGTCTGCCTAGTCTCCGTGATTGGGCATTGTATTTGTCTCTGAATTTCCTGACATCTCAGAGCATCATAAACTACATAGCAGTAGCTACCTAAAAGGAAGATATTTGCCAATACCACAAGGAAAACAAAGGCTGTCCTAGAACTAAATTCTGAAGGTAATTTACTTACAGCATTTTTATTAGAGATAATTATATAGAGCAACATTTATAGCTAATTCAATAGCAATTTTCTTTTAATGATTTTAAGTAAAAGCCAAGGGTGTATATAGAAGAACAATAAGGAACCTGAAAAGGGACTAAGTTTTTACTGCAGGCCAGTACACGCTACTGGTAATAGAACTTGAAACCAAATTTGAATTTATTTGAGAAAAGGTTACAACTTTATGTCTTGAGGTTTGGAGCAGGCATTTTTGTGCTTGCCTATAAAATAACAACACACATCTTAGTTTCTTAAATATTATCTGAGTTTGCCAAAATTAATTATCATTATAGATTGTGCTCCTTTGGATTAATTTGTTTTCAGGCTCCAGTGTGAAACGACCGAGGGTCCTTGTGAAGACTATCATGTGTTTCTTTTTTTTAAATAAGTTTTTATTTGTTTTAATTAATTGTTCATGACAGTAGAATGAATTTATGCATTTTAATATATTATACATAAATGGGGTATAATTTCTCATTTTTCTGATGGTACGTGTTGTAGGATCACATTGATCATGCAGTCATATATGTACATAAGGTAATGTCTGTTTCATTCTATCCTTCCTATCCCGATATCCCCTCCCCTCCCTTCACTCTTCTCTACCCCTAATCTAAAGTAACTCTATTCTTCCCTATGTCTACCCTTGCCTTATTGTGAATTAGCATCCGCATACAGAGAAAACATTCAGCCTTCAGTTTTGGAGGATTGGCTTATTTTGCTTAGCATGATATTCTCCAACTCCACCCATTTACCAACAAATGCCATCATTTCATTCTTCTTTAAAGTTGAGTAATATTCCATTGAATATATATGCCACATTTTCTTTACCCATTCATCTATTGAAGGGAGCCTAGGTTGGTTCCATAGTTTAGCTATTGTGAACTGAGCTACTATAAACATTGACATTGCCACCTCACTGTAGTATGCTCATGTGTCTTTTAAGAACAAATTTGGGGGCTGGGGTCATGGCTTAGTGGTAGAGCTCTTGCCTAGCATATGTGAAGCACTGGGTTTGATTCTCATGCACCATATATAAAAGTAAATAAAAAATAAAAGTCCATTGATAACTAAAGAAATAAAATTGGGAAACTATAGTAGCCAGAACTGAATTCATCAATTCCCTTAAGTAAATCAAAATTATTCATCATTAAACTTTTATCAGAAAAACCCAGAAACTTATTTAAAAATATAACAACAGGCCATCCCTGGGGTCACTAGAGTTTCAGCCCCTCTGTTCTTATTTATATCTCATTGTAGCAACTACTAATGTTTAATATGGCTGCTCTGAGTCCCTCCAAATCTTAAGGTACTTCATAATCTGCTTCCTAAAAAAAAGACTGGGAAAAATACCTTTCAAAGGATTTTTAGTAAGAAAATTTTAACAAATTTTTACCTGACATGTTTACTAAAATCCAAAATATTCATGCTAAGACAGACTTTATATACCGCTTGCCCCTCGCATTTCATTTCTTTTTTCATTCCACTGTAGCCATGCTCGCATGATGAATTTGATGGCTTCTGCCCCTGCAAATACTGTCAGCGTTAATGCTGAGCAAAAAGGGCTGGGGAAAATCCCTGGCACTTGAATGGATTTCATCTCCCCTTTCAGATGAAATTAGTTTGGTCACTGCTACTGTAGCCCAGACAATAATTTCCCATTTGATGAACATACTCATGTATTCAAAGCAAAGCCTTTAAAAGCTTAGAGATCAGCTCAGTTAAAGAACTGTGTAGATCTTTAAATAGCCACCTCATATTTCAATAGATGAAGCCCTATTACAAAAATGAAGAGTGATGGGCTAAACTTTACTACTAAAACATTCTCACCTTCTATCTCTTTCTCTATAGATAGAGATTGACAATTAGACATGCATGATAAAGGAAAGAGAGAGTCTGAGGTGCAGTGAGCCACTGGAAATTAATGTCCATACATATTCATATAACCAAATGCACACCAAATATACGTAGACACATGATGTACATAAATACACACTATAGATGGTACTTATAGTTTTCATATATACAGAATATATGTGTGTATTGATTTGACATATTTGACAACATTATATTCAATAATCATTCTGAATATTCTTATGTTCAGTACATACACATATGTATATACATATATGTACATATATATCTCTGAGTCACAATAATAATATGGCTGTGCAATTTAATTATAGGTAAAGTGAAGTACATTCAAACAGAAACAAAGCACAAGAAAATGGAATTCTCCAATGGGTGGGCTTGCCTGCTTGTGCAACATGTATTCTGGTCTCCTCTCTTTTCTATCTCTTCTCCCTTTACCTAGACATAAGATAAAACTAGAGTATATTTTTGTATATACTATATTCAATAAGATTTACACCCTTTGCCATTATCTTTGAAAAAATGACTTGAATAAAATAAAATTAAATTGCTTTTTGTTTTCATTCCTTGACTTATTCCTTTATTTTTCAGTGCCCCATAGTCATGTCAAAACCTTGAATAAAAGTTGACATTTCTTCAGTGTGCAAGGTGAAAAGAATTTCAGAAATACAGTGAAAACATTAAGCAATTAAAGTATCATACAAAATGATAATTTAAAACTTTTGTTGGGAAGTCATCTTCTGATCTGAATTTGGGGCAAAAAAGTATTCACCTTACCATTTATTAGCATGATATTTTGACTAATACTATTGGCTTAGAGAACCTGAGGACCTTATAGAAATACTGATCCCTGGGCTACAGCAGAGGGACACTTATGTGTGAGAGCCTGGATATTGGAAGCTCCTTGGTTAATTAATAGATAGAAGCCAGCCAGCAATGGCAGGACACATGGTAGGGGAAGAAAAAGCTTGTACAGAAATTTATTGATGAAGCCCTAATATCTTAATTATTCTGTCTTCAATGTCATAAGAGAGATTCAGTCTGCAGCTTCTTCAGGATTTTCAGAGAGCCCTCAGAAAATGAAATTGAGTTTATAGTTAATTCATTGTGTCATAGTTAATTAACTGAACATATAAAATTTCATTTTCCCTTATAAATAATAAAAACCTAATGAAAGAATAAGGAAAGGAGTTCCGCATTATAGATGCATTAAATTCCTAACATGTCCTAAAAATTTTGCTGGTCCACTTATAAGACAGTGCTACCAGAAGAAAAATAGCCAGTTTCAAATAGCCATCTTTTTTGCTAGTGTTGAAGAGGCCAGGTAAACGTGCGGGCTCCAAGCTAATAATTTTTTACTCTCAACTAGTAACACATCTCTTCAAATATGTCAAAGTGCAAAAAAAAAAAAAAAAAAAAAAAAAAAAAAAAAAAAAGGCCTGTGTAGAAAGTAGACCTAATTCACACTACCCAGCCTTATTTCTCAGAAATCTGTGCCTTCAGGTCTCCACTTCAGCATTATGCCCAACTGGTGCCTCAATCTCTGAAAGTACTCTTCCCTGTCTATTATAACCTACAACCCTAAATATCAGTATTTGAAAAAAATATGTTGCTTTAAAGTGCTTAAGAGCTGATAGTAACAGCAATAACTCTCATGCACTTGTATTTTGCAAGACAACTTTCAACTAAATATCAAACAACCTGGATTCTAATTTTGATATTTCTGTCAGTGAGTCAGGTAGAGTGGAGAGCTGTTAAGATAAAGCAAACATGGATTCTCTTCAAATTACCCCAGATAGGTAAGATCCACTTGGCCTACAAACATGCTCGATCTGTTTCCCTGCATTGTATTCTCCTCACACATGGTATTAAGGTCACTGAGAATGACCACAGACATTGCAGTGGAAGTGATTCAAATGTCAAAATATTCAATAGAGGAGGACTAGAAGTTTTGAAAAGGACAAAATCAATGAGAATTAAAGGTATTGTAGTTGTATGCTCCAAGCCTTAGAGCATCAGGGATTTTACAACACTTAGAAAACTGTAGAAAGTCATCCAGTGAAAGCAGCTTTGAGAAACTAGGGGAAATGTCAATCCCAGATCTTACAACTAAAGGGGTGGAAATAAGGTAGTGTTAACCTCCTGTAGAGACAACAGGGAACAGGATCAAATGCAGGCTTGAATTCAGATGAAAAGTTAGAATAGCCATAGAGGAGATAAAGAGTTCATAGTTCAGGGAGTCAGAATTTCTGAGATTAAAATAATAAATGTTCAGAGGTAGAAGACAGGAAAGAGCTGAGTCCAGGAGAGGAAGCATAGAAGGTGAAAATGAGTGTTCAGGGAAGGAAAGATGTCTGGCATTTACATTTTAGGTCATGTATAGGTGAAGTACACTCAGGTCTCACAGAATCAGCTGCAACCCAGAAAGCAGGCCGTATAGTGGGGATCAGAACACAGCATGTCTTAATCTCTTGATTTTCAGGGCTACACAGAGGCCATGCACAAAAGACAGGACAAGCTTAGATGTCCTGGGCCACAGTGAGTAGAAACAGGAAGAGGCTAAAACAACCTATGGGCTGGGCCACAGTGTTCTCACAGATGCTTCTTAGGGTCAGTGCTGAAGCAGGAGATAGCAGGAATTCAAAGACACTCCTGTTTAGGATCACCTCTGGTCCTATGCAAGACTAAATAATATAACATTGTCTACTGGAGTTGAGGACACGGGCTGAGAGTATTCAGCCCCAAAACGACCAGAGCTTCATGTTCCTCATCGCTAAATCCTTAATGGCACAGTCTCAGTGGATTTTGTTTGTATTCCATTTCCCAGGGTTAACAGAGGATGAAACCCGAAACTGTGTCCGGGTGGAAACAAAGAAACGTGTTCTTTTTGTTAAGAAAACAAAAGTAGAAGAGCGGTGTACCACTAACAAGCTCTCAGAAAAATATGAAGGTAATGGTCCTCTCCCAGTCATTTATCCAGTGTGTCCTGTCTGTTTAAGTACCATATTGCACATGACTGTGCTATTTTTAACTTTTCATTTACCTGCCTCACAGCCCTGTGTGTACTAGGGGAAAGGTGCAAATAAAATACAATTGGCACTAGTTAAAATGTTTTTAAGTAGTGGCTAAAGTTTTCTTTAACTAATTCTGAAGCTGTTTAATTTAATGAACAACTTCTTAAATATCTCCATGGGCAGAACTCAGTATCAAGCTTTGTAAAGGGAATGAGTACAAATTAGACATTCCTATTAAGAAACTTACAGAGTAAGGATATATATAAACAACCATTAAAAATATAGTCTG
>CM053405.1:29806465-29850844 GCA_028644305.1 Xerus rutilus | reverse complement strand
CTCAAGCCTGTAATCCCAGCACTTAGGGAGGCTGAGACAGGAGAATCGCGAGTTCAAAGCCAGCCTCAGCAATGGCGAGGTGCTAAGCAACTCAGTGAGACCCTGTCTCTACATAAAACACAAAATAGGGCTGGGGATGTGGCTCAGTGGTCAAGTACCCCTGAGTTCAATCCCCAGTACCAAAAAAAAAAAAAAAAAATATAGTCTGGGGCTGGGGTTATGGCGCAGTGGTAGCGTGCTCGCCTAGCACGCGGGAGGCACTGGGTTCGATCCTCAGCACCACATAAAAATAAAATAAAGCTATTGTGTCCACCTACAACTAAAAAATAAATATTTAAAAAAAAATATAGTCTGATAAGTGTTTAGAAGAGGTATTTTTTAAAAGCTATAGAAATACATTGGGCTGAAGAAAATGGCCAGATGGAACTCCTGAGATTAAAATAAATCAAGTCTTGGGACAAGAACTATTTTGGGGCTGTGCACTGAAGGCAGAAGAGAACTTTGGCAAATGAAAACGAGAAAGAAAATCCAGAGCAACCTATTGAAGAAAGAAGATCCAAGTCAGGTTTTGCATAATGATCTTCCTCTTTCCCAGAGTTTTAGCTACTGCCCTTAGGTTTCACTCTTACATTCGAATCCCCATCCCAGATTTCCTTTCTGAGCTCCAGACATCAGCTGTCTACCAAACAAATCTACCTGAATGTCCGTGAGCACCAGTATGTTCTCTCCTTTCTCAAGCTGTGCTCATCACTGTCTAATAGCATTGCCCTTATTGCACAGCCTACAGGGATTGTTGTGAAGACTGAACAATATGGCTGGCATGGGAACCAGCAACCTATGGCTACTTCTACCTCTTTTCCCCTCTCCTTCAGCAGTCCCAACCTTGATGGATGGAAATGCCATTAACTAGGTCAACCAAGCTAGGAACCTGGGTATCATCTTTAATTTTTCCTTCTTTGTACCCTTCATATCCAATAAGTAACCATGTATAAATCCATTCTATCTCCTGAATACCTCTCAAAGTTTTCTCCTCTCCTTATTTCCATGTACACAACTCCATTCATTATATCCAACCAGGACTATCATAGAAGCTTCCTAACTGGTCTCCTTGCTCTGAGTCTTCCCCTCTTTCAGTCTATTCCACACATTTTTGTGAGAGGAATTTTCTCTGGGACAAATCTTATTCATGAAGTCCTGACACATTAAATATGTCATGGTTCCACGTAGCCTCAAGGATAAGCCCGGAAGGATAAGCCTGCACATCTCTCTGCACAGTTCAACTTTATGCCATCTCCTAAACACGCCATGTTCTCACTATACCTTGCCACTATAAATAACTCTCTACTCTGTGCAAAATTTTTTTATTCCTTTACTTTGCCTGACTGCCATTCATTCACTCAGAACAAAGTGAAACAGTGTCACAGAAACTCCCAGACTTGAAGTGCACACTGTCATAAGGAATATAAATGAGAAAATAAACAAAAATATAATATTTACCATAATAACAAATATACTACTTTAAAAACATAGAAGTTTATGTTGATATAAGCAAAATCAGAAGAACTGTCTTAACAACTATATTCACATTCTAGCAGAACAAAGTTTCACATATAAGAATGATCTAAAGAAATCACAATAACTACAGAAAAAATCAGTTATTATTAAAGAAAATCTAATGAAAGTAGAATGACAAACTATGTAACTTCATGTACAACTATGTAACGAATCCCACAATTATGTATAATATATATAATTTTTTTAATTTAAAAATAATTTTAAAATTAAGACACACACAACAACAACAGCATTTTGTAAGAACATATTCTTGAGTGGCATACAAGTAATCACAGCTTCTTGGGAGGCTTCAGCAAGAGGACTAAAATTTCAGTGCCAGTCTCAGCAACTTAACAAGACCCTGTCTCAAAATGAAAAATAAAGAAAAGGACTGGGAATGTAACTCTAGAATAGAGTACTCTGGATTCAATCACAAGTACCACAAATAAAAATCTTTAAAATAAATGAAGAAATTTTATATGTATAATTATGTCCAAGTTAGCCCTAATATTATGTGTGATGATAATGCACTAATAAAAACATTGAAGACATAAGGCTCAAGTATGCAACTTCAAGAAAAATTCTGGTTTATTTACTAAATCCAAAGATTTTAAAAATGAATTCTACAAGTATCTTGATTGAAAAACACAAGTCTAATACAAAACAACAACAACAAAATCTGGTTATCTGTAGACTTCTCCATAACCATATTCCATGTAACAAGGCATTAGAGAAATGTCCACATATTTCTGAAAGAAGTAAAGAAATATCTTCAAATGGAGAAAATAACAGGAAGACATTCTCAAAACATGAAAGAATTCTGGTGATATACATTCTTGAGTACTTTCTCAAAGTAGTGAAAAACACTACTTAACTGTAAAATCATGTCACAGAGAGAAGAAATGAAGAACAATTGGAATAATTCACATGTTCAGATAGAATTTCTTTCTTTCTTTCTTTTTTTTTTTGTAAAATGGAACTCAACATCTCTCTCAAATGCCCATTTCTTCTAAGAAATAAAAAAATATAAAAATGCCAACATAATGTTGTAACCCAGTTATTCTGGGTTTCAATTTTCAGTCGAATGTAGGATTCCTTCACATTTCTCTTTTGCTGATTCTTAGAGCTATTATGTGTGTGTGCGTGTGTGTGTGTGTTCATTGTACACATACTGGGGGAAGAGTATCCTAGCATCAGAGGGAAAATAAATTCTTTGCTAGCACATGGCCCTTTTCCATTGCTGGCCTCAGCTGATATGTCATTTGCCTGCCTTGGTTCTCACCATTAGGCACTGGCACCCACTACCAATGCTAATGGTCCTGCCATATACTTTAAATCTTCTTCATATCAACTAACATCAGGTCCTCTTGTGTCCATAACCCTCTTTTAAGACTTCCTGTCCTTCTTTAAGATTTAGGAAACTCCTGACTCTTTTCTGAATGTATAGCATCAACTGAGAGGGCCTTGAAAACAACCCAGGGGACCACTTGCTTGGGTGCCATTTGGAAATAAAATATTCTCTACAAGCCTCACCATTTTCATTCTACTAGTAGAGAAGATTTAGATACAAATGAATATGTGTTGCTATCAGATTTCTCTTGTATTGCCATCCCTCCCAAGACTTCTCAGAGCAATAGAATCCTAGGTCTGCTCTTAGGAATTCGCCAAGTCAAAATTTTCATTATAACATGTCCAACATTCTCCATTCTCCTTGCCACTCAAAGCTCTTTTTTTTCCTTTTGAGAAGGAAAGGGGTTTTTATGTCATTGTTCATTTTTTCATTCTACGATTGGTATTATAAATTCTATGGTCTGAGTCCTAGCAGGTTTGGCTCTTGGTATTTAAGTTAAAGCTTTAAGAATTCCAAGAATTATTTTCTCTTTCAAGAGCCTAGCCCTTGACATCGAAAACCATGGCCTTCAAATCTATAATTTCTGCTAGAATCAAAAGTATATTTGATAGTTCAGAAGAAAATTTTTTTTCTGTCAATCTTCTCTGAGGCTGTACAAATGAAAAGCCCACAGTGCAGCTTTAATTATGAGAGGAATAGTAGAGATAGAGCTTAAAAACACATAGACAGCTTACCAACAAGAAGACTGGGGTCCTAATGAGAATGAGATGTACTTCATGTTTGTATAAATATGTCAAATTACACTCTACTGTCATGTGTAACTAAAAAGAACAAACAAAATAAATAAATAAATAAAAAGAAAAAGTAAATTGCTGAAGGCCAAAAATTAAGGAAACATCAACAAAAGTTAATATCAAGACTTTAATCCAATAGATTAAAAAAAGAACTTAATAATAAAGAAACAGTGGGCAAACATGAGTCAAGGAAAACTGAATGATTTATATATAAAACTAATTTAAAGTAAGGGGAATAAGGATTTTATTTTTCTGAATTGCGTAAATATTTAAAATGATAAAAATGCAATATTTATTTTAAAGCAATCAAGTCTTGAAATTATTATTTTATCAGGCAGTTCAGGAAGCCATTTCTGATTACCACCTGTCATTATTCATAATTAGAGTCACTGCCCGTTCTCCTGTTTAATCTCACTGCTACTGCTATTCACAGTATCATAGAGCTCATCACACTCTTTACTTCCTATTTCCTTCAGTAAGCCGTGAACAAATTTAGGACAGAGGTATAGTCTTTATGTCCACCACGCCTAGCACATTATAAATGTTTAATGATATGTATACTTATTTTTATTATTGTATTATAATTATACAGAATAGTGGGATTAATTATGCCAAATTCATATATGCACATAACTTGATCAATCTCATTTCCCATTAATCAATGTATTTCTATAAACATGAAAAATGGAAAGAAATGATGAATGGACGATCAACATTTATTAAGTTCCTATTATGGTCCAAGCATTATTCTAACTACTTCGTGTGTGTAAACTTTTCATCTTCATGGCGATCCCATGAGTTATTCAGTTATTACCTCCATTTTATAGAGGAGAAAAGAGAAACAAAGGCAAAGAATGAATACATAAATGGATAAATGAATATTTCAGTTTGGCTTGAGCATAAACTTGTGAAGTGGATGCAGGAAAGCAAGTTTGGTCTGTATTAAAAAGGACTGTATGCCTTACTTAAATATTTGGACTTAATCCTATTAAAGATTCTCACTATAACAACATCTTCAGAATGGTAATAGGTGTTAAGTGTAAAATGGGAGTTGCATATTTAGATTTGAAAACTCTGTGTGTAAAAAAGTTAAAGAGAACTCCTCTAAGCTTTTTAAATTATGGAGAACACAATGATTTTCTTTCTTCAATAAGCCTATATGGTATAGGCTTATATATCATATAAGAATGGTATATAAGAATGGTTTATAGAGAATAAACCCAATTTCCAGTCCCTACCAAAAAAAAAAAAAAAAACCTTACTAAGAAATTCACAGATTTAGTACTGGGGCAAACACTGTTGGATTCAGTGGAAAAACAGTAAAAATTTGACGAATTTTGACAGACTGTGGAACCGCTCAAACTGCTGATAGCAATATAAATTGGTGAAACTATTTGGAAACTTGTAGTGCTTGCTGAAGTGAAATATATATTACATATATGTATATATAGATAGATAGCTATGTCTGTTTCTACACATAAATATATGTACATATGATGTATGTACTAATAATCTAGCAACTCTACTGCTAAGTCTGTTTCCAATCAAAAATTGCACATATATGCCAAAAAGTAATGTACAAAAATATGCAAAGTAACATTTCAAATGTTTACCAGCAAATGCCATAATTTCATTCCTCCTCTCCCTCCTCCTCCTCCTCCTTCTGCTCCTTCTTCTTCTTTTAATTTTTATTTTTTGGTGCTGGGGATTGAACCCAGGTGCATGTGAGGCAAGCACTCTACCAACTGAACTATATCCCCAGCCCAATTTGATTCTTTTTTAAGACTAAGTAATTTTCCATCATATATACCACATTTTATGTGTAAAAATTATACTTCAGTGGAAAATTTTACTTAAAAATATGAAAGACAATACTACATTGGAATCAAGACTACTTTGGAAACTGAATTGATATAGAGGTATTGGGATGAGAAAACACCAAATGCAGACCATAGTTTTCAACTTGTTGGAATGAGAGGACATGGCAAAATCAGGGACAGATGTAATAGTCTTCAAACTGATGTGTCAATCTCTCACAGCTACCCAGTTGACACGGTACTGCTAATATACCTGAATCCTATTCACTCCCCATTGCAAAACCTTTTATTGCTTCTAGAGAAAGCAGTGATTTTCAAACCTAGAGAATAAATCCAGTTTTTTGGTGTGTGTTTTGTTTGTTTGTTTTTGCTTTACATTCAGATATTCTTGATTCTGCCATTCTTCCCCTTCAAATTTAACTCAAGCTGATGTCCATTTGCCTTCTCTTCAGAATATAGCACATCAGCCAGATTTGGGCATGTGCCTGTGGTGTCGCAGGCTTTGAAGCCCACCAGCTCCACAGCAAGTCTTACCTATGCCCTGTGGTCACATCAGGCCTCTTTCCAGAGCACCACCCTCCCTAACTGCCCAGATCATTGCATTCTTTCACCTTCTTAACTCTGGAATCATGGATTGCTGATATCAATCAGTAATATTTAGCAACAATTATTTGCTTTGTTGTTTTTTTGTTTTATTTTCTATGTTTTCTTCAAATTTTTCCCTCCCTCTCTTTCCTGTCTCTCTCTATAAACTGAGAACTGTGAGTATGTACTGGACATTTTCTCTTCCAGTTCCTCTAGGTTCACCCAGTTTCCTAGTAGCCTGATCCAGTAACAGTATTGCCTCATATTTTCCTTCTCTCCCTCTTTTCCTTTCTTCTTTATCCTTCATTTTAAATTTTTAAATAGTTTTTATATTTATGTACCTATTTATGTATCTATCCTGTCTCCTCATCAAGGGTCAATAATTTATATTTCTTTTAGGCTTATAGCATATAGCAACTTCTCAGCAGTTTCTTGTTAATGTCAATTGCCCAAAATCAAAAGTATATTGAGAGCCAGGCACAGTGGCACATGTCTGTAATCTCAGCACTTTGGGAGGCAGAGAGAGGAGATTGGCGAGTTCAAAGCCAGACTCAGCAAGGGCCAGGCACTAAGCAACTCAGTGAGAACCTGTCTCTAAATAAAACACAAAATAGGGCTGGGGATGTGGCTCAGTGGTCAAGTGCCCCAGAGTTCAATCCTGGGTGCCAAAAAAAAAAAAAAAGCATATTGAGGGAAAAGCATACATGGCAACACAGATTTGTCCATTTCTAGCTCTGATTTTTTTTCAGTTAAGCAATTGGACTCCAAACTTCTCAAACCCAAAATAATTATAGAGAGTTATTTTGAAATTTCATACCTAATACATGTATAGATGTATACTTACTAACAAATTGTATAAATTTATCATTCTAAAAACATAGTATGACAAAAATATGCAAATGTATAAAAAATTACAGAAGAGTCTGGATGAAATAAACAGAATTTTTTTGTTGTCTCCCTCACCGTGGTGGCTACTTAGGCTTAGACCAAGTCTTCATGTTAACCGGAAGCCCCTATTTCGTATAACTCCTTGAAATTTTGACATGAACACCAGAATTTTTTATTTGGTATTAGTTCTCACTACACTTGCCTGGTACTTAGATCCTACCCATATTTGTTAAAATTGTCACTAGTTAGTAGGAATTGATTTGAAATTTGTATTAAAGATCTATGCTGTGTAGTTCCTCTGAAGAAACAATGTCAACACTTAACTTGAATTTTATTTTTCCTTTTACATAAAATGTTTTTTACCTGTTTTTAAGTTTAAAGGCATTCTATCAATTTTTGTCTGCAATTGGAAGTTTCCAATGTGGCAGGCAATTGATTGAATACCAGAGCTATGGGGTTTTGTTATTTTGTAAATCAAAAGCTGGCGGGTTGGCATCAAACAGTAAAGGGCAAAGTAGTCAAGAACTCTGTTGAATTTGCATGGCAGTGATACCTCTCACTAAACATGTGTTCCAGGACAAATTATTTTCAGTTTTAATATCTACATTTAGACTAACAGCTACTAATGTTTGCTGCTCAGGGCTGTTGTGAGAATTATATACCACAATGTGTGTGAAGTCCCTGGCAGATGCCATATGCTCAATAAGTGGTAGTGTTGGCACTGTTATTATCATGTCTCTATTGAACTCTTTGTGGGAATGAAAAGTGTTCTCTTGTTTTTCCACTTAGCTTCTCTTATTGGTGATGCTTGACTGTACCATCTTCTGTACCAACTTCTTTGTCCTATGCAAATTGACATTTCTTTAAAGAATAAATTTTCAATACAATTAAATTGATAATTTCCTTGAACACCTTGCAGGTTCATTTTTGCAGGGAGCAGAAAAGTCCATATCCCTAGTCCGAGGTGGGAGGACCAAGTATGCAGCAGCTTTAGCATGGGAGAAAGGGACCTCAGGTCCAGAGGAGGAAGCATTTTCTGAGTGGTTGGAATCAGTAAAGGAAAATCCTGCTGTGATTGACTTTGAGGTAAGATTAAAATGCATTGAGGGTAAGAGAGCTAACGCAGTTCTCTAGCAGCCAAATTGTACATTGTACAATTCCTTTTCCATTTTCTTTTCAGATAATAAAGGAAATGTATTTCTTTAATGTGTATGCTCAATGTGCTTTTTTTAAAAAATGCTCAATTGCACATCTACTGCTTTTGCTATTCAAACAAGCATTCCAGTACAGTATTTAGAATTCCTAACATGTATGAAATGCTGGAAAAGGAAATTTTGTGAATAAAACTGTTCAAACTCACCATGAATAGTACTCTTCATCTCCCCCCGTGCATACAATAAATTTAGTTTCTATGGCTTTCTGGTAACTCTCATTTCATGAGCACTCATAAATCTTCATTTATAATGCTGTGGGATAAATGGGATTTTAGATCCATTTGACTTCCTGTTTCTATCACCATTGATTCAATTTACTAGTTTTGTATTTGCTGTAATTACATTAAAAGTTGATTTTTGTTATTTATGGGGTACTTTGCCCACATACCAGTCATATTCCATTTAGAATCAGTTTTGCATATAACTACCACATTTTAAAAGGCCTCCAAAGAGGCTATTATGCTTACTTCATTTAAATGAAGATAAAGGAGTTCAATCATTATGAAAATGGAGTCATTTACATGCAGCATAAAAATATATTGAGCTCCACAGGTTATGGTGGAAAAATGAGGCACCATTACCCATCTGGGCACTTTTAAGTCATACAGTACCTTAAATGGCCATTTCTTTGGGGTTTTAACATACTAATAAAATAAACTCTGCCTTTCTTTTTTTTTGTTTATACTTTCATTTTTTGTTACTCTAATATTTCCATCCATACCACTGGCAAGTTCATCTTTTCATGTTCTCCCACTCCACATTTTCTCTTCTGGATCTACTAAAAGCCAGTGCTGTCCCTACCAATACAGAGAACAAGGAAAGCAGTCTTCATGCTCTCTAGACTTTTTTTGCATGAATCAAACTTGATGAGGTTTCAGCAGAGCATTAACGAGCTACCTAATCTTTGGTCAACTATCTCAGCACTTTGATTCTTAATGAACATCATGATGCAAGTTCAAGTAAGCAATGCCTCACACATGGCTTCCTATAGTAGAAGTGCAAGGAAGGTGAGTTTCAGGTAGATCACACCTGCCTCAGGTAGAGGGCTTTTCTCTACTGGCTCAGCTGGCAGCTATAGTAGATTTTACAACAACACTTTTGATGTAGGGATTTTTCCAGGCCTTGCCTCTCATTCTATGAGAACTAAACAGTGGTGGCAGTGTATTGTCAGAGGGCATGTGACTAGACCTCTTCTCTGTTGGCTCTTCCTAGCTTGCTCCCATCATGGACTTAGTAAGAAACATTCCCTGTGCAGTGACTAAACGGAACAACCTCAGGAAAGCTTTTCAAGAATACACAGCCAAATTTGACCCTTGCCAATGTGCTCCGTGCCCTAATAATGGCCATCCCATGCTGTCAGGGACCGAATGTCTGTGTGTGTGTCGAAGCGGCACCTATGGCAAGAATTGTGAGAGACGGTCTCCAGATTATAAATCTAGTAAGTATCAGTAATTGATTGTTGGGTAGGCACCTTTTCCCCTCCAAAAAATATTCTAGGTTGGTCAATACTTTTTCTTAAACTCCACCTCGTATAAATGCACAAATAACATAAGCCTTCAAAAAATTAAACTCTAAATTCAAATGACCTTGATATTAGTCTCAGCTGCAACCTACCGGTTATGTGATGCTGAAAAATCTCCATGCCACAATATGTTCATCCATGAAATGAGGATAATCCTAGTATGTACTCAACATTAAAATATATTTGTTTATTTATTTGTGTTTTATAATACATAGCATAATACCATAACATTAAATAAACAAAAAAATAAAACATGACAAAATACAATATGTGATACTGTTATCAAAAACCTCTGATGTATCATAACACAAGAGGATGGCATTTCAATAAGGGATAAATTAAGTCACAACCAAAGTTTTCATGCAGGGCTAAGTAATGTTCAAAATTTACCTCAAACTCTCCTTAGAAAGAGAATGATGCACAGGATTGAGAATATATCCTATCACCTTTAAAAAACAATTTGATATACATTCTATTCAGAAAATGTTCATGTTTACACATATACATATATGTGTACCTACACATGCATGTATATTTATTCATAGTGAAAATGATACATAATTGTTGCCATTTTTTAAAAATATTTTTTGTTGTTGTTGATGGATCTTTATTTTATTCATTTATTATTTAGATGTGGTGCTGAGGATTGAACCCAGTGCCTCACGCATGCTAGACAAGTGCTCTACCACTGAGCTATAGCCCCAGCCCCTAATTGTTGCCATTTTATTAAGGCCTGTGGGAACAGGAATAGGAAATCAGGTCCTGTGTCAAGAAAAAAAGAAAAAATAAAGAAATTGCCACCAGCAATTTCTTTTAATCCTCATTATGATCCTGTAATATTCTACAAAGCAGGTTACACAGCTAAAATTGAGGAAACTAAGTTGTCTTTCTGCAAAGCTCCAATTCTCTCAGATGCACCATGATGACAAGTGGGCCTTCCTTTCTTCCAGCTGCAGTGGATGGGAACTGGGGCTGCTGGTCTTCCTGGAGTATGTGCAATCCCACTTTTAAGAGATCAAGAACCCGAGAATGCAATAGCCCTGCCCCTCAACAGGGAGGAAGAAGCTGTGAGGGAGAGGAGCGTCAAGAGGAGGACTGCACATTTTCAATAATGGAAAATATGTAAGGTTTGGTAAGAGGAAAGGTTTGGGTTATTTCCTTCATTGATGGTTTGGATATTTATTATTCTCCTGTTAAGTAAAGAAATAATTAGAATTTTATCTATGTCAACACAACTTACTAGTGACACTGAATCTGCTGCTATCCTTGTCTCTCAGTAACATTTTCTATTTAATCTACATACATGTATGTAATATGAGTGTATATATGCATACAGTTTATGCATGTACATACACATGTAAATATGTGTGAACATGCACACACATTATTTTCCCCCTCTAGTGGGCAGCCGTGTATCAGCGATGATGAAGAAATTAAAGAGATAGATCTTCCTGAACTAGAAGTAGATTCAGGATGTCCTCAGCCAGTTCTTCCAGAAAATGGATTTATCTGGGTAAGCATCTTGACCTTTCACTTTTGTTTTGAAGTACAAAAAAAAAAAACTTGAAAAACATGTATTTTCTTTTAATTGGAGTTACTATTTTTTAATGTCAATAATCTTTTGTTGACTTAAAATGTACAAAGTAATATTTAGAATGCTTGACCACTCTTTCATCTTGAATTCACTGAAGAGGTCTTCATACGTGCTTATTTGATCAAAGGACAGTAGGTCACTTGTGTTCCTTGGTACCACTTAGTTCAAATGATAATGGTATATTTGTGTGAGTAGAGAATGAAATTTCAGCATAAGAGGTTTGGATGACTTATAAGCATCTTCATCGAAGATGAAGATTCTGAGTTTATTTATGTTTATTTCTGAGTTTGAGCAAACTAATGCCTTCATTTAAGGCATGTCATTGAAAAGATAAACTCGAGTTAGCCATAATCTATCATAGAAGTCTCTGAGTCTGTACTCTCTGATGAAGTGAGGAATCTGTAGAATCCTTAAGCAGTCAATGCCATTGTAATGCACCTTTTAATTTCATCTGTTTTTATTAAGCCACAACAATATTAAGCATAATGTTATCGATGCTTTTTATAAGAATCAAATACAGTCTATCAGATAGATCTGTGGATTTAGATGTAAATCATTCAGGAGATACATAATACTTAAAATTGATCACAAGAAGGCATGGTCCCTATTCATCTTACATTTCTTAAACCTTTAGTGTTTTTCCAACTATACCACATTTATGATCAAAGATCAAAAACACTCGATTCTCCAAGGCTAGCACATAAATATCCATGGGCTATGGTCTAAGCTAATGTGTCTTTCCTGTTCACTTATGTTCTGCCCATGTGTAAAGTACCATACCTGAAGATTTTAAGAGGAGGGAAATTGTTGAAGGGAGGTAATTTTAGTTAGCTTTTACTCTAGAACACACATTCTCAAACTCACCAAAGCACTGAATGGCTTGTTAGGTCACTGTCCCTTTCCCACAGCTTCTGATCAGTAGGTCTTGGGTGAGGTCCAAAAGTATTCATATCTAACACAGTACTGATGCTGCTAGATCAGGAAGTCTCACCTTGAGAATTAACCCAATAGAACAAGGGCCAGCTAACTATGCTCTCATGACCAAATCTGGCCTATTGCTTTTTTTAAAATAAAGTTTTATTAGAACACAATCACATTCATTTATTTACTTATTGTCTACGGCTACTTTCATGCAATAATGGCAGAGGTGAGTACTTGTGACAGACACCTTATGGCTTGCAACTGACTGTCCCAGCTCTTTGTAGAAAAGGTTTGCTGGTCCCTGCCCTAGAACAGTATCATCAAAATTATATATAATCAGATTCAACTACCTATATAATTTTTAATCCATTTATGCCAGCTTCACAGAAAAAGAATGTTCAAATATTAATATCTTAATTTGAAAAACATACAGAGTCTCTAAACAGTGATTCATTATTCTTATGACTCCATTTATAAAATTAGATGTTATATATCTTAGTCCATCTCCTGTTGCTATAACAGAATACTAGGAACTGGGTAATTTATAAAGAAAAGAGATTTATTTAACTCACAGTGCTGGAAGTTGGCAAGTCCAAAATTATGACACCAGCCCTAATGAGGTTTTGTGCTGTATCATAAGGTCATAACACAGTTGAAGGGCAAGAGGAAGGATGGAGCAGAACTTAGATAAGGATAATGACATTAATCTATTCACAAGGGTGACCAGCCCTCATGACCTAATTGCCTATTTTTTAAAAAAATATTTTATTTAGTTATAGATGAACACAATACCTTTATTTTTATTTTATGTGGTGCTGAGGATAGAACCCAGTGCCTCACACATACGAGGCAAGCGCTCTACCTCTGAGCCACAACCCCAGCCCCCTAATTGCCTCTTAATACTATCACAGTGGCACTTAAATCTCAACATAAGTTTAGGAAGGGACACTCAAACCACAGCAGTATGTTTTATTTTCATTAATAAATTCACTCCTTGCTTTATTTTGCTCTTTATTATAAAGGCATGCTCTCTATCTGCCAACAGTTTTTACTCAAAAGTAATATAACCTTACTTTTTCCTAATGAGTACTTTTTGGAATTCCTAGTAGGACAATGTTCCTTGTATGGATTCAGAGACAGATACACCTAACTTCAGGCTACAGTAATCATGTTATTACAGATGTGGACATCTGTTCAGTGACCAAGACAAGTCCTGTCCTTATAAGCAAGTGACAATGACTTTAGGTCAGGTTTCCTTGTTTAGTCAGTCTAGCAGATGTGTTGGTCAAAGCTCAATGGTTACAATATATACAGGTAGGTAATAGCTTTGTAAGAGAAATGGAAACAACAAATGTTCAAGGCAATAATATATTTTAGGAGAAATTCACACAAAAATAGTGTGCAGTCTTTGGATAAGACATGGAAATCATTAATCTTATTCGTCATTCCATTTGCTTGGAAACAAAGACACAACAGTAATAATCAACAGTAGGACCGTCTTTTTGTATCCAGGAAATTAGGAATCTTCCAGGGGACAAATGTAATCATGTGGCCAAGTAATAGCAAAAGTTGATGATTGAGCTTTCACCTCCCTTCAGAATTCCCAACTTCAGTTCTCAGAGAATAACTGACCAGGCAGTTCTTAGCACTCTCCTCCCTCTTAGTAAAGGGAGAGGAGGTTGCATTACAAGTCTCCCCAGGAGGGATAGTGTTTGCATAGTTTCAAAGTTATTAAGGCTGTGTAAGTATTTGGGAGAGATCTATCTGTAGAGTTGCCACCAAGTGTCAATAGGGGGCTTAAAAATGTGATAAACCTTGTAAAATAGAGCTCTGTAGGTTGCCCCCCAGCACTGAAATGATGATATACCACATGCTGTGGAAACCAAAGCAGTCTTCACAGAGGATATTCTATTTGCACTGGTTCTTAAGAGAAAGGAAGACAGGTGTTGAGTAGAGACATAGGGCCAACTGAAGAAATGGAGGCATGAAAGAGACTGTTACGTTTGAAGAATGATAGGTGATTGCGTCTCACTAGAACACTAGGTTTTATGAGAAGAAGTGAGGATGATAAAATAGCTAAAAGCTAATATTCCAAGCTTAGAAATTATAAGATCCATTTTCATCTTGAAAATTGCATTCTTCCTTTTTGGGGGGGTGGGGGGGAATAGTCCTGGTTAAAAATTTTAGTAAGCCTTATCCCTACATGACAGTAGTTGTACTTTAATTATCAATTAATTAAAAAGTATGTAATAACTAATGAGTTACTACAAAATGAATAACATTTTAAAATTATTTGTAGTCAGTCAGTCACAGAAACAAGTGCATATATTTGGTGTATATAGGATACATTATTCAGTTTCTAGTCAGAGCATAGTGTGTATATAGTTTTTGTACTCTAGCTATCGGAGATCATCCCATATATAGTGGAGAGTAAAATATATATATAATATTATATTATCAACTTAGAAGTGCCATATGGAAAAATGGATTCAATTCAAAAAATAAACAGAAAGTTGTCCTGGTAAGGGATTAATAAATGCCATATGAAAGACATTGACGATGAAAAGGGAAAGGAGAACTTTGGGACGTGATTAGGAGAAAGAATTTGAGAAAATTCTTTGAGTGGATACAGAGGTGATTTAATAGAATTCAGGATGGCCTGAGATGTTTACATACGATAATTCATCAAATAATAATTTTCTGGTTTCTGTTTTAATTCTAGAACGAAAAGAAACTGTACGCAGTTGGGGAAGAAGTTGAGATTTCATGTCTTACTGGATTCAGAGCTGTTGGACACCAGTACTTCAGATGCTTACCAGACGGGATCTGGAGGAGAGGAGATATAGAATGCCAACGTGAGAACTGGGCAAGCATTTTGGGCGACTACTCTGAAGAATGAATTTGCCCAGTATAAATAGAGAAAAATCACACCCTCAGATCAGTACACTTTACTATTTTTTAGTAACTATGGTGAAAAGATTTAGTGAAGCAGCAAATGGGGCTCATTTGCTAAAATTAGATTTCAAAATGTCTGCATATTTCAGTTCTCCTGCTCCTGCATATTAGCCTCATACACACAAAACTGTGAAGCATGCTCTTAAAAAGAAATACAGGAAATCTGCAAACCATATCTAACTACAGACGTCTGCCTTGCCTAATGTACAAATTGATGCAAATTGATGAGTCCCCAAGAAGACGATACTTACACTCTTTGTGTATCAGAAATGGCATTTCATATGAGATGCAGTTTTCTCTGGAGACTGTTCTTGGAGCATATATCCTCTGCTGAGAAAATGAATGACTTGTAGGTCCTGTGCATAGACATGCTACAGTAAACACAGAAATTCCAAAACACTCAAATGGGACCCCAAAACCTTATCATGGGATATCTTGAAGCAGAGTTGAGACCAGTGTCAAACAGAATGTTCCGCCTCTGTGTCACTTAAAAAGTGGCAACTCACTTTGGGGAAAACCCAAAAGGTAGAAAAGGAAAGGAAATTGTTCCTTGAAAGTAAAATGCCCCGGTGATGTAATAATGAAAGTTGGTGATGTGTCTGGAGTCAATTCCTTTGAAAGCAATCTCAGATACCAGGACTCAAGGAAGCTTTTCAGAGAGATGTCTGAGAGGAAAACAGGGATTCTTCACTTCACTTCGAGGTTTTGTGATCCAGAGGGGGCGCTAAATCTAAACAAATGCAGTGAATTTCATTAACATTACCTCTTGAGTCACAAACAATCTGCCTACAGTTGTTTGCATCACTAACCCATCTGCAACGTTGCTCTTCCTACAGGGACAGAGTGCCTCAAGCCAGCTGTCCTAGGAGGCCTGACATTTACACCATTCCAGAGAACATACAAAATTGGGGAATCCATTGAGCTAACCTGCCCCAAAGGCTTTGTGATTGCTGGGCCATCACGGTACACATGCAAGGGGGATTCCTGGACACCACCCATTTCAAACTCACTCACCTGTGAAGAAGGTAAGTGGTAGCTCAGGATTCAGGATTCTGATAAGGCAAAGGTCCCTGAGATTATACCTACATTAGTGCTATTTCTTCATTGTGTTTTGGAGTCAGAAAGCAGAAGATTCCATTGGAAGGCTAGGTCATAGTCTACCTCCCATAGATGATTTCAGGCAGCAAATAATAAGTAATTGGTTGAGTGGAGGTCTTCAAATTTACAGGATGAGTTCAATTTTCTTCCAATTTAAAATTTTAGTATTTAGAAGGAGTTGAAGATCTCTCATCAAACAACATAATTGAAGGCTAACTGAAGTTTTTGGTTCAAGTGGAAAGTCATACAGAAGTAATAAACATACTAATTAGGTAGGCACGTTACTATTAACCTGAAACAGAAATTTTCTAATGCTCTTTAAAAAAAAATGAATTCCGTTTATCATTGTTTTAGCTTTTTCACTTCTGTGACCACAAAGACCTGGCAAAAATAATTAGAGAAGGAAAAAGTTATTTGGGGATTCATGGTTTCAGAGGTTTCAGTCCACAAATGGCCGACCCCATTCCTTGAGGCCTGAGATGAGGCAGAATATCACAGCAGAAGGGTACGGCAGAGGAAAGCAGCTGGAGACATGGCATCAGGAAGCAAAGTGAGAATCTGCCCTCATGATGGACAAAATATATATACCTTGAAGTTTTGCCCTCAATGTTGCACCTCCTCCAGCCACATCCTACCTGCCTACGCTCACCACCCAGTTAATCCTTATCAAGAGACTGATGCACTGATTAGGGTAAGACTCTCAAAACCCAATCATTTCACCTCTAAACTTTCTTGCATTGTCTCACACATGGGCTTTTGGGGGACACCTAATGTCTAAATCATAACAATTATCTATGTTTTCTTGCATCAACTTCTCTAAAACAAAGGTTTTTTAACTCCAGGTGGTGAACTTCTAAAAATCTGCTCCAGATTCATTCCTCAGACTATGGTCATTGAGCTAGGATGGGATCAGCATTTGGCATTTGCTTAAACAAACAAACAAACAAACAAACTTCTAGTCAGAATGAATTTTGAATGCTTTCACCAAAAAGAAATGACAACTGTTTGATGAGATAGATTTATTCACTCTGATTTAAACATTACACAATGTATACATGTATCCAAACATCATATGAGATTGCATAAATGTGTACAATTTTTATGTGTCAGTTAATAAAAATTCTAGTCAGAATAAGCAAAATAATTAAATCTCTCCTAGCTAATCCAAATGTTCCCCTAGAATTGAGAGCTATTATTTTTAAAAGAAGAGATAATTTAAAAGCATTTTAGAGCAAAATAATTAGAGAATGCATTTGAATTTTTGTATACTTTTTCCTAAATCTTTTCAGTGGTTTCATCCACAACTAATTCAAAAATGACTTTTGCAAATCTCTTTTGTTTAATTGATCAAAATCTTCACCTTGGTTTTCATTTTAAAAACTCTCTTTTTCCTCCTCTGTCAGTTTATATATTGAATCAATTTATACAATAGTAATTGGCATAAGTAGATCTGAAAGCAAACAAAGCTGACTCTCAGTAAACACACAGCTCTACTATGGCCCTCAACCTATGCAAGTTCAGGCATGGGGGCTGGGAGCACTGGCTCATATTCTAGATCTGTATAAAGAAATTGGGTATACTGCCTTACATACTATTGACAGAAAGACTAATGAAAGCAGACAGAGAGAGAAAAAGACAATAACCTGGTATGGCCCGCTGTGGCCAGTGCAGTAGCTGGATGGTTAACTGATGCAGACGATGAGCCAGACTGAGAAAATTAATTAGAAACTATAGAAATAAGATAAAACTCATTAATTAATGAAAAGCGGGGGCACCATGGGATAGTCCAGCTCTGATAGAGACTAAATCTAACAACAAAATGGAGCCTTAGTATTTATATGGGTAAGTGTAGTAAAGGGATTCAGTGTGAAAAACTTCAGGAAAACAGGATGAAGATGGGAAAAACAAGTTGTTTGGGGCTTGGAAGATTATGCCCATCTCTTCTACCCCCAGGCAGTCTGGGATTTAGAAATCAAGGCTTTTTGACCTAACGAGTTCCATGACAAGCACAAAACTTCCCCTATCAATAGGAATCATCTTGCCAATGGGCGGTCCCTGGGCACCCTCACACCGCAGGGTTCCCAAAAGCAGCATTTCACGGTGCAGAATTTCACGTTCAAAGCAGTGATTTTTCAACCACCTATGACAACCTGGACTTATGAGTCCAGGTTAAGGAGGTAAAGAAACTTTTAAGCTGTCACATAGCTTAGAAAGATTCTTAATTCTTCAGTGTGAAAAAGGTTTTTACTCATGAAGAAGCAAGATGCTGCAGTTACTTTTTCTTCCTTCTGAGAAAACAACACCTCCAGCAGCATCTTAGAATATCCTCAGGCCCTCAGCACCTGAGAGATGAAAGAATGTTCTCATTTACAAGCTGCCCCCGTACTGCAGCACGGGGAGCCAGTAGCAGCTTCAACCTGAGGCTGTGGGGAAGACCAAAGGCCCCCAGCGTGTATCCACTGACCATTGCAAACCAGCAGCAATAGAGCAGCGCTCTGGGCCACTTCACAGCTGACTCTCTCTGGGACTTTTCCCTGGCGGTGTGTGGATGTATTTACAAGGGGTAAAGAAGGAAAACTTTATCAGAAATCAAAGAAAACCAACCTCATGTCAGTGTAAATTCTAGTAGCTTCAGCCTTTCCATAGCTACAGGACTCCATGTTCATAAAGGTTCTAGGCCAGACTTCACCAGAGGGAATGAGAGTCCTAACAGAAGATAATAGTAGGAATTGGAAATAGTGGCAAAGAAGAAAACCTATGGATATTTCCAATCTTTATTTTTGCCTAAATCTCCTTCCTTCCCTTTTCAGACCTTCTGCCTAATAGGCTAAGAGGAAAGACTGTGAGCTGAGCTCACTGTTTCGTCCTGCAATCTGCAACAATTTCTTCCTAGCGCTGGTTTTCCACCCTTGACAAATAACTTGTTCACAAAGGCCATTTTAGTCCCGTGGGTGTCTGATTCATCAGATCCAGATCAAGGAAGGTAGTCCAACATGCTTGGGAGGTCAGTTCCAGGCCCAAGAGAACCAACCTCAGTGTAAAAAAGATAACCAAGTTTCCTCGATGGTTTTCCCTTTACCCCCCATAAATTCAACAAGTGTAGAGAAGGACTGTTCATTCATCTCCTTTCTCTCCCTAAAAATAAGGATCTTCTAATATTTTTTCATTTAGATAAGACAACAATGCCTAGTCTCTTAAGTAAATCAGAAACCTAAGGATCATATTTGAAAGCTCTCATAACTTACCACAATATGTAGTATCATTGGTTTTAACCTGCTATGTATATCTCAAGTGTATCCATTTCTCTCCATTTCACCTAGGGCACCTTGATCCAAATTACCATCCCTCTTCACCTGAATTACTGTAATAACTTCATGGATTGTCTATCATCCCTCTCTTGAATCCCCATGCCTCTCCAAATCTGTTCCCTGCACAGAAGTCAGAATCTATTTTTTTCAAAACCCATACTTGATTTTTTTCACACCACCCCTTGCTTAAAACTCATCAAAGACCTTTCACTGCTTAGAAAATGAAGAGAAAAAAGGTCTTGTTAGACCATGCATAGCTGACCACATTCCTGCTTTCGGGTCATTCCGTGTTACATGCTTCAGCTTTCCTGCACTTCAACCATACCAACTTGGCCTTCTCTCAGTTCCAGGAAAGTCACAAGCTGCCTCCCTTGGGAGCACTTTCATACCTGATGTTCCTTTCGCTTCAGCCTCCCTTCCCATTTTGCCATTCCTAACCTTTCTACTATATCAATTTGCTTGATTATATGCTTTCTCTTTAATAGCATTAATGACGGCAGCAATTATATATGCATTATTGTGGTTGATTAACATCCACCTGTCCCACAGGACTGCAAACTCTGTAAGCAAAGAATTCAG
The DNA here is from genome assembly GCA_028644305.1 of Xerus rutilus. Classification (NCBI taxonomy): domain Eukaryota; kingdom Metazoa; phylum Chordata; class Mammalia; order Rodentia; family Sciuridae; genus Xerus; species Xerus rutilus. Next base: position 29,830,664 of record CM053405.1, on the reverse strand, counting down.
GTCAGGTTTTGCCCAACCCACTATCCCCAGAACCTAGCAGAGTGCTGAGAACATCACAAATGTTCAATGAACATTTGAAAAACAAATGAACAAAAATTCCACCAATTTATTTTCTGTAGTTCTCTGAACTTAAGAGCAGTTTTAGACGGGAAATGACAGTGTAGGTGAGCTGGAAAGGACATTTCAGATGGAATATTTCATGACAACCTATTTGGAGAAGCTGAGATGAATGATTGAACTCCAGGAGATAAATGAGAACCCTTTGTCCCTGGGTTTTTCTCCTAAATTCATGTTTATCACCGGGATCCACACTGTGCATTATTCTTTTCTCTCTTTTCTTTTGTTTCAGATATTCTGACAAAATTAAAAGGGCATTGTCAGCCAGGTCAGAAACAGTCAGGATCTGAATGCATTTGTATGTCTCCCGAAGAAGACTGTGGGTAAGAGTGATTCTGTGTACTGTGTTTACAAACTGGAAAAACCAGTTTTACGTAACCAACTGAGCTTCTTGAAGCACAAACATGAGACATATTAATTTTCACGTAACTGATAACCCTGTGCTCTGTGGAATTCTCCTTCCCCACTGAGCAGCAAACTTTTTAAATTATCTCTCAGCCTATTTCCCTAAGTTTGCATAGCTTTTATTTATTTAAACAGTCTCATTTGGTTTTAAAGGCTTAATCTTCTCCATTTAAAAACATCAAACTCACCTTTGCTAAAACCTTCCTTTCCCCTACTAAGAACAGAGAAAGGATGCAATTACAATAGCTTGAAGTAAAGGAAGTGGTGTGTGCATGGACTTCATACACACACACACACACATACACACACACACACACAACCTTTGCCACTTGATTATGTTTTCTTCATACTAAGAAGCATAAAAAAGAAAAATGACACATCCTAATGTGACTTCCATGACTATCTCCTTTTTGTTGGTGTAACTGCCTTTTCCTTACTACACAAAGTGGGAGTGTCAACATTGCGCATTAATTTAAGGGGTAGTTTGGGCTGAATCTAAAAGCAATCAAAGTAGCATACGCTGAAGATAAAACATTGTTTCTTTATGTCACAAAATAAATGTAGAGATAGGTGGTCCAGAGCTAACATCGTGATTCTCTCATTTCACATAAGACAGAGCTTCTTTTCTGCTCTCAGTTTTGCCATTTTTAAAGTTACTTCATGGTCTAAGATTGCTGGAGCAGGAAGGAAGGGAGACCAAAATCAGGGCACATTCTTTCTTTTTAAGTTTTCCCAGAAGACCTGCCATTTACATCTATCTCCTTAACTTTTTCTTATTCCCAGAGCCACATGCACCTGCAAGAAAGGCTGTGGAATGCAGTTCTTTAACAGGACATGTAACCATTCTGAATAAAATAAAGTTCAATTACTGAGGAGGTGAAAGAACAGATGTTGGGGTGGAAAGCCAAAAGACTCGGCACAGTTGTGAATATTTCATGCTTAACTTTGATTGGCTCTCATATTCCTCTGTGCTAAAGCTGCACAAATATTTGTAGGGACGCAATTATTGTCTTTTTTGGAGAGTGCAACAGGGTGTATTTCTGTATAACTCCATGACATAATTCAGCCCAAAGGTGACTCTATCTACCCTCCTCCATGTGGCTTCTTGCTACTGCAGTCCCCTCACCAGTTAGATGGTCTTCTGGAGGCTAAGTAGGATATTCACATTGTCCATTTAATCAGAGGAAGCTTTTTTTTTTTTTTCTGTGTGATATTAACTCTTGAGAATAGAAGCTGTCCCCTGGAAATCCTATTTCATCTCTGCTTTTCCTCTCCACCTTCCTCCTATATACTTCATATCTTTTTCATGTGGGCTTTAGTGTGTTACAGAAGTCACAGCTTTGTGCTCTCAGTTTTGGGTTCTAGTTCCTGGAAATAGTCTTTCATACTGACACATTGATTGTTGGCTCTAAGGTTGACATAGGATAAGAAACCCAGATTTGGAATAATCAAGGAGATCTTGACTTCTCAACAAGAGAAAAACTGTGGTCACTTGTTACCTCTTCATAATAGCCCCCATCCATCTACTCAGGGAGATGAAACAAATTACCTAGGGAATAATAAATATTCATCCTCGTAATTACAGTACAGCACACACCTGGAAAGCAATATATTATAGAATCCATATTACATGTTCTAAATTGACATTTCAATTAATGAGTATTTTAGAATTCAAAGAAGCTACAGAAGGTCATGGGCTGGATTGATCTGGGTGAACTTGAAAATGTCACCAGAAACTGAGCTGGACATACATAGATGACAAAGAGAGACAAGGCAATGCTGACTGAGCAGGGCTGGATGGCAGAAAAGGAAGAATTACCTTAGCAGTCTAGAAAACAATTAAAGCAACCATCAGGTGATAAAGAGGTATTTAGGAGAATGGGAAAATAATACCAGAAAAGAAAGTTGATCGGAGTCCAATTATGGAAGATCTTGACTACTGTATTCTTCAGACTTTAGCTTGAAGTCAATTTGGAAGAATACTCAGACAAAAAAATGAATCCCAGGCAGCATGCAAGATAAAATATGAAACTGAAAGGGGAGAAATTGGGCAAAAAATAAAAGGAAGAAGAAAACTGGATGGTAGTTTTACATATTAAAGTGGTTAAGTGCCATCTATATTTTCTGGTCTTCATATATAAATGCTTGCTTTCCTTCCTTGGGCAGTCATTACTCAGAAGACATCTGTGTATTTGATATGGATTCCAGCCATTACTTTACTTCATCTGCTTGTAAGTTTTTGGCAGAGAAATGTTTAAACAATCAAAAACTCCACTTTCTACATATCGGCTCCTGCCAAGATGAACTGCAGTTAAAATGGAGACTTGAAAGGACAAAACTTGCACCCAATAGCACAAAGAACGAATCTTGCGGCTACGACATATGCTATGACTGGGAAAAATGTTCAGGTAAGCCATAGTCATGACTATCCATAGAAATGCTCTCACTCGTGATTTATCTCAGATAGTATGGTGTATCAACATTTATACTTTAATTTAAAAGTAACCTTTCCTTAATAAAATAATAATTATTTTATTTTATTGGGAAAAACAGTTTTTCAACTTATATTTTATTTATTCTAATTAGTTATACATGACAGTAGAATGTGTTTTGATACATCATACATAAAAGAGTATAACTTCTCATTCTTCTGGTTTTACATGATGTAGAATCACACTGGTCGTGTAATCATATATGCACATAGGGTAATAATGTCCAATTCATTCTGCTGTTATTCCCACCCCCCTAACCCCTTCCTCTCCCTTCACTTCTCTCCGTATAATCCAAAGTACCTCTGTTCTTGCCTAGACTCCCTGCTGCCCCATTGTGAATTAGCATCCATGTATCAGAGAAAACATTTGGCCTTTGGTTCTTTGGGATTGGCTTATTTCACTGAGCATGATATTCTCCAATTCCATCCATTTACTGACAAATGCCATAATTTCATTCTTCTTTAAGGCTGAGTAATATTCCATTGTGCATATATACCACAATTTCTTTATGCATTCATCTGCTGAAGGGGAGAAAAGCATGTGTAAGCCAGATGCAGTGGTACATGCCTGTTATCCCAGTGACTCAAGAGGCTGAAACAAGAGGATCTCAAGTTTGAGGCCAGTCTCAGAAACTTAGCAAGACTCTTCACAATTTAGAGAGACTCTGTCTCAAAATAAAAACTAAAAAGACTCGGGATATAACACAGTGGTAAAGTGTCCTGGGCTCAATTCCAAATACAAAAAAAATAATTTCTTAAAATGATTTAAACAGAAAGCACAAAACATAACCACCCATAATTAGAAATAACCACCTTAATATGGATGTATACTTTCCAATGTTTTTCTATTCAAGTGAACTCAGTAGAACCCTTAGACCCCAGTGAGAAGAGCATTTCTCCTGATCTCATGCTTCAGGTCCCCCTCCCCACACCCAGAATTGTCTAATTTTTCTTCTGGTAGTTGAGCCCTACAAGGGGCCAACAGTGCAGTCCAGACAGGATTAGGTTTCACATAGATAACAATTGCTAGAAATATCTTCCATAATTTTCTTTAAGTCCTCCTCCAGTGGCTGGGACCAGCCAAGGCTGGCAGAGTTATTCAAGTAGATACTGTGAGCCGACAGTAGTACACATAGACTGGTGCTTGGTTTCTCTCCTGTAGACACTCTCCAACCGTCTGCTGATTCTCTTTCCCACCACACATGCGAATCAACCAAATGTCACACCAAATGTGTGACTCAGGCCTATGGTGCTACCTCCAGCCCAGAAGTAGATCCTTATTCCCAGGGAGCAACCCAGATTGCTCCCACTAGCTGGTAGGGTCTTCTTGCTCAAGATTGCTTAATATTGGACTACTCTCATGGAGCTGACACACTAATTTGGGTGACTATTTATATAGACAGATGCCCCCCATAAAAATTATCCCTGGGGCCTTACACATCTCAGGGGTAACCTTGAATATAATGCAAATTTTAAAAGATAAAGTGGGATCAATTTCTATGTGATATTTTATAAAACTGCTGTTTTTTACTTAATACATCATAAAACAATTTCCTTCTCATCTGTTACTCTGCCACATAATTTTCAATTTCTGCAATGGGCATTCTGTGATTTATTTAACCAATCTTTGTATAGACACTTGAATTTTCCCTTATATTTTGCTATTATAAATAGTGCTATGATAGATAGATTTATAGTTTGAGATTATTTCCTTCGGATAAAATTTATAAAATGGAATTCCTAGGTAAATTTTATTTTTAGGAATAAAGTTTTGACTTATTCAATGCATCAGCTTGCTTTCCAGAGGTGAGTTTACCATATTGTATTCCAATCTGAAACACATAATAGAGACTGCCTTCCCACACCTTCACCAAGTCTCAAAGTCATTGCTGCCAATTTAATACTTAAGAAGTGGCATTAAATCTCCATTTTCCATAAGTATATTGCTATTGGCATTACATTTGTGAATTTCTTGGAAGTAGAATTTTCACAGGAGTACAGGTGTAAGATGAAGTCTGACCCTGAAATAGCCCAAACTAAGCTTCTTATGAAACACAGAGATGGTCAGAGATTAGGAATTAACAGAATTCAAATAGGTAGCTAGATTTGCCTTGCAATACATTTTCAAAATGTATCTTAAATCTGCACATAAAGTATCCAATGGGAACTTGTTGAACTGTTAGATCTAACTTTTGCTAAAACCTCCTTACGTTTACAAGAAGAAATGCAAAAGCCGTGTGGTTCCCTTTGCCCTCTCATTTTCTGGCCCAATCAGCTCAGTCCTAGGAAGAAGAGAAGTATTATCCAAACCCATTTCTCCTTGATCCATGTAAAACTGATCATCAAAATTCAACTTCTTTGACAGGCCAAAAAATTGGCCCATGAGAGAGATTGTACACAGTGGCACAGTGACCAGACCATTTCGTGGCCACAGCCCAGGAGATGAATACCTGGGGCTGCTGACATTCATGCAACATCTGAACCAAACAATTGCACACAAAAGACAGAAAAACAGAGTCCTATATGTACATTGGCAATTCTAAACACTATGAATTCATGTCATAGATTAAAAACACTGTTATTCATTGTTTTGGTGCTTGGTTAACACCATTACCCAGATGCCAGCTTTCTCAGAAATAATCATTTAGGTAGAAAAAAGCTAAAGGTATTACACAACATTCTTCTTGTAATTAAATATGTTTTTTCTTTTTCTGAAAAATGTAATATAAGAATATTATTAAAAATATATACATGGCTGGGGTTGTGGCTCAGAGGTAGAGCACCTCCCTACCACATATGAGGCACTGGGTTCAATCCTCAGAACTACATAAAAATGAATAAATAAAATATAGCTATTATATATATATATAATATAGCTATAATAGCCATATATATGGAATTTGGATATCAGGGAGGATTTTAAAAAATGGTCCCTGATCATACTATGGTAGGTAGATCAGATATTTGGGAATATGTTTAGGGTTAGTGCATTTTTCTTTATTTGTTATAAAGAAAGTTTCCATGGAACTATTTTATTAAAAAGAATTTCCTTTTTCCTTCCTTTCTTTCTTCCTTCCTTCCTTCTCTTTCTTTCCTTTTTTTTTCTATTTTCCCACAAAGTTTTCTTTTCAAATCTGTCTGAGCAAAAATTAACTAGCAGCATACAGCTTCATAAAAATACCTGCTTTACTATAACCCCTCTGCTACATCTGTTTCTAAGCGCCCAAAGATTTCAGAATTCTAAGTTTGACAAAAAAAAAAAGTTTGCTAAAAATTTCGAATACTTAACCAGTATTGCTCAAACTAGCAGAACGTTTTGGGGCAATCAAACCAACATTAGTGCATTTCTTAGTAAGAGATTTAAGTAATTTAAAATATATTTTGATCCCACACATAATCAGAAAACTCGAAGTATTTTTTCCCCAAAGATATGGGCTGTCTCTGCCAGTCTTCTTAAACTGGTGAACAAAAGTTAGTGTCACAGAGAATTCTGTTTGGAGTAGCACTATGGAATAGTATCAATGTACAAGCTAATGCATTTACAAAGGAAGAGAAAGCTAGAAATGTATTTTACACTCCACCTACTCATGGCAAGTTGGGATATTAGTAATTTTGAGTTGAATTGAATGTCACCTTGATTAAACGATATTCTTCATTACATTGTGCTCTTTGCTACTCTTTTCCTTCTCTTTCTAAAATGACATGAGGAACACTTTAGAATAGAACTTCAAAGTAACATAAAATTCACTTTTCAAAAGTTAGAAGGAATGGCTTCCCCAGGGAGCTTATTTTTTATGAATATTAAATGTTCTTTCTGAATTTCAAAAATATCCACCAACAACCAACAGGAAAGGGAAATTCATTCAGCAAAAAGATTCATTTAGCATCCAATATGTGGAAGTCACTGCACAAGGCCTGGTGAGTGGGCTGAAGATAAAGGACCCTTTGTACCTCTCAAATTGCTCCCAGTAGTTGGAGGAGTAACATTGCACAGTAATTGCATGAATCACTTTAATGCACAGCAGCATGTGATGAGAGCTGTAAGAGAGAGCAATCTTCTGACCTGGGAGGGTTTCATAAGCATGGGAATGTAAAAACTGACTGTGGAAGGATTAATTAGTGGAAGTGGTGGGAAGGGCCCTTTGGGGCTAGTAGCCTGGAAAAAAAAAACAGATTAATAGCATTTAAACTATAATCATACTAAAGAATGGTGGCCATGGGCTTTCCAAAAGCTGAGAAAATCAGTTTCTTTACCAGATGTGGAATAGTCCCTTGGACTTCTCCAAACTCCATCCCTTCCAATAATGGGTGAGACTTTCCACAGCTAGAATCTTCTCTAGCTGGTTGACAGAAAACATAGAAAGGAAATGCATTCTTTTGCATGAAATATTTCCTACTAAGGGCAATATGCCTGTGCATATGGTGCATATAAGTAATTCTTCACTTCTTTTCCCTATTTTGTCCTATAAGTTGAGACACATGGGTAAGAACTGTCTTCTACTTAATAGAAGCTATTCATTAATGACATCATTGCTGATACTCAGGCTGACTCCCTTAATCTGTGAATATCAGTTATCCCCAGATCCATCAAATATAATTCTTCTTATATACATATGCCTGCACCTGAAATCCAGAATTATTTAAGATTAGTTGCTCTAGCACAATTAATTGAGCATCTTGTTAATTGCTGAGTAGGACAAACAAGTGTACGAGCAACCACTGAAGTTCTCAAAGCACTTAAAATTGTCTTGGAGAAAGGGACATATGAAAAGCTTGCCAGAAAATGTCAAATATGGTACTGAAAAATGTATACTCTTAAAGTTAGTAGAAGAAAAGATGGGGTTAAGTGTTTATGAAATGCTTCATAGAGGAGATGAGACTTACAGAAAATGTGCACTAGGGATAAAATAGAATAGAACATCTTAGTCTGGCAAAAGAAGGTGGTGGCATTAAGGAAAGGAAAAACACTGGAATGCTTTGGCACTTTGGACACTTGGGGAACTTTGTCGTTGCTGTTGTTTTGCTTTTTAACTGAGAAGGGTCTAATCCACTTGGAATGGAGAAGGTAGAAACCTTAATACTGGAAAAGGAAGCCTAGGGGAAAATGTGAAAGACCTTTGAAATTTGACTCAATCGATACATGTAGAATGGAGCAAGTGAGTATCCTTTTTATTCAATTAAATAAAGCATGTAAAATGCTTGGTATATTGTGTGGTTTCATAGTTCATATTGAGTAAATAACAGCTAAGGTACTTAGGGAGTGTCAACAAGGAAAACACGGAAAGGAAAGACTGCAGACATTGTGGCAATGGATTACCAAGACTAGCAGCTGGATGTGGGCAGGGATGGAGAGGGAGGTGCTGGAGATAGCTCAAATCTTGATGGACATGGGCAGTGAAACAGGGGCAGGTGTCAGAGATAGCCCAACCCCTGAATCCTGCTGGCTTAGGGGTGCACCCTGCTGTCTTGCATTCAGGCCTCCCCATTGAACCACTATTGGGTCTTTTGGGTTACTGCCTTTGTTTCAGCTTTTTCTGTCATTGCCACTAGGGAATTCCCCACATGGGACAAGTTAAGTAAAACCAAGCACTTTGTGTTAGTTAGATTTTCTTCGCTGTGCTTGAGATACCTGATAAGAACAACCTAGAAGAGGAAAAGTTTATGTGGGGCTCTTGATTTCAGAGGTTCAGTCCATTGTCAGTTCACCCCTTTGCTATGGGCCCAAGTGAGGCAGAACATCATGGCGGAGGGGCATAGCAGAGCAAAACTGCTCAGCTCATGGCAACCAGGAAGCAGAGAGAGAAAACAAGGAGCCAGGGACAAAATATAAACTCTAAAAGCACACCTCCAGTGACTTACTTCCTCCAACCACACCCTACCTGCCTACAGTACAGCAGTATTTCATATTTTCAAATTATTTATCCATTACATGGATTGATCCACTGATTAGGCTACAGCTCTCATAATCTAGTTATTTCATCTCTGAACATTCCTGTTTTGTCTCATGTGAGCTGTCGGGAGACGCCTCATATCTAAACCATAACACCCTACAAGTCCTATGTCTCTCTCTCATTGTAGCTTTCACTTCCAATTGTGTCTGCCTGTTGCCCTCCAACTGCTTCAAGGGTGGAGACCAACTCTACTGTATCAAAATTGGATCATTAACACGGGAGAAAACAGCGAACATCTGTGAAGTGGGAGCCCTGAGGTGTGCAGACAGGAAGGTGGAAATACTGCACCCTGGGAGGTGTTTGGCCTAGCACAATGACTGATAAACAGATTTGTATCCAAACATGATCCCTACAAAAAGACATGTTGACATGGCCAAAAGTTACTAAAAAATTCTTTTGTGTTAGTTTCATATCATAGTTCTCCTTCAATTCTCCCATTTTAGCCTCCCCTATTGAGTTCCAGCCCACATCACCCTACAGTGTACCCCTGAGTTGTACTTCCGCATTCATCTAATAAATTCTCTTGTTCATGTTGCGTGAAAATAATTGATTTTCTGAGGACCCTGTGAAATAAATGAAGCATCCTCACAATTAAAATAAGAACAAAACCATGATTTTTCCTTCTGATGAAGTAATAAACATTGAAATCTGCAGAACCTGTAAAATACATTCTGGAAAGCTAAAAAGTCCATGTATTCATTCAGCAAATAACTTGGGAGTGACGGCATTGTGCTAGATACTAGTCAAAGTCTGGGGGGAATCAGCATTATATAGGAAAATGCCCTCCCCTACATAAAACTCACCTTCATATGGATCTATAAATGCCAAAAAACGAAATCAGTATGTAAAATGTGCAGTAAGTTTGATGTGCAACATTGCTGTGAAGGAAACAAAGCAGGCAAGGGTGAGTCCCATCCTCAAGCCTCATCTTGTTCGAGGAATATTCCACAGCAGTAAACATCACTCTAAGCATGATTGGACTCAGTGGAAATCACTTTGTTTAAAGTAGTTAAAAATAAACTACTGGAGTTTCGTTTTTGAAGAAAGAGAAAAGAGATTTTCTCTGCCCCAGCTAAAGTGCATCACAAAGCTTTTAAGCGAAAGTATCTGATGCAAAGAAAATTGTCAGAGAATTTTGAAGGAATAATTTTTTAAAGTAAGTCAAATTGTTTTCTTCAGCCATACAAAGTAGACACCTGTTTCTCAGAAAAGTCAGGGTGTTGTTTTGAATCGGGAAAGAGAGGCATCATTAGAACAGCAGTCCTCAAATATCAGGGTGCTTCAGAATCACCTAGAGTATGTGTTAGCACAGATGCTGTGGGCTTGCCTCTAGTGTCTGATTAGCAACTCTGAAGTGGGGCACAAGAATTGCTATTTCTAACATCCTTACAGGTGGTATTACCGATGGCTCCCCGGGGGTCACATTTTGTGAATCTCTGGTTTAGAGATAAGCCATCAGACAGCTGATTCTGAGTTAACAACTGTTCTAAAAACCTCAGCCAGTCAACCTCCAACCAGGGTGAGTGGAAGCTGCCTTCCTCCTTCTACCATTCCCTGGCATCCCCACTGTGTGGAAGGAGGCTGAGCCACAGCACCTGGCGACATTCTCACCAGACGTTGCACACTAACAGTAGCTCATCCTCTATTTCATTAATCATAAAATGCTGACAACCTTCCAGAAACTTCTCCAGGAATGTCCTCACCTGTAGCAGCTCTCAGCTAGACAGGGGAGCACTGCATATTTTATTGTAGGTAACCCCACACCCCACAAATGATTTCCTTGGGACTCCAGTTACCTGGCTTCAAGGGATACTTTCAGCATCTTTTTCCTTCTCACCAAGAAGAGGAAAAGGACTTATGAACACTGCATGTGAGTAAAGAAAGGAGATGAGATGAAAATCAGATATGAGATTGGAGACTTACACTCAGCCAACTTTCAGACACAGGAATGAACCAGAAATCTATGTGATGTGTCTCAGATTTAATTAAGGGGAGAGGAGAATGGATTTGGCTAAGAACAGTGAAAGCCTGTGCTGTCATAACAAAGTACCACAAACTGGTTGGCTTAAAGCAACAGAAATCTATTGTCTCCCATTTCTGGAAGCCAGAAATATGAAATCAAGATGTTTTTTGGACCATGTTCCTCTGAACCTGTAGAAGAGAATCCTCATGCCTCCTCCAGCTCCTGGTGGTTCCCAGAAGTCCTTGGCATTCTTTTCCTTGTAGATGCAGCACTCCAGTTTCTGCCTGCACCATCACATAGGCTCTTCGCCATCTTTCTTCTGTGAATGTCTGCCCAAATTCCATTACCTTGTAAGTACATTAATCATGTTGGATTAAACCCACTCTGATGACCTTGTCTTAACTTATTGCATCTTCAAAGACCCTATTCTAAAATAAGGTCACATTCACAGGTACCAGGGGTAATGACTTCAGCGTACTTTGGGGAGATGCGATTCAACTCACATCGCTGAGACTGGGAACAAAAATAATTCCTGTTTACAGCCCCTCATATAATCCAAGGGTTATACCAGCAATTGCATTCATATTGTTTGATTAAAATAGTCACACTTGCTTTGCAGCATTTTATTCTTTTACTTGTAGCAATCTTTCCTTTTAATGTTGATTAGTTGGTCTTTTTACAATTCCAGTTACCTTTGTCTCAAAGAAATTTTTGAGTGCACTAATCCATTAAAGTTTGCATTAGACTAATTTGCATACCACTTACCAGCTGAATTTTTCACACTCTGATATTAATATTAATATAGCAATTTAGTACAATAGGTGTTAAGAGCTAGTGATAAAATTATCATCACAAAACAGAGAGCAAAACTGGAGCATATTAAATACATGGAATTTGGATCTAGAATCTCCAACCCTGTCCTAGAAGATTAAATAAATTCTAGATCAAAGGTAAAAGCTTTTTCCTCCTAGGCTGTTAGAGATGAATACTAAGCATTCATGCTCATAGCTTAAGTAACTGAAAATCAACTCAAAGTCTTTTTTTACATACAGATTTTAATTTTTGTTGGTTCTGCAACATACTGACAAAGTAAGTGAATCCCTCCATTTAAAGAACTTTATGAATAGGCAGATTATATATTTCAGATGTCCTGGAAGCACACAAGCTTGGTTCTAAGACTACTATCTTAAAATTCCAGTGCTCAGGTGAGATGACACTCAAGCTTAATAAGTTTTCCTCTATACGGCAATCTTCAGTAAAACTCACTAAATTTGGGAATACATTCTTGATTTTTTTATACAAAAACCTTCAACTCTTATAATGAATACTGTTTATTTTTGATTATTGAGCTCTTCTGTTGTCTCCAGAAGAGTACCCAAAAGCTACACCTAATCCACATCCCTTCCTAAACTCTAATTCTGAGTAATAAGAATCTGACAGATCATGATATTCTGGGTTGCTGTTGGATGCCAAACTTCCATGAAGCTTGATTAATTGGATTCCAAATGGCTGGCTCTCTCTAAGGTCACCTTCATTCTTTCAGAATACATCCTGAGTGGAATCAATGAGGCAAACAGCTTCTAACCAAACAAATGACCTGCAAAATTATAGTTGTATCCAGTCTGCTTTATGAATGTGAGACAGGCCACTGCTACCCTATTTGTCTTCTTGACAAGCTCTGGCTGCATAGCTCCAGTTTCACATGTCCAATGTCAGTTAATAGAGGTACATGTCACCAATCAAGGGACTCCAGGGTGCAGATGGTGCATTGAGAGTCATGCTCACAGGGATTGATACAGAAAGATGTTCATAACAACATTATTTATAATACCAAACATTGACAGACCCTAAATATTCAATAAAGAATTAAGACCCTTCATACAACTGGAAAATATGAGGCAACTAGCATCTTTCTGAAAACATTTTAAGGGGCATAATAAAAAGTTAAAAAACAGAATACAAAACTACATATGATTACAGCTGTGCAAATTGTGTGTATAAATCCCTTTAAAAGCAATGTCTGGGAAAACAATATCTATTGCTGAAAGTAAATTTTTTTCTTATTTATATTTTTCTGTATGTTCTAGATTTTCTCCAATCAGCAAGTAATTATTTTTAATTGGATGAACAGTCATTTTAAACATTTTTTTCTTCCATGTAGATAGGAACAGTTAGTTCTGTCCGTGTATAGACACTGGTGGCTTGTGTAGAGCACACCTCCTTGGTCTGCCCTTGCCTATGTAAGGAGTTTTCAGCCAAGCTTGAGAGCTCACATGGTCCTTCATTCATTTACACGCACTTTGTGAATTTTTTCACTGAGGAGTTAGTCTCTAATCAGGCAAAGATTGGGGAGGCGTTTGTAGTATAAAAGAAAGACTTTAAAGGTCTACTTAAGGCAGTATTACATAACATAAAAGGCAGTGATGAGCTGCTTAAAAACTACAGGTACAGATAATGTCTCCAGTGAATAAGTCTTAAAAACTAGACAGTTAATAAAATAAAATAAAATCTAAACCCTCAAAGTTTGATAATAGTTGAAGAAACTAAGTAGATGTTTAAACTTAGACAAACCTCTCCCAGACTCATTTTTCTCAAAGTAAAATACCATCTCACTCTATTTATTCTGAGATTTGGCTAGAGTGAAGGTGGAGGGGAAAACACTACTACTACTAGAGAAAGCCTTCAGTGAAATGTACATTCAGTTACTTGGGTATCATTATCAGCATCAAGGGAAAGGAGTGGCTGGACTTGACACTTTATTTTCTGTAACTTAACACTTACACTATTGCCAATCTTGCCATTGAAGCCTGATGTATTAAGGAGCCCATGGGCATACTTAGAGCATTTGGGTGAGAGACATGGCTGGAATATTCAAAATCCATATCAAACTAAGGTGGTAAGATGTGCTAGTTCGCGGTGGTAATGAACACATTCTCTTAGGGACAGATGGTGCACTGAAAATCATGCTTACAAAGATCAATACAGAAAGATGTTCATCACAACATTATTTACAGTATCAAATAATAACTAACCCTAAATATCCAATAATGAATTTTGAACTCTTCATATGATGTTCTTTATCAAAAACAGCAATAAATCTTTTAAATTCTCTTTGGAGTGGGACATCATTCATACAGAATAAATAGAAATGACCCAATGGGTTTGACACTGAAAGAAACATTTCTTAAAAACATAACAATCTATGATCACAAAGCTATATGGACAGAAGATTCATGAATTTAAAAGGTAGGTGAAATCAGAGTGGATTGTTGGAAATATACCCCCAAGAACTGTTTGCTTATTATCCCTATCACTCCTTTCACAGTAGGTAAGGACACAGTAGATTTAGAAAGGCTTCATTCTACCAAAACATGATCCTTAACACAAGAGTAAAGCCACATCGTGGTTCAAAGCCATGAAACAAGCAGCTGTTTTTACCCCTCATAAACTTATATTTGTAATAACAACAGATTCTAGAGCATCACCCTAAGTGAAACATTTCCATTATTTGTCACAAATGAAAACTAATTGTTGCTTTGGGACATATCTCCCCCTGAGTTGAAATGTGGTAATATACACTGGCACACCTCTGCAGCCATCAAAAATACTGAGCACTGGTACTGGTGTATCTCCCAGAAGACCTAGTAGGACCACACTTCCCAGCTCTCCCAAGGGTTGGAGATTTGGAATTAATGCAATTAATCTGCATCAATAAAACGTGAGCAGAAGTACATGTGTTGCTTCTGGATCAAACATGTTACTACTGGCATGAAGATTCACCCAAAGCTCTCTGTCCCTGTGGCACATTTGACATGGTAGCTGCTCCATGAGCCCGACACTCTGAGTCACTAACATAAAGAGAGCTCCCAACACTCCTTTGAACTTTTGTGGGTATGCAGAATGAACAAAAAATAAACCTTTCTTGTTTGAAGGCACCGGAATTTGGGGATGATTTATTTGTTACATCATTACATCACCTACCTGTCTGGCATTAACTGGGCGTGTTACAAATAATATGATGCCATTAGAAGCTGATCTCTTTAACTTCCCCCAATTGCATTCCAGAACACTTAGTTTTTTCTCAGGGTATTACTGAGTAAATGGGAGTTGCTATTTTTTTGAACATGAACTAATATCACTAGTATATTTGGAGGAAAAATAGATGAACAAATCAAAATTAGAAGAAAGCAGTTATTATGCTTAGTTTTTAGATGCATTCTAAATTGCATGCATCACTTCAAAGAGAAATTGGTTAGAAGAAATTAAAGTTAAGACTACAATATAAATTCTTCCAGATGGAATTTACCTGTTAGCACAAAAAACAAACAGAAATACAGCAAGAGTGAGCACTCTCCTAAGAAACTCTATCATATTTGAGTAATTTGGGGGGAAATTTGGAAATGTTATTTTAAAAAGCATTTCAAAATTAATTGAATCTGTTTTATATTTCTTGATTACCACATCATTCCCATTTTATCTCACACCAACTACTTGTCAAAATTGCATTTAAAGAACTCCATGAACTTACTAATGATGCAGACATACAAAAATGAAGACTTCATTCCGGTGTCTAATGCTGTGATGTAACTTAAAATCTAATTAGTATATATTGTAACATACTATTTATCATTCCATTCTCTCAAAAATCTATTTATCTCCCTCTCAAAGATCAGAATTTCAGGAAAAATTAGTCCCATTCTCAACTCCAGAGCATATAAGTGATTCTCAACTGGGATTTTTAAGTCAGTAAAGACTTCTCTGTGCAGGATGTCATGTGCACATGAGGAAAGCTGGCAGAATGAGGTGAGGGGCACCTTCCAGAGGATTTCTGAGGATTTTCTCATTCTTCAAGAGTTCTCAGGAAGAAATTATTTCTTCTCCTAAATGTTGCCATACCTGAAAATGATGCTTGAGACAGCTGTTGCCACCACGAAATGTCTCTGGTCTAGGCCAACACAGGGAGGAAACCCCAACCAATCATAGAAAGAAATGGACTTTTGATGACATTACTGAGCTACTGAATTGACCAACTCTGGACTTTCCAGGCTTCTGATCTTATTACCAAAAATAAATTCTCTATTGTTTAAACTATTTTGGAGTTGGATTTTCTGCTACTTGTAGCCAAAGGTATTCTGATTCAGAAATAATTATGTTAACTTTTGTTTTCAAAATTGTAATAGATTAACAGCACGTTTTGCTCTTGAAATAGTTATAATTTGTATAAAAATAAGAATTATTCCCCAACTGAATTGAAGATACTTATCTTGCATCTACAAAGGGGGAAATAAATCTTCAGAATTTGAAATTCATAGGTCAAAAATATAAATAAAATAAATTACTTCATTGTTTCTTAGAAATTCAACCACTTCTAAAGCTTCCCAAATAAGCAATAATTAATGATAAGCACAGTGAGCACTCAAAACCATATTTAATTCTATGAGGAGGGAGATATAAAGGTTAGCAAGTCACTACTAGGAGCCAAACTCATCAAGTAATTATTTTATTTAACCCTGACAACATGTTTAAGAGGCATAGTGTTATAAGGCTCATTTAGAGATGAAGAAACTGAATATAAGAATACCAGTTACTTGCCAAATGTCATACATTTTATAAAAGACAAAGAATTCACACATGATGGGTCTAACTCAAGCTGACATTAATGTTACATTAATTGATTTTAGAATTGTACTGTGCTTATTGTAGTGGTTACAAAGGTGACTGCAAATTATTTGGCACTTTTCCGACTGAGGTGTGGTTATAATATCCCTCCCCCTCAGACGTTGGCAGGTCTGTGACTGCTTTAACTAGTGGAATCTGGCAAAAGTGAGACTATGAAGTTTAAAGTTTATTTTTTTTAAAAAAGTCTTTGAAGTTTTCACCTGGCTCATAGAAATACTTGCTGTTGGTATCCTGAGCAAGTAGAATCCCGTGGTAGAAGCCATGTCAGAATCCAATGACCCTGAGGCCACCACACCGTGAAGAAATCAAAGACAAAGAAACCACATACAGAGACCCTGGCCAACAGTCACCACTTAGTCCAGATTTTGAGAAATCCCACCCAAGACATGTGAATGAAGGAATCTTCAGATGTTTCCAAATTCAGGTGTTTGAAATCTTCTGAGTTTTGAGTCCTCCCAGTTGAAGCTCCTGACAGCATGAGCAGAAATAGCTATTTCAACTGTTCTCACTCCTAATTCCTGATCCACAGAATCCATGAGTGATGGAAAGTAACTGTTGTTTTACATTATTAAGTGTGGATTTGTTTGTTACATTGTAATAATTAAGCAAAATAATTGTGCAAGAGAATGTCTCTGTTCTCAGGACATACACAACAAAGTGTCTAAGAATAAAAGGATATAATGCCTAGCTCTTATTCTCAAATGACTCAGGGAAAAATGTATTTTATATTCTACATATTCTAATTACATTCTCTTGTACATGCATGTAGAATATATATACACACACATATATATACACACATCCCCAAACACGTGTGTGTGTGTGTTTGTGTGTGTGTAAGAGAAAGAGAGTGAATTGGTGAATCTAGGTGAAGCATCTATGGAAGTTCCTTGTATTATTTTTGAAATTTTCTGTAAATTACAAAGTATTTAAAAATAAGCTTTCCACCATAACATGGATGAAATGTCATACCTAGATAAAACCATAGCTAACAATCCAAAGCAATATCCAATTTTATGTTAAGGCACATGGTACAGACCATATAATTCCATTTCTATGCATCATTATTCATCTACAAGGGAGCTATTCAAAAGTAAAATAGAATTTCCATCTCACAGTGAGGAACAAGAATCACAGGAGCATTGTGACTTTACTCAGAATACATAACATATTCTGACATGTACTCATTTTCTGTCTGAAAAACAGCTACAAGACAAACCACAACTTTTTTCTCAAAATACATGTTTGTATAATTATTTAAAAGGTAATAAATAGCAACCCAAGAAACTGGGTGGATAAAATGTCTACCTTCTACTCTCAAGTGGCTCGGGGAAAACTGAAAAAAATATATGTATACATATATCTATCTATAGCTATATATATATAAAGAGAGAACATATGTATATATATATGTATGTGTATATGCACATATATATGGTGTGTGTGTTTGTGTATGTGAGAGAGAGAGAGAGAGGGAGTTTGTGAATTGGTAACTCTTCAGACAGTCATCCACTGGACAAGATGTTTGCTTTTATAAATTTAAAAACATAGATCAGAACAGATTGGGAAAAATACAAAAAAAAATTTGTTTACAAATAGAATTGCATTAAACTATGAACAGAATTGTTTTGTGTTCCTTGCTTGGTTGCACTGATGTGCTGACCACAGCTGACCATGCAATAATGAGCATTGACCATCACAGCTTCGAGTTATGAAAGCTGAGCAGATAGAATTCAAGAGTGGAGTTGGGGGATAAATTTACTTTATGGGCTGCTGTTTTCTTCTTTGGATCAATATGTCCATTTAATTCACAACTAGAAATCACATTTTCCATATTATTGTGATATTTTGCTCTTGGTTATATAAAAAAAAGGCTTTGGTCTTTATAGGACTCTATTTCTTACCTCCCTTCTCAAAGAGAGAAACTGAGTTGGAACAAAGAAAGAGGGCTGAACCAGAGCCTGAGGACCTATGTCAATGAAAGGGCACAAAAATCAATAGCCATAGAACATGTTTTCACAGAACTATAGGCAAACAAATGGAGGGTAACTAAGCCTAGTGCTTTCTGGGTCAATTACAGAAAGCGTGCTTTGGCATCATAAAACTGACCACTGACTAGCACCACAGTATTTCTAATTGTGCCTTTGTTTTCACCTGGTTCATTAGTTTTTTATTTCTTTTGTAATAAATTAGCACAAACATAATGGCTTAAACCAACACACCTTTATTACTTTTTGGTTCAGGGAGATGAAGTTCAAAAGCTAAAAGTGGATCTCACTGGCTAAAAACGAGATGCCAACATGACTATATTCTTTCTGGAGGTGATGGGACACCCCCTTACCTTGTCATTTCCAGCTTCTAGAGGCCACCTGTATCCCTCAGCTTAAGGGCTGCTTTCTTTATTTCAAAGCCAGCAATCATATCACTCTAACCTCTGCTTCCATCACATCTCCCTCCCCTTATGTTCTTTTTCATCTCACTTTCCATTATAAAGACCTGTGTGATTACACTGAGCTCAAACAAATAATTCAGGATAACCTTCCTAGTTCAAAACCTTAACCTAATCACATCTGTAGAGTCTCTTTAGCAATATCAGGTAATATATTCACAGGTTATGGAGATCAGCACAGAAATATCTTTGGGTAATCATGATTCTGTCTACTACATCTGCTGTACTTCAGATATCATTAGCCTTGATAGATTTAGGATCCCCAAGAACTTGGAATTTTTTTAACTTTTTATTTGTTTTAATGAGTTATACATGACAGAATGCATTCATGCACTTTGATATATCATACATAGATGGGGTATAACTTCTCATTTTTCTCATTGTACATGTTGTAGAATCACATTGGTCATGCAGCCATACATGTACATAAGGTAATAATGTCTGTTCCATTCTACTATCCTTCTTATCCCCATATCCCTTTACTTCTCCTCCCTTCACTCTACCTAATCTCAGGTAACTCTATTCTTCCCAAGTGCTTCCCCTTATTGTGAGTTTTTGGGATTAATTACAAATCATTTTACAAAGCAGAACAGCAAGATCACCCCTACTAATACTAAACGTATCCTAACCTCTTTGTTTCTTTTTGTTTCTGATCTCATGAGATCAAAGCTGTCAGGACCCTCTAAAATATTTTATGTTACCAGAACTATCTTCCTAACTCATGTGTAAGTTTCCTTATGTATTCCTCTTTATTCTGTATTTCATAGTGGAAAACATGACAAGCAGGATTTAAAAATATATAAGGGGATAAAACTGTGTTCTATGAGTCTCAGGGGAAGATTCTCATTAGTCCTGCTTCAGTGAGGTATTGACTCCCTAGACCATCAACTGTGACAAAGGGGTAAGTTCATGTGATGACAAGCAGCTCTGGCTCTAACCTTCTGGAAGTATGTGTGTGGCTGGCATGGGGTGAGGCGGGGTTTCATTCCCTTGAGTCTGGTTACCACAACTCATATAGTAGTGCAATGCCACAGCCAAGTACAAACTTCACATTGACAGATGAGACAATAAAGGTTCTTGAATTGAGGTAATAATACCTCTTTTAGAAAAAGGAGACATTGTTCCAACAAGAGATCTGACAATGGGTCTTGTGTTAGTCCACTTTCCATCAGTATAAGAAATATTTGATATTTATTATTTATTAATAATTATTTATTAACAATCAATTTACAAATAGAAAAAAATTATTTTGGCTTATTTGGAGGTTTCAGCTTGTGGCCAGTTTGGTTTGTTGCTTTTGATCCTGTAGTGAGGCAGCACATCCTGGCAGAAGTATATGGTGCTGCGAAACCTGCTCACCTCATTGTTAGGAACTGAAAGAGAGAAAGGAAAGAATCAGAGTCCTGTGGAGACAAGCTCCCTGTGACCCAAAGTCCTCCCAGTAGGCCCAACCCTTAAAAGTTCTACCTCCTCCCAATCATGCCACAGACTGAGGAGGAGAATCAAACCCCTAACCCATGGACATTTATCCAAACCAAACATGGTGGTCCTCAAGCTCATCTGGAGTGCTTCTTAAATATATTGTTTCCCTAGTTCTACCTGAGACCAACTAAAACAAAATCTCTAGAACTTGAATAATAACACACACTCAATAAAAACCCAATCAAGAAAACTGTTCAAGGTCTAGGCTGAGGCAGGCAATCTGTATCAGGAATTAAACTGCTTGCTCTGAAACCTTAAACACTGTCCCTAGTCCAAACTCTATCCTCATCTGTTTTCTTACACCTACTTTAAAGTCTCCACCCCTTTCCCAGGTAGGTGCCAATATAACTAGATCACAAGGGGGCCAGTACTTTTTTCTAAAAATTTATTCCTTAACCATCATGTCCAAATATTCAGGCTTGGTCAACTGCATTGGTCAATTGTAACTTTAAATTCTGGAATCAGAGAAATCCACACCTGCCTATTAAGAGAGTTGTTTCATTTCTGCTCATAACCTCTACACAGCTTATTACTTTAAAATACTGACAAATAAAGGAAAAATAAGAGAAAATGGCAGACAGTAAATAGGAGTACAATGAAAAATAGAGGTGTCATGTTATGGGGTATGCAATCTGTACTGTAAGTTGGTACTCATCAGAAAAGATGCCAAAGATAATGTACCAAAATTACCTCAAGTACTCAAAGGGAGCAGTCTGTTATTATGGTCTCCAACAAGATAATAACCCAACCCCAGAATGTAAATCAACAAACTTCTGCTACAACAACAAAAATCTGGCTATACCAAGCTGTACAGTTAGTGATCATGTTAAAATATATTCTTTCACAGATCCCTTGTCACATGAAAACCAGCAAAAACCTGTTCTCTGACAGACACTTTAAGTATACTTGACCTAGTACTAAATTTATGCAGCAATGATAACAATAACCTATTTTAACATTTCTTACTTGATAGGCACAGTTATATGGATTAATACACAGAAACCTGACTACCACTCTATGAGATAGGTAATATTTTTCTCATTTTTTTAAAGATGAGAAAACTAAAACACAAATAATTTAATTTGCTCAAGGGCACAGAGGGACATGGAG
This sequence comes from Xerus rutilus, assembly GCA_028644305.1. NCBI lineage: Eukaryota > Metazoa > Chordata > Mammalia > Rodentia > Sciuridae > Xerus > Xerus rutilus. Next base: position 29,809,017 of record CM053405.1, on the reverse strand, counting down.
AGTTATTTTCTCATATAAATCTAATGAAGTATTTTAGTAAAGAACCCAGGAAGTCTTGTTTTAAATAAATATTCATGTTGTCAACTCTATGAAAAGAATCCTTGAATATGTTGCCGTAGGGAATAAGATAATTTGAATTTTAAATTAGAAAGCCGGGCGCAGTGGTGCAAACCTGTAATCCCAGCACTTAGGGAGGCTGAGACAGGAGAATTGCAAGTTCAAAGCCAGCCTCAGCAATGGCGAGGCACTAAGCAACTCAGTGAGACCCTGTCTCTACATAAAACACAAAATAGGGCTGGAGATGTGGCTCAGTGGTTGAGTGCCCCTGAGTTCAATCTCTAGTACCAAAAAAAGGAAAAAGAAAGAAAGGTAACTGTTAGCCTAATAGAAAAGGCTGGTTTGGGACAGGAAATATTGGGAAAGACCAAGGTCTCTTAGAAGACTCCCAAAATAAGCCCACAAGGATGAAGAGGGTCTCACTATGGCTAGAGAAATCAAAAGAAAACAGCAGCTATCACAGATGTGTTGCAGACAGAATTTATTTGATAATTAAGTACGCCCATGCACCATGCACTGCTCAAAGCACTTCACATATGTAATTTTGACACTAACTAGAATCCGTATGGATTCTAGGCTCACCTTGAAATAGGAAATGACACCTGATCACATCTCAAGAAAACATTACAGAGTCATATAGATTCAACTGAAGACTTTGCATGGCACCAAGTGTTATACCTTAATCCATATAGTCTAGAGAGGCTGAGAGATAATTGTCTCTTCACTTCTGTAACTCCATCAATGCTGCTGCCTCCTGGCAACAGCCAGTTGCCCTGGGCTCCTGTGTTCCTACATCTACCATGGCAATGGGAGATGAATGTGGGCGGGGGGGGGGGGCTGCAACGGATTCTGGGTAGTACCATGTTGGTATCCCCCAGGTCTGTGTTTCTAAATGTTAGACACTCTCTTGCTATTTTCTTGGGCACAGTCTGATTCCAGGCTCCTTTTCATCTAAGCCTTAGAATTTGTTTTCCATAGTTCCACAGGGATCCACAATTACATCCTTGTGGGAGACTACAGGTCTTTACAAATGACCTTATAATACTCCTTGAGCCCTGTTCTGTCATTTACAACAAAGCAGGAACCATTAAAAATCTAAATGATTTCTGTCCTAGGTTGTATCAAGGTGTGTCATTATGAAAAGAAACAAGCAAGACTACCTGGTGAATGATCTGAGAGGCATTCTCTGGTAACTTACTAAGCAAGACAGGAGAACTCTTCTTCCCACAAGGGGCCCTCATTGAACTTCCCCCAAGGTTTACAGGGATCAGCAACTGGTGTTCTCACACATACTGAAAGGAACCATTGGGACACCTATGCCCCAGAGTAAATTATCTGCAGGTGGACTTGTTCTCATCAACGTGTTAGATAGGGGAGGGAGGCCAGGGAGGGTCCTTCCACTGGAGCACAAACCCAACAGCCCCTTGCCATGCCTCTGCACACTTCCTTTGCTGAATTGCTAGTACATTAACCAAAAACCCTACACATTAATGCGATCATATTATTCATTAAGTATTTGGTTTTATTAATTTTCCCATACTTGGGGAAATTTTTTTCTCATAATTTCCATATTTTATTTGATCCATAAGTTAACCATATGACCACATGTAGCAAATTTTAACATCCTCAATTTTACAAATAAAGGGGTTTCATTGTTGTTGTTGTTTTTGTTTGGTTCCAGAGAGTAAACCCAGAGGCACTTAACCACTGAGCCACATCCCCATCCCTTTTTTTATTTTTTATTTTGAGGTAAGTCCTTGCTAAGTTCCTGAAGCTGGTCTCGAAATTGTGATTCTCCTGCCTCAGCCTCCTGAGTAGCTGGGATTACAGGTGTGCACCACCACACCCAGCCTTATAGGTAAAGTTCTAAGAAAATAACTTTCCCAAGTTATTGGACTGATTAAGATTCCAACACAAGTCTTTTGGTCTTTGGAGAATAAGAAAGAATACTGAAGGTGATTTTAAATGGTCTTCCTTCAATATCTAGGATGACAACTATTTGAGTGGAAATGTGGATTATAGGAAGAAAATGTTTGGGGTTAACAATTAAATTTAGTTTGAGACCTCTTAACTGTCTCATACAAAGGAAAATTATAAGCTTTACTAATTGTGCTTCAACAAATTGATGGTAATGTACATGAAAAAAGTAGCTGTGTTAAAAATCTTGGTATACTTCAAAATAACTGGCACAGAGCAATTTACACAGCAAATGATCAAAGTATATTTAATTGATTAAAGTAAAAGCATAGAAAAATAAAGAAAATATTGGGTTATAAATATGAAATTGGAAATCATCCACCAGTGACACAGAAGCCATACGAGCACAAAATTTCCCTAAGAGATTAAAGCCCAATTCTCTTTTTGAATTATTCATTCAATAATTCATTTCAGCATTTATTTATTCATTCACTTGAGAGCTTACTAAAAGCACCATTAGGGACACATATAATTCTTATAGAGAAGGTTATCTCCTATTTATTGTGGAGCAGATAAAA
>CM053405.1:29785708-29805965 GCA_028644305.1 Xerus rutilus | reverse complement strand
CACCAGTGACACAGAAGCCATACGAGCACAAAATTTCCCTAAGAGATTAAAGCCCAATTCTCTTTTTGAATTATTCATTCAATAATTCATTTCAGCATTTATTTATTCATTCACTTGAGAGCTTACTAAAAGCACCATTAGGGACACATATAATTCTTATAGAGAAGGTTATCTCCTATTTATTGTGGAGCAGATAAAACAATAAATTATTAATTATTAATAAATTATTACAAATGCAACAAGTGCTATGAAGGAAATGGAAACAATGGGAAGGAAGGATGAGAGAAAACCTGCTTTAAACACCAGTCAAGAAGCATGTCTGTGGGGCTGGGATTGTGGCTCAGTGGTAAAGCGCTTGCCTTGCATGCATGAGGCACTGGGTTCGATCCTCAGCACCACATAAAAATAAATAAATAAAGATACTGTGTCCAACTACAACTAAAAAAAAAATTAAAAAAAAAAAAAAAAAAGAAGCATGTCCGTGGGAAGGAGACGTCCAAGCTGAGAACTGAGGACGCGGCAGAAGCCAGGCGCTGGAAGTCTCGGGGAGACAGTGTGAACCATGTGTGTAAAGGACCTAAGCTGAAGGAGAATATGGGCCTTTCCCAAGAGATGACACTAATTTGACTTCTGCTGTCACATAGGTAAGAGATCAACAAGCCGCTGAAGACGAAAAGCCTGACAAATATGAAAAGCATTTATTTAAGGCCCAGGAGGGCCGTTGAAACAACAGGACTGAAGGGGATAACAGTTCAGAGAAGGAATCTTTGAAAGGTGAGCTGAGGGTCTGCCATACATAGTCTCTGGGATCACATGAAGAAGGTGGACCTGGGCAAAAGGCAGGCTGCCCATCAGGCCCAAGTAGTGAGCCTCTGCTGGGGGACAGAGAAACCACAGGGCTCTTTTGGTTATACAGGACTCCAGTAATAAAATGGGAGAAGTGAGGGGCCTCAGGCACAGGGGCACGTTTTCCCCCAAACACTGACTGAATTTCAAGGACGCTGAACTGAAGGCTAAAACATTAAGCTGAAGTCTCAGAAAAAAAACTGACAAGTATTTCCCACAGTTTCCAGGTGCTGAACAGCAGAACATCCAAGAGGAAGGAACAAGGAAGATCAATCCTTGAGGGAATGATGCAATGACCCCGGCAACATCCGGCCACATTTTTCACAGAGGCATTTGTGAAATGGAAACTGCAAATTCAATCTGCATCGCCATCAATGAGTCATTGCTGGAGGGCAGGTAGTGAGGAAAACGGGGACTTAACAGGACATCAGCATGGCAGAAGTCTCTTCCTCAAGATTTCGGCCAATTCTGACGCCACATGGGTGGAAAGCTAAAAACCGAATTCAAACACCTCGCCGAATGTTCTAAAATGAGATCGTGGTGATGACTGCTCAGCTCTGAAAATACACTAAAGACAATTTTATAGTTTTTAAATTATTTTTTGAAAAAGCTGCTGATAAGAAAAAAAAGCTTTTTATTTTTAAATCACAGTGAAAATTTGTACTATACTTCACCTTGGAAGAGAGAAAATCTCATAAGACTCTCAATGTAAAGCTCTGACAGACCGAGCTCTAAGAACACTGGTGGCCTAGGGGTAAACAAGAACACAGGCTCAGCCCATCTCAGCCAGGAGGCTCCACTTCTCTCTGCTTAGAAAGCAAAGGGTAAAAGTTCTCTGGTGGGGAATAACATCAACTGGAGCTACTACTTTTTTTTAAATGTATAATGCTTGATATTTAATCAAGAATTAGTAAACATGTAAATAGGACCACAAAATGGTTATATAACCAATAACCTAAAAAAGAAAATAATAATACATGCATATTTTCATGTGCCTCAGAAATTAGAGTTAAGAGATGGGACATTAAAATAACTGATTATTATGTTCAAGAAGTTTTGGAGGAGGAGGTGGAGGAGGAGGAGGAGGAGGAAATAATGCCAATGTGGCTACATCACATAAGAGTGAGGTATTAGATTAAAGGCAAGGTTTGATCATGCAAGAACTACCAGGAAGAGAGAAATAGCTAGATTCAAGATGCATGTTAAAGATAACATCCACAGGACTTGCTGGTAGATTGAATGTAATTGATTGGATAAAGAAAGACACCAAAGATTAAGTCTCAGTATTCCAGGTGAAATGAGATGAGACAGGATGGTAATAGAATAGATTAAGGAACCAAGGAGAATCACATTTAAATTCAGAGTTTTTCTTATAACCACCAAATAGTGGCAAAACAAAAACTAGAATCTAAGGATCCTGACTCTTACTCTAGTGCTCTCTACCATACTAAATTAGCTTTCCTTTAGAAATTCTATTCAGTAGTATTTTGTCTGTCTGTATTATACGGACAATGCACAGGAAAATGTTTGGTTAGGAGTCCAGCTTCCAAGAATGGTCAAATGTTAATTTTGTGGCTTTCAACATAGATAGCCAATGCAAATGCTGTCAGAACCAGGAAAGAATACAGGTGAACATGAAGTTGTATGATCATAGAGAACAGGAAAGTGGCTCTTTTGATGAAACTGCAGTGTACATATGACCTAAAGATACTCTGATTCAGTTTTTAAACTATTTTAATGACTTTCCTGGCCACTTAAAATAGGTTTATATACAGTTTACCAACTCCTGCTAATTAGATGCAAATGTGTTTAGTAAGACATTATTTTGCCTTTAAACATAAACAAAAAATAAACGAGTCCTGTCCGAGAACCCTCCCTGTGTTCTGCCTCATGTTGAAAATGACAATGTGTTTCTAATCCCATGCATATTTGTATTCAAAATAGAAGTATAAATTTGATTCCATAAGCAAACAGAAATCTAACAGAGGGCCATGCCTAAACTAATGATGAGAAATGTGGTCCAGGGATTATGATTAATCCAACCTTTTACAACTAAAATCCAAATAAATTAATTGGATTATCTTGCCTGATGGATTTATTGTTCCCTTCAGATTGAATCCTCAACTTCATTATCTAAGGGAAGAGATAACCGAAAGAGGAAGAGAAGAATCACAATATAGAAGCTGCCGGGGATGCATGAGCATATGGGTATTCAGCAAAAAACATTGGGAAAAATTGTAACGTGAAAAGAACTACTTTGTACCTATTTTAATAAATTGCTTAATAATCAAAGAAAATGTTTAATTGTGTGTGTTTCAATAGGAAGCCATTGAAATTAGATGTTTCTTACCATTTTTGTAATTCCTAAATATGTTGATATAGAACCAAATCTGTCAGGGAACCAGCATAGTGTGCCTTTGACAAAATGCCTGAATGCCTTTTACAAGCTTAGTTTTTTAAAAACAAAAATCAAATCAATTAAGTAACTCATGAAGCAATTAAATAACAATGGAATATCTTGGAAGCATATGACCCACAGGACCGTTGTTATCAAGTTAACATTTTAAAAGTTTTATTATCACTTTTACATTGAATTTCAGAACTTTTCATAATTAATTTTTCTTGCACTCAAGATACCTGTTGTGATTTGACTGTTATAAATATAGTTTGTTATAAATATAGCTTTTAATGACTGTAAAAATGTGCCAGTCTCCCCTTTCTGCTCAGAAAAGTATATGAATATACATTAAAAATGCTGTCATGCATGTAAAAAATCAAACACTGGCTTTATAACAGTTCATCTGAAAAAAAATCAGGAGGTAACAATCTTAAAGTGAACCAATACTGCAATAATTGCTTTTTCTATTTCTACTCTTATTTATTACTATTTGCACTGTTGATAGCAATAATAATATGTAGTAATAATAATAATCATTAAAGTGATGTTATAAGATTGTTCATTAAATAAACATCTTTATTATAAATGCATGATGATAAAAAGTTGCATAAATATTTTTTAATTTAATTTGTTCTTAAACTTTAGCCAAATATTCATGACCCAGAAGGCAAATTAAGGTGTGCTAAACTCCTTAAACCAACTGATGTTCAGGATAGAATAAGAATAAATATGTAGGTGATCCATTTCTCTATATTGTTAGTTACAACATATAATGTTATACATATTTTAGACAACCAGGGTCAGTTTTGTAGCATTAATCTAATGGTGACTTTGCCATTACCAAAGCCTTTATAAAAAGAACCATGCTAACTAAAAAGCAGCAGCATTTGAGATCCTAAACTTGGGTTCAGCTAATCTGCTAGCTTAAGAAATAACTAATGTTTCTGTAGGATGAAAGACCCATGGTAGCAATATAAGGTCTGATTCCAAACTGTGAATTCCAGCATAGTATATAAATGCAATTGTAAAATACTAACCTACAGAATGCACATAACTAGACAAAAACACATACAAGCTTGCATAAACATGTAATAAATTCTTCATAAGATGAACAGTGAATGCCATAAGACTCAAAAAAAAAAAAAACGAGAAAGATCACTTTGAAATAATAGCAAAGCATTCTTCTCAGAAAGACTTGAAAATCTTCATAAATGGGAGAAGGATGAGAAGAAATACAACAATGGAAACAAAATAATGGCAGCTGAAATGCACTGAATGGCTTTCTTGCTGTAAATTCTTTTATCTTGTTTATCATGGAAGACTTTTTTTTTTTTTTTGGTGCTGGAGATTGAACTCAGGGGCACTCAATCACTGAGCCACATCCCCAGGCCTATTTTGTGTTTTATGTAGAGACAGGGTCTTACTGAGTTGCTTAGCACCTCGACATTGCTGAGGCTGCCTTTGAACTCACAATTCTCCTGTCTCAGCCTCCCTAAGTGCTGAGATTACAGGCTTGTGCCACTGCACCCAGCTCATGGAAGGCTTTTATTTCATCATCAAATCTGAAGCTTAATTTTGCTGGATATAAGATTCTTGGTTGGCACCCATTTTCTTTCAGAATTTGGTATATGATGTTCCAGGATCTCCTCGCTTTGAGGGTCTGGGTTGAGAAATCTGCTGAAATCCGAGTTGGTTTCCTCCTGTATGCAATCTGCTCCTTCTCTCTTGCAGTTTTTCAAATTCTATCCTTATTGTATATGTTAGGCATTTTCATTATAATGTGCCTTGGTGTGGAACAGTTGTAGTTTTGTATATTTGGTGTCCTGTAAGCCTCTTGTATTTGATTTTTCAATTCATTCTTCATGTTTGGGAAATTTTCTGATATTATTTCATTGAAGAGATTGTGTATTTCTTTGGTTTGTACCTCTGTGCCTTCCTCTATCCCAATAATTCTTGGATTTTGGTCTTTGCATGTTGTCCCATAGTTCCTGGATATTCTGTTCATAGTTTCTTACCATCTTCATTGTGTGGTCAACTTTATTTTAAGATTATAAACTTTACCTTCATTGTCTGAGTTTCTGTCTTCCAACTTCTCTAGTCTGTTGGTGATGCTTTCTATTGAATTTTTATTTCGTTTATTGTTTCCTTCATTTCAAGGATTTCTGCTTGGTTCTTTTTCGAAGTCTCTACCTCTTTCTTTAAAGTAATCTTTTGCTTCCTGTATTTGCTCTCTTATCTCTTTGTTGGAGTGATCGATGGTTGCCTGTATTTGCTCTCTAATCTCTTTATTGGAGTGACCAATTGTTGCCTATATTTGCTCTCTTATATTATTCTATGCTTCACAGATCATTTTAATTATGTACGTTCTGAACTCCTTCTCTGACATTTTATCTACTGTGCTTTAAATGGATTCTATTGTTGTAGCATCTGGGTTTGCTTGGGGCATTTTCTTCCCTTGTTTTTTTCATGTTGTTCATGTGTTTTCCTCTCTAGCAATGCTGATCTGAAGTATTACAGTTTCTACCCTATAATCTTGTAGTGTCCCTGCAAGTTACCAATACCTCACCTCTGTTATAACTGGGCCTGCAGTGACCTTGGGGATGATTTTCCTTGTCCTGGATGTTGAACCTAGACAGATGTAGGCGGGGACAGCCACCAGTTGGTAGATGGAGGGCCGCTGCACAGTCGTGCAGTCTGTATCCTCCTCCATGCATGCACAGTCGGTCTTCTCCTCCCTAATATAAAACTTATATTCAGTAAAAATACTTTTCAAAAATAAAAGAGATGAAAAATTATTTTAAAAGAAACACAAACTGAGAGACTTTGTCATTATCACATTTGTGCTAAAATAACAAAAATCATTATCTAAATATAAGTTAATCCAAGTGGAAAAGCTAATGCATGTTAACTGAATACAGACTACAGAAACAATATGTGTGGGGAGATGTTTTTTATAAGAATTAAAATAAAATATGAAGACATTATGAGAGGGAGAATTAAATTAATGAAAGTAGCACTACACAATTTGAGAAGAAGCTCAATGGAGTTAAATTGTATTAAGGTCCTTGCATTATCTGGAATGTGGAAAATGTATTAAATCATATTGGATTTTAATAACTCAGAATGCAGATTGCATTCTCTAGATTTTAGCTGAACAATAATGAAAAAATAACCAAGAAGTTAATAAATGGGAGGTGAATGTAATGATTAAAAATATAATTTAAAGGAAGTCAAAAGCAACAAGAAGAAATTAAAAACAGGACAAATAGAAGACAAATAACAAGATAGTAAATATATAAATATGCCAGTAATTACATCAAATACAAAGCAAGTATATTGCATAATTTTGGGTCCTATAGGAAGCAGGCACCTGGATAGGGTGTGAGATACAAGGCATCAAGGAAAAGGAAGAGGAAACAGAAATCTACAGGGAGTCTCTGACCATGTTGAATATCTACCTGATAACAGTGAAAAAATAAGGGGAAGGCAGACCAAAGAAGAAGAACCTCAGACTGTAATGCAGCAGTAAGGAAGTCTCAGCCAGGTCTGTGTGGATGCCCAGAGCAAAGGTGGTGCATTGGACAGAAAAGGCTTGGTCTTAGTGGCCAGGCCAGGCCTACTCATCATCTGGGAGCAGACTAAGTAAAGAATGACTTTGGGCTGAATGCAGTGGCAGCTCCCAAAGCAGTTGGGGGCTGTCACCTAACGATGATCCTTGCAGAAGATGTTCTCTTAAAGACATATCTGAGCAACCTGTCTCATAGATGTCACCATCCACCCTTTGTGCTACATAGGCCCACACAACCACACACATTTACACAGCAACTGCATTTGGACCTTGCTTACTGAGGGAAACAGAGAAGGAAACTTAGTGCGACAACCTGTAGCCCGCTACTTGATTTTGGGCCTGCAGGCGGTGCTCATTGTCTCCCTGATTCTGCATCTGTTCTCAATGCCCCTCACCTCAGCAATCGTCTCTGCAAGTTTTTGTGCTTACCTGGTAATACCACCCCCAGCCTGATTTGGGAAGGTCTGAAATCCTGGTTATCATGCCCTTCTCATGACACTGTTGCTGCCTTTATCCATTCACAGGTCTCACTGGGTCAGAGAATATTAAAATGGACACTGCTGCTCTCCATGCCCCATGTTCTTGATCCTGGATGTATCATTTTGATCTCCACAGTCCCAAATCTGGACATACTTCTTCTGAGACTGCTGCTAGTTCTTTCTGACCCTCTGATTCAGCAGGTCTGATCAAACCCAGATTATAATTATAAATTAGATATTCATGGTCACTTGATACAGTCACTTGGTACCTGTGATCAAATATCTTCTACCAGGGTTCGGCACAGGAGTTGTTTCTCAAAATGCATATAACTCTCTACTGCAGATGACATGGTCTTTCTCCAAACACCAGAGGCCTGCATTTTAATTCTCCTACTGGTGCTCACCAAAAATTCCATAATTACTCTTTTTTTCACCTCAGACCCTTCCAATTACCACAGTGTTGGTAGAACACATGGCACAAGGGGCAAAAGTGCATGTGTCAAAGCTGGCAACCCTTTTGTTACTGTGTGTAGGCCAGAGTACAACCACTGGGTTGACAACATGCTCCTCTAGAACCTAAAGGAAACCAACAGGCATTGCACAAAAATATGTCCTTTAATTTGTGGAATTCAAAAGTTTTAAATTGTGGAAGGGATATCCTGACACACCCCTGATATTACCCCTAAAAACTTCACTGAACTATTAGGTCCCTGAATTTCCATAAGGTGTTATCTCCCATCCTCTGCAATACCAAGGCCTCTAGCATGCTAGTTACCTCTTGCTTGTCTTGCCCAATCAGCATGGTAACATCAGTATGATGGATCAGTGTGGATTCTGTGGGATACCCAGGTAGTCCAGGTGGTCTAGATAACTCTGAACTATGTTAGAAGATAGTAGACTTAATAAAGCCCCAAGGCCAAACTGTAAATGAATGGTCCACATGGGGTGCAAACTATTTCTGTCCTATTGAAAATGGAAAAGAGCATATTTGCCAAATAAGGGGCCACAGAGTATATAACTGTGGCATTATTACTTTGCTCTGTCTGTGATATATCTGGCATGGCAGCTACAATTGGCATTACTGCTTGGATGACACTGAAGTACATTTGTAGTAATTCTTAAGCATTCATCTAATTTCTACAGGGGATGGACTGGCTAATTTGATGAATTTTTAAATTTTTTGGTTTTTTTAGTTGTTGATAGACCTTTATTTACTTACTTATATGCAGTGCTGAGAATCTAACCCAGCGCCTCACACATGCTAGGCAAGCACTCTACCACTGAGCCATAACCCCAGCCCCTAATTTGATGAATATTATAAGAGCCACCATCATATATCTTTTAAGTTTGACACTAATTTCCATATGCTGCCCCTCCCAGGACTGTTTCCTACTTAGTATCTTGGGCTTGAGGCTGTTTCAGAATCTAACATTTGTTCTTCCCCATCTTATCCACTCTTAAGCCACAAGCCAAAAGCTCAGTGTGAGAGTTACTCCAAGCATATCGATTGCAATTGTACACTCAGTGACAAGGAATACACTCACAGTGAGGCCGGGGTTAGGCAGTACTCGACTTATTACCCAGCTCTCACAAGTCTCTCTGCTGTGAGAGGAATCCAGGATGATGTTTCAAGTGTCTGGATATTAATCTGTTGGTTAATTCTGTGTCCAATAGTCCTTAAAATATTTGTACATCCTTATTTCTCCAGTGTACAATGTTTAATAGTCCAAGTAAATGGCCATTAGTCCCATTGGGGAAGAAATAGAGATACTTTTATAGTATAGGATACACTTGCCATGGGTAGGGTCCATTGTTTTGACCTAACTACTCCTAAATTCACTGGCTTCTCATCTGACAATTAGCTCAACAAGGAAAAATTGATTGAGCAAAGCCATCATGACATTAAATTGGGCAACCTTCCAAGCCTGTTGTCACTTTATTCTTGCCTCCTTCTGATATCAAATGCAATCATCACCACCTATGGCTGCCCCTGTGAGCCACACCTGCAGGTCTTCATGAACGGAATGCTCTCTGAATCCTCTCATGCAGCACAATCCTCTTGTGGGTCTTCTGACCTCACATCATGATCACCCAGCATGCTAAACTCCCGCAGCATTTGTGCTTCCTCTACAATCTGCCTCAGCAACTCAAGCATTTCAATATCACTAGGCCAGGGATGCTACCTTCTAAGAACTATACTTCTAAGAACCACCCTGGATTGAACTTTCCCCATCTGCTTGGGGTCTTTGCCAGGATGTTAAATCTTATGTTTGAGAAATTATCCTTAAATACTAATTCTTGTTTTTACTGTCTTACTTTCCAGCCCAATAGATCAAATACCCTAAGGGACAACATTTAAGAACTTATAAAGACATCCAGAAACAAAACTATCTACAACTGAAATGTATGATATCTGAAATTTTCATTGAATACTTCAGCATAAAGCTAAAAAAATTAAGATGTGTGCATATAGGGGGTGTCAGATAAAATTAGAACATCAAAATATTGGCAACTATTAAAGTTGGTGGACAGACACATGGGGATACATGTATGACCACTGTTATACATTCTCACTTTTATGTACATATTTGAATTTTTCTATAATAAAAAGATAAACAACAAAGAATACGTAAGAGAGTTTGAAATATTTTGTTTTCCTGTAGAGTTTCAAAGCCAAAAGATTTTTGGATTTTTTAATTGAAACACAAGAAAGAAAATTGAAATGTAATAGAATTGGGCATCTTGAGAGAGAAGGACCAAGCAGAGGAAGAGAAAAAGAGAAGGAGCAGGTGCAGGTGAGGGGGCTTACATATAAAGGGGAATGACAGAGATCCAAAACTTTGATGTAACTTAAATGCCACCTGTTAAAACTTTCTCCACCTTTAATTGAAAAAACCTTGTCTCCACACATGCAAGTTACACATATAAAACTCAAATGATCATATCATTTTATTCATTTCCTTTCTTTGAGCTACTTTAGTCACTTTTTAAAATTATTATCAGAATAAAGTGAATTGTGTGAGAGGGAAAAAGCAGGAAGTAACTTTGGTAGATTTAGAAAAGAAAGCAAGTCTTAGAAACCACAAATAATTTGCATTGCTGAAGTTAATAAGAACAAAGCTAATTTCTCTCTCACACACAAACACTCACACACATACACACATCTTTCCCATCTCTTTGTCCCTTAGTGTTTCTTTAGTAAACTATCTCTGTTTTTGTTAGTTGAAAAATGATACCAGTAATATAACATTCATCTTATAAAATATTTGAATCTAAACCTTATGAAAGAGCTTGCTCTTCATAAGATGATATATGTATAGGTATAAAAATGGGTAGAGATAAAGATGAGATAGATATATAAGTTATGTAGGTATAAAAAAATACTTTTATACATACACAGGATCATCATTTACAAATTGGCCTTCAATCGTTTTTGTCCTTATAAGCAATAAATCTTAACATCTTATTATATCAGTACATATTGATCTACTTATTTTACATTTCATACTAGGGTTATTACATGCTTTCCTTAATTTTCAAATCCATTAATATTATGAATTGAATTGTGTCTCCCCCCAAAATCTCATAAAATCCTAACCTTCGGTGCTGGTAAATATGACTTTATTTGGAAATAAAGTCTTTGCAGTTAAAATCGAGTTAAAATAAGGTCATACTGAAATTACTGGTATCAATTGGGTTCCGACAATAGAAGAGACACAGGGATGCAGATACCGGAGGGGAAGACATCATGAGATGACAGCAGCAGACATGGACATGCCAAAGCCGCAGCCAAGAAATACCAAGGATTGAGAGAAAACCACCAGAAGTTTAGAAGAGGCCAGGGAAGATTCTTCCCAAAAGTTCCCATAATCAATGGGATTATGGTTCTGCTGACACCTTGATTTCAGACTTCCAAACTCCATAACTGTAAGACAATGAATTTTTGTGGCTTTAAGCCATTCAGGGTTTTTTTTTTTCCTTTTTATTGGTTCTTTTCAGTTATACATGACAATAGGATTCATTTTGACCTAATTATAAAAGCATGGAACATACTTTGCTTTAATTCAGTCCCCAGTACTTTCTCTTTTCCTCTCCTACTCCCTCTCCCTGATCCCTTCCCTCTACTCTGTTGATCTTTCTGCTATTTACTTTTACTTGTTGTTTTGTTTTCTACTTAGTGTCTTTTGGATAGACACAATGGTGAGATTCACTGTCGTATATCCTTGTATGTACATAGGAAACTTAGATCAGATCCATTCGTTTTGTGGTTATTTTGCTATGGAAGCACCAGGAAATTTGTAAATATTCAGATTTTTGTTTTTAGATATCATATTCAAATATGATCCATTTACACAGGGAATGTTTCCCCTTAGATCAAGATCCAAATCAACCAACTAACAATTCCAAAGCATCCTACCAAGAGAGAAAAGTTCTTCAGAGCTAGAGCAGGTTGATGAGGCTGTTGTGAGTTGTGTGTCCTCTAGTGATGAGTGTAAAGAAGACCTGGCTTGTGACCAAATCCTCCCCTGGGATTTTAGGTGATGAGAAAGGGATTCTGGAGGATGAGCTGGAGTCCTGGTGAGAAGCTGTCATCCTAGCCTTAAAATTGCTGTCATTGGAGTGCATGGAGGCAGACAGTCCTTGGGAGAGGAGGATGAGAAGTTTGGCCTGTGTTTATCTCAATCATCACAGAATAAAAAAGTAGAAAATGAAAAAAATAAAATAAAAAGAGATAAAAGTTCTTAGCATAAAGGTGTGTCTCATGTAAGATTATAGAGTAAAAGTCATGTGATTTTTATTTGCCTTATCTATCATAATAATAAAGATACATATAATTTGGGAGATGTTCTGTATAGTATCGTGAGAGATAGCTTATAAAATTATTGACAATTTTTTAAGATTATCTAGTAACCTCATTTTGTAAGAATGATGTGGTTCTGTATGTTAAACTTGAATAATTAATATGATCATTTTAAAGTAAAACATCTTAGAGGCTATAGAGATTGATTTATTTTCATTATAATATTTAATACAGATATTTTTCATTCAAATTGACATGCTTTTGAATACAAATTGGATTATACTATTATATATTGTTCTCTGACCTAATTTTTTTCAGTGAACCATATGTTCTGCGTATGTTTCATAAAAGAATATACAGAGTGGCCACATTTTTTCCTCTTTACAAAGTGCTATATTATTAGAAATCAAGAGGGATCTAATCATGGGCTGTTACAAATGATTCACTGTTGAGCATTATTGAATATGAATTTCACATACATCTTTGTATCTCTAAGTATTAAGTCCTAGACATGGAGTTTCTGGGCCAACAAGTAGATAGGATATATAGACCACAAATAAGCATATGAAAGGATGTTCAGTGTCACATATCATTAGGGAACTGAAAATAAACGCAACAATGAGATGCCGCTACACACCTATTAGAATGGTTAAAATTCAAAACACTGGCAACAGTGGATGTTGACAAGAATATGGAGCAATAGGAAATTTCTGTCATTGCTGGTAGAAATGAAGAATGAGTTAGTCACATTGTAGGACAGTTTGGCGGTTTCTTACAATGCTGTTTTACAATGCTGATGTCTTACTACGCGATCCATCAGTCATGCTCCTTAGGATTTTATCCAAAGGAGTTGAAAACTTATGTCCACATAAAAACTTGCACACAAATATTTATGGTACCTTTATTCATCATTGTCAAAAATCTATAACCAGAAGCTTTTTAATTTGATACCATTCAATTTATTGATTTTTGATTTTATTCTTGCACTTTAGGAGTCTTGTTGAGGAAGTCAGTTCCTAAGCTGACAAGATGGAAAGCTGGGCCTACATCTTCTTCTAGTAGGAGCAGGGTCTCTGGTCTAATGCCTAGGTCCTTGATCCACTTGAGTTTTGTGTAGGATGAGAGAGAGGGGTTAAATTTCATTCTGCTACATATGGATTTCCATTTTTGAAGAGGCTATTTTTTTCTCCAATGTATGTTTTTGGTGCCTTTGTCTGGTATGAGATAACTGTATTTATGTAGGTATGTCTTTGTCTTCTGTTCTGTTCCATCTGTCTTCATGCCTGTTTTGGTGCCAATACCATGCTTTTTTATGTTGCTATAGCTCTGTAGTATAATTTAATGCCTGGTATCTGATGCTTCCTTCTTCACTTTTCTCACTAGGAATTGCTTTGACTATTCTGGGCCTCTTATTTTTCCAAATGAATTTCATAACTGCTTTCTCTGTATCTATAGGCCCAACTTTGCATCATGTCAGCTTAGGAACCAACTTCCTCAATAAGACTACTAAAGCACAAGAAGTAAAACCAAGAATCAATAAATAAGATGGTATTAAACTAAAATCCTTCTTCATATCAAAGGAAATAATCCAGAACATGAAGAGAGAGCCTACAGAATGGGAGAAAATCTTTGCCACGTGAACTTCAATAGAACATTAATCTCTAGGATATATAAAGAACTCAAAAAACTTCACACCAAAAAAATAAAGAAAGAAAGAATAAATCAATAAATGGTCAAAGGATCTGAACAGACACTTCACAGAAGAAAAAATACAATCGATCAACAAATATATGAAAAAATGTTTAACATCTCTAACAATTAGAGAAATGCCAACTAAAACTACACTGAGATTCCTTCTCACTCCAGTCAGAATGGAATTATGGAGAACACAATAACAATAAATGTTGGCAAGGATGTGGGGAAAAGGTACATGCATACGTTACTGATGGGACTGCAAATTGGTGCAATCATATATGGAAAGCAGTATGGAGATTCCTCAGAGAATTTGGAATAGAACCACCATTTGACCCAGTTATCCTATTTCTCAACATATACCCAAAGGTCTTAAAACAAGCATACTACAGTAATGCAGCCACATCAATGTTTATGGCACCTCAATTTATAATAGCTAAGCTGTGGAACCAGCCTAGGTACTCTTCAACAGGCGAATGGATAAAGAAAATATGGTATATACGCAAAATGGAATATTATTTATCCATAAAGAAGAATGAAATTATGGCATTTTCTGGTAGATGAATGGAACTGGAGACTATCATACTAAGTGAAATAAGTCAATTCAAAAAACCGAAAGTCAAATGTTCTTTCTGATATGAGGATACTAACATACAATAAGAGGGGTGAGGAGGAAGAATAGAAGTTCATTGGATTAGACAAAGGGAATGAAGGGAAGAGAAAGGGATATAATAGGAAAGACAGTGGAATGAATTGAACATAACTTTCCCATATTCATAGATTAATGTACCATCATTGAAATTCCACATCATGTACAACCACAAGAATGGGAAGTTATACTCCATGTATGTATAATATGTCAAAATACACTCTACTGTCATGTATATCTAAAAAGAATAAATAAAATTTTTTAAAAATCCATTAAAAATCAAGATATGCTTCAATAAGCAAATGGATAAGCAAAGTACAATATATTCATACAATGGAATATTATTTACCATTAAAAAGAAATAAGCTCAAATAATGAAAAACATGGAAGATTCTTAAATACATATTACTAAGTGAAATAAGTCAGTCTGAAAAAAATCACACTGTGTATGATTCAAACTGCTTCACATTGTGGCAAAGGTAAAGCTCTGGAGACAGCAAAAAGATCAATAGTTGCTAGAAGGTTGAGGGGAGGGAGGAAAGGATGGATAAGTGGAGCCTGGGGAATTTTAAGGCAGTAAAACTTTTCCCTATGATGCTGTAATGGCAGATTATAACATCCATTTGTCAAAGCCCATAGAATTGTTCAGCACAAAAGGAATCCTAATTGTAAACTCTGCACTTTAGTTAATAATAGTGTATCTGTGTGGATTCATTGATGTTAACAAAATTACCACACTAATGCAACAAGCTAATAATGGGGGAATCTAGAGGAACAGAAGGGATATATGCAACTGTATTGTCAGTTCAGTTTTTATGTAAACCTAAAACTGCTCTAAAAATAGTCTTTAATTTTAAAAAATTTCTTGTGTGCTCTTTTTTTAGCACACATAAATTGATACTGCCAATTCCAGGTGGTACTGCCAATTGCCCTTCATTTGAAAGGTTTTAACTTATAGACAAAAAGAGACTTTATGAATGTTCATTTTCCCACTCCACAGTACATTGTGTATTATAACTTTTTTCATCTTTGCCAATCTGGGAGCATAAAGATGCCAAGTACTATTTTGGTTGTATTATTTTTTCCCCAGAATACTTAATGTGTAAAAGAAGGAATACTTACAAATGTTGGTCACATGTCAACTTTTCTAATTATATGCTATTAGAGAATAACAAATATAATTGATGCTGTTTTGAAAGAGCAACAATTAAAAGGGAACTTCAATTATCCATGGATAACAACTGCTTACTAAAGTTGCAAGCAATGAATTATGTCACAAAAATAAATTCCAAGCAGATTAAAGGATTAAATATATTTTTCATTGTAGCTATAGAAAATGTTGGAAATTACCTAAGGGTGGCAAATACTTTGTAAGCACAAAATAAATGAAGAAATTATAAAGACAGCAGCCCTTTGTATTTTAAAAAAGTGTAGAATTTCTGCTCCTCAAAACAAATAAAAATATCATAAATATGAAAACTGTCCAAATAAGAGGGAAAGCATTGCCTAAATTATGATATTATGAACATTATGAGCTGGTGTTCACCACTTCCTATTAAACCAAGTGCACATTGTCAGAAAAAAAATTTCTAGTACCCTAGAAGAATATAGACTCACAATCCAAAGTAATGAGTGATTTAAAGAATACAAATACTTCCCAAATAATGACAATATATACCACTGAAAATAAAATAATTAGAATAAATAGTCCAACAAATTTTAAATAATTAAGGCAAATATACCAAAGGAAATAAAGGAAGAAATTAGGAGCATAAGACAAAAATAATTAAAATTTATTAATATTAAAAATATTAAATTCAAAATTATAGTTAAACTTTTAAAAATCACAAAAGATGAGATAAATATTTAAATGAATACACATAAAGACCTAGTGAATTCTAGGAATTCTAGAAACTTTCCTAGATCAAATGGGGCAAGAAAAGTAAAGCAAAATCATTTTTTCAAAAAAGAAGCAAAAATTAAAAATAGAATAATAAGTGCTGATATCTCCATAATACAAGTTGATAATAGGATTTCTAGAAGTAGAAGTAAAGGAAAATAAAGACAAGGAGATATTTAGGAAATTTAGAAAATAACTTCTATAATTTCTCCAGAGTTAGAAAGATGAGTATCTTCCTGTTGAAAGAACACATAGAGTACCTATGGGCATAAATAAAGAATAATGCTATCTTTAGCATTTTTCATATTATTAAGAAAACAATTTAATGGGATAGTTCTTCACCTATGGCTGTGAATCCTATCAGTTTTGAGTTCACTTGCAAGTTGATATTGAGCTAGATGATACAGTACAACCATTTGAGTTACTAAAAATTTAAAATATTTCCACAGCATTTGGGAAGATGTGTTATGCTGTCTCTCCCCACTTGCCCCTTGTAAGCATATGCCTTGGCTTCAACACCTAGACCTTCTCATAGTTTTTCAGCTGGAGGAATATGCATGATGCTGTCAGAGAGTTCCAGAACTCAACTTCAGCATAATGCCATAATGGCGGATAAGTTATCACCTGTGCTACACAGGTTGTTAAATATTTCTACTATGCTCATGTCATTCACTTAAAAAAAATCATCACAATGCTCATGTTGTGGCTGTGATGTGATCTATCCAAATATCCCCTTATTATTGAAAATTTTGGGTTTAAAAGATATTTATATTTTATAAATATCACTGTGATGAGCATCCTTGTTTCATTGCTTATGCAGGGACTTACTGTTAGTTCACAAAGAGTGAATGCTGTTAAGGACTTAGTATTTGTTGCTTAATCCTAATACTTTTTAAACCACATTTGGTTGCCTTCAAACTGATACAGCAAAGAAACTTCCAAGACCTAAAGTATCCTAAAAGTGAAAGAGTATTTCAGAATAAGGATTTCTGTGACAGCTAAAAGAAATATGTACATCACTTAAATATTTTATTGTACTCTGTGTGTGTGTATGTATAAGGGTATCGAATCCAGGACCTCAAGCATGCCAGACAATTACTCTTCTACTGAGCTATACCTTCACACTTCAACATTTAAAAAAACACCTTCTCATTATATATTATTTCGTTTGATATTCAAAACAATTCTGTAGAAGTGGTAGAACACATATTAACATCAGTACCTTGTTCAAAACAAATAAAGAATTTATATAACTAAACTGAGCCTTCTGAGTCCATTCTATTCCAGAACTTTTGGTTTGTTATAATAGTACATAAGTACATTGATGAATACTGACATTTTTCAAATTGATGTTGCTGAAGACTTACTCTCATCCTTGTTCTTAACTTTGGCATTACAAAAAAAGCCACCTAGGAGCTAAGCCTGACTTTAATCAGATGATGGCCACAGTGCCCTCAAAGTCAGGTGCCCTCTTTCATTCACATAAATGCATTCCAATTTCTGATAAGCTTGGACAAAACATCATGAATTATTTGCATTTCTAATAGGGCAAGGCATTATATCACTTCCATTCAGCTTGTAGAAAATAAATACTGAAGTGCTCCTTGAAAGAAATATGTGATTTCTTGTTTTGATGATCCTAATAGACTAAATGGCGTGTAGTCCAGGAATTTTTTTTTCACTTTTGATGGAAATTTCATTTGGCCTCAACCTTCCATTCTGACCTGCCTACACAAATTTGTACCCTTTCCTAACCAAAACTTACATTCTTTGGCATTGAAAGTATCTCTCCTGAAAACTAACTTTTTTTTTAATTTGACAGTTCCACCATGACAACACATTTGTTTCCATCCAGATCTGTAATGTCAATTTGGCTTCAAACACATCAAATCATGCATTGCCAGCATGCAGCACCCTTGCTATTTTAGAATTCAATCTGCTGAAAGCTCGGAAATTACTGTAGTATATCTGTAATTCATGTTTATTTTTAGTTCTATGACTTTCATTAGAAATCACAAATCTATCTTAACCCGGCTTAGATTTGTGTTCTGTCAAGGATGTTCATGTCCAGAGAGTCTCAATGAGAATTTTTTGAAAATAATTGAAAGAACTATTTCTGAGGAGGTATGATAGCAGTAGAATATGTTCATCTATCTCTCCTGTAAGATTAAAAGAGTCCTTATGGGTATTTGATTCAAATCACCAAACAATAGCAGATGAGCCTTTCTCTAAAGATAGAAATTATAAAATGAGTATGCTAAATAAACTATAGCCCCTAAAACAAGATGAAGAGAAATTGAGGAGAAAAACATAATTGCAGAAGAAGAGATTTACCATTTGCTAAATCCTGACTGGATTCTAAGCACACTATGCAATCATATAAAGCAGGTATTGTATCATCAAAAGTAGGTGGTGTTACTAGCCCCGTTTTCAAGATGGTGAAACTGTGCAAACAAATAAGAAGAGACAAGATGTGATTTTAGGGTTCTTTAATTCTTAAACCATTGATCTTTCCAGCCTTGGCTCATCTGCTCCGAATGGTCTATTGTATTAATGCTCCCAATTCTTCACTGTTTCCTGTATGTATACCCTTTACCATGTAAATCTATGAAGCCCTCTGTGGGGAGAGAGTAAACTCCCATCCCAACTGTGTAGTCTGAGCCTTGTGACTTGCTTTGGCCAATGGAATACCAAGAAACAAAATGCAAACAGGGCTTGGAAAACATAAGCGTGATCGGATTTGATCTCTTCCAGCTCCAACAGCACCATTAAAAAGACTCACTGATCCACAGGGAAGAATGAGAAACATACGAAACAAATCCACTCAGCCTGGATCTGGCTAGCTCAGTAAGTTGAGACACAGTCAAAACTAGCCAAGACCACCAGCACCACCCAGCCAAACATACCTAGTTCAGTCACTCTCTGTCAATTCACAGACCTCTGAAAATAAATGTTATTGTTTCAATCCACTGAGTCTGCAGATGCATTGTTACACAATTATTTAACAGTTTTGTGGCAATAGCTGACTATGGCAGAAGGAATTAGGTTGTGGTATGTGGTTTTTTTTTAATTCCTCACGTTTAAAACCCTACAGAAATTTGAGGACTGCTTTTAATGCACAATGAAGGAAAAATTTTCACACAATCAAATAGTCTCTAAGAGTTCTTAAAATATTGAAATGTCAGCCATAATACAAGGGGAAGTGTAAAAATTTCAACTTCTGAAAATCACTCTTAAAAACAACTGATATAAAAGTTTGATTCATTTTTTTTTTTTTTTTTTTTGGTACTGGGGATTGAACTCAGGGGTACTCGACCACTGAGCCACATCCCCAGCCCTATTTTGTGTTTTATGTAGAGACAAGGTCTCACTGAGTTGCTTAGCACCTCGCCATTGCTGAGGCTGGCTTTGAACTCGCAATTCTCCTGTCTCAGCCTCCCTAAGTGCTGGGATTACAGGCTTGCGCCACCGTGCCCGGCTAAGTTTGATTCATTTTTATCTTTTATTCCTACAATTTACGAGGAGTCTCTCCCTCAAGGAATTTACTTAGTACTTTTTTTTAAATTTTTTATTAGTTTATTTAATTGCATTTCAAGTCATAGTAGATATATAGAGCTCAGTTTTTCCATTTCCCTGGTTGCGAACCAGATAAAGTCACACCAATTGTGTCTTCATATATGCACCAAGGGTAGTGATGATGATCTCAATCAATCATCTTTACTATACCCATTCCCCTTTCCCACCCCCCACCTCCCCCATGCCACATCCAGAGTTCCTCCATTTCTCTTATGTTTCCCGTTCCCACCCGCCTTATGTATCAGCATCCACTAATCAGAGAGAACATTAGGCATTTGGTTTTTTGGGACTGGCTTACTTCACTAAGCATAATGTTCTCCAATTCCATCCATTTGCCTGCAAATGCCA